>OZ014534.1:80032550-80632550 GCA_963966105.1 Volucella zonaria | reverse complement strand
AAATCGGCGGATTCACAATGTTTTTCTAGAGATAGTAGATCCTGCAATATGATTCGGTTGCGATAGGGCGGAAGGATGTAGTGGTCAGCCCATAGAAACCTGTGCAGAGAGAGTCGTAGGAATCTACGTTGGACACCTCCGATATGTAGAATACGACTTTCGTAAAAGGGACCTTACCTGGCTAGCATATTCGAAAAGTTGCCTGATAGAGGTGATTTCCAGCGATTTTGTGGCGTAAGGGTCAGAAAACTCATTGGACTATCATCTATAACAAGCGCGTTTATATCAGAAAAATTGGAAATTTGTCTATAGATTTTCATATCAACGGCACAGACGGATATACGGATATATGTGAGTTCTTTATAATATTTACAACGTCAACAACAGTCAAAACGAAAATTAATGGACCAAGGTGACTGCTTTGTGGAACACCTGAAGTGGTTTTACTTGCATCAGACAAAAGAGAACGAAAACAGACTAGATAATAGCGTTTTTCCAAGTAGGATTTGAATCAAGAAATGAGCCAAAGTTGAAAACCAAGTGCATTGGGTTTGAAAACAACTAACCTGTGTGCGATTTTATCAAAGGCCTTGCTCCATTTCTTTCCCTTGCTCTAGGGCACACAATGCTTGTTTGGGAATTGTAACGACATGGATGCGGCTGCTGATATGGACACGGACACTATTCTCTTTGAAATGATATCCTTTATCCCTCATCGGATTAAGAGTATCAGACTAAAAGAAAAGTCATTGATCCACTCGAGCTGTAAAGACTCTGGCAGGGTTAGTGAAGTGTTTTTGTTTTTTTTCGGTCCTACAAGACCAACCCCACGGAGGCAAATCGAAAAAAGGTCAAACGAGCCAGGAATGACTGCAACGTTTTACTTAAACGTGTAAAATTTTAATACGACAAAAACTGAGGCAAATAGTACTACAATGTCCCAAAGGTTGTAAATCCTCCATCTCAACGCTCAATTACTATGACATTCCAGCTGTCAGCTCTTTGGACAACGTCAATCTGCTTGCTGCACACTTTGCGGCCGGCTCAACACTCCCGGAATGTGCTTGGTCCAACTCTGCACTAAAGTGCGTCGAATCTTCACGGGAGGAAACCACTTTGGCACTCGTGTATTAGCAAGAGTACTTAAAGATCTTAATAAACACAAATCCGCTGGTCCAGATAGTATATCTCCCTTCTTCTACAGAGGTGTTCTTCCTTGTTGGCAAAACCACTGCGTAAGCTTTTTCATTACTCCTACTCTTTAGGACTCTTTCCGAGCAGACGGAAAAGAACATTTGTCCAGCCCGTCCCTAAAAGAGGCGAATATTCTTCTCTCTCCTCTTACAAGCCCATTACACTTACGTCCCTTCTTTCCAAGGTCATGGAAACGCTGATAAACACGAAAACTTCCTAATGACCGGCAGTATGGTTTTCATAGCAACAGGTCCACTGGTTGAACTTGATATTTCTAAGGCATTTGACAGAGTTTGACATCGGGCTCTTTTGTCGAAAATGCTTGCATTTGGGATCGACGCGTTCCTTTTTCAATGGTTTAGAAACTACCTTTTGGAACGTTCAATTCAAGTTGTCTTGGATGGTTTCAAGTCTAATATTCACAAAACAAATGCTGGTGTGCCCCAGGGCTCCATTCTGTCTCCGACACTCTTTTTAATTTTTATCAATGATCTCTTGTCTGCCACTTCTAATCCAATATATTCCTTTGCTGACGACAGTACTCTCTGCTTTTCATGTTCGTTTCATGTCCCTGCTCTTCGGCTGTAGAAGGGCAATGACAGCCTATGTTAAGCTCATTAAATTCCGATATCAACAGCATAACCAATTGGGGAACTATCCACAGAGTGGAATTTAATGCTTTTAAGACACAATGAATGAAAGTGGTTTCCTATCGTTAAGGCGAAATTTAAATACCCAGCCATTATCCATGAATGGCACTTACATCGTCGAAACCGTAAAACTTTCCATTCTCGGTATGTGGGTCAATGACAACTTACGTTGGAGTAACCACATATTTGATTTCGCCAAAGATGCTGCGAAATGTCTAGGCTTTCTTAAACGATGTAAGAAATACTTTTCCCCTTCTGATCTGGCCTCAATATAATTCATTCATCCGCCCAAAATTTGAGTACAATGCACACATCTGGTCATGTCCGCCCAAAACATCCCTGCGCCTGCTAGGTAGGATTCAAAACCATGCGATAAAACGCATAGGTGATGCTAATATCTCCCAGTCACTGGACACCCTGGAACACCGACGTAAGGTCTCGTGTCTCGCTCTGTTTTATCGCCATTTCCACCACCAGTGGTCCATAGAAATCGAAAGTAGCATTCCGCCACTTCAAAGCTTCAACCGTAACACCCGTCTCGCTATGAATGCTTGGGAACGACATCGTTTTATAACCTCGTTAGGAAGACTTGTGTTTTATCTATCTTGATTGCAATGATATAAATAATAATAATAAGTAATCAGTGTTGGAGGCAAAGTATCTGCATCCATAACGACTGCCAAGTTGCGCCTAAAGCCTTTCTTAACCAGGTCACGACTTCCACCCTTGTTCGAGAATGCAAGGCTTCTCTGAACACAGTCAGAAAGCTTAATTCATTGAGGTATCAAATCACAACGGGATCACTGAAGATGAAATCGCCCATTAGTTGATTGGCTTGGGTTGGAGGTAGTATTTGGGTTCCATCTGAGCATAACTGCTATGGCATGACTCTCCAAGATGCCGGCAGATTAAGTAGAAAAACCCTAAATGGTCAGCGATTAAGATTCTTACTGGGTTCGTGACGGGCCACAACACGTGACACAATATCCTGCGATGCTGGCTGTGAGAATGATAACGACTCTGCAGACTATTTCTAAAAGTATTCTGGCCTACGCTCGCATGCAAGTACTCGATTCTGAGGTGGTGAGTGCTGGTACTGTATGTATTTTATCACTGAAGCGTTTATTCATATTTCTGCTAAAGACTAAGAAATTCCAGTTAAAGGAACATGCAAGGAGTATAAGCACACACTAACTTAACTGTAAGATATTGGATTCGTTTGACGGATACTTAAGGAAGAAGACCCTTAGAACTACGGCAGCTGCAGAGACATCAATCTTCTCGGTTTTAGGCTTTAGGAACTGCGTAAATAAAAATAAAGTCTCCCAGCTTAAGGCAAGTTCCTCTCAGTCCTTGATCCATAAAGTCATTGGGGTACGTGCAAGCATGGTTTATGAATATAAACTTGTTCTATAAACACAAACTAAGCTCACAAGTGCGATTCTAATTTTTCTGGATTTGTCTTACAATATTAACGTCGTGTATTGTCCACATCAAAAACCAGAAAAAGGTTTCATTCGATGTTGGTGTAGCTCGTGAATAAACAGAAAGATGCTCTTAAGTGGTTCTACTTTGTATCTTAGCATTTTCTTGTAGTCTCCTTAACTAGGCCTCAATTCAAAAGTATCAGCTACCAGGTTCAAAACAGACAGACGGACAAACTACCAGCCCACTTCGGCATGAAACAATGTAATAAACTTTTTTTCCTCCTTTATTGCTCCTTCTCCTTTGTGCTAATCTGCTCAACATCTGCTTAATAAACTGCAAAGCTTACTTTGTAAACCTTTTAAGGCGCTCAAAGCCCACCTATTCTCTCCTCATCAAAATCTCATCGAAACACTTCAATATTTCAATCGAGAGAAATTTGCCAAAAATTTCTAACAATCCGATTAAATCGTACGAGTATACCGTCTTCATTTCCAAAGGATACGCAACAAAGATTGGTACCCAGATGCAGATAAACGTTCCTTTTTTACGATAAAAATCAATTCAATCAATTTTTCCACCCTAATAATCTAACGTTAGCCCCCCTTAAATGTCCCCTCATTCGCCGCACAACTGAAACGTGATATTTTTTGAATCCGCCTCTTGAAAGGAGCTCCAGTCAAAGCTGAACCAAACAACCAGCCAACAAAGCAACCTTTTAGCAATTACTTGGAGCAAACCAACAAAAAACCTTTCATCCAGAGATCCTGTTAATTTCCTGTCTACTCCCTGTCCTGCACCCCCACACCCCCCACACACAACCAGTCCTATACCAAAAAAAAAAAAAGAAAATACTTTACAGCTCCATGGCACAATAAATTCAAATCAAAGAGGATCAGTTTTTTTCAGGTTTTTTTTTTTTGGGCTTTCTACTTTTTTCTATTCTGTTGCTTTGCGTCTCAAGCGAAGGCAAACCATAATAGGCGAAAAAGGAAATATCCTTAAAAGTAGGACTCTGCAGCAAGGCTAAAACACTTTTTGTGGGATAACCACCTTTCTGAACTTCCCGGGGGTGGGATGATATCCCTAAACTCTGGCAAACATATTTTCCAGCATTTAACTCCCGCAACGTTGAAAAGTAGGAGAAGAGAATGTCAAATACGAGTAAACAGTTATTTCATACGGATTTAAGGCACTTCTCGTTTCACTAAAGGAGAGGACTAAATTCAATTCACGCAAAATGTGCCACATTTACTGTTTTCAACCCTCCATAGAAGAAGCCTTGTATGCAAGGAGTGGATGAACACGAAGACAAATATGAGGAGAGGGACAACTTTTGACAATAAGGATGAAGATGTTGGGAATACGAGTGTACAAGTAGTATTCCTGGCAACAAAAAAAAAGAAGTGATTTTGAGGGGTGTGAGTGCACTCCTGAGACTAAGCAATGTCGTGCCCGATTGATGCGGTACTTAGTGTTGCCGTGGGGATTTACATGATGATTTTCTTAAAGCCTCTCTGGAAGTAGTGCATTAAGTCGTGCAATAATGTGGGCTTTTTTTAGTGAAAAAGGTCATAAATGCTAGTTCATATTGACTTACAAGGTTGCTTATGCAAGTATCCCTCATTAGCTGCGCGTCGCTTAAATTTAGCCGAGAGTTTTCAACTTGACATATTGGGCAGGTAGGAGACAGAAGGAATAGTAATAAACCAAATGCCAACAGCAAAAGATGTGATAACAATTGAAACGCTACACGCCAAAAACATCGCCAGTAGTAGCAGTGTCTTTTCTGCCCTGATGAAAGTTTAAGAACTCTCTTCAGCAACATTACGAACCACCTTGCATAAATCAAAACTTTCGAGGGAAACCAAAGTCTGACTCTGTGATCATCGTAAAATTCTTCTCAACCTATGATAAGATGATGGTAGTTAAAGCCATGTCGGTCTTAGCGGAGCTAAGAGTGTCTGTAAGACTACCCTACGTAAGCAGTGTCTTCCAATCAGAGGTTCTGGCTATCCTCAGAGCGGCTGAGCTAATGCAGATGAGATCAGTATCCGAAAGGGATATCGCTATCTACATCGATAGACAGGCCGCACTTAAGACAATGAAATCGACCAACAATAATTTTGATATAGTTACGGGCTGTCATACAAACCCATTGCACTTACGTCCCTTCTCTCCAAGGTCATGGAAACGCTGATGAACCGTCACTTCATGAAATATCTCGGAACACGAAAACTTCTCAATGACTGGCAATATGGTAACAATAGGTCCACTGGTGATTTGATGGCATATCTCACCGAAAAGTGGAACCAAAGCGTACATCAATCTGGCGAAAGCAGGATAGTTGAACTTGATATTTCTAAGAAATTTGAAAATCCGTGCTTTTGGGATCGATGACTCTCTTCTTCAATGGATTAGAAACTATCTTTCGGAACGTTCAATTCAAGTTGTTCTGGATGGTTTCAAGTCTGATATTCACAAAATAAATGCTGGTGTGCCCCAGGGCTGCATTCTGTCTCCGACACTTTTTTTAATTTTTATCAATGATCTGCCACTTGTAATCCAATATATTCCTTTGCTGACGACAGTAATCTCTGCTTTGCATATTCGTTTCCGGACCCACGTCCCTGTTCTACGGCTCTAGAACGGGAATGGCAGCCTATGTTAAGCTCATTAAATTCCGATATCAACAGCATAACCAATTGGGGAACTATCAACCGAGTGGAATTTAATGATTCCAAAGCACAATGCTATCTGCTGTCGTTAAAGCGAAATTTAAATACCCAGCCATTATCCATGAATGGCACTTATAGTACATCGTCGAAACCGAAAAACTTTCCATTCTCGGTATGTGTGTCAATGACAACTTACGTTGGAATGACCACAAATTCATTGCCGCCAAAAATGCTGCGAAATATCTACGCTTTCTCAAACGATGTAAGAAATACTTTTCCCCTTCTGATCTGGTCACAATATACATATCAGGCATTCACCGGCCCAAAATTGAAGTACAATGCTCACATCTGGGCAGGTGCACCTAAAACATCTCTGCATCTGCTGACCGGATTCAAAACCTTGCGATAAAACTCATAGCTGATACCAATATCACTCAGGCAATGGACACTCTCGAACACCCACGAAATGTCTCGTGTCTCGCTCTGTTTTATCGCTATTTCCACCACCAGTGGTCCATAGAAATCGCCAGTAGCATTCCGCCACTTCAAAGCTTCAACCGTAACACCCGTTTCGCTATGAATGCTCATTAGTATACCCTCAAGCCCACTTTCGGACGTACTCTGAAATATCGTGATTCGTTCCTAAGCCGAATAACTCGCTTGTGGAATGCCCTTCCGATCTCTGTATTTCCTAGTCATTGCAACATTCAGACATATAAAACCAATGTACATCGGTACCTATCTTTCTTTCCTCCCTAAATTTCCATCGCCGCGCTGTGTGCAAACATTTTAAGAGTACCTTAACCCCTTGAGCGAGCGCTAATTTATATGAAAAAAAAAAACAGTGCTCAAAGCATTATGTAGTCAGAAACGGGTGAGACTGTGCTCGGTGCCAGGATACTGGGGTATAAAGGGAAATGAACAAGTGGATGATCATTCTGGAAGAGGAGGGATACTCGATAATAGTGGAGTTGCTAACATCGAGGAAAAAATCATAACGACTGCCAACGTGTCAAATCTTGAAGGATACAGTATAAGCAAGGCTCTCTGGCTAGTTTTTGACGACGATAGATCTAGGGAGTTAATAAAATTATAAAGGGATAAGTTTAGGACAATAATAGGAATCCTGACCGGACACTGTCTCCTTCGGAAACACGCAAAGAGACCCAAATTGCCAGATACGGATATTTGCAGATTCTGCGGTGATCTGCAAGCAGTTGAGGACATAACACACATACTGTGTGAATGCGAGGCAATATCGCGTAGTCGAAGAAAATTTTTAGGGACATACTTTTTCGAAAACCTAGAGTTGTTGCGTATTTAGATATTCTTTATACGCAACTGCGCGTAGTCTTTCGCTCCCATTGCTTGCTTCTATATGTTTAAATTGCTGTTCAATAATTTATTCAGGTCTGGTAATATGAATAATGTCGCGAGGAGGTCGATAATAAAATCTTGTTTAAAGCAAAAAATGCCCTAAAAGTACAATACCTAAATGTCCGTAGTCTAAGTTTACTCAAACTTACTTGAAGTACATTCTCGATGAAGCGAAAGTAGATCTGATTTGTGTAATGAAGACATGGTTTGATGTGGATATAGATGATCTGGCAAAAGAGAGATACCAGGGTATAAACTAATACCAGCCGACAGAATTACAACTACTACTGGCGGTGGAGTTGCAATATATTGTAGTAAGTCATTAAGATATAGGGCGTGTTATAAAAGTTAAAAGAAAGCGTTGTTGAGGATATCTTGATGGAAGTAGGCGATGGCTAAACAAAGTGTCTCATAGGTGTTGCCTATAACCCTAACTGATGATACTCCCCAGGACCATTATTTTCTGGAATCCCCAAGTACACTGCGACCTAGATGCAGATCTTTTAAAAAGTGACCATGAAGCTCGCCAATTGTTTGATTTTACGGCTGTCTCAGGACTATCGGTAGTGAACTCATTTCACATTCGCTTTTCATCTAATAACCCCCCTTGAAGTTGTTCTGCTTCTAGACCAATTATCCTTAGCTGGTATGTCCGACCATGACTGCACGTACAACATTGAGTTATATCGTCCGCCTACTCCGACATCATTTGAATTTAGAGACAACTCATGCATAGATAATGAGGCCCTGTAATTTGATGCTGACGACCCACTATGGCGCAATTGTTATTACGTCTCAAATATAAATGATAAAGTGAATTTTCTGCAAACATTAATATTAAACCTCCTCAATAGACCTGTTCCCCCGAAAACTGTCGCAATACGAAATAATAAATGTTCATGGTTCACGCATGAAATTCACCAAGCTATCAAAATACGAAACAAGCTTTATTCTAAATGGAGATCATGGCCAACTGCTCTTAATTGGGAAATTTTTTGTGGTGCGCGTAATTACTCCACATCAATTACACGTACCAGAAGAGCAAGGAAAAGATACTTTCTATCTAAATTAAAACCCGAAGAAAGCTTAAAAAGACTATGGAACAATTTGCGCTCAATTGGCGTTAGAAAGAAAGTAATATTGGGTTGGACCACATGATTTTCGTTCAGTCGGAAATAAGAAGTTCTCGAGTGAACATCTGTGCCAGAACGTTAAATTTTCCTTTTTTTTATAAAATAAGGTGGTATCTACGTGTGCTTGACGTGTGAGAATTTTAGGGTTCGTTACAAGTACCGATATTTTTTTCCTAGGAATTATTTATCATGCTGTCGGCAGTTCGAATTCGAACCCTCTTCCTTTACGAATTCAAAAGGGGACATAATGCGTCACTGGCAATGAAAAACATTAATGACGCATTTGAGGATACAACGCAATATACGACGTTGATTTGCAAAGTTCCAAACAACGTGGGAAGCCAGAAACGTTAGTTGACGACGTTGCTCTTAAACGGTGGATTGAGTCTGCATCCAGACGAGATCTATGCGGGATATTGTGCAAAGCATCGGAGTATCCCCAATTACAATAAGTCGACATCTTTCTCTTATAGGAAAGGTAAAGAAACTCCATAAGTGGGTACCTTATGAACTAAACGAATCCCAAAAACTACGTGGGCGCCTGGAAATCTGCGCATCGCTTAAATTAAGAAAGCAAACTGAACCGTTTTTGCACCGGATAGTCAACTGTGATGAAAAGTGGATACCGTATGACAATCGCAAACGATTTGGACAGTGGTTGGATGCAGATGAAAAACCGAAGCACATCCTCAAGTCCCTTCTTCACACAAAAAAAGGTTATGGTGACAATTTGGTGGACATCGAAAGGACCAATCCACTTTTTATTTCTTCAACCAGGAGAAACGATAAACGCTATCAAATATTGTGAGGAAATCGACATATTGCGTGCCAAATGGGCTGAAAAGCAACCTGCGGTGGTCAATAACACGGTCCGAGCCTTTTGCATGACAGTGCTAGACCCCATACCTCACAAGTAACGGTGCAAAAACTCTTGCAGTTGGTATTTGAAATTTTTCCACATCCACCGTACTCTCCTGATAATCCCAACGGATTATCTACGTCCTTTTCCGCAATCTGGACTCATTTTGCCAGAAGAAGGTCTTCCGGAACCGAGCAGAGGTCATAAAAGCCTTTGAAGATTTAATTGCTTCAAAAAGCCAGCACTGCTACGAAAAAGGAATATCTGACCTTGTATCACGTTGGAAGAATGTCATAAATGCCAATGGATCTTATTTTGATTGGCTTTTAAATGTTTACTATAAAATAGGACATTTCATGCGGTATAAGTGTATAGTTCATAGTATCCCTGATAATGACGATCTTAATTGTTTATTTCCCATGCTATAATAGAACCATGTTTCACTCTAAATTATGACTTTACTACCGTGGCTTAAGTGGTAGTGTATTGGCTTCCCAATCGGGCGGTTCTGGGTTCAATACCAGCCGTGACCGAAAGCCTTTTTTTCAGGCAACAAAAATCGTTTGAGACGATAGGTTGCCTAAACGCAACATAAAGTCAATTTACACTAATAATTTAGTGTCCCCATTAAATGTTGGATGGGACCCATGGAGCGAAATAGCCATTTTGCCCAAGATATACAAGCGATGCCCTAAGAATGATGCTGTAATAGTCCAGTGTCAAGCAAGATGGATTGGATATTGTCTGTTTTGAAATTCCACACCTAAATGGTAACACCATTTTGTATTCATCCTTATTGGCAACTCTCACGCTCGTCGTCTGTCACTTTCTTTTATCCCTTTTATAATAATCCGCGCCTTGTTGAAATAAAGATCTGCACACTGTTCTCGAATCGGTCTTTTATTTCTACAGTCCATGTCCTGTTGTTTAAAATACGGGAAAGTATTAAATTAAATCTAAATTTTTTCGATCCGTTTCCAATTCGAGTAAATTTAAAGCCCTAGCCTAAAAATTAACCCGAACGACGTAAATCGTGTCCAGCCATTCAATGGCGACAATTTTGCATCGTTGAAACCACAAATGGAGGCTGAAGCACTGATTGCATGGTTATGGCAATGGGACATTAGCAAGACCTGTGGATGCAAGAAATGCGCAAATAGCTTGGGACGATAACGAAAGGACGCGAGAACAGAACTAATTCTGGCGCTGGAACCAAATATAATTGCATTGGTAAGATAAACAATGTTATATTTGGATTTTTTATCCGACACATACCATACGACAAGCAAAAGAATGACGAATTCAGACGCCTTATTAACATCAACATGGAGCCTAATCACAGTATGGGCGAATTGATTCGAGAGTTTAAAAAAACAGGGAGCAGACTGCTGGAGCTGGCAGTCACACTAGACAAGGACTTGTTGGTGGTTATTTTCCTCAATGGACTGTCCAACGAGTACAAAGACGAACAGGTTGCACTTGATGCGCAAACTAAGGGGTGTTTTTTTAGAGCTATACAAATTCAATATGAAATAAAATACTTGAAGCTAATGTTAATGTCTATGATATTAGCCTTATTTAATAGATATTTTCATGCGGCTTTCGCGAATGAAGCGCAATCATGAAATTCAATTTTCGACAACCTTATCGAGCAACTGAGGCCGTATATCAGCAATTATACAGCGAATGTTGACTTCCAAATAGTCCAGCGTATCTGGTTTATCGGCATAGAGTAGTGACTTCGCATACCCCCAAAGAAAGTAATCTAAAGGTGTGGGATCACAGGATAGTGGAGGCCAGTTTACAGGTTCATTACGCGAAATTATGCGCTCAGCAAATTTTTCCAGCAATAAATTGATGGTGTCGCGCGATGTGTGGATTGTTGCGTCATCTTGTTGAAACTAATGCTATGTCACGTCAATGCCATTCAACTGAGGAACGAAGAAATCAGAAATCATATTTCTATAGAGGTCTCCATTGACGGTAACATTCTGGCCAGCATCGTCCTTAAAGCAATATGGGCCGAAAATCTTTGAAATCTTTATTGCGTGCTACTTGAGCTTCTTCACTTAGCTGCTCTACCGAGGTATAGGCAATAAAGCTTTTGAAATAATTTCATTTCCATGAATGAGATACTTGTGGACTATAGGAGGCATATAGTACCAAGGATACTTAGCAACGATATATTTTGCAGTTTCATGAACAAATTCTCGAAATATTTCGGCATCAACCTGATGACCACAAGCAACCACTATCATGATAATATGCATTTTTTTAATCAATTCGACATCTACGTTAGCAATATCAGCTGAAGTTTCGGCATGTTCGAAAAATCTCCTAGCTGTATTTCCGTCATTAGAATTTCCGAAGTTTGGTTTTGGTTTGTCAACGATTGAACCCAAACGCTCCCGAAACTATTTTTTTATCTCTTTTTTCATTTCAGCAACAATTTTTTTATGCTCCTCTTATCTAGCTTGCCATTGTCTTATTTTTAATTTGTATGAAAGGAAGAAACGGATCCACCCATGCAACACAGATAAACCAAACTGAAGATTCTTCGTTTTTACTGGCCTTTTTATCATTTTATCAGTGGAATTAAAATCTTTTGATGTGATTATGATGATGTGATTTTGATTACAAATAAAGCACTTCTGAGTAGAGGAATTTTCAGTGATGGCGTTACAGACCTTTCCATCTATCATTGTGAATAATAAATTATGCTCAATGTTGAAAGTATTTTCACCAACTTTAACGAGGCTAGGCTGGAGCTCTTTTATTTGATTGCCCACTCTTTGTTTTTCTGCCACAGATACGGGTGCAGATTCCTTGAGAAACTCAATTTTAAGAGGTCTACAATACCTAGTTGAACTTGGGCGAGGATTCTGCCAGATTATTTTTTCCCCAGATATCGAACGAAGTGGAACAACGAATATAATAAAAACAGATGAGTCTTCGGCGTCAAATCAATGGAACGCGTGCTTATATGAAAGTTCCATCAAATCCCCACTTAGAGTATAAGTTTATAGTAGTTTTGAGTTCTTAAGAGTTTCGATTACATCTTTTTGAACACCAACTGTAAGGTTTAGCAAGCTTTGTAAACATTTCTGATATACTCATATTTTCAGGTTCCGGATAGCAACTTTTTTTGCACACTTGAACTACTTTGTATGAAGGAAATACTTTGGGAGCCTTAGACCGTATATTTTCATACTGAAGGCGTGACAGATTTGCTTCAATTATCATTGCTAAAGCTCCTTCATTGAAGCTAGCTCAATTGAGGCATTTTTCAGCATGATTTGGCATTGTTATCGCATCTAACCGTCCAGAAGCTCTCAAACCCATTTCAGCTGCGTAAGCCAACTCAGCGGTAGACGTGGACTTCCGCAAGTGTTCGGTTTTCTGACGTTTTGATCTTTCTGAAGATTCTTCAAATGCAACCTTTGGGCGACCACGTTTAGAGTCTACCGAATAATGAAAAAGTATAGGTGTTTTCAGCCACGCATTGATTGCTTTTAAAAAGTTTGCTTTTATCCAACAAGCTTTTTCCCAACGTGATTTAAATTTCGATTTGAACTCCGTTACTTTTTTATTAACATCGTTTTTGAAAGCATCACTGCATCGGACTCGTTTTTGAATTTCTTTCCTTAAAAACGCAATTTGGCTGTGTAATCACTTCAGATTTGAACTTAGCATAATACAGCTTATAATACAGCTCTTCATTTGTAATCGACAAAGTTTTGGAAGATGTTCGGTCTAAGAAGTAATTAAAATTAAATAAATAGAAAAAAAAGCGATATTTTTCGAGAATGATATACTCATATCAACAAGAAGATCAACTGTATGAAAAGTAGTAAATAGTAGCAAAAAAACTTTACAGATTCTAAAACTAGACAAACCACTTGTCATAAATAGATACAACACTTAACGTCATGTTTAATTATTTATTTAATTCAAAAATTCTTGTACATTAAGATTAAATCTTTTTTACATTGTGCAAGCTAGGTAATTATACTCGTACATTAAAAAAAAACAGAGCTAAATTGTAGCGATAAAAAATTAGGCAACTTATGTATAAATATGGTATATAAAAAAAAAACAAAAAAAAAAGAAGAGGAGAAGAAATAGGGGATGTGGAAGACTAAAATAGTTTGGAAAAAAGATTTGGGGAAGGAGTATAAAGGTTGGGATCTTCCATCAGTAAGTTTGAGCAAAATATTTAAAAACCTCTTTTGTAAATATATTTGTGTTGCTTGATCGTTTGATATCTATTGGTAGACAATTCCAAAGATGAGTCGCATGGACAAAAAAATTTCGACCAGTTGTAAGATACTTATGTCTAGGTAAAATTATTTGCGAGAGATCTTTGGTTACTTGCAAATTTTAGCATTTCAAATAAATAGTCTGGCCCCCGTAATTTCGCATCCGTAAAGCAATATCGGCAAGATAAAAGATTTAACCAATTTCAGTTTAACACCTATCGGGAGGTAGTTTTTCGTGGTACTTAGACCACGAAGAGCGCTATACACTTGCGATATTACTCTGTTTACGTGTAAATTCCAAGTGAATGTACTACTAAAGTAGACTCCAAGATTTTTTATCATTCTACAGGAGTGTGATTAAGAAATATTGGAGCGGAAATTTCTGTTTGTCTACCTCTATTAATGAACATAGCTTTTGATTTGACTGGATTAAGACTGAGCTCATTTTTTGTTGACCAATCATGAATTCTTTTAAGATCTTCATTAATATTAATTAACGCCTGGTTTTTATGGTATTTCGGAAACAAAGAATATATCTGTACATCGTCGGCATATATATGGTGCGCGGAGGTCGCGAAACATTCAGATATATTGGGTGTATAACTTAATTCGTGCGTTTTTTTTTTCAAAATTTGAACGTTTATTTAACAAAAACATGTATTATAGTATTATTCAAAGTATTGCCCATCTGAAGCTATGACTTTTTCACATCTTTCTGGCAATTTGTGGATCGCATCCCAAAAGAACTGTGCCGGCTTGGCAGCCAAGAATGAATCAAGCCAATTTTTGATATTCTGCTCTGATGTGAACCGTATTTCAGTGAGGGCGTTCTGCATCGACCGGAAGAAATGGTAGTCAGAAGGGGCAAGGTCTGGGCTATAAGGCGGGTGAGGTAAGACTTCCCATCCACTGTTTTCTAAATAGTTCTTAACCGGAATAGCAACGTGGGGCCGAGCGTTGTCATGATGGAAAATTATTGCCTCGTGTCTGGTCGCATGTTTCGGGCGTTTTTCGGCCACTGCTCTCTTCAAACGGATTAATTGTGTTCGGTAGCGTTGTCCATTGATGGTTTCACCCGGTTTTAGCAGCTCATAATACAGTACACCCATCTGATCCCACCAAATACAGAGCATTACCTTCGCGCCATGGATATTCGGCTTTGCCGTTGATTTGGCTGGTTGGCCAGGTTTCACATATAATTTTTTGCGCTTGGGGTTGTCGTAATGGATTCATTTTTCATCACCAGTAACAATCCGATGCAAAAATGACTTCCTTTTGTGGCGTTCCAGCAGCATTTCGGACATGCAAAACCGCCTTTCGACGTCTCTCGGCTTGAGTTCATGTGGAATCCAATTTCCTTGCTTTTGAATATATCCAGCTGCTTTTAAAAGTTTTGAAATGGCTGCTTGAGTGACACCCAAAGATTCTGCGAGCTCTTCTTGCGTTTGGCAACAATGTTCATAGAGTAATGCTTCCAGTTCTTCATCTTCAAACTTTTTTGGCTGCCCAGGACGTTCATCGTCTTATAAGCCAAAATCACCACTTTTAAATCGTGCAAACCACTTTTGGCACGTTCGCTCAGCTAGCGCATATTCACCATAAACTTCCACCAAAATACGATGACTTTCGGCAGCAGTTTTCTTCATATTAAAGTAATGAAGAAGAACTCCCCGCAAAAACACTTTTTCAGGCACAAAGCTCGACATATTTGAGTGAAAAAAAATTATTTTTGTTTACGCTTCAAATGAATGACATATACTGAAATGACGTACAATGACAGCAGCTTTCCAACGTATGTTCCAATGGAATAATAACAATGGAATAATACAAGTTACGCCATCTCTTAGCAAAGCGCACGATATAAGTTATAGACCCAATATCATTTATCAAGCATAAAAAAAGAAGAGGGCCTAGTACGGAACCTTGCGGAACACCCATTGGGACTTGAAAAAATGAGGAGCATTTGGTGCCATTAGACACATATTGTATGCGACCAGATAAATATGAAGTTATTAATTTGCACGCGGAGCTTTCGAAGAAAAATTGCCTATGCAGTTTATTTATTAGTGTGGAATGATTTACGCTGTCAAATGTCTTTGAGAAGTCTAAGAAAATTATGAGACCCCTCAACCGGCACGAATATCTTCGCACAGCTTTAGTAACGCGGTAGTGTAGCTACGTTTAGCCCGAAAGCCCGACTGAAATTTCGTGACAAGATTTTTACTATTTAGATAAGACTTAATTTGGTTACTTATTATTGCTTCGAAGACTTTACTTAAAAAAGGAAGGATAGTTATAGAACGATATTCATTACTATTTGGTTTAGGCAATGAAAGAATTTTGGAAACTTTCCACTGGTTGGGAAAAACAGACGTTGTAATGATAGTATTGATTATATGCGTTATATGCGGAAGAAAAGCGGAAAGAAGAGTTTGTATAAAAGTCGGGTATACATTATCAGAGCCAACAGCTTTTGATTTTATCCTTAAGATTGTTTGACCTACACATATTTCATCAATTCCAGAGAGCGAAAAGGTCCCTTCTCGTGGGTTATCGAAGAAGGTGGGGATATTTTTGTGGTTAAAAGTCTTATGATTGCTTTGAACAAACTTCGTATTTAGTTCATTAAGGTCAGTATTATTGGGAAGTGGATCTTTGCAGGCTTAATTCTGGAGTAATATTCGCGATATTGGGATATTACTCCAGAATTTAGAACTCGAATCCCTCGGGTTGAATTGATTTTGATAAAAAGTCTTTTTATTTGATCGTATTCGAAGAGTTACTGCGTTTCGTACAATGGCATATTCTTTATAAATAGCTGTGCATTTGTATCTCCTCCATCTGGAGTAAAGGAGATTGCGCCTTTTTTATAAGGCTAAAAACTTCCGAAGTCAACCATGGAATGTTGACTCTATTTCTACGGTGTTTTAGAGGTACATGTTTATGAAATAAAGAAAGGCTAATATTTTGAAAATAGTCGACCTGAGTATTTACATTGTTTGTAGCATATATCGGCGACCAGTCTATAATTCGGATATCATAAAACAAAGCCTGTAAGTTAATTTTCGAAAAATTGTATGATTTTATTGCATTTTCTTCCACACAAGTAGGAAAGGCGTTAATTGTTAAGAAAATCAAATCGTGATGTGAAAAATACGGGGCGGGAATTTGATCGTAGTGCATTACCGAATCAATACTAGAGACTAAGAAGACGTCTAAAAGCTAATGCCTTCTGCTGGGCATGAAGTGAGTGGGTTGGGTAAAATTTGTAAAATAAAGGTTAAAAGACTCTACCGTACTAATTAATTGCTTGTTATTGCCCTCCAATATATTTAAGTTCCAATCTCCACAAAGAACAATTTTTGCATACAGCGCAGACAGCTCTTCTAACAGATCTCTAATGTGTATATAGTTGGCTATGTTAAGAGCCATATATATACACCCCATAAGTAATTTTTCAAAACCAAGTGTTATTTCTATAAAGATATATTCTAGTGCCTCGCACTGTTTCGATTTTTTTACAATGTTAAATCCGTAACGTTTTTTAACATATATTGCCACATTCCCTCCAATCTTATTGTGCCTATCTGCACGCACAGGTTTATGATAATTTGTTATTTTGAATAGGTCCCGGCCGACACATCTAAAACGCTTAGATATTTGACGAAATGAAAAATTACCACATTTTTTACACTAATTTTTTTTGTCTTTAACCACATTTTAAGAGGACAAAAGAGGACAATATTTCTTATAAAAGCAAGAAAATCAACACACCTGAGCTTACTGGTTCCATTGTAATAATTTTTTTTTGTAAAATAAAAAGCTGAACGAATTATCCAATTCTCCATTCCCGACGATTTTGCAAAGGCCAGGTGCTCCCAACTGACTGCCGCATTCTCATTTTTTTTCGCTATCCTATTTACAATGAAAACAAAACAGCGATTTAAGTCAAAGCTCAACTTTAAAATTTGATTAAATGCGAGCATTAGTGGTGTTTTGCCCCACGGTGCACCGCAGAGTATTTAAGGCAGTGCAATATCTCCAACTTCCTTTTTTTTCTTTGACATGGCTTGGACATCTGCTGCGTAAGCCAAACTTTTTTTTTTTGATTATTATCGTAGTGGAACCACGTTTCAGCTTGTGGTTGAGATGAGCTAGCGAGTACATTTTAATTACTTTACAAATACTAGCCTAGTCTCTCTGCATATTTTTTCTCTTACTTTGTTACTACGGCACAGTAATGGACTTAAGCCATAAGCACCAGTGGAGTCCATAGCTTTTCTGCTAACTGATTGAAGTTAACCGGATACATCCCCTAACCATAATATCTGCCGTCTAATTCTTCACCGCATATAAAAGTATTAATTTGCAATTGCATATTCTTTTGCACATTTCTTTTTCATTGCCAATAAAAAATAGATTTAATTTCCTTGTAGTGATAAGAATGACGAATGCAAAAAAAAAATCTATATGTATGTATAATTGTTAAAAGCCAAGGAAAAGTGATAAATTTAATGGAAATCAAAAAGAGATACGCAACATCCATATGCTCCTTTTAGTCTTCCAGTATCATAAATTATTGTAAGCTCTGTCATTTATTGTCTCAATAAGTGTTTTTTTCTCATTGCCATTAATATCCGATTTCCCATCTACCCCTTCTCCTTTGTAAGGAATGCACTTTCTTTCGTTTGCTTCGTGGATGGATGGATGTTTTAAGTTGTACCGCTAGTGAGGTGAACAGTACGAATAAAAAATCAACATACACTATGACGAATATTATTTCGCAGCGATATAATGGACTCAGGAATTCAGTGGATACGAGGTTTAAATGACCTTAAATTAGACTATTTAAAATATTTGTTCTCAACTTCTGGTATTGGTGTAAATGAGACATGGTGAAAATCGAATCTGATGTAATCAAGTTACAGACTATGTACGAACGATAGAATCAATCACTGATACCACAGGTTCCAGAGTGGCCATTTACTGTAGGTCAACTATTAAATTGAATAGTATTTTCAAATCTAGTGGACCCCGCAATGAGTTCATTGCTGTTGAGATAAGTGACTGTAATACTAAATGTCTTGTCTCATGTTTGTATAATAAAAACCGAAGATGTTTCCCCGTGCCATTTTCTTTTAGCTCATTCGGACTATTGCGCACTTTATGAACATATGTGTAATAGCTTACTGCGATTTTAATGCCGATTTAAAATGAAAGATTCAGTGTCTTCTGTCGGTCTCACTATAGTAAATACCACTTATCCAACACGTTTTGTCCCAGATCGTTTACCCAGTCTCCTTGATCTTGTTATAGTTTCTGAGCCCAAGCTTGCACTTCTTTCTGACCACATATCCTTTGATTTCCCTGACTTACAACGTAAATCTATCTAAATGTGCTACATCTGACTCTTTTACATATAAAGATTTTAAGTCTGACGTTAATGCCCTTCAACTAGCCTTCGATCCTAATGACAAAGTTGATTCCTTCCAATCGATTTTAACCCAACTCCTTGATCAACATGTACCGACAAAAAGAGTAAGAGTCTTAAACCAAAGCTGTTCATGGTTCACTTTTGATGTGATTAACTTAATTAAGATTCGGAATAAATTATACAGTCGATGGAAGCGCAGATCAACTACCATCAATTGGGAAGCATTTAAAGAGCCGCGAAATCAACAACTCTGATAATATGTTGGTGCACTGTTTTCTATTGTTGTAAGGGCATAACACCTATAGCAATTTGATTCAGCAAACCAACGTCAGAATTTTCACATAGCAGCCTTACTTAGCATCGTCGGGCTAAAAAGTAATCACTTATTTGCGAACGTCCACGTTTGTAAATTCAGGCCAGCTATTTTGGCACTTAGTGAAACACAGATAGATCCCCGCCCACACCTCTCAGATCACTCTGAAGCTACCTGGCTACGAACTACTGCCACTATTCTTTTCGACATCGCGGTCTCACCATTTACGTGCGTAGTGAAGTGGCTTACCAAATTCCACCACAATGGAGTCCCTGTTCCAATCCGGAATTCAATTTCATGTGATTAAAATTCCATATCTGTAAGCAAATTATCCACTATTGCTTTATTTACAGAAGCCCCAAACTGGACAGCAACTCGGCCTTTCACGAGTTTGATGCGCTGTCTGACGCCATACAAAGAATTGTATCCCTGTATCCTCATACTGAAATCGTGATTACGAGCGATTTCAATATACGCAATTCTGACTGGCTCCGACATTCTGGACAGACAACACACGAAGGATGGTGTATTGAGATCTTCGCTGCGGAAAATAGTTTAAACCAGGTTTTAAATGAGCCCACACAAATACCAGACGTTGATAGTCATACTGCCAACACGCTGGACTTGTTTTTATCTTCTCACCCAGATAAGTACTCCGTTGATGTGCTCTCCCCTCTAGGCTAGTCGGACCATTGTGTCGTATCAGCTAATTTCTCGTACACCGAGAAAAGATTTCTAAATGAACCGTATGGCAATACGAGAAAGGTAATTGGAGCGGTCTTAACAGCTTCTTTGGGAATTTTAACTGGTGGTTATGTTTCCTCGATAACGAGGTGGTTGTCGCTGCTGACATGATCACAGAAACTATTCTCTTCGGAATGAGATCCTTTATCCCTCATCGGATGAAGAGTATCAAACCAAAAGAAAAGGAATAGTATGACTCGAGCTGTAAAGAGGCTGTCTGGGTTAGAAAAGTGTTTTTTCGGTCTTTCAAGACCAATCCGACAGAGGAAAACCGAAAAAAGTTTAAACGAGCCACAAATGTCTGCAACGTCTTTCTCAAGCGTATGAAATTTCAATACGACCAAAAGTTGAGGCAAAAAGTACTACAATGTCCCAAAGGTAGTAAAAGCTTTTGGTCGTTTGTCAAAAACATCAGAAATTCTGCCTCATCCTCCTTCCCAACTATCAATTACTACAACATTCCAGCTGTCAGCTCTTTGGACGAGGCCAATCTGCTTGCTGCACACTTTGCGACCGGCTCAACACTCCCGGATTGTGCTCTGTCTCCGCCTCCACTTGAGTGCGTCGAAACTACAATGGGACGAATCCACTTTCGGACTCGTGTGGTAGCAAAAATACTTAAAGATCTTAACATCCACAAATCCGCAAGTCCAGATGACATATCTCCCCTTCTTCTGAAGAGGTGTTCTTCTTCGCTGGCAAAACCACTGCGTAAGCTTTTTCATCAATCCTACTCTTTAGGACTTTTTCCGAGCAGATGGAAAACAGCATTTGTCCAGCCCCTCCCTAAAAATGGCGAATCTTCTTCTCTCTCCTCCTATAGACCCATAGCGCTTACGTCCCTTCTCACCAAGGTCATGGAAACGCTGATAAACCGTCGTAGCAGCAGGTCCACTGGTGATTTGATGGCATGTCTCACCGAAAAGTGGAACCAAACCGTACATCAATCTGGTGAAATCAGGATAGTTGCACTTGATATTTCTAAGACATTTGACAGAGTTTGACATCGGGCTCTTTTGTCGAAAATGCTTGCATTTGGGATCGACGCGTTCCTTCTTCAATGGATTAGAAATCACCTTTCGGAACGTGCAATTCAAGTTGTCTTGGACGGTTTCAAGTCTAATATTCACAAAATAAATGCTGGTGTGCCTCAGGGCTCCGTTCTGTCTCCGACACTATTTTTAATTTTTATCAATGATCTCTTGTCAGCCACTTGTAATCCAATATATTCCTTTGCTGACGACAGTACGCTCTGCTTTTCATATTCGTTTCACGTCCCTGCTCTTCGGCTGTAGAACGGGAATGACAGCCTATGTTAAGCTCATTAAAACCGATATCAACAGCATAACCAATTGGAGAACTATCCACAGACTGGAATTTAATGCTTCTAAGACACAATGCTATCTGCTGTCGTTAAAGCGAAATTTAAATACCCAGCTTTTGTCCACGAATGGCATTTTCATCGTCGAGACGGAAAAGTCTTTCTATTCTTGGTATGTGTGTCAATGACAACTTACGTTGCAATGACCACATATTCGATGTCGCCAAAAATGTTGCGAAATATCTGGGCTTTCTCAAACGATGTAAGAAATACTTTTCTCCTTCTGATCTGGCGTCAATATATAAGGCACTCATCCGCCCAAAATTGGAGTACTCACATCTGATCAGGTGCACCTAAAACATCTCTGCATCCGCTAGACCGGATTCAAAACAATGCGTAATGTCTTATGTCTCGTGTCTACACTTTGTTTTATGGCTATTTCCACAAACAGTGGTCCATAGAAATCGCCAGTAGCATTCCGCCCCTTCAAACCTTTAACCGTAACACACGTCTCGCTACGAATGTTCATCAGTATACTCCCAAGCTCCCTTTCGAACGTACTCTGAAATATCGTGATTCATTCCTAAGCCGAACAACTCGCTTGTGCAATGCCCTGCCGATCTCCCTATTTCCTACACAGTCATTATAATATTCAGACATATAAAACATCGGTGTTTCCAAAGGCCTTAATCCACAGAGTGTTCTCGACCCTGATAATCTGAATGAGTATTTCGTAGGCAACCAACTCTCAGGGAGTGATTTCGATATTAACCGAATATCGGACGATTTTAAGGTTGTAAGCGTAGATGAAGTTTACAAATGCACAATGGCTATTAAGTTAGACATTATCGATGAGGATGGCGTACCCATATGATCATCAACAACTAGCTTTACCCGAAACATTCAGGCTTAAGAGCAAATCATAGTTGCTCTACGACTATGATTAACCTACTCGATGAAATACGGCGAGATTGCGATAAGGGTCATATAAGCCTATTATGGTTGCTTGGTTTCTCGAAGGCTTTCGATAGGTTAGACCACAACATTCTAAGGTGGAAGCTTAAAAACTTGTTTGGTCTCAGTAATAGGGCTGTAGAGCAGGTATTTATCAAGTAGATTCCAGAGAGTCATTTGTCTGGTGACAAGCCCTCTTCACTGGAGGCCTTAATTCAAGGTATTCCATAAGGGTCAATTCTTGGTCCAATACTGTTCTGAATGTTCATCAACAATCTCCTATCAGTCTGTACCCACACTTCTGTGCATCTTTATGCAGATGACGTACAACTCCATCTAGGCAAACCCTTTAGTAAGCTTTATGAACTGGCTCTCTTGGTTAATGAGGATCTTACCCAAACCTCAGCTTGGTCCGTCGCTAATGGGTTGCTTCTAAACCCAACAAAATCCCAAGTAATACCAATATCCAAGAGAAATTTCCATCTCACTATCTTGCCAGACATCTACTTAACTAATACTAAAATTACAACTGTTGAACATTGCACTAGTCTTGGTTTTATTATCGATCGTAACCTTTCCGCCTATAGTCATACTAACGCAGTTATTGGTCGGGTCTATGAATGTTTACGTAAACTGTGGCTTACTTCGTATCTTACTCCTATGGAAGCGAGTTGGTATTGACATTAAGAGTGCCTCTCATTTCATATGCTGAGGTTGTCCATAGCGATCTCAATTCACTATCACAACATAAACTCCAAGTAGCATTCAACGATGCGGTCCGCTTTGTACAATAACATATATGGCCTTAGAAGATACGACCATATTTCCGAACACTCTAAAAAGCAACTAGGTTGCATAATGCAACAAAATATCAATGCAAGATATTCTATATTTTTACATAAAATTATTAACAATAAATCTCCGTCCTATTTGTTTAATAAGCTTTGTTTCGTTCCCCATTGTCGCCAATATTTGAATTCCTCACGTTAATTTTTCATTCATGCTGTGAAGCTATGGAACTCACTCCCACCGCAAATCAAGTTAATATCTAACCGTGCAAACTATAAAAGTGCAGTTCTCCTACACTTCTCTTCCTCAACAATCCTCAATCCTAAGCCTCAGACCTCCTCTTTTCCTCGCAATCTCTACCTCGTAATGGTATAAGCTAATTTTTATATATCTCTGTGTATCGTAGTTTTTAAGTTATTAATGTTAAACCATCCACCTTAGAATATTGTATCTAAGTACTAGAAAAGATATCGATCTTATTGTACTTACCACTGCCAGAATTTTTGTTTTATAGGCACCGAGCACATATTCGGTCTAAGAGGTCATCTCACCTTTCGTTCTCTTATCCTTATTCTGTGAATTTGGAAGTGTGAACGCAAAACGGGTTTATATTGCTAAATTTGGCCTTAATCGTTAACATGTTAAAAGTTTCAGACTTTTTCCTGAAATCCACTTGAATAGCAAATCCACATCTGAATACTCGTTGTCTTCCTTCCTCGTAGCAGCCGTGGTAGTACGAATAGATGCGAATAGATTTATTGGGGTTATCACCATCATATCTGTCCGTATCCGAGGTTGTTGGTTGTCTCTGAACTGTTATTGTTTACCCCATGCGCAACTCCATACTTAAGGGTTCGTCAAATTATCCAGTTCCAGTAGGCTCGCTGAGGAAAGCAGCCGTTTTCCAATTTCTTGCGCTGCCATCTACACTTCAGGGTCTTGACACAACCATTTCCTCAGATCTGGGCTCCAAATACGTTGAAGTAGCGCAAAGGCGTGACCCAAAAACTTCAAACTAACTAGAGCTCGCTACGCCGCCGTCTTGATGAAGGAGATGTGCTCTTGGATATTCTTAAACGCTCTCTCTCTCTCTATTCTGTCTGCAGCCGCCCAGGAAATTGCGCCGGGTTTGGGTACTCTACCTTTGCTCAAGGGTACAAGGCTTCCAGTGAAAAGTGAGAGTTAAAGTGAGACTAGGTGTTGAAGAGCAGACATAAGCCTGTCTTCATAAGGCGCTTTACCACAATTGACCGCCCTGTTTTCCTAATATAGCGTTAAGATGACCTAAAACGGTTTAAACGTCATATTTAGGATATTGTTGGCAGGTTTTGCCTAAACGCTCATACAATTATTCTCTGCTGGCATAAGCGCATATCTGACTGATGTTCGCGAACTACGGCTTGATGCGGATTGTTAAAATGCGTTCGTTCACGACAAATCTGCGCTCATATGTATATAGTATGCAGATGCTGCTTCTATTATATGTAACAGTCACCAGAGTGTATTTCATAGTTTTACGGGCTCCTTTTTTTCAGCATTATTTCATTTGCGGGGTCGTCAACAAGATCCCCTCAGTACGCAAACAATTAAGGGATCACTTTTCGCTAGGAGTGGAAGCAATCAGTAGCTCACTGCTGACAATCATCCAATAAAATTGGAACGTTCTGAAAAATGTTTTCACATCTGGAGTGAAAAGTATTGTTGGTAGATGGCAAGCAAGACATAGCACCTGGCTTATCGAGGGTAACTGGAGGCGGTTTGAAGAACGTAAGCTACTTAAAGCTCGTATTGTAGATACTCAAGCAGTAGGGAGGAGCGAACTAGATTCACTGTATCGAAAGAAAATGAGAGTGCACCGTAGCAGTTGTCCCATGACAAACGCAACTATGTATATCAACGCCCTGGCCACAGAAGTAGCGGAAGCAGTGAGCAGGCGCAATAGCAGAACCATTTACAGAATCACGAAAGAGCTAATAGGCGCTCATCGCTTTAGAAAATATTCGGTGGAAGGCTTAGAAAGAGGATCAGCTCAAGTGATGGAAGGAGCATTTTGCTACAGTCCTTAACCGTGTATTTGCCAGCGATGTGCGCCTAAATCAAACTGAGCTAAGTAACAATTCCCCGAATTTGCACCTCCACTCCCACTAAAGGTGATATCGTTGGAATAGGTGGTATTCCCGCTTCTGCAAGCCGCTCCAACAACATCAGCAGAGCTTCTACATCCTCTTGTTAAAATAATTTGGGAGGCAGAAAGTTTTCCTAACGAGTGGAAGAAGGGAATGATTGTCAAGCTCTCTAAAAAAGATAGTGTTATGGAGAGTAAAAACTGGAGAGGCAGTTGCGAATGAAGGCACATCTGGAAGATAAACTCGATGTCGAACAAACAAGTTTCCGCTCTGGATCCTCCTGTGTCGACCAGATCAAAACCCTGCATATCACTGTTCATTGGTTTTGAGAAGGCGTTCAACAGTGTCAACAGGCAGTTTATCTGGCTTGTCTTGCGCAGGAAAAGCATACCCGACAAACGAATGCCTATTATCAAAGCAACCTATGATGAGTCTAAATGTCATGTTCTGCCCAGAGGAAAGTTGTCAGAGGAATACTACGCTGACGACGTTTGTTTATTCTCTCACAGGATTATGGACCTGCACCAAACGACAGCAAGAGTGGAGAGATAGGCAAATGTGGTGGGTTTGAAGATTAACACTGCCAAAACCAAAATCATCAAACACGGTACTAACATTGCTGGTCAACCGGTAGAGAGAAAAAAGAGTTTCCAATATCTTGAGAACCGAACAGGATATTATTAATCGAATCGGCAAAGCAAAATCTGCGTTTGGAATGATGTCAATCAGCTTAAAAACCAAACTCTGGCTGTTCCGTTCAAATGTTGAATCCGTGCAGTTGTATGGATGCCGAACTTGGAACGTGACGGCCACTATCACAAGAAAAACAACTACAAACGTTCGTTAATAGGTGTCTACGGTGCAATGTAAGCCCGAGGAATCCACCAGCGCCACTTCTTCAGAAAGATGATTTTTAGTACTGATGTCGAGCGACTTATTTAGCAGTTCAGCAGACGATAACATACCTACCTACCCAATAAAAATGTGAACTGCAGCTCATATAACTTCTTATAAAGTACTGAATAGCTGCAGGAGCTCCGAGATTAAGAAAGCCAAGAACTGAGAGCTACAAATGTACGTATATAATGCCGTAGAGACATTATAAAAACCTATCTCTCAACTTAAGATATCATACTTACTTACGTACATCGATTTTCGCAACAGACTCAGAAACAGGGAAAGGAATCAAAGCAGCAGCAGATAAGAGTATACCTCTTGGCCTCAATCTCATCAGCTCATAAAAAATAGGCTTTGGGCGCTAAGGCAATAAAAACTCACACTGATTCACTCTGCTCTATGAATAGGCACACAATGGAATCGGCGCATCTAAGGAAAGTCATATATGAATGCTCGTCAGAGGCGTAAAAAAACGGCAGGAACGGGATGAAATAAAATTTCTACATCACCACTAATGCGATTGCTCAGATCTTCTGCTTGAAGTATGAATATCCTTAAAATAGTTCAGGCAATACCATATTGTGCCTCGCACGACACCCTGACACTTGACTGCTTTAGTAATGTCCTTGGAAAAAAAAATCTAGTTGTTTACTTACATCGAAAATCCCAGACAAGTGCCGTGTGTCCCAGTTTCACATTCAAATTAAGGACAACCCACACAAATAGTCATGACCACGCACAGTAACACATTGAGCAGTCATTGTCATACGAACGAACATGGAGAATGAAAGTGGGAAATTTTATGCAAAAACACAGCCAAAAGCAAGGATAACTTACCTCGAACAACATACAGGATCAGAACAGCCTTAAAAAGGCCGTGTAAATCCATTTTTTATGAAGTCTAATGCTTTCCATTACATTTTTTATGAGTGATATTTGGAGATTGTTTCCTTCTTTCCTGGTCCTGTCCTGATGGCGGTGGTAGCTTGTTGTTTATTCTTGTTGTGGTTGATGTGTTGTACGTATATGTACAATCTTTGTGGAGGAAGAATAACTTGTGTTCGTCTTCAACAGTAAGGCGGACTAGGTTGAGTCTGTGTTGCTCTGTTAACTAGAGGTGTGATTGCTTGTTGTTTGTTTTAGGTGGGTTTAAGCCGTCGGCCCTTTTTAGTCCGGTACAGTCCTTGTTGGTTGTTTTTCTTATACTCACTCACTACCACGCGTATCCTTTTACAATTAACATAATTTCGCTCCAAGTAATCTTTGATAGAATACCTTAGGCCACCCACAACAGCTTAAAAATGAGTTCCACTTTGTCATCAGGCTCTAAGCTCAGGACTTTTCTTTTCTGAAAAAAAAGAAAAAAAAAAAAGAAATTAAATTGAGTCAAAGGATGTAGAAATTGAGAAGAATGCGCCCTTCATACACACACATATGAGGGTTAAAGTGACTTTTTCTCAGCACTAACAGACAGTCAGCCACACAAAATTAATTACGTGATGGGTGGTGGTACTACAAGTGATGGTATCTAAACATGTGGCGATACAAATACCTGAAGAAAGATGAGCACTGAAGACGATAGAAACCTAAAAGAATTCCAGCTCGACGATAAGGGGTAGCTTTTTAATTAGAAGGCAAACAGAGAGCTCCTAACCTAACGTCGCCTGCTACAGAAATTCTGAATCCTGGATGGAATGGGTGATTTGGATTTCCTTGAATCTCCTTAATCCAGGCGTTCATTTCGAGAACGAGAAAGAGAACGAAACTGACGACGTTTTCAACTTATTTCCTTTTTTTCTGCTTTTTCTGCTTTTTATGTGCCCTCAAGTGAATTATGTGGAGGGGTTTTCGTTGGAGTCCGTTGTGTTTATTGCGTTTGTTGTCGAGATAAGGTCTCTCTGTCTTTACTTCCGGCAGTTCATGTTGGTTTTCTGTGTCAAAGGGAGATGTCGGAAGGATGTTCAGTGAAGAAGTGAATATCTTTTTGGGACTGAGATAAGAAGAATTTATTTTTATTAAATCACTCTTGTTTGCAAAAGGTGGACATTTTTAAAAGAGCTGAGAATGTTTAGCGGCTTTATGAGTTCTTTTCCTGATGGATGTTCAAGACAGAGAAAATTCTCAGAGTGGCTGGATTAATTATGCGGATAGTCCTGGTGTACAGTACCTACTTGAGTGAACGTTTCTTCAGCTTACATGATAAGTTTTAAGTTCTCTTTCCAAAGGAGGGTAAGGTATGTACATATCTTTACGCTACAGGAGTCTACTTTTGAAAAGAAAAAAGATTCAAATTTCAAAGGCTTTTGAAATGTGAGACATCTAACTACTATAAAAGTCTTTTTGAATCCACGTTAGAATTTTTATCTACACATTGTACGTTTTCAGGAGCCTTTGAGTTGGCCTGGAATGAGTCACCACCTTACAACAGGTTAGTACATTTTTGTATCAGTAAAAATCTCGACCAAATTGAATAGTAGATCTTGTAAGGAATTTTCCTTTAGAAAGCTTCCGATATCTTGTCATCGTTCTGAATGAGTGTACGAGTAATTTGTTGCTTTAGACAGATGGGCAGATAGATGAAAGTACTACGTAAGAGGTAATCATCTCTTGGATTTTATATTACCGCTTGAGCTCGTTATCAAGATGGAACGAACTATAGGTGGCTAGCATGTCAAGCCATATGCACATCGAATTCAGAATCGGATGGAAAGTCTTGGCTTTGTTGAAGTGGAAAAATCCGCAAAAGAAAGAGGAGCTGGCGAGTATTTAAATTTCAATTCATGTCTCATGTTCGAACCTTACTCACCTCCCGATCAGAACTAACCTATAACCAGCACCTAGCAACGAAGCTCCAGGTGAGCAGCGTGTCATCGATTTTTGTGACAGATGAGGTCCTTCAAAGCACTGATGCATATATTCAGTTATGCTACAAAAATATATAGATCAGCAGCTGGTAATTCTGAAAATAATCTTCACTACTCGTCTGATACAACTCCGACGAACAGTGAGAGTAGCCTGTATACCGAAAATAGGACAGGACAACTACTTGCTCGCCAAGAGCTTCAAACTTATCAGTCTGACTTCCTTCATGTTCACTGCTTCGCAACAAATGTATCCTCTGTCTAAGATGTAACATGCCTACCAACGAGGAAGATCCCGTGGGTGTACGCCTCAAGAACTGGTGCGCAGAATTGGAAGCGCACTCGACTAGAATGAATACGTCTTGGGTATTTCAATTGATATTGAGGGTGTTTTGACGACATGTGTAGGTCCGCCAGGCAAAACGGCGTAGACCAATCACTAGTTTTAAAGGTAAATGCAATGCTGTTCAATAGAACCCTTATTGCTGTTGTAAGGGCTCTTTCATAACTAAAGCTTTCATTAATACAAATGCAAAGCTGTCTCACATTAGCCAAACTGTTAGCACCAAGCATGGCCCACTCAGTCTTAAGAACACTGTCAATCAATAAAGATATACTTACTCCAACACGGTAGTTGGAGCTATGGATACAACTATCTACCAACTTGCGCTGGATTTGGGTTCCTACTAATAATAACAGTGTACAGTGTGACCTAGATCCTGATGTCCTGATGTACAACAAATGAATTTTTGCTGGCAAGTTGCTTCGATATGACTGACTTTGATCTGAATACTATTGTTGTTACCGAAAGAAAAGTTTTTAACCACCTTCTACCCATGAAATCAAATTCTGCTGGTGTACACGGTATACCTATTCGCTTTATTAAGCACATATTGCCAAACATAATTAGTCATTTGACTCATATATTAGGCATCCACATTTCCTCAATCTTGGAAAACCGCTAAAGTCATTCCGGTTGCCAAAAAACCAAATGCAACCTCCGCTACTGACTATAGGCCTATCAGCATATTACCGTGCCTATCTCAGGTATTTGAAAAACTTATTTCTAAACAAATAATGGCCCACTTATTTTTCGAATATCCTCCTTAGGCCTTCCGAATCTGGTTTCCGAACCAACCATGGGCACTTCGGTCATGATTAACATCTTAGACGATATACGCCTTTGAAAGAAGATTTGTGACAACACCTAGGTTACTTGACATTTCGTAGGCCTTCGAAAAAGTAAACCATGATATTCTATGCTGGAAGCTCCAAAACTTTTTTTAGTTTCAGCTATCCGTCGGTTAAACTTATTAGGAATTATCTGCCCAATAGGTGGCAAAGGGTTGTCACTGGAGGGAAATCTTCAGAGGTTAAGATAATAAGGCAAGGTGTACCTCAGGTATCAATTTTCGGACCTATCCTATTTTGTGCTTTCATTAATGACTTGCCATCAGTTTGGGAACATGCTGCAATATACTCGTACCTTTATGCTGACGATGTTCAGGGGTACCTGGCTCATCCTATGAGTAAGATTAATTAGCTCGCCTTAAAATTAAATGAAGAGTTATATCTGATCCATATCAGGTCTGTAGTAAACGGACTATTCCTTAACCTTCGTAAATCGAAAGTTCCCTCTATTTCCCACCGCAAGCCGGACATTAGCCTTGTATCTGACCTTTGGCTTTCTATTATCATTCAATGACAATTGCGAACGATGACAGGGGTAAACAGAGGTTGCTCCAAAAGCAGCGTTCTCTATCCACTGCTATGGTGCATGTTGGTCGAATCGCTGCTTAGCGATTTCAATGGTTTACACGTCTACGCTTAGGTACTAGGTGGTGCAAAAGTCATCGTCCTATCGGAAGATGCTATAATTTTTGCAAATGACGACAAATGTCAATTCTAATTTCACATTTGCGAAGTAAACAGACACAAAATATACGTCAACAAGACCCTATTCGCTATACTTCTAATTGTTATGATTCTTTTGCGGAATAATTCGTCGGTGGTGTTGGAGCAGCGCGAATTTCGCCGCAGATTTCCCAGTCGTCCGACACCAACTGGGCAAACACTACCACGTTTAGCCGCTCACCTAGTAGAGTGTGGGACAACATGAGATGCTGCCAGGTCTGGCCGGCTCCAGAACAGCCGTTCTGCTGAGAATATCGCAACTATGGTTGAAGATGTCGCAAAGGACCCCGGAGTATCGACCAGACGACGTGCCACGCAATTGGGCATCAATCGGCGGTCTTTACAGAGAATTTTGGTGAAAGACTGTGAGATGTTCCCTTACAAAGTGCAGACAGTGCATCAGCTGTTAGCTGTTGACCACCAAGCTCGTGTAACCTACGCTCAAGCCTGATTTCTGATTTAACCGTGCCAGCCTTCTTTTTGTGGTTTTTTTTGGAAGTCACGAGTGTATGTCAATAAGCCTCAGAGTCTTGAAGCCCTCAAACAGAATATCCGTCAAGAATGCGAGGAACTGCCACCGGAGGTTCTGGCAGGAGTGATGGAAAATTCCACAAATCGGGCCCTACTGGTCATCAATTCTGCGGCGGCCACTTAGCGGATATCATTTTCTCAACTTAATGGAAAAAAATTGAAGACTTCAAGACTTCAAGTAAATATGATCCAAAAGCAGAACCAAAGTTCTTCATTCATAAAAAAAATTAGAGCCAAACAACATCGGGTTACAACTTTTGTGCCACATTGTTTATGCAAATTAACTAATTGTGCTGTCTGTTGGACTGTCTGCTCTAAACCGCTTGCAACGATTGGAACAAATGAGCGGTCAGTCAATTTTGTCAAAACTTAGGCTGTTTTCTCTACGGGAGGCGGAAGTTCGATTGGTCTGACTCATCTTGTCTATTTGTTTCTCCAAGGAAGCAATGTATGGTATTTGGATGTCATCCTGGAAAAAAGACTTGTTTGCACTAACCATGTTAAATCGACAATTCCAAGGTGCTGTCGGCAGTGTGAAGAAGCTTTCGGCAAAACATGAGCCCTAACACCAAAACGGGTCCTTTGGATCTACACCGATATTATAAGCCCGATTACATCCCTTGCCTAGAATATTAAGTGCCACAAGCACTCATGCCAATATATCACCGCTGCTTTAATCGGACTCCGAAGAATGTTCTGCCTCGGCTTCATGGGGGCTTCTCTGGTACACCAGTTCTAAATTCGCGGAGGAATTTCTCTCCCGTAATATCTATATCATCTTTCGTTTAAAAAGAACAAATTGTTGGTCTAATACTATTGCTCGCCGACTGTCATTTGACTCCGGTCTAATGCAACGAAATCAGCTTTCTCTGTTCTCAGGATCAGCTTCGGCGAGGATCTGAGCCAGGAAAGGAACGTAGTCGGGCTTCAAAACTGATTTAGGATGCGGCGCTGGAGATTTTCTGAAGGGCGGCAGTATAGGTTTTCACCCCTCGTATCTTTCACCTCAAGCGGAGATACATACATATACTCATATGTATGTTAGTACGCAGTCTTGATAACATAGAACTTAATTATGCCGACAGCCAATCTGTGCATAAGACTTTGCTGAACCCTTTGTTCGCTTTCAAGTTTTTTTTCGGTCAGAGTTCTGAACTCATAGAGTCTTATTCGGATGCAATATTAAAATGAGATCTCTGCAGAATTTGCAGAGAGTCGACTCCGACTCCCCTGAGAGGTCAGTCATTTAGAAGGAAAGACTGTAGACTGATTATTGGAGTCGTGACGGGGCCCTATGCAACATCCAGTGAGTCTTGCTGTGATAATGATGATGGCATAGCGGAGGTCTATTTCTGTGAATGTCCGGTCTACGAGCTTTGTTCTGGAAAAAAAAATTTACGAGCGTAAGGTAGATATTTTGGATAATGCTGAATCGAAATTGGACAAAATCAACGTTGCCCAAGAGGCTAAAACTCTTTGTTGGTCAACACCAGGTATTTTGCATTCCACTAGTTCACTCCTAAACTTACACGATACGATGCATACTCAGGTTCGTACGTTGGTTATGATAGAGCGCTATTATCGACAGCGCACCTAACTAAAGTTAGGTAAAAAGGGTTAGGGTCCCGACCTCTAAAAGCAACTCAAGCCGATATATGGAAAACCAATTGAAATGTAAATTCAAAAAAAGGAACCTTAACTGGCGTTGAAAAGCACCCAATTTCACTGAAGATTCTGAGTTGGCCCCTGAAGGTCTTGTAGCCTATTTCCTCTAGAATTTTGAAGAACCAATTTCCTTAAATTTTTTTCGGCATTACGACATTCTCTCTCTCTACACAGACTGTATACACCTTATTCTCTTAGGCTTCTATGTAGCTAGTAGAGTCTGCCTGTATCCGTTTGTACCAGTCTGAATCTACTGGCATATCTTCCTACGAGACAGCGTTACCTTTTCTCTTGTTTGGTCAAAAAGGGTTTATGGTCACCTAGATTTGACCATCTTAACTTCATCTTTAATAACTCATACAGGGAAAACGTTCCTCAATTCCCGTATGCCAGCCAATACCTTCTCATACCTCAGTGACCAACATAGTTGTATCTGCATAATATGTTAGCAACTCCTGACTTTATCAGAGTTCATCTTACTAGATTCCAGTGTTTTGAGCGCAGCCTGACTATTGCTGTAGATGGCGATTTTTTTAGTAGATATCAGTCCCATCCGCACTGGCTCTGCCGTCTTACGAAAAGTGGAACTTCTGATTGGAAGATCCGAGCTTATTTCTTATAAGAAACATCCTGGTTTCCCACCTCGTCCTGCTTGCGCTTGAACAGAGGCTTGCTCATAGAAGCTCTTGTCACAGCTCACTACAGGTTGGCACCGTATGCTAGACTATGCTCCACGGTAGTGTGACCATAGTGCTATTCGCAATACTTGTTCCTTTGATGATGTTGGAAGTCAAGCAGATCTTAGGTTCCGGCCCATATGAAGCGAAAGATTTGTTTCCTCCTCGAATATAATTTCAGAACGGTGACAACAAGATCTGCACATACAATCAGTTGGCAATATGTTTGTCGTATTGTTATAATCTGGTGGTTCATGGACCTGGTTAGGTCGCCTAACAGGATGTTAATATCTTGACGAAGTCGTTGCTTGCAAAATTTACTAGAAAAGCATCTAATATGTCGGAGCATGACTAACAAATTATGTGTGCTTACCTAGATGGCGGTACGGATCTCGGCGGACTTGCGTTCGAACCAATAAACGTCTCCAGTTAGCGGCGTTTTTGGCCATTGCTTCCAGTTGCGCACTCCAAGATGGTTAAGGTAGGCCTCGTTGCTCAATTGCCTTTTTAGGCCAAAATAAAACAGTAATTGGCAAGGTAACTCTTCGTTTCGTATCTGCTGTGTTCTCCTCATCAGAGTTAGAAACAAAGCCGACGTAGACAAAAACTGTTACTACCTGAAAGTTGTAACATTCTGTCCGATCTGCCAATGATATCTATTGCATGCCATCGGCGCCCGCATGCAAGTAGTTCCACAAACTTGTGGAGAATTGCGCGTCTGAGTTTGGATTGCAGGTTTCAATTAATTTTCTCAACTGAGATGTGAATCACTTTATGAGATCAAAGGTCTTGGTGAGATTGATTCCAACTTTACCGGAGGAGCAAGCGGCATCGTCATTCTTCACAGTTTGATGAGTTTGGTAGAGATGTCAAAACTAGACATACTTCTGTATAGATACTGTCATGTCTGAATATCGATTTGGTCCTCTTGAATTTTATTTAGGATCTGCAGTGTGTGGACATGTGTTCAATTCTGGGATTTCTCTACCTAAATCCGCAGAGATTGGGGTCACTCAGATCGTTCACACAATGTGGCAGATAAGGTTCTATGTCGAGAAGGCTAATGTCTCTATTTATAGTTGGGGAAGTTCGGAGGATTTCCTTTCTTGTGCTTATACTGTATTTCTGAATGCTTTACCTGATCTCCCCATATGGATGCAACTCAGCTGTTGAAGAGTGACGAGAATCAGATGATGGTCAGATAGGACCTCCTTGTCAGATACTCTCAAGTCGACTCCTGATTAAAGAACCTTCGACTAGATTCATCACATCGATTAACAAAAGGCAGAGCTCCAGTACTCCATTGACACGGAAATCTAGTCGTATCTCGTTTCAGCTAAAATACGAATGCTGAACTTTAAAAACCCCAAAATCTACTTTAAGGGAGGTTGAAGTCGAAGTATTGCAATTCCAAAAAGCTGTTCGAGCCCCTTCCAATCGAAGGTATCTATTGTACGACTTTTCAGAAATCTCTATCGACAGGTTGTACCGAAACGTAATTGTAAATTTGACAACTCTTAGTAGGAAACGTGATAACAAATCCAATAGTCCGGCTCAGTATGGAAGAAGAAGAAATCTGTCGAAGTATATTAAACCCATGGTAGCTCCATTTGTGGTATCTCAAATTGTAACAGGAGCTCGGGGATTGGTTTGTCTAAAGTTAGTCTTCAGTTATCCATATTCCGAACAACGAACTACATAACTCAATACTTGTGATGCTTGTATGTACTCGTACAATATGATCTGTGACAACGAAAGCACTTAGCACATAGAGGTGACAGCTTACAAGGGACATGGTTTTTCGCAAGGAAAATATTCCTTGCTCTTTGTTATGCTCATCCTTGGACATACTCGTATATAGTCACCGCTCCAACATTATATTTGCATTTAAACCTTGGGAAACCCTCTTCTAAAGGTTTTTTTTTGCTTTTTTTCCTCCATCATCATCTGCGAATAATTAATTTGGGTGCGACCATAACCACATTACCAGGTGAACAGAAAGAGTGAGGTCAAAAACCCGAGGCACTGCATAAAGCACTCAACTTTTCCATTGTGCTGTAGTCTTAATAGCATTTACCATACCTCTACGCAAATTCTTCTTGCACTCAGCCCAACACCTAGCCGCAAGTCCATTAAATTATCCACACCATGAAGCGATGGTGGCGGCAAAATCTGCAATTTCTACTTCCTTTCATCAGCAAAAGAAACACAGAAATCCTTCCATGTACTCATGTAGATGTCTACATGTGTTCAGGTGTTTTTATACATTTGCAACACGCATACAGCCTCCTTCCACATAAATAATCAAGTTACTTGTACGTAAATTGAGGTAGGATAGCGCTAGCCCCATCTTAAAAGCAACGCCTTCACAAGGACCATCTGAAAAATTTCTTTCCTTAAGTCCTGTAAAGTATGTACGAGTACATGTATGTACTGTATGAGCCTTCCTGCCTGCCTGCATGTAATCTACGATGTAAGCATTTAGCTGCATTCAGCCCAAGGATTAAAACCACCCTGCCCGAATGACAACGTCAACAACAATTCTTGTATCCTTGTGCCCAGGACATGGTAGAAACAATAAAACCAACAAAAATTGCATAAAGTTCTGAAAAAGGAAAAGTCACATGAGAACGAGGTCCTTTTTCTAACACCCTTACACCCTGTGTCATCCCCAGATGCAGCTACTGCCAAACCCGTAGCAAAGCGTTTGCAATAGCAGTAGAAGTAGCAGTAGCAATATCTATCTGGCCATGCGAGAAGTATCGGGAACAGAAACTTCACATGGATGCACGTGAGTGCATGCAAGGATATCTTTCTCATCATAAATTTCCACTAGAATTTCTTTTTTTGTTTTTTTTTTTGAATTTTTTTTTTGGTGACTTTTTTGCTTATGCGCTTCTTTTAAGCTGCAACGTTGATTTTTATCCTAAGCCGACGATGATGTAGTGCCTCCCCTAGCCATAAGGGGTAACATTCTGACGCTCTATACACAAACACAAATACACTTTCACTAATACCCACAGTCATAGCGCAACTTGACATGAATGGCAGAGATGAATATTATGAATTATGACAAGTTGGAGTTGTAGGACATGATGGTAACAAAACGACTGACGACGAAAGAGAGCGACAACCGAGAGAAACTAAACGAAATGGGAAAGGAGAACGGATAAAAGGGCTTTTCGACAAATTTAGGTCAAAGTTCAAAAATCCTTCGTATATCCTTAGGATCATAACGGTTTCTTCCTATCCATATTATACAGAGTTAGTGGGAAAAGTGAAATATTTATAATTATCCTGATTATGAGCAAAACAGAGGATGATGAATGCCAAGTGGAACAATAAGAAGAGTTTTAATTTTTGTTGTTGTTGCTGTTGCTGTTGCTGTTGCTGTTGTTGTTTTCTTCGTTTTTGGGTTGTTTTTTTTTTTTTTTTTTGAGCAGGGGAGGCCTGCAAACTTTTGCTGACACAAGTGATCTATTTGGGATGACAGCTTAACTTTAACATTTTAAAGTAGGTCGACCGTTGACATTTGCACATTGACTTATGTGATGCCATCTGTCATTTGTTGTTTGTCATATGCCATTTGTCACTTTGAAACTGTCAGTGATATATTCGTTTACCTTCCAAGTGAGTTACGAGTATGGCCATTAAAGCTTACGTACAAGTTATTTGGAATTTAAGTTTCTTAGATCTAATGATTAATAGAATTCAACCCCCCACAAGGGTCGATATTTTAAGGCAACTTTTCCAGACGAATGTGGGTCTGGATGAAAATGGGAATTCACAAGAGGCCAGCTTAGTGAAGGTGTGCGAAAGGTAATGCTTTTGAATAAGGTGATTTTGAATTCGCTTTCATCTGGAATCATCTCGTTTACAATGATGCTGCAGCTGCTAAGCCTTAAGAAAAAGTAAATTTTTCTGCCTTCCGTAGTATGGTTAAAGCATTTGGATTTCTGTCCTTTTCTTAAACCGTTCTTAAACTACAATAGCTCAATGTTGAACCTTTGAGCTATTGGGAAGTAAAAGCCAGCGCTGTACTACTGTACCCGAGAATTTGTATACTTCCACTAGTTTTTTACCAAAGCAATACTTACCCAGACGGAAAAACCCGCCTAAGATGCAAACTCAAATGGGGTGCGCAACTAACCACTTCTTAAACCGGGCTTAAACCACAATAGCTAAATGGTACCAGATAGCAATGATAGTTCTCCAATTGTTATATTTCAGCAGCTGTCAAAGTCACCAATGACATCTAGCTGTCAAAATATTCAGTAAAGTTTGCCATTTCATCATGCATCGTTTTACGCATGCCGAACGTACAGAAATCATTAAAAAATATCGAAATTCGGGCTCAGTTGGCTTCAGTGTGCAGGCAATTCGTCGCACCGTGAAAAATTTAGAGCGTTAGTACATTCTTTTGGATCCTATGCCACCAACTAGACAGAGATTGCTGAGCAATGCAGAAAACATAGCCATTGTAGCGGTTAGTATCGAAGAAGACCCAGAAATGTCGATCAGCTGAATTGGCCATGGGCCTGCATCTATATAAGATTGCGCTGACGCAGGAATCGAGCACGGATGATCATAGACAACGCTGGGAGTTCGCTATCTGGGAGCTGGAAATGTTGGCCGGAAATGCGGATTTTGGACAAAAATTCATCTTCTCAGACGGGGCCCATTTTTGCCTCAGCGGCTATGTCAACAAGAAAAATTGTCATTATTGGAACGAACACAATCCACAAGTGTTCAGCAAAAAATCAATGTATCCACAAAGATTGACTGTTTGGTGCGGTTTATGGCATGGCGGCATCATCGGAAATAAGGAAGGACACACCGTTACTGTTAATGATCTCAGGTATAAAGCGATGTTAAACGACTTTCTGTGGCCAGAACTCAACAACATCGATATATCCGAGCTGTGGTTCCAACAAGATGGCACTACATGCATACATACAAGCGACGCAACGCTCGAAGTTGTGAAGGAGAAATTTGCTGACTCGGAATAACGCCGCACATATTGGGCCGAGTCACCAAAAATTGGACCATCCCACAGTGCGTTGAATACTAAGCGCTGGTCGACAAAAATCTGAATATGTTCCTACTACTGATTTTTGTTTTAAAATTTCATAAAAAAAGAACATACATATTAAATATAAAAATATTTTGTGAAAGAAATACATGTAAGGCATTTTGAGCGCAGTTTAACGGGCCTAAAATGTAAAAGTTCTACGAACAATTTTCTTTTATTTAACTTTTTTCAATGAAACAATTTATCTAATTTAACAAATATGTTTAAAGTATTTTTAATAAATGCGTAAAGAGTATATTTCTGTGCGTATTTACTCGTATTTAGTATGTAATTTTTAAATAGGGTCATCTAAGTCGGGTAGTCCATCATCACTCTCGGCATTTAATTCGAAATATGATGGATTAGCTGAAGATAATTCAACATTTTCCGGGTCTATTAGATAGTTCTTAAGTTGATGGTCTAGAACTATGGTCTTTTTGGAAACGGGATTCCTTAAATGAGAAAGTGCAGGATTAGATCTAAGCAACAAAACCGTCATTAAATCATCACTAGTATATATCTTTGACGATTTTCTTGTGTGGGTAAGACGATGCCTTCTAAATTCTTTGTGGCATGCTTCTAAAGCTTCTTCAGGGAGTTTCCCTATCGGTAAGCCAAAATATGAAATAATGGCCGGACCATGAATGAGCAGTTTGTGCGTATATTCCTACGGACCTTCGTCAGACTTCAAATCAGATTTGAGCTCCTTAGGTAATCACAGAATTCCGCGATGGCTGCAATTAAACCGAAACGAAGTTATGGAGCTGCACGGCTTTGCTGATGCTTCAGAGTCAGCATACGCTGCGGCAGTATATTCCCGCGTGTTAAATTCTGACGTTGTTCGAACTGCGATTATTTGTGCGAAGACGCAAATCACTCCAGTGAAGCCTACCCTTTCGATTCCACGACTTGAATTATGCGGCTCGTTGCTACTTACTAAGCTTTTTAGCAAGGTAAGGGACGCTCTGGCCTTCCACGAAATCAAGTGCTTTGCTTACACAGACTCAACCACGGTTTTGCACTGGATTCCAGGATATCCGCGATCGCGTAATGTGTTCGTAGACAATCGAATATCGAAAATTGTAGCTCAGTTTCCAGTGTCAATATGGCATCACGTGCGGTCGGCCGAAAATTCCGCTAACTGTGCCACCCGCGGTATAATGCCACGAAAGCTACCTAATTTTGATTTATGGAGGAACGGTCCACAGTTTCTACGAGATCGAGGTATTACGTTTTCCAGTATGCCTAGCGTCACTGAAAGTATTGACGATAAAGTTATATGTTTAATTAGTTACTCCAAGAATACAGACTTCGATATTTGTACGCGGTTTTCGAACCTCTAAAGACTTTTCCGCGTCATTGCCCGATGTATTCGACTATTTCGGAAGCATAAACATCCCCCAGCGATTCCATGCGTGCGTACTCTTTCATCTGAGAATATACATCTATCAAAGACCGCGCTGCTTCGGCTTTCACAAGCTCAATTTTTTCGCGATGAAATTACTTGTTTAAACCGTAAGGAAACGGTCTCGAGAAAAAGCAAGTATCGGTTCGTGAGTCCGTTTATTGATGAATTCGGTGTACTTCACGTAGGCGGGCGACTTGAAAATGCTGCAATACCTTTTCATCAAAAGCATCCAATAATTCTTCATAAGGAACACCACTTAACAAAATTGATAGTCAGCGATTGTCATCTTACAAACATGCACGCTGGAATGCGCCAAATGACGTATCTTTTGGCCCTCGAATATTTTATCATCAGAGTTCATCATTTGATCAAGCGGTGTATCTACCAGTGCACAGCATGCACACGTCAGCGAGCAGTACCCAGTTCAGTTAGTTCAGTTTTTAATGCATTTTTATTTATATTACTAAATGGACACTTAAATGCTATACAAAAAAACGCTTAAAAATTAGCTTAATTAACTTAAAATTATCTTACTATAACTTACTGGCCCCATGCGGGCACTCTAAGTTAAACCTAATACTTAAATTATGTCTTTCGACGTATCTTACATTACATGTTTATACTATGTCTATTTATTATAATTAAAACTAAGAAAACATTTTTTAAGAAAAACTTAGTATCATGACTTATATTTTTTTTTTAACTTATTATAAAACTTAAAACTAAAACTTACAAACTACCTAAGAATAAGTCCTAATTTACTTAACCTACTTACATCTAATACATAATATATACATATATAATATATATACATTATATATATATACGTAATATATAAATACATGTACATATATATATACATATATATATATATATTTTTTTTTTTTTTTTTCTCTTAAATCTAACTTAATTCTACCTAAAACTATGTAAGCCGGCCAATGCTAAAACAAAAAAATTTAGGCTGACCCACTTTGCTTCGCATGAAGCTATCTATTGCTGGAGGAATTCGACGACGACGCCACCAAAATTGTTGGTGCTGCCGAGCAACATCCCTCATGTGGCGACTCCCTACCGCCCTACTGAACCGGAGACGCTCCGCACTGCCGTGTGCGACGTCTCTGTCGTAGTTAAGTCGCCTGTCCGCAGCTGTTCGAGCGACGTGGAAGATTAGCGGCACCGCCAATCTGTCCTGGATCAGACCTTTACTATCTAAGTAGAGGAACGCTTCTGGAGGAATAAAGCCGTCAAAGCGAACTCTCTCGTGATACATATAATTAGGGTAGTAAGCCCCGGAGATCAGGTTGTTCGATGAGGTCATTGCTCTTGCAATGTGCCCTCGAGTCAACTTAATTACGAAATTGTCCACTCTTATTAGATTCGCCCTATTGTACAAGACCTCATTACGATAGAAATCTTTTCCAATAAACTTGCTCTCACGTTGAACCACACAGGACATCCAAATACAAGCATGGGCCTGATAAGGGCCATGTAGCAGATCACCTTCACCCTCGCATCGAGTTGGCTGTTATAAAACAGTCTCCTTGTAAGGGCAAAAGCACCTCTGGCTCTGGCCAGAGCAACATCTATATGTTTGTTAAAATACAGATATTGATCTAGCCAGATCCCAAGGTATCTGACTACATTTCGACAAGCAAGTGGCTGTCCATGTTGTCCGACGATAGAGAACTTTCGCCAATTCTTTCTGGTATCCCTAGAGGCCCCAGACAAAGGCGTCCTAAACAGAATGGTTTCCGACTTCTGAAAGTTGATTTTCAACTTCCAGTCATCGCAATATCGCTTAATTTTGTCGAAGTCACGTTGCAAAAGTGTATTAATGACCTCAATCTTTGGACCTGATCTGTACGCAATTAAGTCGTCTGCGTACGCTATGGCATGGTGAAGTGAACCTATCAGATCACTTGTGTAAATGTTGAATAGGATCGGCGAATTTACCGCACCTTGTTGCAGACCGTTTTTAATGTTAAATGTTCCAGCAGAAGTCACATCGCCATTCTTCACGATGAACTGTCTACTGGAGAGCATATCAAAGAGAATATACAGCAGTGGTTTACTAATGCCCAACCTGTCCAGCTTGAAGAAGAGTCCCTCTAACCATACTGTATCGAAGGCTTTTTCCAAGTCAATCAGGCAGGCACCAGTGCACTGTTTCTTGCTTTTGTTCCATTGGATATCAGAAACCAGTTTAGACGCAGCATGAATGATATCATGCCCCGCCTTGAAACCGAATTGATTATCCGGAACTATATGTTTGTCCTCAACCCACTTAGTCAGGACTCTATTGATCACCTTCTCGAAAACCTTACTGATGTTTGGAAGAAGACTGATCGAGCGGAGATTCGCCGGATTGGAAGTATCTTTATTCCTTTTGGGAATGGGATGTATCACCGCAGTTTTCCAATGCACTGGATAATGTGCATTATTCATTGCATTATTAAACAGGGTGGTATAAATGTCCACCGCTTCTAGTGGGAGATGTCGAAGCACAATGTTCGGTATTTCATCGGTTCTCACTGACTTTTTACTTCTGAGTGATTCGAAGATCGTTTGGAGATCTTCCTTCGAAATGAACGGTGGTAATACCCTTTCGTTGGTGATGACATTATTTGCCATATTCTCGTCACTGAACTGGGTGAAACCCGAGCTCTCGAATCGCCAATTCGCAATTTCATTCCGAAGGCAGGAATTGTGCACAAGGACTCGACTCTCCAGGTTGTGGTTCGGGCCAATGATGTCATTCGCCTTGTACACTTCCTGGAAAGTCGTTCCTATAGCCTCTACCTTCTCCTGCGGATCCTCGATCACAAAGAAGTTGTCATCATCAACTGCCTCATTTGGATTAATGCCTGCTGCTACAAGTATTTGTTCGTTGTTCGTCGTTCGGGCGATTTTGAGACATGGGAGGTCGTTTTGATTATTTCTCCGAAATATTTTATTTATTTGTGGGAACATATTCGGGTTGCTGGTGTTTACAGCCCGAATTTTGTTGCCCCAATACAAACTTACAGAATTTCTGTAATTTTCCTTTATTAATGTTTGGAGGTTTTTAATCGACGACTTCAATGTCATGATCTCCGGGTTATGTCTGTCAGTGAACTGTCTGTACAAGGTTTTTAGTCTTGACAGCAGCCTACTTTTTTGTCGGTGCAGTGCGTCAATAGTTGCGTTGCGGAATGAGTCTTCGTTGTCAGTATGTTGATACCGAGGTATCGTTTTGTCCATTGTTCGTTTAATTGTCTCGTCCATTAGTTTTAGATACCCGTCAATCTCCTCGTTTGACAGATTTCTATTGGACGGTGGGTAGAGCGAATTCGAGGAGAGTGCTCTCGTCAGTATTCTTGAGAAGTGTGTCCAACGCACTCTACTATAATTGTAGGAATACCTTTGAACAAACTCTTCCAATTCCGCAGTTTCGTTGGGAACAGTTATTTCGGTGCTGAGACCGCAATGGTCACTGTCATACACGAAAGTGCGTAGACAGTTTGTAGTTTGTTGGTTAGTGCACGTCAGTTGTATTCGTGAATCGAACAGCAGGAGATCCAGATAGGACCCGTGTCTGGGAAACGACGGTCTATCCGTAGCTTTGAGGCCGAGTCTATACATCACACTGTGCTGACTCCACCAATTGATTAGTAGATTCCCTCTAGTATTAGGTGTATTATTTCCCTAATCACTGTGCTTGGCGTTGAAATCTCCGCCGATAATAAAATAGTTGTCTTCCAATTCCAGCCTTAGGAATCGAAAAAGTGTCTCGAGCTCTGAGATGAATAAAGTGGATTGAGTAGCCTTAGATGCATAAACAGACACCATGTATAACCGCTTTCCACTACGGAGAGGGATGTACATGATGCATGCTTCCAGCACCTGAAACCTACGTACTACACGACTATATACTCTTTTGAAACGCAGTCCTTTTCTTACAAAGATCGCAACACCACCTCCTTGAATAGAATTGGGTCGGTTTCTTCTTAATATTTCATATCTTCTGTGTCTCATTTTGTGCCTTTTGGTAAGCTTAGTTTCGCTAACCAAGAGCACATCAGGGGCTTGGTCTTTAAGCAACTTAAACAGTGCGGCTCTTCGTTCGCACCTAATCAGTGAATTAACATTCACTGCAAGGACCTTCAGGGTTTGCTCCGCCATGTACGTACCCATTACGACTGGAGGTGCGTTAGGCCCGGCAGCATCGCGTATATTTGATCTACCCGCGTAGCCTGTTCCTGTATTTGACGCTGAAGCTGAGCCATCTGCCCCTGAAGCGAGCAGTACCCTTTCAGCAACAAATGGCCAGTCTACCGAAGCAAAGATTGGAGCCAGGCGTGACATTCGGAAACATCGGCGTCGATTATTCGGGTCCATTTATGGCACGATCTTGGAAGGGACGAGGTTCGAAGCAATATAAGGTGTATGTCGCTCTATTTGTTTGTCTGGCGACAAAGGCATTGCATTTAGAGATTGTCACGGAATTGTCATCAGCAGCATTTCTAGCGGCACTGCGTAGATTCGTTGCTAGACGTGGTAAGTGTCACACTCTTTTTAGTGACAACTGCGCCAATTTTGCTGGCGCCAATCAACTACTTCGCAATTGGGCAAATCTTTTAAATTTAGCGGAATTCCAAGAACATGTGTCGAACGAGCTTTCGAACATCGGCATCAATTGGGTTTTTTTCGCCCCCCCATGCTCCACATTTCGGAGGCCTTTGGGTGGCTGGTGTTAAAACCATTAAATTTCATTTGCGTAGAGTTTTGGGAAATACTTCGGTGACCTACGAGGAATTTTCGACCGTGCTGTGTCAAAACCAAGCCTGTTCTAATTCTAGGCCATAGTGCACGCGTTTCGAAGGTGATATGGATCCTTAACTCCAGCGCACTTCCTCATTCCACGACCTCTATTGACGGTGCCGGACCCCACTGGATTAAATCTCCAGCCTTCGTTGTTGAATCGATGGCAATATCTTCAAAGTCTCGTAGGGTTTTGGAGAAAATGGTCACAAGATTACGTCAGCCAGCTACGTAAACGACCCAAATGGTTGGAAAAAAGTAAAAATATTCAAATCAACGACGTCGTAATCATCAAGGAAGAAAATCAACCGCTATGCCGATGTGCAATTGGTAGAGTAACTAAGACGTATCCGGGCCGGGATGGATTAACGCAAGTCGCATCTATTATTACTGCTAAGGGAGAACTAAAGCGTCCTGTTTGCAAATTGTGTCCGTTATTGGTAGATTCAAGTTGAAGGACACCTTCAACGGCGGGAGAATGTTTGCACCATTTTTTGCATCGCCACCTTAAGTGGGATATTTGCTTCCTTAGGAAATTTGTACTCATTTCTTAAACTTCATCTGTCCATTTCCTTTTCCGCCAAATAAAAAATTGATACTTTTTTGTCTGCGGCCGAACTCGGTAAACGTGCGTTTTTTTTTTCCTTATTGATATTCGTAAGTCCAACTTTTAATTAAATTTTCAGCTCAATTGAAATCCAAGGTAAGTTTTTCCGAATACACGAACAGCAGGTTTATTTAATATTGTGGGAACGCTATATTTGAGCTGCCTTTTACCATAGTTATTGTAGTTTCAGGGCACTTGTAACATACCCGTAGCACGTCTTTTGGTGTTGATTTCATGTTCGATTGGCCTTTGAAAGCGGATGTCACTATAGTATTCCAGTACCAAAATCATCTTGAAGATATTTTGCATCTCAAATACCTTAAATCTTCTTTCGACAGGAAAATTTCCGCAGTTTGTTAGCTTCAATGCAGAATTTTGGAGTTTTTGCAGGTTCTCGTGTTTTGGAGGCGTTACCCCAGGCCAGTATTCCATACCTTAATTTGGATTGAATCAAGGCGTAGTATACCAGCTCCAAAACTTGTGGTGTTGCGTAATTTATTAGATGCGCCAATGCAAATGAATCCTTCCTTAAATCAGAGCGTATCTTGTTAATTTGGTTGTCCCAGATGAAATGGCTATCAATGATGACTCCTAGGTATTTATAGCTTTCTACGACGTCAATTACTTAAGTGTTTGTTTGATTTAGGGCAGGCATCATTTTGAAAAAATACTGGCTCCTGCGTAGATTTATGATGTGGACTTCGTATGTGCATCATCTTTGTTTTCGCCGCGTTGATTACTAAGCCATTGTCGTGACACCATTTGACTGCATTATTAAACTCTGCCTGCATTAGTCTTGTTGCCGTCTCCAGAGACCTGTGGCGCACAACTATCGCGGTGTCATCTGCGTAAGCAAATGGAATGCTATTTTTAAAAGTGCGAAGAAGTTCATTTGTGTGCAAAATGAAAATAATTGGACCTAGTTTCGACCCTTGAGGAACTCCATATTGTACATACTTCTTTTCACTGTAAACGTCCTTGATTTTTACACGAAAGGCCGTGTTGAGTAGGTAATCCCTTAGCCAGTCCGCCATCACTCCTCGTATACCAATCCGTTCAAGCGCTTCGAGCAACTTTGCATGGTTTAGTGTATCAAATGCTTTACTAAAATCCATAAACATGACCAAAATATGATGACTTTATTTAAGGATTCATTGACGCAATTCGCAAACTCTCCAAGCAATTGTCCAGCAAAACTTCTGGAAACCGTACTGACTTTGATGGATAAGGGAGTGGTTCTCAATAAAGCTAATTAGTCTACTTCTAATTACATCTTCTAGACACTTTTCCATGACTGGCAGTATGAATATTGGTCTATAATTACCGATTTGACTTTTAACACCTCCTTTGTAAATAGGTCTAACCACAACAGGGGAGCAAAAATATCTGCATGTTTTTTTGATATCTACCGGCCGTATTCCATCGATTCCGGGGGGTTTATTTTCGCCGAGGAAATTAATTATGCTGCGCACCTCTGCGATGTTGGTTTCCCTAGCACAAATTGAGTTGGCTACGAAGGTATTCGCATGATACTCGTACGATGTTATTGCGTTGCACTGATGCATTATTTGGAGAGTCTGTTCCGAAAAAAGTTTAGCACATTCATTAGAAAGGCTGATCATACTTTTATCCGATGAGAAGTTCGTAACAAGCACTTCGTCAACGCTTAACTTTTTTCTTCCCATTATCTCGTTGATTAAGCTCCAGGTTTTACGAGAGTCAGCTTTAATTGCGTTAAACTTGTTTTTATAAAAATTTGATTTCTGTGCTTTAATTTCTCTGTTGATCTTGTTTCGGAAATCTTTATATTCAGTTTCGTACGTTCTGCTAAGTCTATTATTCTTCCACCTCCTGTAAAGCTCGTCTCTTCTTTTACATTTTGCAGCTAAATTTGGGGACATCCAGGGATTTTTTATGTATTTACTCTTTAGTGTTCTAGTATTCGTTGATTTTTTATACACAGCTTTTAACTTACAAGCTAAATTTTCATACAGGGTATCTGCATCGCATTCATTTAATACATCACCCCAATCTACTTCACGGATGAGTTCATTTAATTTTGCTTTACAGAGTAGGACGTACTCATCGATTTTTCTCTGTCAACTGTCAGTCCATTTGTGGAATACAACAATACAACTTTACTTTACAATGATTCTGATTGTAGTCCTTAGAATTTAACCAAAAAAAAATGAAAAGCACGTTTTTGTGCTGGCCAGAGCAAAATTCAATTGAAGAAAAAACAATTTGACAGCTAAGTTGTGACAGCAAGTGTCAGTTATAAATTTGGCCAATGGGGTGCTGCCAAATCTCAAACAGATGCAAACTGAAATGGGCTGGCAACTGACCACTTCGTGAACTAAAGTCACCTTGTACTGTCATCGATGGAAAAGTAGCCTTGGGCCAAGGGGAATTCGTCCACAAACGTCACCTTTCGATATTCTGCTGCTTCAATGAGAAGGCCGTACACATAGAAGTTGTTAGCGACGCGTTCATCGGTGCATTAAAGAGGTTCATTGGTCGCCGAGGGCATTGTAAAAGTCTTTGCTGTGACAATTTCGCTTTGTACGCTCAAGGAATCAATTGTCTGAACTACAAACTCAACTCAGGCACAAAGCCAGATATCATTTACTTGTAGCTTGAGAGCAATTGTTTTGGGGTGAGTAGTATCCCCTGCTGGTTGCTGGATTATAGCTGGCCCTCACGGAGAACTGCTATGCGGTAGTCTCAACAGCAGACAGAATTTTGTCTCGCACTTTAAGGAAGAATTTTGGAAACAATGGCCTCAAAAGTATCTAAATGACTTGAATTAAGGAAACAAATGGAGGAATTCGTCGAAAAACTTTTAAATCGACTTTATAGTAATCTTCGAAGAAGACAATGTTCGGACAACAAAGTGGTTGCTTAGTAGAAATGTCAAAGCGCTGACGGCCTTTTTAGAGCGGCGGATGTTTGCACAAATCGAGAGTCATAAAACGACCAATACACAAACTGGCTCAACCAGCTAATGACAAGAAAACTAAAGGGGAAGAACCAATCCAGATCCAGAGGACATTCATTGGTGACACGCCCCTTACCTCGGCGAATACTCGTTTACACTGCAGGCGTACGATGTGACATGTTTAGTTCAAAAAAGTTTGTAATCCAGAATGACACTCAAATATTTAGCATTGTTGGAGAAACAGATGGTGATGCCTTTAAGTGAATGCTTGATGAATGGAATGTCAGTATCGTTTGCCCGATCCAACAACATCGGATTCAAGATCTTATCTGCCGTATTGGCAAACAACCTGATTGGTCCACATCAGTGTGGTTTCGGTCCAGGAAAATCCATAATCGACCAAATCTTCACACTCCGGATATGACAGCATTTAAAGAAACGAGCCATACAGAGCCATGTCTAGTTTTGGCATCCCAGTCAAGGTCGTTCGTCCATGCAGAATGACGATGGTGAATGCACGCTGCTCTGTCAAAGCCGGTTGTGACTGAACCGAGACTTTTGATGTTCGAAGAGTTTTAGACAAGGTGACGCGCTGTGACTTCTTTAACATCATACTTGAAAGAAGTGTGCGAAACTCGCAAGCGAAGACTGCTGGCACAATTTTTGTAAGGTCTGTGCAATACTAGTGTGGGGATGATGTCGACATAATTGGCAGAACCCAGTGGGCTGTTATTGGTGCATTCAAAACGGAATCGGCCAAAATGGGTTTAGCGGTGAATGAGGACAGAACCTAGTGTATGCTGTCAATAAGAAGGTACACATAGGAAGAATGAGTGGACATCAATGCTCAAGGTAGTAAAGGAAGATTTGACCTCAGATTGAGCGCACAAGTAGAAAGGCACCTCAACCGACTTGGAGTGTGCAACTAGAATCAGTTAGTTAAAAACCTGACTAACTTAAGAGGTTTGTTAGTTAAGCTTAAACCCAACCGTTGCGCCACCACAGTAAGTAAGAAAGTAAGCTCATATCTGGAAACTAATGATTCTGTCAAAATTGACATTCCGTCAAAAGTTGCATTGTCCAAAGCACTTTCAATGTCGATTGAAATTCCCCAGCTAGTACTCCTGCTCGTCGTGTGTGCTACCAGATTTTGGAGCAAAGTCTCGCAGGATTTTCCGCATTGGTGGGCAGGATGCATTCACAAAGCAGTTCGACCATTCTGTCCATGCTGTTCAACGTGAAGGAAGCCAGACTAATATATCAGAAGCTCTTGATGGCGTGCAGTCATCTTTTTCAATTTTGATTGTTCATACTTATCGCACCAGTACCAGACCCTTAACAAAAAAACATCTTTAGCATCTTTACATCTTTTCTAGAAGCTGGTCTATAGGTTTTTGTATCATAGCTGCATGTATGCTACGTAGCCAGCCAATTTGAAGCCATCAAAGAAAGCAATAGCAAGTTTGGTGGCTTCATCCGTCACCACAATCGATGATAGCTACCAGCTACGTAGCCATGCCATGTTGTGTTACCCAGCTCACTTATAGCATTGGTAATAGGACCTGGCTGTGAGCTACTTCGGATAAGATAACCTGGGAAATGAGTATCAAGCATGAGACAGATAGCCCTTACTTTCAATGCAGTGTAGGTGCCATTAGATCTTCTGAGTGTTTTCAGTCTGGCCGATTATCTTCTTTTGACGACTTTATTGTACAAGTTATTCTTAAGTAACTTCTTTAGAAATTCTCGGGTTTCCTTACGTATTCGCTGCTAATTTCCATTCCACCAAGGAACAGACCTGAAGGAGATTTTCTTCGCTGGTCAAATCAGTTCTAAATAGTTGGTGAGGACTTCTGAATAGCATCCCCTACTTTCTGCTTCGTTCTGAGCTTAGGCAGGAAGCAGGGAGTATCCGAATCATAGGCGGAGTAAGCAGAGACTACGATAAATTTGTAGCACTTTCCGTTCGTTTCGTAGTTAATGTCTGTTGTAACTATTTTTTGGTCACAGGTTTAGATGATCGGGTTAAGCAGGTCTGTCTTTCCGATCACTCATCATATATTAAACCTCCATCACAGATGCGTTTATTCCACACTCATGGTTCCTATGTGAATGATTTGGCTTACTAATAGGATTTAAACTCGCAAGAGTTCTTCGAATAACGAAAACTACGAGTACATATACGAGGATCTTGGTTCTCTACGTTATAGTAGTGTAAAGACGCTGATTTCCCTTTGAAAAGGACAAACGAAGTTTGTTTATCGAAATCAAACGAACGAAAGCTATTTCTCTTCATCCAGGTTAAAAGCGGACGGGGTGCGGGATAATAAATGTTTACAGTTTGACTTATGCGCTATCAAATGTCGTTTGTTGTTTGTTTCTAATCTCGGTTCTGTCATTTTCAAACGTGAAGCCACCAAAGATACCCGGACTCGTATTTGTTCATATCACTAAAAAAAATGCTGACTATCTACGACGAATTCTTCCGAACAAAGTTACCATCTCCAATCTATAGATATACTTGCCCAAGGGCATTCCGAATTTGAGCTCAAGATACGAATACTTTTCACAGATTTCCTGCTAGAACTATGACATCCCCAGAAGAATTGTGTTGACACAGCATTCCACTCGAATCCACCAGGGGGTGCTTTGACTTTTCATGTGATGGAAGTTTTTACCATTCGCACGCCGGAAGGGCTCGTATCCTTCAAGTGTATTCGAGAAATGTGACGAGCTACTCAAATCGCCGCCTAAAGCCATCCCCAAAGAGAAGAAAAAATACTTTTGTATCCCTCATTACAGAGTTCTGTAGTGATTTCATGAAATTTTATCGAAAAGTATATTTCTGTCTTCCTTTCGAGATGCTCGAGGATAACGAGAAACTTTAGGAACTTTAGGAACTTTTTATTAACTTTACTCATACACAGCTTGGTTCATATATCACAAGGGGCTACTTCCATCCATACGGAGCATCCTGACCCTACCTAGTACAACTCCCTTGTACTAGTTTAATTGTACGAAAGCCAAAGACAATCAAGATCAAGTGGTGAAATTCAAAGGCAGAGAAGCAAAGAATCCTTGCCATGATTTTAGGGGGAAAAGAAAACCAAAAAGTGGACAGAATCACACACGTACGAGTAGTGAGTACGTATGTATCTACAATATATTCGAGGAAAAACTTGGTCGCACACTCGGTTGACTGTATGGGAGGATTTGTGTGAGTGGGGGCGAATGAATCTCTGCAAGTCACTGTTCAACTTTCAGAAATCAATTCGCCATTCGCTTAATGACTTTGGAAAGTGGGGCCCAATTAGGAACGAGATTACATGGGCAGAAGATAAGACAAGCTATAGGATAGATTCTGGAATCCTAGAAAAGGCATCATGTCAGGCAGTCAATTAAACTGAGTGTGGGATGAGTCTGTACGAGTAAGTTGTTTTCATCGGTTTCATGGTACTCGTATCTATTCTGCAGAGCACAGAGGAGGTATTAATTATTTTTGATCACTAAAACTCGATGCGTAGTATCTACACTTGTACGAGTATACATATGTATTCGAAGCAATCTGAAGCAGATGATATGAGTTACGAGGATATGGTTTTATAACATTCTATTGGCAGATGATTAGAGGATTGGACAGATGGCGAAACAATAGCGAACAGATGGATTTGATGGACCTTAATTAAGTTGCGGCGAATTCGAATTGATGATTAACTGGTGAATTATTGAGGTCGATCATTACTCGCTGGAATGTGAGATTTATTTTAAATTGAATTTCATGGTAATTTATTTGAATTGCCACTGTTAATGTGAAATGTAGCAATTACCCGCGATGTTATATTTATAACTTCGTCGTGTTTCTACTTGGGCTTGACTGCAGCATGCCATGAAATTATTTAACAAATCTTGAACTTGGAATCTTGGGCAATTCAAAGTGATTGTGCACTAAAATACTTAAGCCAAAAAGAGGATATTACATCCTTGTCGAAGTTAAAAATCTTAACTGTCGTTCTCATTTAACATAATATTAATCATCTTGATATGCGAAACCCCTTTACTTTTCAGGATAATCAACGAGCAGACGCCTAACATCTTTATTTTGCTGTCTTGTTAGGCTTCTATTATACATATATGGATGTAATACATACAGGGTGTTCCAGTTTAGCAGTTCCGCCGAACAAGAAATTGTATCAAAGTGGGTGACCTCTAAGTTGGAAGTGTAACCACTTTAAACGCTATAATTTCTAAACTAGTACAGGTACAAAAATAGTTTTGGATATTTTGGAAAGATAATTTAGTAGTACGAGGGGCGTTCAACATATTATCGGTATCGGGGTGAAGCTGTGGTTGTATATATAAATTGACTTATTTATCAAGTAATACTATTATTTTAGTGCATTCATGTAAAATTTCATATAAATGTGATTATTAATTCGCGTTTTATCTCTAGTTAAACAGAATCATAATGGCAACTGAGACGATGATGGTGAAAATTGAGCATCGCGCTGTAATTAAATTTCTCACTAAGCAAGGAAAAAGTCAAAAAACTATTCATGAAGAGATGGTGGCTGTTTACCAGGGTTCCGCACCTTCATTATCAACTGTACAAAAGTGGTCAAGTGAGTTCAAGAGAGGCAGAGAGAGCATTGAAGACGACCCCCGCTCCGGCGCCCCGGCTACTGCTTGTACGGGAGAAAGCATCAAAGAAGTCGAAAAACTTGTTCTTGAGGATGCCCGAATAAAGGTGAAAATGATGGCAGAGATCACCAAGCTTTCAATTGGTACCATTCACACCATTCTTCATGACCATCTTAACCTTTCAAAGGTCAGTGCAAGGTGGTGCCACGAATGCTCACAGCGCCTCAGAAAAAAGTGAGAATCGCATGCTGCAGAGAGCTTTTGGAGATGTGTAGTGAGAACGCGGACGGTGTTATGGATCGAATTGTTACTGGGGACGAAACATGGGTCCACCACTATGACCCTGAAAGCAAACAAGAGTCCATGCAGTGGCATAAAAAAGGAACAGACCCCCCGAAGAAGTTCAAAGTCACTCCGTCTGCCGGGAAGCTCATGGCCACAGTTTTTTGGGACTCAAAGGGAATCTTGCTCATTGAGTACAAAAAAAAGGTGAAACCATCAACGCCACATCCTACGCTTCCACTTTGCATAATTTGCGGGAGGAAATTAAAAAGAAAAGACGGGGTAAACTCGCAGCGGGTGTGTTGCTTCTTCATGACAACGCTCCTGTTCACACGGCTCGAGTTTCCAAGGCTGATGCGCGAGATTGTGGTTTCGAAGAAATCCAACACCCACCCTATAGTCCAGACCTTGCCCCTAGTGATTATTTCCTGTTTCCGGATTTGAAAAAAATGTCTTCGTGGAAAAAGATTTTCGGATGATGAAGAACTCAAGTCGGTATTTTGCAGAGAAAGAGGAAATTTATTTTTTTGAGGGTTTAAAAAAGCTTATCTCAAGATGTAACAAATGCATTGATTTTAGGGGAGATTATATTGAAAAATAAAAATAATTTAAATTGAATTCGCATTTTCCTTCATATCGATACCGAGAATATATTGAATGCCCCTCGTACATACAAGTCTTCAATGCTTTGGGTACATCTGTGCAGCGACAAAAAAGTTATGGCTCGTTAAACTCAAAATTATGAAAATTTGCTGTTCCATTTTTTTTTTACTTAAAATGCATTTTTCTTAAAATTTTTACTTCATAAATTTTCTGAAATTTTATGTAATTTTTATCCTTGCAAAATTTCCTAAAAATTATGTTTAGAAACTTTTTTACGTGCGATCAACAGATTTTGTAGTAAAAGCCGTTTTTCGCCAAACAAAAATGGTCAAACAAAATTAAGTGAGAATAATAAACTAACGCACCTATGAGCAATGCACTAACAGTTAATTGTCGAATAGGACAAAAAAAAATCGTAACAAAGAATAATTCTTTGTTAATCTTTTTTTTTCAATTTGACATTGTTTCAATTGATCTACAATAGACATTTTGCTCTGTAAAAGAACAGCAGATTGATAAGTTGATCTCCACAAAATGTATTCAAAACATGAATTCGCGGAAACCCGTTTGTATACGGGTTCTGCAATGGAAACGCTTCGTTGCCAAGATTGGAGTACCAACGACTATACCCAAATCGTAGAACACGTGCATCCGGCTATTCGCTGATACGTATCAGCGCCTCGTTGATACCGGGTCAACTGCACCAAAAAAAAAAGAGAAGGACGTTCAGACGCAGCGGTGGCAGAATTTGGAGATGGGATTTTGCGTGCTGTGGGAGTTGAGCCTTCAGTCAGCGTCCGTAGACTAGCTGTGCAGTTGGAATTTCCTAGAACCCGAATTCACAGGACCTTACAGAGAAATATGGTAGATTACACCCTTTCCATTTGACACCGCTACAGGATTTACTACCAGGTGATGCGCAAAGAAGAGTGGAATTTTGCCAATGGCAAAATTGTAAATGTTTGGGCTGGATTAATAGGAAACACTTTAGCAGGCCCGCACGTTCTTCCACAAGCCGTTAATTCCAATTACTACCTGGAATTTCATAGAGAACGATTGCCGGAGCTCCTTGAAGATGTTCCTCTTGTTCAGAGAAGGGCGATATTCTTTCAACAAGATAGAGCACCTTGTCACAGTAGCAGTGAGGTAACTACGTTCCTCAACCATACTTTTAACGAACGATGGATTGGTCGATTCCGCCCCAACCCTTGGCCACCCAGATCTCCTGACCTAACACCAATGGATTTTTTTCTTCTGGGGTGCTCTGAAAGAAAAGGTTTACTTTAAAGAAATGTCGAGTCTGGTAGAGCTCCAAGAAAATATTAATGTCGACTCAGAAGAGATGAAAATAATTTTGATGACCGTTAATCTGCCATCCGAAATGGTTAAACGCGCCCGAAAGTGTATTCAAATGGAAGGAAGGTATTTCGAACAATTGCTATAAGCATTCCATAAACTGTTCCAAAAAGGTCCTTCTCAGGACCACATAAAAATATCTAAGCGATTTTATGAGTAAATCAATAGGTACACTTCTTTTTGCCCACTTTTGTTTGACGAAAAATGGCTTTAACTACAAAATCTGTTGATCGTACATAAAAAAGTTTCTAAGCATAATTTTTTGGAAATTTTGCAAGGATAAAAATTACATAAAATTTCAGAAAATTTATTAAGTAAAAATTTTAAGAAAAATGCATTTTAAGTAAAAAAAAATGGAACAGCAAATTTTCGTAATTTTGAGTTTAACGAGCCATAACTTTTTTGTCGCTTCACAGATGTACCCAAAGCATTGAAGACTTGCATGTACTACTAACTTATCTTTCCAAAATATCCAAAACTATTTTCGTACCTGTATTAGTTTAGAAACTATAGCGTTTAAAGTGGTTGCACCTCCAACTTAGAGGTCACCCATTTTGATGGACTGTAACTTGAAATGGAGTGAGAATATACCCCCCTGCCATAAAATTTCTTATTTGGCGGAACTTCGGGAATATGCCCTTAAAGGATTATACTGCTAAACTGGGACATCCTGTATAGCTGTTAGGTCGCGACACAGGATCAAATCAAATATCATTTCTTCCACAGCAGTCAGATGTCTTCTGTTCCTAAGGCGATATGCATCAGTGTACATTCTGTATCTCAGAAGTTATCAGTCATCACTTTCGGCTGCTTTATATGAGGGTTAAGATGAACCATGGCAACATACCTTTACCTTTAGTCCTTAAACTAGAATGCAGTTTTTCTGCCATAACATCAAATTGGTACTAATTTATGAGTGTGGCCATTGAAAGGATGCCATTACCGTCATTCCTGGACAGGCAAGCCTGCCCGATAAATTCTCTAACCTACAGATTTGTATTGACGCCATGCATTGAACCTGTAGTCATTGCCTTTAACGTGGCACTGAGTAGGATTGATACAATGTTACGGCGCGAGAATAGATCCTAAAGGTAAATTTTGGAGTTCTCTGCAAGGGTGTAGGATTTATGATTCTTTTATGCGTTTGTCGCATCAGTTATCAGGAGATTTTGTCTATGGGTCAGAGCTGAGTTCGTCTTTGAATTCAATATTTGGTTAAACTCTCACTTTTTGTCATGAGTGAGGAACGCCATATTGCGTTAGCAATTCAATATTGAACAGCTTAGAAATTAGGATCCCGATCCAATTTCCACGTCTTCTCTAAACAAGGTAATTAAATCAAGTCCGATATCTGTTTAGAAACTGTGTGCAGTAGGATCGGCAAAGGTACAGCAGCCTAACCAGGTGATCCTCTTATTGGGTAAAGGAAAGTAATCCATGAGGTGAAACCAACTCAGGGAGGCAGTAAACTTTCAGAACTGCTCCTTCGTAACTCCGAACCATGCGAAAGAACTCTAAAACAACCGTAAGCCTTTTAGAAATAAACACTCTTCTTGTGTGGGTGCGAAAGACACTTTTTGAGAAATATTGCTGGGAGCCCATCTAGGCCGGGTAAAAATTCATCATTGAGATTTTGTAAGTTTTCTTCGATAAGCGTAGTATTAAAAGACTGAGAGAGAGAGGGGCCAGGAGTATTAAAAAATAAGCAATTCATCACAATGAGCGTCCAGACTTCTTATCAATCAACCGTCAGATTGACCACTCTGGAATCGAATCAAGGCACTTCTCCTGTAGGTTTGGTACCTTACGTTCCAAAGGACAAACTTTGGCTCATACCGCTACCTTGTTGAAGCCAGGATACCAGCGTTGTGGATACCTCGTTTATTTAAAAGACAAGAAAATATTGTAAGGAAATTTCACGTCGAACGGCGGCAATTGCAAGAAATCGCGAGAGTATTTCCCAATCGACCTTAACCTTTCAAGAGGTCACATGATAGCAGTATCAGATACTGAAAACTAATAACAGCGCTGCCATAAACTGAATTTCTCGACCACCAAACTTTGGTTCGACGAAGAATATCAGCAAGAACAGGCACTAAAATAAGAAACGGACTTATCAGTCATGGTTATATTGACCAGAGCTACCGATCTATACGAGCGGAATACATGAATATGAAAACCAACTTCTCAGAAGGAAAAACGAGAGGCATTAAAAGTGCGCAGTCGAAAAATTAGAGTCATTCTTTTGCAGGACTGAGACTCAAACCATTTACCAAACGTAAAAGGAACGTGTAGCGAAAACAGAGGCCGAGTCAGAGACTGCAAAGATGAATAAAAGAACGTATTGGTACACGACGTGTGATTAGGAAAATTTTTATTTTGGATGGCAATATTAATCAATAGTTTAATAGTTTAAAAAATATGGTATTATTTAAGTGCCCTCCCGGAACTGCTTACGTGAGTATATGCGCTGGACCGATATTTTTCATAAGTTTTTAATATATTGGTATATAACGCGGGTTTTTTTTTCAAAATTTGAACGTTTATTTAAGAAAAACATGTACAATAGTATTATTCAAAGTATTGCCCATCTGAAGCTATGACTTTTTCCCATCTTTCTGGCAATTTGTGGATCCCATCCCAAAAGAACAGCGCCGGCTTGGCAGCCAAGAATGAATCAAGACAATTTTTGATATTCTGCTCTGATGTGAACCGTATTTCAGTGAGGCCGTTCTGCATCGACCGGAACAAATGGTAGTCAAAATGGGCAAGGTCTGGGCTATAAGGCGGGTGGGGTAAGACTTCCCATCCACTGTTTTCCAAATAGTTATTATTATTATTATTATTATCAAGGGAACGATACAAATGAATTTGTAAGGTCCGGGATTTAACGCCGGGGTACTATGCCCATGTGGCGCGTTTTTATCAACAGCACGCGGAGTACTGAGTTCCCATGTGGTCACCCACCTACGTACTTACCGCGCCCAACACTGCTTAATTTCGGTGATCTAGCGGGAACCGAATTCCAAATAGTTCTTAACCGGAATAGCAACGTGGGGCCGAGCGTTGTCATGATGGAAAATTATTGCCTCGTGTCTGGTCGCATATTCCGGGCGTTTTTCGGCCACTGCTCTCTTCAAATGGATTAATTGTGTTCGGTAGCGTTGTCCATTGAAGGTTTCACCCGGTTGTAGCAGCTCATAATACATCACACCCATTTGATCCCACCAAATACAGAGCATTACCTTCGTGTCATGGATATTCGGCTTTGACGTTGATTTGGCTGGTTGGCCGGGTTTCACATATGATTTTTTGCGCTTGGGGTTGTCGTAATGGATCCATTTTTCATCACCAGTAACAATCCGATGCAAAAATGACTTCTTTTTGTGGCGTTCCAGCAGCATTTCGGACATGCAAAACCGCCTTTCGCCTTTCGACGTCTCTCGGCTTGAGTTCATGTGGAATCCAATTTCCTTGCTTTTGAATATATCCAGCTGCTTTTAAAGGTTTTGAAATGGCTACTTGAGTGACACCCAAAGATTCTGCGAGCTCTTCTTGTGTTTAGCAACAATCTTCATAGAGTAATGCTTCCAGTTCTTCATCTTCAAACTTTTTTGGCTGCCCAGGACGTTCATCGTCTTCCAAGCCAAAATCACCACTTTTAAATCGTGCAAACCACTTTTGGCACATTCGCTCAGCTAGCGCATATTCACCATAAACTTCCACCAAAATACGATGACTTTCGGCAGCAGTTTTCTTCATATTAAAGTAATGAAGAAGAACTCCCCGCAAAAACACTTTTTCAGGCACAAAGCTCGACATATTTGAGTGAAAAAAAATTATTGTTGTTTACGCTTCAAATGAATGACATATACTGAAATGACGTACAATGACAGTAGCTTTCCAACGCATGTTCCAATGGAATAATAACAATGGAATAATACAAGTTATGTCATCTCTTAGCAAACCGAATTAAGTTATAGACCCAATAATTTGGCCGATATTCCAGCAATTTAACGTCGAATGCTTGCTTCAAAATAGTCTAAAGCCCCTGGTTTGTTGGCATAAAACGGAGACTTAACGTGGCTACAAAGAAAATATTCTATGGGTGTTACATCGCACAATCGGGCCGGGTAATAAGATAACAGAACCATTTCTGGCGACAAAATGATTATCGGGCTTCGTCTTCAAAATGTCGATTGTCGCACACGCTGTATGGCCCCATCCTATTGAAACTACATATCTTTAAAGCTTCCTGGTTACAATTTATCAAAAATAAAATAAAAATTAAATCGATCAAAATCAGTCCCTATTAACTGCAACCGACTCGCCGGCATCTTCTCGGAAGAAGTACGCTCATAATACATCTCCGTATTATGCGGAAATTTTTCCTCGTCACTGATGAGCAATTTTGGCAAGAAATCTAGATTTTCTTCCATCTCCAAAAGATCCCAGTGTGCGAAAGTTTGACGTGCATGATGGTCATTTGGTTTAAGATCCTGTGTCGATACGATTTTATACGGACGCATAGCCAAATCCTTTTGCTAAACACGCCACAGGGACGTTCGTGAGACGTCCAGCTCTTGAAAGCGGTGCGGATTTGATTTATTGCAGTCTTGACATACCGAGTCGTCTACAACCGTATTCTTTTCCTCTTTTTTAGCGTTTTGTTGTCTCGCTGAAACGGCAACATAATGGAATGACAAAGTCAATTCAAAGTTGTTCATATAACGATTTTTATAAAAATGGATCGCGAATTTGTATAAGAAAAATTTGGATTATTTGCAAGCGTAGTGAAAGCGTACACCTTTTATTGATTAAATGGTAGATAACCTAGAGCACAAATATGGCATTTATCAGAAGACGATTTGCGTGAGTTAGGAGAATCGGTATTTGAAAAAATTGGGCACATCTAATGGTAAACCATTTAGAATCGCAGTCGGTACTTGAGATACGGAAGGAATATTTTTGCAGACTGCATGGCAAATGGGAACGGAACACGAAAAGGTATCACTATTTTAGTTAAAACTCAACAGAAATGCTGGCCTACGAGCTGTTTAAAGCAATTACATGCACCAACATATCTGTAAAGTGTAACAGAACAAAAGTCTGACCAGGATTGGTTGAGTAATTTTCAAGAAAGGAGACCTCTTAACCTGCAAATTATAGGATATAAGTCTCCTCAACATCACACGATCCATGAGGATCCAATACATTTTTTTATCAACATAAATTCATGGAATCGGTGTGGCTTAAGTCCAGTAAAGCCCAGGAAATGTTCACACTACTTCAGATCTTGGAGAAAACAACGCAATATACATACATGATCGGAAGATGCTATAATTTTTGCAAATGGAGGTAAATGTCAATTCTACTTTGACATTTATGAAGTAAACAGGTACAAAATACACGTCAACAAGACATGAATCGCTACACTCCTAAAGAACGGGGAACAATTTTTACGATTTTTTTGCGGAATAATTCGTCAGTGGTGTTGGCGCACCGTGAATTTCGGTGCAGATTTGCCGGTCGTCCGACATCAACTGGACAAACACTACGACGTTTAGTCGCTCGCTTAGCAGAGTATGGGACAACACGAGATGCTGCCACGTCTGGCTGGCCCCGAAGCAGCCGTTCCGATGACAATATCGCCGCTGTGGCTGAAGATGTCGCAGAGGACCGCAATTGGCCATCAATCGGTGGTCTTGATAGAGAATTTTGGTGAAAAACTGTAAGATGTTCCCTTACAAAGTGCAGACAGTGCATCATCGAAAATCAACATGAGCGACAAGGCCGCCCATTTCCACCTCTATAGATATGTGGATAAGCAAAATTACCGCTTCTGGGGCACCGAAAATCCCCGCTTAACCCACGAAGAGCCATTACACCCGCTCAAAGTCACTGCGTGGTGTGCTGTTTACGCTGGAGTGTCATCGGGTCTTATTCCACCACTGTGGACGGCGAGTACCACAGAGCCATGCTCAATGACTTTCCCCTTTTTCAGTTGGATGAATTGGGACTGGAGAACAAGTGGTTCCAACTGGATGGAGCAATGGCGCATTCTGCACGAGCCACTATCGAAATTTTAAGGGCTGCATTTCCGGATCGCCGAATCTCTCGTTTTGGCAATTTGCACAGACAGATTTAACTTCTTCCAGACGTCTTTTTGTGGGGGTTTTTGAAGTCACGAATTTATGTCAACAGGCCTCAGACTCCTGAAGTCTCCAAAGAAAATATCCGTAAAGAATGCGAGGACCTATCGCCGGAAGTTCTGCCAAGAGTGATGGAAAATGCCACAAATCGGGCCGGAATGGTCATTAATTCTGCCAGCGACAACCTAGCCGACAACATTTTTCCGACATAATGGAAACAAATTTAAGACATCAGATAAACATAATCCAAAAGCAGAACCACGGTTTTACATTCATAAAAAAAATTATAGCCAAAGAACATCGGGTGACATCTTTTGCGCAACCTTGTATGTAGCGAGCTATTCCAACATGGTCGGGAAAGTTCTCATCAAAGAAGGAAGGAAGTAGACATGCAATTTGTTTAAAATTTAATTAGACGAACTATGTGTGTAGATCCATCATTCTAGCTCAATGAGTCCAATGTTTCTGGCTTATAGAGCAGATGAACGTTAGCATTTTGACTACAAAGATTTTTTGAATAAGGACATGAAGATCCCTACTCAAATGCCGTAGAAATGTAAAAGGATCTCAACTACCTCAGCGTGCTTAATAAAATTTCCTTTTATATTATGCTTTCACAAATGTGACAGTCGATGTTTGATAGAATACATAGCTTACTAGCATACATAGCTTGGCATATTCTACGGTGATTGCATTCATTTTGATGGTCTCGATGTGAGATTCATTGATATAGTCACCTCGGAATACTTAGGAACATATCCTATTTGACAGGACCCATCTTATAATATTAGTTCATCTTGGACTAGTTTCGGAAACAGGGCTGACTTCTACAGTGAAGATATCAAGGTATGACCGACGCCTGGTTACCTCATCGCTGTCCTGTTTTCTCGATCAAGGAATCCAAACAAGAGTAATGCGGAACTGGCCCTGATTCCCTATTTTGAATTTTGCTTCGTTCTCTAAGTTGATGTTCGCTTAGGGCATTCCTTTAATTGAGATGATAGTTTCGTATACTGCCAGGCTGAATTTATCTTGTTTTTGTATTTGAAATTGAGAGAAGCCTGCGGCTGAGTAGCCTTTGAATTAAGGTCAGAGTATCTCTCTGCTATCTTCAAAACCTATGAACGTATTTGTCACATATTGAATTAAGATCTAGACATGAAAAACCCCTCGCCACAAACGCATTCGAATCAACATTTCCAACATTTTGTTGTCTCAGTTTTATCGCATTAAATCAGGGTTTTGGTGACGATTAATTACTGAAACTTGGATACACGATTACACTCGAGAAACAAAAACACAGTCAAAGCAGTGGAATGTGAGGGAGGGAGTATCTGCAAAAAAAAAGAGGCAAAGGCTATTCTTTCGCGTGGCATAGTGGTGGCCACGGTTTTCTGGGATAGTCATGGTGTTGTCTAAATCGATTATCTTGAAAAGGAAGAACCCTAATAGGAGCATATTAGGCATCGTTACTTGATAAGTTGAAGGGTCACTTTTACAAAAAAAATTTTGTTTCACAAGGGAATGCGCCGTTCCCCATCTCAGCGGTTGGGATGGCGAAAATCTACGAATAACCGTTTAAACTGATCAATCTCCTAGGCTAAAAGTTGCTCTCTAAGGACAGAGATTTTCGTCGAATGAGAAGGCCATCATCTTCGTTAACAACTACTTTGTGGAGAAAGACGCCAAGTACTTTGTGAATAGGTTATGAAGATGGAAGCATCGCTGTAGAAAAATAAAAATGAATTTGAAGAAAGGCAAACTTCAGACAAAGACTATATGGATTTGCCAACAGTGCCCAGATTTTTTAAATCTCTTCCTACAACACGAATCAATGTACTTTGTGTACAGGTTCAGGACAAGAAACTGCCGGAACATGCCCGTCTGATACCTGTAGAATCGCAATGTTAAAGCCCAGGCTAACATACGACGCTTAGGTGAAAATAATGTGGGGTATGGCAGCATACGAGTATACCATATGTATTCACAGAACTGGCTGTACCTATACAAACTTTTCGTAGCCTTTGTCCAATGTTCTTCTTTTCATTTCACATATTCCACCTTCCACTATTACAGGGTGGTTTCTGTATAAAAAAAGTTCCAACTATCGAGAACAGGAAACAATGTGCGATTCAAGTGCATCCATTGAATCCGTACAGGGTTCAATAGTGCACAAGCACATGCCACTGAGCGCTGCAATAAAATATTTGAAATTCTTCATTTCAAATTGAAATATCTCGCTTGCATATTTCAGCATGGAATTTACAGAACAACAGAAGCGTTCCGCTGAACGCGGGAATATATTTTTTTTTTGTTTTCACGCGAAATTCCGCATACAAAAGCCATTCTTTCGACTGTTTGCCATTCATATGTCCAACAGAGATTTCTCTATGTCCCTCGAACCGTAGAGCTCTCTTGTACTCAGTATACAACATCCCTCTTCGATAGGGTAGTGGATTGGTATAAGAAAAAAAGAAACTCATTCAAGGATTATACGTTTCACATTAAATGGCTTTGTGGCCCACCCACCCATTTACGCGCGCACATCGCTCACAAATGGCGATGGCCTTAAATTCGTCTTTACAGAATTCGCCTCATTAATGCTGGAAAATCAAAGCCGCCTTGTCAGCCCCAGCCCCAGCCCCAGCCCCAGTCCCATCGTCATTCATGTTCCCTTTTTCTTCTGTAATATTCCTTGTTCTCCACCTCCCGAGTTCGGCTATTAATTTCCGTCCATTTGCCTCTATTCCAATGTTCGAGTTTCCTTTGATTGACGTACAAGTGGAGAAGGAAAAGCAAATAAAAGCAAAAAATAAAGAAAAGAAGTGGTTTTGCCTGCACGCTCACTCACTCATTCGTTTGGCTACTCACTCACATTGGCCGCATTGCAAGTATTGTCGCGCCCGCTTTCACCCTACCCTGGGCGGTGGGGGATTATCCTGTGATTTATTCCAGATTCTGCCGTAGCAATCTCCTTACACATCCATACCACACCAAACCGTACCCTGCCACTGATACAACATCACCACCACTGTTATACGTATACCGGTGAGTGGTTTTTTCTTTTCGCCTCTTTTATTTCACTCGCTTAAGTGAGTGGTATTGGGACACCGTTCTGTTTGTTTGTTTGTTTTTTTTTTTTCTACTCGTAAGGCCGACAGAGATTTCTCACCGTTGTTGTTCGCCTGTTTTATAATTTCGCACCCCTAAATCACTGGGACTACTACCACTACTGCCACCACAGCGGAGCACATGTTGCACAAAACTGATTTGATGGATGTTTCATGGAAGTTGTTGTCAGCTGCCGTCAATATACGGACGATGGAGCACTTTTTGTAGCTTTCAACTAGTGAGGGTGCATCTCTAGGGGGTGGTTTTAAAATTAAAGAAAAAAAGACAGTCCTGGGGTTGATAGAGCTTTTAAAAAAATAAATATTGTTATGGAGCTTTAAGCTTCTTGGGGGGTTTTCAGTGAATTGTGCCTGTGGGTAGACTTTGGGGTGATTATTTTTGAAAGGGAGCTAGAAATTCAAGGAAGAGGAAGTCGGTGATAAGTTGATTGATCACCGGAATAAAGTAGCTGAAGCAATTATCTGATAAATCTTAATGCCCGCAGATTTATATGTTTTTAAATGGAATAACAATTTATTTCAATGCACAAATTGATTTAGATATACTCTAGGATATGCAAACAGGAGGATAGCGTCTTATTTATTATTTAGAAAACGTGTAAGGGAAGCTAATTTGGTGGCATTGAAAGGTCAAGTTTACAGTCTCCTTCCTAGTGTTTTGAATGTTTTTCTAAGTTCATGTTGACTTCGGAACTCCAAATGGCGAAATAAGAGATCATGTTATCGTTATTTGACGTTTATTGGGATCTAGTTGTTAGGTTTGTGCTTAGTCAAATATTTATCAGTTCGATTGAGAACCAATGCCACGACCTATTTGTGTTTCCTTTGAATACCCACTATATGTGCAGAGATGTTCATGCGTCAGCAGAAAATTCTTCCAGCGGGAACACTATATTCTCCATCCATAACATCGATCTAACCTTGTCAGAAAGATATCCTCGATCTTGTCAAAAATCACGTTTTTAGACCTTAGAGACACTCAGTTGAGGATGGAATACAAAGTTCTACTTTGTCAGTCCACTCGACCAAAATGAAATCCGGACAGCAATTTCCGCGTTTATGCCTAAGACAGCTACTGAACCCGATAGCTTGACCAAGCTCTGTGATTCATCAATGCATCTCTAAAAGCTATAAAGCATGCCCTACGTATAAAACCTCATCATTGCTTGTCTGAAACTAAAGAATGGAAATCCCCTGAACTGCGCCTACTACAGCGGAACAGGCCCCTTCAAAATTGCATACAAAACCCAGTTTCAGTTTTTATGCATTTTTATTTATGTACTTAATTTACTCTTACATGCTACACAAAAAAATGCTTAAAAATTAGCTTAATTAACTTAAAATTATCTTATTCTAACTTACTGGCCCCATGCGGGCACTCTAAGTTAATCCTAGCACTTAAATTATGTCTTTCGACGTATCTTACAATTATACTATACTACAATATTTATATTCATTATAATTAAAACTAAGAAAACATTTTTTACAAAAAAACTTAGTAACAGGACTGTTTTTTTTTATTCTTATTATAAAACTTAAAACTAATATCCTACAAACTACCTGAAAATAAATCTTAATATACTTAACCTACTTACATCTAATACATACATACATATATATATATATATACATAATATATATATACCTAATATATAAATATATGTATATATATACATGTTTTTTATTATTATTTTTTTTTTATTTTTATTAATTTTTTTTTTTTTTTATATATATTTTTTTTTTTTCTTAAATCTAACTTACTCCTACTTAAAACTATGTAAGCCGGCCATGGCTAAAAAACAAAAAATTAGGCTGACCGACTTTGCTTCACATGAAGCTACCAAGTATTGGAGGAATTCGACGACGAAGCATCCTCTCCTTCAAAAAGCCACCAAAATTGTTGGTGCTGCTGAGCAACATCTCTCCTGTCGCGACTCCCTACCGCCCTACTGAACCGGAGACGCTCCGCACTGCCGTGTGCGACGTCTCTGTCGTAGTTGAGTCGCCTGTCCGCAGCCTTTCGAGCAACGTGGAAGATTAGCGGCACAGCCAATCTGTCCTGAATCAGACCTTTGCTATCGAGGTAGAGGAACGCTTCTGGAGGAACATAGCCGTCAAAGCGAACTCTCTCATGATACATATAATTAGGGTAGTAAGCCCCAGAGATCAGGTTGTTCGACGATGTCATTGCTCTTGCAATGTGCCTTCGAGTCAACTTAATAACAAAATTGTCCACTCTTATTAGGTTCGCCCTATTGTACAAGACCTCATTGCGATAGAATTTTATGTACTCAGACTCTGGTGTTCTGTATAAGCGAAGACAAGCCCTAAGACAAGCCCTCTCAAACACCCGAATCTTTTCCAATAAACTTGCTCTCACGTTGAACCACACGGGACATCCAAATACAAGCATAGGCCGGATAAGGGCCATGTAGCAGATCACCTTCACCCTCGCATCGAGTTGGCTGTTATAAAACAGTCTCTTTGTAAGGGCAAAAGCACCACTGGCTCTGGCCAGAGCAACATCTATATGTTTGTTAAAATACAGATATTGATCTAGCCAAATCCCAAGATATCTGACTACATTTCGACAAGCAAGTGTCTGTCCATGTTGTCCGACGATAGAGAACTTTCGCCAATTCTTTCTGGTATCCCTAGAGGCCCCAGACAAAGGCGTCCTAAACAGAATGGTTTCCGACTTCTGAAAGTTGATTTTCAACTTCCAGTCATCGCAATATTGTTTAATTTTGTCAAAGTCACGTTGCAAAAGTGTGGACCTGATCTGTATGCAATTAAGTCGTCTGCGTACGCTATAGCATGGTGAAGTGAACCTATCAGATCACTTGTATAAATGTTGAATAGGACCGGCGAATTTACCGCACCTTGTTGCAGACCGTTTTTAATTTTAAATGTTCCGGCAGAAGTCACATCGGCATTCTTCACGATGAACTGTCTACTGGAGAGCATATCAAAAAGAATATACAGCAGTGGTTTACTAATGCCCAACCTGTCCAGCTTGAAGAAGAGTCCCTCTAACCATACGGTGTCGAAGGCTTTTTCCAAATCAATCAGGCAGGCACCAGTGCACTGTTTTTTGCTTTTGTTCCATTGGATATCAGAAACCAGTTTAGACGCGGCATGAATGATATCATGCCCCGCCTTGAAACCGAATTGATTATCCGGAACTATATGTTTGTCCTCAACCCACTTAGTCAGGACTCTATTGATCAACTTCTCGAAAACCTTACTGATGTTTGGAAGAAGACTGATCGAGCGGAGGTTCGCCGGATTGGAAGTATCTTTATTCCTTTTGGGAATGGGATGTACCACCGCAGTTTTCCAATGTGCTGGATAATGTGCATTATTCATTGCATTATTAAACAGGGTGGTATAAATGTCCACCGCTTCTAGTGGGAGATGTCGAAGCACAATGTTCGGTATTTCATCGGTTCCCACTGATTTCTTACTTCTAAGTGATTCGAAGATCGTTTGGAGCTCTTCCTTCGAAATGAACGGTGGTAATACCCTTTCGTTGGTGATGACATTATTTGCCATATTCTCGTCACTGAACTGGGTGAAACCCGAGCTCTCGAATCGCCAATTCGCAATTTCATTTCGAAGGCAGGAATTGTGCACAAGGACTCGACTCTATAGGTCGTGGTTCGGGCCAACGATGTCATTCGCCTTGTACACTTCCTGGAAAGTCGCTCCTATAGCCTCTACCTTCTCCTGCGGATCCTCGATCACAAAGAAGTTGTCATCATCAACTGCCTCATTTGGATTAATGCCTGCTGCTACAAGTATTTGTTCGTTGTTCGTCGTTCGGGCGATTTTGAGACAGGGAAGGTCGTTTTGATTATTTCTCCGAAATATCTTATTTATTTGCGGGAACATACTCGGGTTGCTGGTGTTTATAGCCCGAATTTTGTTGTTCCAATACAAACTTACAGAATTTCTGTAATTTTCCTTTATTAATGTTTGGAGGTTTTTAATCGACGACTTCAATGTCATGATCTCCGGGTTATGTCTGTCAGTGAACTGTCTGTACAAGGTTTTTAGTCTTGACAACAGTCTACTTTTGTGTCGGTGCAGTGCGTCAATAGTTGCGTTGCGGAATAAGTCTTCTTCGTCAGTGTGTTGATACCGAGGTATCGTTCTGTCCATTGTTCGTTTGATTGTCTCGTCCATTAGTCTTAGATACCTGTCAATCTCCTCGTTTGACAGATTTCTGTTGGACGGTGGGTAGAGCGAATTCGAGGAGAGTGCTCTAGTCAGTGTTCTGGTGAAGTGTGTCCAACGCACTCTACTATAATTGTAAGAATGCCTTTGAACAAACTCGTCCAATTCCGCAATTTCGTTGGGAACAGTTATTTCGGTGCTGAGACCGCAATGGTCACTGTCATACACGAAAGTGCGTAGACAGTTTGTAGTTTGTTGGTTAGTGCATGTCAGTTGTATTCGTGAGTCGAACAGTAGAAGATCCAAATAGGACCCGTGTCTGGGAAACGACGGACTATCAGTCGCCTTAAGCCCGAGTCGATACATCATACTGTGCTGACCCCACCAATTGGATAGTAGGTTCCCTCTGGTATTTGGTATATTGTTTCCCCAATCACTATGTTTGGCGTTGAAATCTCCGCCGATAATAAAATAGTTGTCTTCCAATTCCAGCCTCAGGAATCGAAAAAGTGTCTCGAGCTCTGAGATGAATAAGGTGGATTGAGTAGCCTTAGGTGCGTAGACAGACACCATGTATAACCGCTTTCCACTACGGAGAGGGATGTACATGACGCATGCTTCCAGCACCTGGAACCTACGTACTACACGACTGTATACTCTTTTGAAACGCAGTCCCTTTCTTACAAAGATCGCAACGCCTCCACCTTGAATGGAATTGGGTCGGTTTCTTCGTAATATTTCATACCTTCTGTGCCTCATCTTGTGTCTTTTGGTAAGCTTAGTTTCGCTAACCAAAAGCACATCAGGGGCTTGGTCTTTAAGCAGCTTAAACAGTGCGGCTCTTCGTTCGAACCTAATCAGTGAATTAACATTCACTGCAAGGACCTTCAGGGTTTGCTCCGCCATGTACGTACCCATTACGACTGGAGGTGCGTTAGGCCCGGCAGCAGCGCGTATATTTGATCTACCCGCGTAGCCTGTTCCTGTATTTGACGCTGAAGCTGAGCCATCTGCCCCTGAATAGAGAGCAAGATAGCCAGCATGTCAGGTACAGGTTCTGGAGCTCTAGGCGCTGGGGCCTGAGAAGCTACCTTTGCTTGTTGTACCGTAGTTCCCCTACCTGCCGCCATTTGGGCGTAGGTAACTTGGGGAGTAACGGCTGGTGTTTGTGCCTGCACTAGTGGACGTTTAACTTCCACTTTCTGCTGCCGAGCCAGATTTACTCTTTTGATGTATTGGAATTTGGGACAACCCCGATAGTTTGCGGTGTGTCCCGTGTTCCTACATAAAGCACAAGAGAGTTGGCTTTTTTCAGACGCTCCGTCCTTACCTAGAGCGCATTCCTCGGATTTGTGGTTCTTTCCGCACTTCACACATCGAGGCTGCATTTCGCAGTTCGACGCGGCGTGCCCGAACCTTTGGCAGCGAACACATTGTAAAATGTTTTCGCTCCTCTTTAATTTTTCCCAGTGTACAACCTGGTAGTCTAGGACTTTTATACTCCTTAGACCATCCAGTTTGCTGTTGGGACTTAGCTGGACCAGGAAGAACGGTAGTTTCCGCTTTTCCCTTTTAGCTCTAGCCGTGACAAATGGCTTGACCCCCACGAATTTGAGCCCTTCGCACTCCTTCTCTTTCAGCAGTGCAAGGAGCTCCTCCGGATCAGTCGACGGTTCTAACCCCCTCAGCAGCATTGTTTGCAGCTTCTCACCCTTAGGGGTGTAGGAGAAGAACTCCGTCGTCGAATCCTTCAATAAACTTTTGATTTTGTGGTAGCGCTCCACTGTGTTACAGTGGATCGCATGCCTATCTACACTTAGTCTTTTAATAAAAAAATTACAGCCTATGGCCGACTTACATAGCTCGATAGTGTCCTTTAACTCCAATTTAAAGGTATTAATTGGTGGCACTTTTTGTTTGGTGGCTTCCTGCTCTTGCTGTTGTTGTTGTCTCTGCTGTTGTTGCTTTTGCTTATGTTGTTGTTGATGCTGTTGCTGTTGCTGTTATTGTTGTTGCTGTTGATGTTGCTGCTGTTGTTGTTGCGGCTTATTTTTCTGTACTTTTTGTTGCTTATGTTTTTGCTGTGCTTGTACATCTGATTTTGTCAATTCTTGTGCCGGTTTCTGTGTTTTTTGTTTTACCAATGGTTGTTTCTGTTGTTGTTGTTGTGGAAGCTCCACGTTTATGTTTTGTTGTCCCTGAGGTCTTTGGAGTAGTCGCTGCTTCTCCATCTCCCTCCTTGCCACTTGCTTTGCTTTTATAGCTAGCACTTTTTGTTGTAGCTGCTTAATGCTACTCTGCAGAGCCTCGACCTCCTCGTCTTCGTCATCTGACTCAGATGCAGCGAGGGATGCAAAGCTGTTGTCTGCTCCCATGTAGTGGCCTTCACCTCCGTCGGATATAAATGGACAGTCGTTATTATCCGACTCTTGTCTCCTTTTCTTTTCTGCTGCGCTTTCTGCTATCATCGCAGCCCTCCCCCGCACTCTACCATGCAGCATTTCTAACGAAGCTGAATGCGAGCGCGTAACGATACTCGGAGTCGGCTCCAACTTCCTCCTCCTCTTTGTGCCAGTGTCTGTTATTGTTGTTGTTGTTGTTTTCGAGTGTACTGGCTTAACGGCTTGATCATCAGACGACATCATGCCATCTGCTGACCCCGCTATTGGGATAGCGGACCGCTTAGTTCCACTCATCGACTTTGCTTTAACACTTTATTATTGCACCAATTATCTCTTCGTGATATTAAATAAAGAGAAAAAAAAAAAAAAAAAAAAAAAAACTTTATCTGTGGTTGGGAATCGAACCCACAACCCCGAAATTTGTTAACCAAGTCTTTACGCCTTTGACTACCGAACACTTGTGAAACTGTTAGCTAAAACTATACTTCTTTATTTTTAACACTGGTAAAGCCGAACATGAAATACTTCCGATCTCTGCGGAGGTCAAAGAACGACCATTCACAAGAAGAAGGCCGAAACACTATGTGTGCATACAAAACCCTGTCCTCGTATTATGTTATTGGCCCAAAACCCTTCGTTAACAGTCTGATCGGTATCAGGAAAGCCCACAATAGACCAAATACTCAGTCTACTTCAGATCTTGGAAGAACCTCACGATTTCCAAATCGATACACCTCTCCTCTTCAATGATTTCAAAGGCGCATACGAAAGCATTTGTATTAAGACGAGCTATATAGAACCACGTCTAGATTCGGCATCCCTGCCAAACTCGTCCGTTTGTGTAAAATGAGGATGGAGAACGCTCATTGCTCCGGCAAGGTTGGTAACAACTTAACCGACACCCTTGATGTCAAAAAAGGACTCAAACAAAACGATGCGTTGTAGTGTGAATTTTTAAGATCGTCTGTTAACGTAAGGCGCAAAACACAGCGAGATGTCCGTGGAGCATTTGCGACCATTGAAGCACATGAGTTACACAACATTGACGCCTAGGAGAACATATGAAGAGAGGCACTCTGAGGTAGTAAGTGACTTCATCTACCTCTGCTCCGCTAACAACTCCGACAACAAAAGCCGCTCGGAATTCATGCGAAGAATCACTGTTGCTAATCGCTGCTTTTTTTGGCTTAGAAGGCTAAGAGTAGTTAAGCCCTCACACGAGAAACTAAAACTACTTTATGTCCTGTATATCCCAATGAAAATGCTCTCAGGCGCTTTCAGTAAAAAGTTCTTCGGGTAATTTTCGGTCTCATTTGCATCAATGGAGGATGGAGGAGACACTTCATCAGCGAACTGAACTGTACACTAACACATACCTCATCAGAAAAGCATATATACGAGCACCCCACCCTGTACCAAGGAAACTTCAAACACATAGGTCTGATCTCTCTCGCGTTGAAGAACTGAAAGAGACTGGCAACTTGTCCAATCCCCCATTTCTCAGATACGCAACAGGCTGAACAACGGGAATAAGGCGATATGACTACAGGCCTAGCAAAAGGGATTCAATATACATCCCACCAGAAGAAGAGCTATGAATTTTCATCAGGTCAGACAACTGTCAATGGAAGCGCTAACCGAATATGCAAGGAGGACTAACGTAGGTTCGAATCCTGAAAAACTCTCCTCTCAACTTAGCCTGGTACGTTAAACAGCGGTTATGACCTGGGAATCAATAAAATTCGGTGAATTCAGACTGCGTTCAGGAAAGCATTGTACTTTCGAACCAGCTTGGAAATGGTCGGCGGGTATAACAAGGCATTAAGGTCAATCTAGTAATCGCTACAGACGCAGTTAGTTCGCCTACTCACCGATTCTTCACTATGTAGTTCATTGGAACCAGGACTACGTAAAACCCCGCTTGGAGAACGATAAGAGTTCCAGAAAGACACTGGCGCCGCATACTCGAATGGTTTTTGACCGAAATTCCTCCTTTACCTGGATCAGATTCTGACCGAAATCATTCCTGGGCGCAGGGAACATTGATTTCCAAAGCGTCTAAAGCAGAGCCAGGCGTGCGTGGGAAAGCAAACATTTTCGTGAAAGTTTGTCCCAGCAGACAATCGGCGGATACGATATAACTGGTCTAATCATATCCGCATAGGCACAAGGACCGTCCTAGGTGTCAGGGCACATGACTTGTCGAAAGCTCCTTTGAACTGAGAGAAAGCCGATAGCGCATTGAAGGCTTTCGAAGCGACGTGCTTAGTTCGAAGAACATCTTTACCCAGGATGACACTCAAGGATTTAGCTTCTTTGCATAAACCGTTGGTAATTCTTTCAAGCATTAGTCGGCTTCCTGATACTGTATGAAAGCCCATTTCTAGTCCATTAACCATCGACCACGTCCAAGGATACCTGCTCTGTAGAACAGACGGTCTCTCCCCTCCTTTATTTGGGACTCCACCAGTTGACTGGACTAGATTCCTAGTAAGCTGCAACAATTACGCACATCATATTATTTATGGTCCCCTCTGGACTGCGCGCGGCACTTAGGTAACGTTTTCCTTTGGTCTGGAGTACTTGTATCCTGCGATCTACTTACTCGTAACATTGTAATCTTTTCCGCCATAGATCTGATTAACGTCGCTATATATCTAATAGAGCTGCGCTCACGTAGAAGGGACCGAAAGCTATTCGAAAAATCATTCAACAGACTAGTTAAGAGGGCTTCCATCCACTGTACAGAGTGCCTGTGTTTCTACTGGTATGATAGGGTAGGGGCTTTGCTATTCGATTGTCTTCCTATCCCATAGAAACAGCGATTAACAAGAGTAATTTTTCGCTTAATCTTAGCACTGATATCATAACTGGATTTCATTTCATAGCCTAGGTAGACAAATTCATTTCCTGCCTTAAATTACAATTGTCCGTCGTTTAAATTCTGTTTAAGACGCAAGCGTTGATTGCCCTTTCATGAATTTGTGCTTTCGTTGAGCGCTACACAAATTTTTGCAGCCAACTTCTCCCTTATAAGGGTTGGAGGATTATGAGAGAGGTTAACGAAAATGTTATTGCCGAAGACATTGGTGGTTTGCTGAATTTGCAGCCATTAAACTTTATAAAGGATGTCCCATTAAGACCGTCTCTTTTGGAATGTGAAATAAACCCAGTGTTTATTGCAGAGTTCTGATGTTATTATTTTACAAAAGAGTGTTGACCGCCACGTAACTGCTGGCTCACGTTGGTCCTTTTGAAAATATTTTAGATGTCGTTTTGGCATAGTCTCAGCTCATGAATTGTTCTTAGCCTATTGACATACGCCTTTCCTTTCAAAAAAAAACTCAAAGAAAGAAATCCAATGGCGTAAAATTGCATGATCTTGGTGGCCAATGCACATCGCCGCGGCGTGAAATAACTCTCCTTTCAAATTTCGTCTTCAACAATTCCATTGTTTCAATCGCTGTGTGGCAGGTTGCGCCGTACTGTTGAAGCCACATAACTTCGAGATCCGTTTCAGCAATTTGAGGCCAGAAGAAGGTGTTTATCGTCTCACGGCAACGAATGCCGTTGACGGTGACCACATTGTTAGTCGCATTCTAGAAGGAGAACGGGTCAGCCAGCCCAAAATGCGGACTAAGCAATGGCTCGCGGTGGATGCGTGATACATTGATGAATCACTCTTAGATTTTCAGCTCCCCAAATGCGACAATTCTGTTTGAACATGATTTTCTCGAAAAATCATCATTGACGTGTTGTTGCTGTAAGATCCATTCTGCAACCATTCGGCGCTGCCCATGGTCTACTGGCTTCAAATGTTGTATCAAATAAGCATGCAAATGCAAATCTTAGTAAACTGCTTTGTGAAAATCTCAGGTGCTGAGAACGATGGCGAATCGATGTGGAAGGATTCTGGTCAACACTCTCACTAAATTCTGCAATGCATTCATTAAACCGAGTTGCACGCACACGGACAGGTCTCTTCTGGGTTTGAACTGACCCAATCGCCAGAAATTTCTCGATTAATCGCATCACTGTACGACGAGAAGTTGCATTATGGTGACCAAAAAATCCCCGACATTTTCGTATCGTCTCCGACAAAAATCTCAACATTTCGATAGTGGATTTTTATAATTCCTGTGCGTTGTGCGTCCGTGTAACTGACCATGACTAAACATCAATGTTCCCACATGACAGCTGTCAAACAACAACGCTGTACAACTGACCCGGAAAAAAATGGCGCAAAATTCAAAAAAGACCGTCTTAATGGGACAACCTTTACTAGTATGTCCTCTCAGTATTGCTCCGTTGTTGTGGTGACTAAGAAATCTACAGATGTACCTCAAATGCAACTAGGAAGCGGTCTTACTCGTATAAATGTCTTATACCGAAGGAATACCGCGTCGATGTCAAGATATGGAAATTGACTCACGGATTAATGATCAGAAGAGCGCCATGTGTCCTTGAGATCAGCAAATTATGTGGTAACTATAGCGATGTACCATCCGCCAGCAAAGTCAATTAGCTTAAATGCATTTGTAGACAAGGTCTTCAGTTTCTAATTTGCCATCATATTCGAAGCATATTCGAAGTAGGTTTAGTCGAGGAGTTTGTAAAAACATGGCCTCATCTATTTCTTCTATGAGGCATGAGCGAATACCGCGGTGATGTTCACGAATTTTTCCTTGATGCGGTATATTTGGTATTTGTTCACATGTTATAAGTTTAAGGTTTTAAGCCTTAGTCTTCCGCCTGCCACAAATCCGCATCCCATACAGAAGCTGCTTTTGTTCTTTGCAGCAGTCATCCTAGTATATATCACAGTCTTTCATCCATGTTTTTTCCGTACTACCGTACTTCATGGATGGCGGTGATAACAGTTTTATATCAATATAAGGTCTCCGCTAGTTGTTTGGTGGCACGTGGCTTATTTAAAGTCCGTACGTTTCCGTACAGAACGATCTATGGGTCATAGGCAACAGATGAGCCGTTTCGCCCGCTCAACACTTGCGCTTATAAGTTTAGCAAGCCAACCCTGCTTGAACAAAACCAGTATTCGGCGATTACCACGAGGAGAAATATACGTTCAACTCTTGTGTAGTTATGGTTACATCACTGGGCATCGCCATCTTGACGCTACTTCTCTTAGTGTCATTGGTCATTGGGGACCAATCAATGAATGAATAATCCTTCAACCTGGTGATCGCTGGCAGGCTATTATTTTTGTAAACATTTGTGAGATATCTTTGTCTTCAGTCCAACAATAATTTGTGAAGAGCTCCCACTGTTTTGTGTAAGTTGATCTCCGAAAAGAGAAAAGAAAATTCCATTCAAAAGTTCATAGAACAAACAATCCAGACAAAAATAACCCTACCTCTCATTTTTTGTTGAGCCTTCAAAAGGATTAAAAAAAAAGGATTTTCAAGTCCAAAGCATCTGTGGAGGGATGCATTTTTAATCAGCAAACATTTACCAATGTCAGGCGCGTCATTGCAACCATTCTCTCACCTTGACTGTAATCCTTCAGCTAAAACACATCAACATTTCCCTAAAGTGCTACAACAACTATGTACTTTCTAACCGGTGCAACTGATGGATGTGAATTACTGCCAGGACATGCTACGAGTACCAGAAGAGTATTGATTTTTGCTCTTTCATTTCAAAAATTGTTTAGTGCATAAAAGTAGAATGCAATGCTGAACAGGGAGTGTGAAGAGCTTCACAAAATTGCGATTGAAGTCTTCGCCATGCAGTAAATGTAAGAAAGATCCCGCCAATATCCTTTCTCATGGTGAATTTGTATGAGGGTGTCATCAGTGGAATCCCTTAAATGCAAGTTCTGTGGAACAACTCTGTATAATGGACTGTGTAGATCTATTAGTCGGGTACGCAGTCAATGAGTATTCCTATGAATGTTTCTAGGCATATGTATTCGTATGAAAAGGCTCAAGGACAAACATATTTTTAAGTCAAGGCTCAGAACATTCTTTACGTTGCTCCTTCATTTGTGAATGGCAATACCACAGTCATATACGAGTAGGAATGAATTTTCAAAATCATTATTACACGAAACAACGCTGTTTTGCTTGTTCAAATCTGAAAGGACTACAAGGACTGTTATTAGGGATCCAACGTAGCCATCCATACCGGAAACAAGCACATGCTTTTCTCTGTTAATTTTCCGCTCGTTAGTCGTACATCGCCTTCCATACCTTACATTGTAACAGACAAACTTATTTCTGAAAGGGTAGGCAAAACAAAAAAAACCCGCAGGACGTTCCTATACTAATCACAGTACGGGTAAAGAATTTTTTTTTTTTAATTGCTTTCGTGTTCTTACAATACAACTCACTCTCTCCGTTACGGCGAAATTAAATGAATTTTTTTGAACTTCGTCCGAGGTCAGTTTGAAGGGCGCGTATCTGTAGCTTCCATTTGATTATTTTTTTCTACCAATGCAATGCATACCAGACATTCTTTACACTTTCGTCCTTTGTAGGATGTGCGCGCGAAATCAAAACCAAAATCGAAATAAACTTCAATTTCAGTGCATGGCGTCGCTTTTGCAATATGCACAGTCACAGTCACAGTCAATGTTCACTTTGATTGCAAGTACTCGTGCAAGTAGAAGTAGCACGAATAACTGTGGAGTTTAATCAGGATTCATTGCCAGGATATTGAGGTGCTGTTAGGGTTGCAAGCACTGTACAGAACATTTAATTAGGCCACTGGTTGGAATTTTGTAATTATTTACGCGAATTTTGCGGTCGATTTGTTCAGTGTTTGCAGCACACACAGAATATGTGTAACTTTATCCTTGATTTCAGATTCCAACCCCTGGCATACACATTCCTTGCCGGACAGTTAATCGTTGTTTATTGGTTAGTGTGGCTGAGGCTTTTGAAGTTTGATGCTTCACATGGTTAGTTGGTTGGGTGCGGTAGTCATTCCGGTAAGTAGCAGTCATTTGGTAAAATCGTTGATTTGTAATGTTTCGTTTGAATGCATTTGATGAATGGACACACGTTGCAGTTTCGAATGAGGAAATTACAATGTGTGAATGAAGAATGGATTGAACGAATAGGGTGGGACATTATTTTGAGTGAAAATCTCCAACGAAGTGGATATGAATTGTTTGGGGGTTGTTTGTAAATTTGGTTGTTTTATTTTGCTGGAACCGGAATCGTAAAGATTTGTGTCCAGATTTTCAATTGAAGTATTTAAGGGTATTTTTCTTTGAGAGCTTTGTTTTTTAAACTGGCAACACAAATTTGACAGCTGACAGCTGATTTGTACTCAGTTTAGTTTATCTGTAAGATTCACTACTTTACTGTAAGAACTACTTTTGCAAACTGTGCGAATTTACTTCGAAAATCGTGGTCCAATTGTCTAAACTTGTCGGTCCCTATAACTATCCATTTAAACAAGTAATAATGCACCACGCATAACCTAATTCATAGTACGCATACGACGTCGAAAACACTGTTGCTGCTGTGAAGCGTAGTATGGAGGAAATTTAAGCAGAAAGATCTTAGTTCTCGAGCTAACAAAATCCATCTCGAGCAAAAATGAAAACCACTTTACCATCGTATGCGTTTCCGGCCGAACAATGATACAAGACATTTTTTCTCAAAATTTTTTTTGTTATTTTTCTACATAGTCTCCTTGTAACTCTACACACTTCTCTTAGCGATGCTCCCATCTCTCTAACCCGTCCAAATAGTACTTGGCGTTTTTCTCTGCAAAATAATTGTTCACGAAGGTGATTGCCTCCTCATTTGACGAAAATCTCTGTCCTCCAATTTTTGGGGAAACTGGATTTTCTTTTTCTGCAAATGTGGCCGTTTTTCCTCAATTTCTGCCTTCAGCTTGGCAAGTAATGATGCGTAGTATGCTCCTGTAATGGTTTTTCCTTTTTGAAGATAATCGATTAAGATAACTAATTTACTATCCCAAAAAACAGTCGCCATCACTTTCCCAGCGGAAAAAACAATTTTTGCTTTTTTTGGAGCCGGCTGATTGACTGAATTTTTGTTTCGGGCGTATAATGGTGTATCCAAGTTTCATCTACAGTAATTAATCGGAGCCAAAACTCGGATTTATTGCACCTAAACTGCGCCAACATAGCGTGGGAACTGTTCATTCGAACGCGTTTTTGGTCTAACGTAAGCAAACGCTGCACCCAACGCGCGGACAGCTTTCTCATGTCTAAATCTTGATTTAATATGGAACAAACACGTTCTTTGGACATTTTCATAACCTCTACTATCTCTCCCACTTTAATTCGGCGGTCGTCTAACACCATTTGCTGAACTTTAGCAATGTTATCATCAGTGGTTGCAGTTTTTGGACGTCCCGAACGTTCATCATCTCCCAAGCTCTAACGGCCACGTTTAAATTCAGCTGCGCAAAATTTCACTGTGGTAAATGATGGTGCAGAGTCCCCATGCACAGAGTCCAACTCATTTTTGATTTGTGCAGGCGTATTGTCTTTCAAAAACAAGAATTTAATAACAGCTCGATACTCAATTTCTTCCATTTTCACAAAAAACACTCACATCGGCTCACTCAAACGACTGTCAACTAAAAACTGCGCATCCAAAATGACTGAAACTTCGGTAAGTAACTGTCAAAAGATGCACAACTAGTATTACCGCTATCTTTACGTTGCGGTCGGAGACTTTTCAGACAACCCCCGTATATTCCGAAAATGGACCCAAAGTTAGGTCTTCTTTTTCAGCCCAAAATTTTGTTCAGCGCTGGGGCTCTGTTTTGGTTGAATGACTACGTCAATAAGCTAAATTGCTCCACACAAGCACTTAGACGCTACTACATCTACAAAAAGTCACTGCTTGGTGTGCATATTTTTTCAAGCTTGTTCCCGGCCACGTTACAGGTAGTGGAGAGCGTTATAGATACATGAGTACTGGCTCGTTCGCTCTCCAATTGAGCGGCATTAATATGGAAGAGCTGTGGTGCAACGAGCCACATAACGCGTGCCACAATTACTTTATTGAAGGAAACATTCAATGAGCTCCTTAATCACGGTTGATGGACCCGTGAAGTACCCCGCACGCTTGCTCATATTCAAAATTGTCTAAATGAATATCCCTGCCAGGGGTAAGTTTCATAAGAATTATAATGCGTGGGGGACTCTGGAGGAGGAGATTGTGCCAAGTAACACTTTTGGGCTATTTTTTGTGGGGATTCGCTAGTCTACGCTGATAAACCAGAGACGATGGACGACTTGTGTGATGGGCCAATCTGCCCGAAAAAGTTATCAAAAATTGGGCTTCCAGATTGCGCTGAAATACCATAGCCATAAGCACGTTTTTATGTATTTTATTTCATTTTAAAATTATATTCCGCTAAAAGCTACGTCCGTTGAAAAAAGAAACTAAGACTACGTTTCTATTGAGAACTTAAAGGGAACTACTTTTTGCTGTAAGCTTAAAACAGCACTAATTTCAGCACTCTTCTCGACACAAAGAGTCAATTCTACTCGTATGTCAAAGGATCTCGAGATTTAGGAAGGAAGGGGCAATAATATAACACCGAAAGTAGATTACATCTTTGTAAAGTATCCTGTTTACCCAGGCTAAGTCATATATGGGCAAAAAAAAATTAAGTGAGACTGTATCCGATTGCTGCAATGTCACTCAGTCACCATTTGGACAACAGACAGAAACAAAAAGATGTTGAAATTGCATGAGACCGAATTCAATCATGGGATCATATCTTCTTCAATTTCACAAAGATACCCAGGTATTGCGTTGACCGATTGGAGAACACCTCATTCAGACAACAATTAACAAAGCATCTCTTTCATAAAATGGAAATAATCAATCAAAGAACATCGGAATCAGAAGATGGCAAGAAAGGAGAAGCATATGACTACGCAAAGTATCCAGGCTAGGACTAAAATTACGTATACGGCTAAATCTAAAACTAAGGCTGAGATGATTCTAAGCATAGTCGAAGCTAGTGTAATTTGCGTTTGTTAATTACAGTGATCACTTAGAGGATCACTTAGACCTCAAATTGTCTAGATAACAGCCAGAATCATTACATTATTCTCATTGCAGTCTCACTATTTATGCGAGCAGCTTACGAAACTGCACTACCATGAAATATCTATTCCAATCCAGTATTTAACCTTGTTAGTCACACAAAGTCAAAAAGTTAATAATACCATGCAATACTATCTCCTTCAGTAAATCATCTGTTACTGCCTTACCTACAGAAGCCCAAACTGGACAGCAATTTCACAATCTGCATTCGAAGATTTGTATCCCTATATCCGATATCTACTATGGAGAATGTTGGAAGCTAAGTCTTGTGCCTCAGTCATGTAAACGAACGCCTGAGGAATATTCCTATAAAGTCTAAATTGCTTAACATAACACTCGTAACTCCGCACGGCCTGACTGAGGAGCTTCACGACAAAACATTCGAGCATTGACGTGAAAATTGTGCTTGGCAATTTGTACGCATTTGTATGGAAGCCATCTTTTGGTAACACCACGGGAAAGTACAGTTACCATGACATCTCACCAGGAAAAGGACATTCTTATTGATTTTGTGGCAGGACGTAATGGAACTATAATCAGTACACGGTGCTAACGATAAAGGAACCTGGCTGGACCATAGCTATCGATGCAAGGTACTCCTTCAGTGCTTTAAATGCTCGATCATTCCGAGGAGCTCGGACCATATTATATTGTTGCCGCCAAGATGCGGATACGTATATTCGTTGCAGCTCAAAGCCAGCTAACCATTGCCAGAAAGTTACACTCGCAAGGCACCGCCAGGGCTTTTTCCGAACGAAGAAGACCAGTAGCAATCAAAGATGCCGCCTCTGAAACAAGTGGTTTCAATCCACCGAGTTCCATGACGACAGATGTAGACAGGCAAATCTAGACAAACAGTGGATGTAGAAAGCGGTTCCTGCAGATAAGAACGATGGAAGAATGAAGATCGGAAGTTCTACTAAAAACTATAACGAACATGCTAAAACTGTAAAGCCCGAACTGAAATCTGCAAGTATGGAGAAAGAAACCTCGCAGTAAACCACAGTCGGTCCTGAAAATCTGGAAAAATGGTGATGACGAGCAAACATTCTACCATCAGGAGAAATGGACTATTCAAACTCGAACAATATTAAAGCAAGAAATCAAATTCCCTGCTTTCTTAACTACCAAGGGCTGACGAACTCGTCAAATTTGGAACCACTTTACCTGTTCTACCGAAAAAGGTATACCAATCGCTACATGCAAATCAATATCAAAGCTGGATGCTAATAAAGGAAAACACCATAGGTAGACTGTTGGACCATCTGGCCAAAGCTGGATCTGAATCGCTCTAAAAGTTTGATCCTCCTGAATAGGAAACATCTTAGCGCCATCATAGGTGTCATCACTAGGCACTGCTTTATAAGCAGGCATGCAAGAGGGCTCGGCGGCTTTATAAACGATTTCTGTAAAAACTGCATGGATGAGGAGAAAGAGGAGACAATCCTCCACCTACTCTACATATGAATCCTCTCAAAGAAGAAAACTTCAGTTGACCTTTCTTCTACAATGACTTAACCGGTCAAAAGAATATAGACGTTAACAGCCTTCTACGGGTTGGTCTTTCCAACAGCCACCTTTACCTACCTACCAAGCTTTGTATGTTGCACGTGATGATAAAGACAGGAACCTCTACATTATTTCTCCGACTTTAGAAAACGAGATATCTTGAACAACGCCATCTACATTGTAATAAGTCTCCTCAACATCGGACTCACTTCGACAGATTCTGGAAAGAACTCAAAAAGTCCAAATCGATGCCCACTATCTTTTCATCGATTTTAAGGCGCCTATGACAGCATTTATTGAGATGAGCTATATAGAGTCATGTCTAGTTTTGGCGTCATACCAAACTCGTCCATTTGAGAACGCTCGCTGCTCCGTCAAAGTCTGTAACGACTTAACCGGGAGCTTTGATGTCAAAAAAGGTTTTGTAAACGGTGACGCGCTGTCATGTGACTTTAAAATCGTCCTTGAAAGAATTGTGCCAAACTCACAAACGAACAGTGGAGGCACAATTTTTCAAAAGTCTGCGCAACTACCAGCGTACGCCGGTAGCGAGCTGCTATAGCGTTCGTTATATTGGAACGGAAGTTGATAAAATGGATTTAGCGGCAAAACCAAGTAAATGGTGCCAACAAGAAGGGACTTATAACGTCGACGAATTCAACAGAACCTTATAGGTAGTAAGGAACTTTGGCTATACTATGTATCAAGATTACCAACAAGAACCCTGCAGAATGAAGAATCGCTATTCCCAATCGTTGTTTCTTTTAAAACCTTGCTCATCCCATGCGTACTTTATGGGCTGTATCGAAAGCGGATGTCATTTCGAGAGAAAAATCTTTCGTACAATATTCGGTCCAGATTGCGTTGACGGACTTTGGAGTAGAAGATTTAACCACGAACTGTACCGCGACATCAATCGGCAAAGATGGCTAGTATATGTAGAGCGAATGGACACCAATGGTCCGGTCCGCAGAAACTTTGCCATTGATGACGCGAACAAGCAAGACGAACCGACTTGAAGTACACAACTCAAGGTAGTTGCCTAATGACCAGATGGAAGAGGCTTGTTGATTGAGGCCCTGGTCTATGTACTCGTAGATCGATTGTAGCGCCATATAAGTGAGTTAGAAATGTTGCTTCAGGTAGAGGTTCTGCACAGGTCGGGAGCACGCTCATTTCATTTTACACAATTTCATCTGTATCCTCCTCGTTTTCATTTTATTAATACTTCATCATCTGGTATGTCAGACATATAAACCACAGCAGATAAACGGCAAAAAAGAAATAAATTAAAATTTCAAATGAAAACCTATTCATACCGATGTATCTATCTGCACGCATACTCGTAGTTGCCATAAATCAAAACTTTCAGATAAAAAGAAAAAAATCCCAAAGTTCGCTAATAGAATGAGTGATTTATTTGGAAAAAAAACTTCGGCCTGACTTATTCTAGATTCTCATAAAAAATATCCACAAAAGTGTGAGCGAAAACTTTTTAAATATGAATAAAATTTTAAAGCAAGCCACCTCATAAGAGATTCAAAAAAGTAATGAGTGAAGAAAAACATGAACTTCGGTCTTAAGAGAGTGATTAACTGGGAACGAATTACCCGAAAAGGTCAAGATGTTCCTTTGGTAATCCCGTTTTATTTATTTAAAATCTCAGGAGCTCTAAAAATGGTTGCAAGCACTTAAGGAAATCTTTATATGTGTACGAGCAAACAATATAAACTTTTCTTTATGGCCATAAAGTTTTCGAAATAGGCACATTGCTCTAGATTATGTGATTTAATGACAGAAGTTTGACGAAATTTGATTTGGATGAAGTAAAGAGCACGTGTCAAGGCAGGGGGACCATAGGAAATTGCTAACGATAAACAGGAACGAATAATGGCTACAAAGATATGTAAATTTTATTCACTTTGTTGGCCATAATCCAATCCATAGTCTTGCTATCTTTTCTTATGTCTTAACATGAGCTGTGAAGTTGTTAGTGTTTGGATCTACTGGAGCGCTGGGAAAGTTTGAAGGACTTTCCACTTAACCAAAATAATCAGACTTTTGATTAACGAATTTAACGTTTAAATTTGTAATAGAGAATCAAATTTCAAGACACAAATGTTCGGCCTCTTTCCTTTAAAAGCTTTTCTCAACTCTATTTGTGCAGATCTAGTTAATTGAGTTAGGTTTAACTAGTATTTGTAGCAGCAGTACGTACGCTATGACATTCATGACCCTTATAGCAGCTTCCTAAAGACATTCTAAATTTGTTAAGCTTCTGCTTCCATATTTACTGCCTTTTATAATACACGTCTTCAACTCAATTTTAACGACATCAGTCTTTTCCGCTCATTGGAAAGACGCTAAAGTTATTCCTATTCCTAAGAAATCGAATGGAAATACAGTGGAATTCAGACCAATCTCAATTTTGCCATTCCTTTCAAAAGTTCTTGAAAAATGCTTTCTAATTCAGATACAAAACTATCTTTTGACTAAAAAACTGCTCTGCGAGAATCAATCTGGTTTCCGTTAAAAACGAAGTTGCAAGACTGCGTTGTTAATGGTCGTCGATGAAATTAGAAAAGCTGTTGATGAAAACAATGATGTTACAATCCTTACGTTACTTGACTTTCCGAAAGCATTCGACACGGTTAACCACACTATTCTTTGCTCAAAGCTTAGGGAAGAGTTCAATTTTTCATTGCCCTCCACAAAACTTATATTTTCCTATTTAGAAGGGAGACAGCAACGGGTTGTAGCGGGTAACCGATGTCCATGTCCTTTGTCAGTAAAGAAGGGGGTACCGCAAGGCTCTATTCTTGGACCATTGCTTTTCTCGCTCTATGTAAATTAACTGCCAAAGATTGTTGAGCATAGCGCAATCCACATGTTCGCTGATGATGCCCAGATCTACTTAAGCTTTCCAATGAATTTAATTCACGAAGCCACTGCGCAGGTAAATGAAGATCTCCAGCGTATACTTGTTTGGTCGGCTAAGAATGAACTGCGTCTTAATGCACAAAAGATAAAAGCACTTGTGATCCGTAAAAGAAAATTGGATCTTACTCACTTTCCATCAATCCAGCTACCTCAAAGTCCAATCCAATCCGCCCACAACCTTGGTCTGATATTTAACCGGACCCTTACTTGGTTTACCCACATAAACGCCATTATAGGTAAGGTATACGGTGGGCTACGTGCTCTCTGGACTACACATCGCTTTATCCCTACACGGACAAAACTTTTGTTAGTGAAAACCCTACTAATGCCGATTCTGTTCTATTGTTCTGAGATGTTTTGCTGCCTTACTACGACTCCAGAAGAAAGCTCAATGTCGTATATAATAATATTGCCCGCTTTGTATTTAACGTGAAACGGTATGACCATGTTTCCTTTTACTCAAAACAAATCAGCAGACGTACATTTGATAATGGACATGGAATTCCTTGCCCATAAATATTAGGAAAATTAGAAGTACTAATAAATTTAAGTCATCTCTCTTAAAATATCTGGCCAATGAAACAATTAGAATTTAAAATGTTTAATGTGTTATAATATCAACCGTCTCTTTCTGTTTTTTTTTCATTTTTTTCAAAATTTGAACGTTTATTTAAGAAAAACATGTACAATAGTATTATTCAAAGTATTACCCATCTGAAGCTATGACTTTTTCCCATCTTTCTGGCAATTTGTGGATCCCATCCCAAAAGAACTGCGCCGGCTTGGCAACCAAGAATGAATCAGGCTAATTTTTGATATTCTGCTCTGATGTGAACCGTATTTCAGTCAGGGCGTTCTGCATCGACCGGAATAAATGGTAGTCAGAAGGGGCAAGGTCTGGGCTATAAGGCGGGTGGGGTAAGACTTCCCATCCACTGTTTTCCAAATAGTTCTTAACCGGAATAGCAAAGTGGGGTCGAGCGTTGTCATGATGGAAAATTATTGCCTCGTGTCTGGTCGCATATTCCGGGCGTTTTTCGGCCACTGCTCTCTTCAAACGGATTAATTGTGTTCGGTAGCGTTGTCCACTGATGGTTTCACCCGGTTTTAGCAGCTCATAGTACAGCACACCCATCTGATCCCACCAAATACAGGGCATTACTTTCGCGGCAATGATATTCGGCTTTGCCGTTGATTTGGCTGGTTGGCCGGGTTTCACATATGATTTTTTGTGCTTGGGGTTGTCGTAATGGATCCATTTTCCCATTTTTCACCACCAGTAACAATCCGATGCAAAAATGACTTCCTCTTGTGGCGTTCCAGCAGCATTTCGGACATGCAAAACCGCCTTTCGACGTCTCCCGGCTTGAGTTCATGTGGAACCCAATTTCCTTGCTTTTGAATATATCCAGCTGCTTTTAAACGTTTTGAAATGGCTGCTTGAGTGACACCCAAAGGTTCTGCGAGCTCTTCTTGTGTTTGGCAACAATCTTCATAGAGTAATGCTTCCAGTTCTTCATCTTCAAACTTTTTTGGCTGCCCAGGACGTTCATCGTCTTCCAAGCCAAAATCACCACTTTTAAATCGTGCAAACCACTTTTGGCACGTTCGCTCAGCTGGCGCATGTTCTTCGGCAGCAGTTTTCTTCATATTAAAATAATGAAGATGAACTCCCCGCAAAAACACTTTTTCATGCACAAAGTTCGACATATTTGAGTGAAAAAAAATTATTGTTGTTTACGCTTCAAATGAATGATATATACTGAAATGACGTACAATGACAGTAGCTTTCCAACGCATGTTCCAATGGAATAATACAAGTTACGCCAACTCTTAGCAAACCGCACGAATTAAGTTATAGACCCCAATATATAAATTGTAAATTTACTTCTTCTATCACTACTATTATTGTTATACATACACATACATACAAAAGATTCCATTATCTTACCGTGTAAGCGATACTTACTTAATAAATACATACATACATATTCGCTACGACTAGAACCCAAAACTTTTCGTTGAGAGAAGGGTGATCTGTCAGCTCGATCTCACGTACCATGAAAAAAGTTTCCAACGTTCTCTGAAATCTTGAATTTTTTTCTCAAGTCATAAAATTGGCTTATGGAACGCCCTATTGAATTCTTTCTCTATATCCAACCCATTATAACCGGCAAACATTTACGACCAACGCATGGCGGTATCTTAGCTTCTTTCGCCTTTATTCCCCTTCGCTGGCGTTGTTGGCAATCATTTTAAGAGTGTTCGTACTCCCTTGAGCGCATGCGCATTTATAACTGAATTTATAATAATAGAAAAAGCTGAAATTGCCGTTGTAGTAAGGTTGAGGTTAAGGTTTTTTAGTTTGCCACTGCTGTATGAAAAATTAGGAAAAAAGAGTGAATTTCGGAATGAAGGATGGTTTGGTAAAAGGCCGTTTTAAGTTTATAGAACATAGTCACTTTTGAACTGAATAAACTTCAACGTTTCTTTTTGATTTTGTCGAAGGGTTTGTTTGAGCGATGACTTCATTGTTAAAGTCAAACCTCTTTCTGTGGAGCAATTTCTGCAGGTTTTGAATGGGTGAATAACTTTCCAATGAACAAAAGTGTTTAATTGAGTTTTCAAACAATGAAGAGGTTTCAGTCCGGGCTATTTCTAAGAGAATTGGATGCCACAAAGTTGAAATTTGCCAGAACTCATTAAAATTGAACCGAAACTGATGGCAACGCTGTTATCTTTCCTGGCGAAAGTAATTGTAAACTCAATTCATCAGATGGTATCCAGAACGTACGGCAGATGTGCAGAGAAGATTTTAAAGAGAGTGCGTTTCTTCTATTGTATAATGGAACTGACCATTTTGAGGGTTGTGCCACCGGGGGAACTGCCGGGCCATGAGAAAAAGAACTAAGTTACGAAACACCAAAAAGCCTCGGTTACCGACGGCTCTACTGTTGACAACCCGAATTTCGGATCAGCACGTGGCAGGTCCCTTAATAGGCTACGTACAGCCGAACAACTGGCGGAGGCCCTCGACTGCCTCAAAGCAGATGTTATCGTCACCCAAGAAATGTGAAGGGACTGGCCGGATAAAAAGAGGATGAAAAATTGCCACATCTACTACGACGATTTTTATCGACGGCAAAAACAGCGTCTATTTGGATGTGGATTCGTTGTTAGAGGCAAATTTAAGCAAGAAGTCTTGAGTTTCTGGCAACGAGCACCTCGCAATAATCCGTATTAAGGCTGAATTTGACAAAATCAGCCTTATATGCGCGCACGCCACCACAGAGGAAAAAGAGCTCTTGGACAGGACTTACAAGCAGTGCCCTAGCTATGACATTAAAATTGGCATATGACAAACTTTGGCGAAATTAATCCAAAGCTAGGAAGAGATCTTTGCATAGTATAGTATAGTATGTACGAAATCGCCTCTGATTCAAGCTAATCGACTTTCCGGCGAGGCGAAACTCCTAATTAATCAACCATCAACGAGATTGACTACATTGTGATCGACGCATGATACTCCTCCAGTATTATGGATGTACCAACGTTCCGCGGATATCCCGAACATTGCAAAGGCAAGTTAATATTGTGAGGAAGTTTGCCGTCGGAAATCTACATACAATCGCACGGGATACCAAATTCTTTTCCGATCAAGTCTTCGGCAATCTTTTAAGAGGTTCTATGCCGCCAGCATCAAGTATCGAATATTAGTAGCATTGTCATAAAGCCGTCAGAGATGCAGCCTCGGCCACCACAACGAAACACCTGGTTTAACGACGAGTGGCGGCAATCACATACAGCTAAACAGGACTAAAGCTGGTCACGAGCTCTACGAGAAAAAGAGTAAAGACGAACACGGGATTCTCAGGAGAAAAAAAAAGGAGCATGATAAGCGTGTGGTCCAGGTAACTGAGAGATGCTGCACCAGCAATGAGATTCGGAAGTTTTACCAAGAAGTAAAAAAAACATGTCACGGACACAAACTTCGAAACGTATAGACAAACAAGAGAACATATTAGTAGAGTCACAGCCGATGCTGAGTATTTGGAAATATCATTTCTCTAGATTGTGTAACGGCGGTGACAAACCAAATATCATAGTCAGGCAGAATGAACCTTTCAAGTAGACCAACAATTCCGTCCATCCGACCTGGATGAAGTATAGATAGCCATATCTAAGCTTAAGTGGATGACCTGACTGCCGAGCTCTTCAAAGCGCCAGTCAATGACTTGGTAAGGAGGATACACCAACTCATCTTTAAAATATGGTCGGTCAAAAATATGCCCGAAAAATGGAACCTCAGCATTGTTTGTCCGATCCTCAAGAGCTGCGCCAACTACAGATCCTTTTTGACGTATTGTGTGAAAGCCTGAAGCCGTTCGTCAGCAACCTGATTGGCCCATATCAGTGCGGCTTCAGGCCAGGAAAGTTCACCATCGACCAAATATTCACACTACAGTATTTCTTGGAAAAAATACCCATGAGCTGCAAATCGATACACATCACCTACATATTCATCGAATGCACAAACATCATAAGAGACCATCTGGTGGCTCCGTAGATGCTCTTTTTCCAGTAACAATTGATCCTATCTTTCAAGATGACTCTGTACCTTGGCATCGAGCTAAAACGGAACATTATAAACTGAATGGCGTTATTTATCCATATTTCTGTATCTTGTGTGGTATTAGGTGAAGGGTTTTGATTAAAAACACTACGCTGTCCTGGAAACAACCCTGAGTTGAACCCGATTGAAAATTCCTGGGCACTTTTAAGTTTTAAAGGCCAAAAATAATATCGACGAACCCAAAAAGCAAAGAAGAGTTTAGGGCAGCAAAAGTGGCATAGAAAGTGAATACTGTCCAAGTTTAATGAATGCTATGGCACACAGAATTCAATTGGTAAATAAAGGCTCGCAGTGGACATACATACTATACAAAGTATGTATTTATTTATTTATTTATTTTATTATTCACTTAGATACTTCAGATAAAAAATTTAAGCAAAAGTAAATTGCGTTTTTGAAAACAAATCAAATTTTTTTATTTATTTCGTTATCAAAGAATTATTCGTAAATAATTTATGAAAGGAATTTCTAACGTCTTTTATTAAATGATACAAAAGCTATTATAAAGTGCTTGTTTTTAAATTTTATTTGTCCAGTACGTAAGAATTGAATAAACATTACAAAATCTTACAAAATTCACATTACAGCAATTGGCCTTTACCGTCAGCCCGACAAAAGGGAGTTTAACATGTAAAAACCCAACTTTTTGCATAATTCAACTTTATTCATTAACACAGTCTCCTTCTAGAATGATACTATCATTCCAATGCCGTTCTAACAATTCATGCCTTTCCAATAGAACGATTTGTCCAACCCTTCAAAATACGATTCAGTTTCGGGGATCAGTTCTTTATTAGAGGGCATATCTCTTGCCGGCGAGCATTTTTCTGTTGTTTCCGAACAGGTAATAGGATCCATGACACATACCGCTTGACAAAATTCTTTTTATTTCGTGAAAACAGCTCCAAACAGCGATCTGAATTATCATCAACATGTTGTTGTTTTTGGTGAGCTGTGAGTAAATTCTGTACCCACTTCGAACAGAGCTTTCGGATGCACAAAAACTCGTGCAAAATGTACACGATGTATCTTTACGATGTCAGATATCTCACTTCATGGTTGTTCAAAATTATTTTGTTGATTTTTTTGATGTTTTCCGTCATAGCAGCATCATGTGGGTGGCCAGAGTGATCAGCATCATTTTTGCCTCTAAGACCACGTTTGAATTCAGAAAACCAGCTCAAAATCGTTGCTTTCGACGAAGTAGATTCCTTATAACACCTTTCAAACATACACAGAACGCTAGCCTAAAGAGTCGCTATAACCGTATGAGTCAAATCGTAAACAATGAAGTATGAAAATGCCGTGATGATTACTATCATAATCAGATAAGGGCTGTGCAAGGGAATCTTGCATGATTCTGGCAAAATGGGATAATAATATTTATTACCTTTTTAACAATCAAGTGAAAGTAAAACATAAAAAAATTAAGAAAAATAATTATTCATGGATAACAGAAGAAGTAAGAAACCACAATAGGGCGCGTGATGATTTATATGCGAGATAGCGAAGATATAAATGTTCTGTTATTCATAACGAATTCAAGGTTGCCCGCAATGCAGTCACTTATCTTTCTTTAAAAAACAATTTAATCCTGGTGATTCAAGTTCCACTTTTTGGAAAAATGTTCGTCAGGCTGGAATAAGTCGAAGTAAGCAATCTGTTTCAGATCAAATAAATATCGAGGAATTGAATGGGAAATTCGTTCAACCTCAATCGAACGTAAGCTCACACGTTCCTAATTCCTTTATTAATCAAGGAGATACTTTTTCATTTTCACCATACTCTCCTACCCGTTTTGCTACACCCAATAACGTTTATTTTTAATACTATTTTGACCACTTCTATTTTCCCGGATATCTGGAAAGTTTCTAAAGTTTTGCCTTAGCAAACAAAACCGAATACCGCCCAATCTCCATTTTGCCATTTTTGAGCAAATTTATGGAAACAATTATGAGCAATCAGATAAAGGTTTTTCTTAATAATAAGAAACTAATTGCCAACCGGTTTCCGTTCAAAACACAATTGCACTACGTCTCGGATCAAAATTTGTGAAGATATTCGTGCTGGGTTCGACAAGGATATGGTGTATTCTCGGATTTTTCAAAGGCATTCGGCAGCGTCAATCATAACATTTTATTGAATAAACTTAAGTATAAGTTTTCTTATGTAAATTCTTTATGCAACATGATTAAATCATACCTTTTTAATAGTTCACAGTATGTGTTAAGTGCTCTAGTAGATTAAAGGTTAAAAAGGGCGTCCCACAAGGCTCTGTGCTAGGACCCCTTTTATTTTCCTGTTTCATTAACAATATAATTGAATGTTTCTCAGACTCCGAATACCACATCTATGCAGACGATGTTCAAATTTATAAAATGTTTCCAAAATCGGATATAATTCTAGCCTCCAGCAGGATGAATCAGGAATTGTTTAAAATTTTATCTTGGACGGTTGAAAATCCTTTGAAGCTCAATCTAACAAAAACCAAAGCCATGATCTTAAGCAGAAGGAGATGTAAAGAATACTTCCCTACTCTCCTCCTCAACCAGAACCCAATCGCATATGTAGAAAACAAAAAAGATCTTTTGGTTTACTTTAATTTCGACCTAAACTGGGATGTACATATAAATAGGATAGTTTCAAAAATCTATGGTGCGATTCGAGGCCTGAGTCCTACAGCAAAGTATTTACCAACCAATGTGAAGCTCAAATTAATAAAATCATTTATTTTACCCATTTTTCTGTACAGCTGCGAGTTATTTGCTAACATGAACTTTGAGTCCAAGAGAAATATTACTGTTGCATATAACAGCTGTGCAAGATATATATTTGATTTGAAAAGATACGACCACATTTCCGACTACTCTAAACAAATAGCAGGCTGCTCCTTATCAAATCTTTTGAAATATCGAACTTTGTTATTATTAAAAAAAGTAATACATATCAAGTTTGTAAGAAGTAATCGGACATTACAAATATTTCTACACAGATATAAGTACCTTGTGACCTCAAGGCAATTTTTTGTTCATGCCGTTCAACTTTGGAACCAACTTCCCCTCAGTATTAAACTTATAAGCAACACACTTTTTTTTTTACATGTTCCTTCCTATTTTCTTATATCTTCTCTCTCTTCCCTTTCCTTTCTTCTTTACTATATTTCATTTAATTTTTTACAACTGAATTTCTTTTATAAGTTTTAAGTTTACAATTTAGAATGTGTGTAACTCTGAAATATAATATAAGCATGTGCAACTTAAAAGATGTACAATTTATATCTTATATGTACAATGAATATAAAAATAAATAAATACAAAAAAAGAAATACAAAATCTTAAACAAGAATGGAAAGTGATCAATAACATTTTGAATCGAAGCGTAAGCAAGCAAAATAATTCTTTTGTCCTAAAAAATTGAAATGTTAATGTTTCAGAACCCACCGAAATAGCAAACGAATTTAACAAATACTTTGATTCGATTGGGCAACAATCTTTTCAAACAAATAATTTTAACATTTGTAATGATTGTTATACTGAACCCAGGCTTACAGATAATAGTTTTGAAAGGGATAGCTTCTCTTTTGAACCAATTTCTGGGGTTGAGACTTTGAAGACTATTCACTTCTTAAACAGCTCCAAGTCCTGTGACAGCGATAGTATTTCCAATGTTATGATTAAAAACATTTCCTTCAATATTGTAGATATTTTGGAACATATTCTCAATTTGAGTATCATGTCCGGATGTTTTCCTGAAGTTTTAAGATGTGCTATTTTTATTCCTCATGAAAAAAGGAACTATGGACCAATTGTTGGCTACTATCACTAAGGTATTTGAGAAATGCGTGAAGAAAAGAGTGTTAGAGTATATGAACAAAATAAAATTCTTCCATTCAATGCAATTTGGGTTTAAAGCTGGGCTATCTACTGAAGACGCCGTCTTCGATTTTTGCTCCATTATACGGAAAGGTTTGGACGAAAAAAGATCTTGTGCTAGACTTTTTGTTGATATAACAAAAGCGCTTGATATGTTTGATCATAATATTATTCTAAACAAGCTATATACTATAATATAGGTTTCGTGGTTCGATACGTAGTCGGTTTATCTGTACAAAAAGTGAAGATTGAATCTAGCCTGAGTAATTTTATGGTTATCAATCTTGGTATCCCTCAGGGCTCGGTCCTTGGACCTATATTATTTCTTATATATGTCAACTCCTTGTTTACCCAGCCATTTGCAGGAAAAGTAGGATCCCGTCAATCCCTTAAACTTGGTGGCTGATATAAACCACGATATTGAATTGCTAAGACTTTGGTTCACGGAGCATAAGCTAATAGTAAGCGATAAGACAGAACTTATGTTCTTCAGTCTTACCACGCACGAGTCTCCATATATTGAAATCGTATTCCATGATTCTAAATATATAAGGTTTAATATGTTTCACTGTCCATCTTCAGTCCAATGGTCTAAAATGTCTTTCGATGTGAATGTTCCCTGCCAGGACAGTTGTTTTAAAATTGAAAATGTAAACCATTTTAAATACCTAGGTCTTAATACTGACCGAAATTTGAGTTGGTCTAATCATACTTTAAGTTTGAAGCAATATCTGTTATCTACCATTCGTTCATTCTACCGTCTAAAAAAGTTTTGTCCTTTTAATACTCTAAAAACAATTTATTATGGGATATTTCTTTCAAAATAGCAGTACGGTATAAGATGTTGGGGAAGTGCCTACCTGAGTAAAATTCAGCCGTTGATTGTTCTACAGAAGTGTGTCATACGGAAGATCTGTGGTTATTCTCGTCTGGCCCATTCCATGTAATTATTTAGATACAGGCAAATCCTACCAGTCAGGCATCTGTTCCATTTTAAGGTCTTAAAAATATTTTTCATCCGAGGCGGTTATACGAGTATGCATAGTCCGATTTCTGACGCTTACAACTTGAGGAGCCATCAACAATCTCTTGTCGCTATTCCTGTTTTTCGTACCACCTGCTATACATAGAAATTCATATTCCATTCTATCCTGCAAATTATTCAATAGTCTCCCTGTAGATACAATGGCTTTTTAGCTATAATCAGAACGAAATCGAAATTTTCCTACACTACTTAAATAGGTATTAGCATTAATTTACTTTTAACAAATTTTCCTTATGAAATGCTTTTCCTTTTATTTTGCATCTAAGACAAAATTGTTCTTATTTTTTCTTATTAATTATATATAAAAAGATTAAAAAAACCAATTTCGTTTTTTTAAGCAACACTTCCTTTATTGATTACAGTTTTATTTGCGAAGGTTTTTATGTTGTTAGCTACCGATGCTAATGCGAATTGAAGACTAACTGCATGTTTTTAAATATAGTCTAACTCAAGCTCCAACTCCATCTCCTCACGAAGATGGTGTTAGAGAGCGAGCTGCGGTAATCTTTAGTTGTTCGCAACACTTGATCTTTGGTTGCTAAAGACAAGATGTTGCGACGAATAATTATGTTGAACAGGGGGTTTCTCTAGGGTCATATTTATTATGTGACAATATATTTTTTTCTTTTTTTCTTATATTGAATTGTTCACCCCACTATTAATATTTTAATATAAAGTGGCATTTGCCTCTATTTCTGTTATTTAATACAAAATGTCACTAACTATTCTCGTATTTTAAGCTGCAACATATTTTATTTAGAAATTATTTATAAATTGTGAAACGAGGATATTGACAAAATAAATAATAAATAATTCTTGAGCTTAACGGTATGTTTTCTCATCAGAACAACGTGCGACTTTCGTTTTTTTTCCATGTTTTTGAAAATATCAAAATGTACGTCGCTAAAACTTCAATATCTTGATGATTAATAGTCGAAATACCATTAAATCCTGAAACGTATTATTTGAAGGCTGGTACTAACTAAAACTCGTGTGGATATTTTATTACAGTGGCGATCTATGTGTCGAACCACCTGTTATGTTATTTATGATTAACGATTCGTTCAAAATTAAATCGAAAATAATTGCTTCAAGGTTACAAGAGATGAGTTGACATAATTTTGAATACTGAACACAATTCTGAAAGCTGTTGTTGATATTTTACTGAAGTATTTAGGTAGATATACGAGTACTTTTATTTGAAAGGCCTCAATCCAACCAACATCAAAACGGGAACTGGATTCTACTCTGGGGGAGTTTGCTTCTTCGTATACAACAATAAAATGTTGTGTGGCAGCGTTAAAGCGAGGCCGTTCGAGTTACCAAATTGGACGTGAGAAAACTGTGCGTAAGATGGGTGCCCCGAAGATGTTTGGCGAAGTTTCACAGCAATAAAGCAGAGGTTTTGCGCTGATCCCTAACCATGAATGAAACATGGGTCCATCATCTCACACCCGAAACTAAGGAACAGTCAAAGCGATGGACTCAAAGATGAGAATCGGCTCCAAAGAAGGCGAAGACAGTTCCATCTGCAGGCATGGTCATGGCGTCAGTTTCTTGGGATGCGAGTGGGATAATTTTCATTGATTTTTTTTATAATTTTTGCACGCTCAAGGGATTAAGTACCCTTAAAATGTTTGCACACAACGCGGGCGAAGGAAAATCAGGGAGGATGGAAAGAGAGGTACCGGTGAACGTTGGTTTTAAATGTTTGAAGGTTATAATGATTAGGAAATAAAAAGCTAGGCAGGGCTTTCAATAAGCGAGTTGTACGGCTTAGGAACGAATCACGATATTTTAGAGTACGCCCGAAAGTGGGCTTGAGGGTATACTAATGAGCATTCATAGCAAGACGGGTGTTACGGTTAAAAGTTTGAAGGGGCGGAATACTACTGGCGATTTCTATGGAGCACTGGTGGTGGTAATAGCGATAAAACAGAGTGAGACACGAGCCTTTATGTCGGTGTTCGAGGGTGTCCATTGTTTGAGTGATATTAGTATTACCTATGAGTTTTATCGCACGGTTTTGAATCCAATCTAGCAGGTGCAGAGATGTTTTGGGCGCACCCGACCAAATGTGGGCATTGTACTCCAATTTCCGGCGGATAAATGCCTTATCGTCAGAAAGGAAAAACAATCAGCGGCGTGTATTATCCTAACTTATTGCAGCATTTGAATCAAGAAAAAACGGACGCATCACTCATCCGTCATCAATGAGTTAAAATTCGAATGGCTTGCACCCTATTCGCCAGATTTAGCCCCCTCAGATTATTTTCTATTTCCGAATCTGAAAAAATATCTCGGCGGGAAAAGATTTGTCAACAGTAACGAGGTGGCGTCTGCTGTTGATGGTTATTTTAAGGAGATCGACGAAACTCACTATAAACATGGTATTGAAGCTATTGAACATCGCTGAGGTAAATGCATTGAACCATAAGGAGGCTACGTAGAGAAATAAACATATTTTTCCCCATTTTTTTTGTGTTTTCTTTGTTAGGTCGGGTACTTCTGGAATTACCCTCGTATCTGCTAAGTATCGAAAAAGAGTGCCACTAAAGCTACTCGTATCATAGCGCCATCTTCTGTTAAGAGGGAGTGAATTCCAGAGTCGAATAGCATGAATGAAAAATTTACGTTGAAATGCAGTACGCAGTACAATTAAACTATGTGATCGATTAGATTGAGAGAAACTTGCGTTGTCGTATAAATATTTAGTCTGCTTGCTGGCTATTACCTTTAATAAGTATTTAATTGTGCACTACTCCAGTATCCTTGTACATATGAGCACAACGCTTCGTACGTTGCGTCCAATATTATTAAAATCAACATTAAGCCTGCGTTTAATAAGGACGCCGATACATTATCAAGGGAACTATTAAGGTCTTCTCCAATAGTAGCTTCATGTTAACTGGTGTGAAGCTTTAAAATTGGGACAAATTCCTAAGGCAGGCGTATATTTTTTCGCTGGCTGAACAGATATACGAGGATTGTCTGAAAAGTTTCCGATCGCAATGTAAAGATAGCGGCACTCGTCAATAAAATCTAGTGAATGCTAGTTGTGCATCTTTTGACAGTTACTTACCGAAGTTTCAGTCATTTTGGGAGCGCAGTTTTTAGTTGACAGTCATTTGAGTGAGTCGATGTGAGTGTTTTTTGTGAAAATGGAAAAAAACGAGTATCGAGCTGTTATTAAATTCTTATTTTTGAAAGGCAATACGCCTACGGAAATCAAAAATGAGTTGGACTCTGTGTATGGGGACTCTGCACCATCATTTACCACAGTGAAATTTTGCGCAGCTGAATTTAAACGTGGCCGTTAGAGCTTGGGAGATGATGAACGTTCGGGACGTCCAAAAACTGCAACCACTGATGATAACATTGCTAAAGTTCAGCAAATGGTGTTAGACGACCGCCGAATTAAAGTGGGAGAGATAGTAGAGGTTATGAAAATGTCCAAAGAACGTGTTTGTTCCATATTAAATCAAGATTTAGACATGAGAAAGCTGTCCGCGCGTTGGGTGCAGCGTTTGCTTACGTTAGACCAAAAACGCGTTCGAATGAACAGTTCCCACGCTATGTTGGCGCAGTTTAGGTGCAATAAATCCGAGTTTTGGCTCCGATTAATTACTGTAGATGAAACTTGGATACACCATTATACGCCCGAAACAAAAATTCAGTCAATCAGCCGGCTCCAAAAAAAGCAAAAATTGTTTTTTCCGCTGGGAAAGTGATGGCGACTGTTTTTTGGGATAGTAAATTAGTTATCTTAATCGATTATCTTCAAAAAGGAAAAACCATTACAGGAGCATACTACGCATCATTACTTGCCAAGCTGAAGGCAGAAATTGAGGAAAAACGGCCACATTTGCAGAAAAAGAAAATCCAGTTTCCCCAAAACAACGCGAAAATCCATGAATTACGGTTTGAACTGCTTAACCATCCACCTTATTCACCAGATCTAGCCCCAAGCGACTTCTTTTTGTTCCATAATCTAAAAACTGCGCTCGGAGGACAGAGATTTTCATCAAATGAGGAGGCAATCACCTTCGTGAACAATTATTTTGCAGAGAAAAACGCCAAGTACTATTTGGACGGGTTAGAGAGATGGGAGCATCGCTGGGAGAAGTGTGTAGAGTTACAAGGAGACTATGTAGAAAAATAAAAAAAAAATTTGAGAAAAAACGTCTTGTATCATTGTTCGGCCGGAAACTTTTCAGACGACCCTCGTATTTATATGGCACACAACACCAAGGAGACATTTCTTCTTTTCGACTTTAACAAACTTGTACCAAAAAAGGCTATCGGGAGATGACTCGAACAGGGCATTCACAGTCAGATTGTCACGAACATAAATAACAACGCCACCACTAATTCTATATTTCCTGTCAGTAAGGCTCATCCCTTACCCTCAGGACAAACCATGTTTCGGCTACACACACAACTGGAACCAAAACAGGTTAGATAGTCGAAAGGATGACTTCCTTTTTAGGGGTGATCGACAGGGGTCTGCCCCATACAAATTTGTGTATGCTTAATACGAGCACAAAACTTAAACTATAAATTTACGAGTAATACTTCCAAAAAGCGAACTGATGTTGTGACTTAAAACGACTGTAAACCTCGTATTGGAACATAAAACTCCGATTCGGAGCGTAAGTTTACTTATGCTTAGATCAAACTCGTTAAGCATTCCACTCGCATTTCATAGCATCCTGGTCCAAGGATCGTTACAATCGTAATCGGTTGAAAGAGATACACAGATCTAAGGCTACACGAGTTGGTCAATACATCGGGTTAGAAGCTGATGAACAAAGTGTTTTCAGTCCCTTTTCTTCGTTTTTGTAAGGATTGTTAGAGGCCGTTCACGTAAGGAGGCATATTATAAGTACTAGATCTGAAAATCTGATATCCGAAAACGGATAAATCTACCTTAGAGTGGCTATCGTAAAAGGGGATACCAAGAATGCGCCCAATGATGGGTATCGTTTAAAAAAGTGCAATGTTTAGCTTTATTTACTCGTATATATTACTCGTATATATCAATATGGGCGCGAAAATTAAAATCACTGTCGCGTATTGAGGTGACAGTTCAATACCAACCAAATGGTTCCTTAATAACCATGGAACACGTTTTGATCATGTAGTTAAATTCAACCACAGAGAATTTATTGGCACCAAATTGTAAAGCTATTCAGCGATTTTGTGATGATTTTGTGATGCATAAGTGTCAGAGAGTGTTGAGATGTCATATCTGGAAATCCACATCATTGATTGTCCCAATGATGATGAAAGGACCGAAGTGGCTTTAATGTCATCCGAAAAAGGAAACCTAAAGAGTATAGCGTATTGGCTTCCTATTAAATACATAAGATTTAATCCACAATATAAGCCAGGATTGAAAGCTGAGAACCTTCAATTTGAGAAGGATGATTTCCTGTGAAATTTCATAGAAGGCTTCACTGAAGTTAGTAGCAATGGCGTCGATTTTTTTTCCGTCTTCCAAAGCACAAAGTGTGTTAAAAACAATATTCCATTAAGTTGGCTGTGCTGCCCTTAGGAAAATCTCATTATTTAGGAGTGCAAATAGGCTTGCAAAGGAAGAATATCAGGGTTTACGATGGTACAGTTTGGTTATACAGGAGAGTTGAGCTATCGGACGTCAATAACATATTCAATTTTTGCGACCGTTATAGGGAATGGGATTATATAGACGCTCTTCCAAAAAGCTGGGAAAATGTTTTGTGAGATAGATACGAGTAGTTGAAAAAAGGTCGAAAGAGTCATTTTCTAAGACGATAGCAGGCAGAGCCGTCGAGACTCGGAGAATACTGGTCTTTAAACGAATTCATTGCCTCCCCTGCATGAGCCATGATTTTATTGTCTGAATTTACTGAAGTTTGGACACAGTAAAGGACGTAAAAGAAATAGTTTAGATCAGGTTGTCTGATATTGGTAGTAAACGTTTGACTTAAGAACTTAGAAAATGCCTTCGGAATCATTGTGGTTCAGGATTATCTAAACCAATAGAGAACAGGCTCATGGGGGACAGGTAATTATTTAATGTACTCTTGGTTGGAGCTGGGTCTATGTAATCCTGATAAAGCACATCGCAAAGCTGGAAGAAGAGGGTATGAGCTTGGCGGTAAATGTAAATGGAAGGGAACTTGTGTATGTGTCATATTTTATTTTATTTATTATTAAGCGAGAGTCACTCATTATCATACAAGAGCGGATACAATGAAGGGTTACTTCTGGAGTTTCTTCAAAAGGTCTGATCAGTTTGAGGCCATTGAAGTTCTGGCAGGTTAAAAACGACTACAGCTAACTGGTAACAATGGATTGGTTTGAAAGGACGAATCTAACAGCAACAGCTACAGATATAAAGGTCATGTCTTGAAATGGTCACTCTATCATAAATAGACTCAAAGTATGCTCTAGATAGAAAATTGAGACGTGACACTCCAGGAACATTTTTCGGCTGTTTTACCTGAAAATAAAACGAACAAGACAGCAGCCCGTAGAAGCATAGTAGTAGAATCGCAGTTAAATGGGGAGGACAACTCAAACTCCGCTGTTAGGCAGAATGAACCATGAAGGTGAAAGTCAAGAGATCCAAAAAAAGTGAACATTACAATATCCAAGCTAAAGTTCATCAAGGCCGAAAGGTCTACCTGCCTAACTATTTAAGACAGCGATAGACGACAATTGTACACGAAATCGACGATTCGTGCACTAGGAATGGGCTTTCAGTTAATGTTCTTGAAACAAAACGATTTTCTATTCCCCTGGCCGTTATCCTAGCGACCTCGAATGATTTCACTAACATTCTAACGGTCTTTGGGAACTTTATGGGAGCTTAAACTAAAATCAAAAACTTCTTCACTTGAGCGCATTTCGTATCATTAACAAGATTTGTTGGCAGAAAGTAAATAAGAGACTCTGTGAACATTGCGTATTTTAGAGGCATCAGTCTCTTTCAAATCGCATATAAGATCTTATGTGCCGCAATGTATGAACTCCTGAAATCATTTATCGACAATCTGATTGGCCCTATCAATCTTCACACTTCCGCAGATCTTGGAAAAAACTCAAAAAGTCCAAACCGATACCCAGCACATCTTTATAGATTTTAAGGGCGCATATAATAGCATCTATAGAGACGAGGTGTACAGATCCTTGCCAAATCCGCCAGACGGTGTAGAATGACGATTCAGAAGGTCGGAATGATGTGAAGGTCGGAAACAATTTTTGCGAGACATTTGAAGCTAAAACCCAATTAAGGCAAGGTGGTGCGCTGTCATGTAATTTTTTCGACATCATACTTGACAAAATTGTGCGAAATTGGCAAACCAACCATAGGGGTACAATTTTGCAAAGGTCTGTACAAGTACAATATTTGCACAGGCTGATGACCTTGACGTTATTGGCAGAACTCATCGAGCTGCCACTCGTGCGTTCCCAAGTATTTTCACAGAAGCGACAAAAATAGGTATAGTCGTAAATAAGGGCAAAACTAAATGTATGCTCTCAACAAGAAGGTGCACACAACATTGACGACTCGGACACAACATCACAAAAGATATTAAGAGTTACTCTTGCCAATCGCTGTTCCTTCGGCCTAAAAAGGCAAATGCACAGTAAATATAAAAGTTGACAAAAAATATAAAACTAAAGAGATTGAATATAAGACCTTGATCATCCCAGTCGTGCTTTATGGTACAGAAGCATGGACTTTATCGAAGGGGGATGCAGATATTCTTATTTGCTTCAAATGCAAAACATTCGAGTAGTATTTTGGTCCGTTTGCGTTGACAGGGTTTGGAAGAAGACATTTAACATCGAATTCTACAAGCTGTACCGTGACATTGACCTGGTTAGAGAAGTGAACATTAGTCGTGAATGCACACCAATTCTGCAGCCTGAAGAGTTCTCGGTTCTCGGTTCCATCCCGGAGAGACAACGCAGTAGAGGAAGACCTAGCGTAAGGGAACCTCAACCAACTTGGAAAATGAAACTGGAGCTAAAAACTGCGATACAAGGAGTGGTCTCATAAGTTCTCATAAGCCTAAACTTACACATATGTTAACTCCGGGATTTATGTCAAACCCAAACATCTTAATATTTAATTGTGCAATAAAAAAAACTCACGAGTATTGGCTAAAACTTTGTCAGGTAAGCTATGTCAAAAAGCAAACAATTTTTAAAATTATAAGACGCTTAGTCAAGCACTTCTCCCTGGACATGTTTACCAGAAAAATTTGGTCCAGAATTATTTTTATTTTTATGACTTACAGGAATTGTCCGAATTCTTACTCACCAGTACACGATCACATCAAAATAATATTATAATGAACAACAGTTAACAATTATCGACAAAATGTTCGTGGCCTCATGAAGTATCCTTTATTCGTTTTTTTATTCTTTTTTTGTTTAGCACTTACTTTGACCGAAATAAAACCGATTTGTGCATCAGTGGATTCACTGCTAAACGTGTCCTTATACCAGCGATTTCACGTTGTTCTTGGCCGAATGAAACATCACAATTTAAGTCCATTAAAGCCGCCGACACAAAAATTCCACTCGCACAGAATTTGCCACCCAACAAATACAATCACTCAATGGCAGAGAACAAGAACGGCTCGTCAGCATATCGGCATTGACAATAAGGGAATATGTATTGCGATGCAGTGTCAGTGTGTAGTAAGCGTATTTCGCTGACTACAAATTCATTGTTTGCGTTCTGTTGTTGGATCGCATGAAACACTGAAACAGGATACAGGAACTGAGGCACACTGGACATGGATACATTTACTACAAACCACACATGCAAACACATACAAACACAAACACTTGGAAATTTTACTACACAATCGATTGCACACTTGCTGAGTGGGTTTCAAAATCAACGATAAGGATAGGTTACTCGTACAGGACGAGGAGCAGGACACCTCGTCATCGCCCATTGAAAAAAATTCAAAAATTTCTCACAACGTTTACGGTTGGAAAAGCAGGGGAAGCAGGACTCGTGTACGAGTATATGGTACGTAGCAGCAGGACATTTACCCAAAAAACAAGAGAAGCAGAAAACAACTTCACGGATTCACAGAATGGCAAAATCACATGCCGCGCCAACTATGTAGTGTCACATGCTGAAAAGCGTCCATCTTATCACAAGCGAACACACCACGCTTACAAAAAAAAAAAAAAAAAAACGATACGGACCAGGAAGAGAGGAAACAAAGGAATAAAGTGAAAGAAGAATTAAAATAAAGGCATTGCACATAAATATGCACACGAAAGGGAGGAGGCATAAAGAGACGTTTCTGCCCCTACCAACAGGATATGCACAGTCAGAGCCGCACTCTATGCACACAAAACACTATGCCCCCCATGTACTTGCACTGGTAGTCATAGAATTTTATCGATTTTGTTGTTGTGTTTTCCTTTTGCTCTGCTTTTTCGCACGAAAAACACCATTTTCTGTTCTTTCCTCATTGGAAATTGTTTTATTTTTTTTTATATTTCCTAATTTGAATTTTTCATATATGGTATCCATATATCCTTCAGGTGAGCACTAATTGAAAGAAATTTCTTTGCTTTTGAAGTTTACCTTGCTGTGATTTTGTCCCGAGGGAAAACCGAAGGAAAATCCAAGACCGGCAAATTCGATTTTATTGCAGTTTTTTCATATGCACTCAAACACTCAAACACAAACACACACATACATCTCACTCGCATGCAAACACAGAGAGATAAAGCCAATTGCAATGGCATTTGCAATCAGGACATTTATTAGGAAAAAGACGAAAGCAAAGGGAAATACTGACCGTGTAAGGAGACTGTAAGGAAACTGTATATTTTGATTTTCGATTTTAGAAATTCTTTTCCTTTTTTTTTTGAAACTTTTTCTCGGCTTTTTCACTCAAAAAATAGAACACACACTTGCACAACACAATATCGCCGGCTTATAGGGACAACCATTCGTTGTTTCACGTCCCTTTGTATCCGTTCTGAAGGGCTAGAGTGTGGGAATATATTTTTTTTCTTTCACTTTTCCTAATCTATGTCTGAGGATGTTTCTTTTTTTTTTATTTGTTCAAACGCGCGTAACTTTAATTTCTCCGTTTACCACTACCGACCGAGAGAGATGATGAACTGTGACTGAGAAAGTTTTTGGAAAATCCTTCGTACACATGCGACTGAGTGGCGAGTTTCCCTTGGTTGGGAATTTTCCAGGATGAAAATTTGGAAGAATGGAGTCTGCAAGGTATAGAATTCATCTGGATCGACTTTGCAGACTCCGACTGTGATATGTGATGGTGTCAGTGGAGCGCAGGTGCATTTGGGTGGTGAATCCTCTTCCACTCAAATGCGTGTTACCATGTGCGAATTGTTGAGTGCTTCGATTGCGATTGTCACTCGTGCTATTATTTGAGTGGGATTTCATGATTGAGCCGAGTGATTTTAGACTAGGTAAAGGATAGCAAAAATGTTTCCCATACGCCGTGTATTATATTTCAGAGTGCAACAAGGTAGGGCACTAAGCACTCGGTAACGATATAACGAAATTGAAAGGAAGATATTTAGGACTTAAAGTTCGCACGTGGCGGACAGTCTTTGGAAATTGCGATGTTTGAAGTGGGCGAATTGCGGGTCAATTCTACAAATCAGAACAAGTATCAGATTGTAACGTAAAGAGCTGGTCAATGAAATAAGTGTGAACAAAAATTCCTAATTCTTAATTATTTCAAATTAAATCCATTTTATTTCAGTTCGACAGAACATCTTACAAATCCAAAAGACATTAAATTCGTAAACATAAACACCCCGAGGCATTGACTCACACTCAATTAATGTAAGGCATTTTGATACGGGTATGGAATACCTGTCTTCTTGGACGGCTTCCCACAATTTATGTTTATTGGAAAAATACTGACCTCCCCAATTTCCACTTCAGCTAATTAGACAAGCTCTCAATTGGATTGAGATTGATTGATATATGGACACTTTCTGATCTCGAAATCAGAGTTTTACAATACCACATGCGTATTTCGGATCATTATCTTGCTGGCGAAGTCAAATGGGGGGGCATGTTTTCCTCAGCGTAAGGAAGCAAGACATTTTACAATATGTCCCTGTGTTCGAATCTTGTTACAGTGTTCCGAATTTGGAAAAATGGAACCAACACCGCTCCAAGAAAAATAGCCCCACACCATTATATTTCCACATTCACTTTCACTTCACTCTCTTTCTCGTATAGACCTCATAAAATTCCTTTCCTTTTGGTCTTCGAACATTGCGTGCAAAGTCCGGTCTTAATTTCGTCACTCCAGAGAATATTGGGCTATTTTTTAATACATTCCGTGCCCCTCCAAAGGTGGCAATACAGGCATTTTCCCTGCAACTCTGCCCGGAAGTTTGGCATCTTGGAGTCTTCTGCGAACTGTGCGTGTGTTAACTTATTGGCCAATTTCAGCGCAAATCGCTGTTGAAAATGCAAAAGGATCCAATTTCGCCAATTGCACTATGTGGAAGTATATAGTTTGGCTTTTTTCTCGATTTTCCTCACCTTTGACGAGTTTTAGAGCATTTGTCCCAAAAATTTTCAGAACGTTCTAATGCCTCGGCAAAGAATTTTTAAGTCTTGCCCTGCGCCCTTAGCTTTTGGACCAAATCACGTTCTTCTGGTGTACAGTGGGCTGTACGTCCTTGTACTATTATTAAGAGTGCATTTTAATTTACTAAGACTAACCTGCAAGATTGTTGTATTTGTTAATAATTTATTTCTCGAAAAGATTTTATCCAATCAATAAGCTAGTGCCGCACATTCAGACAAACGGTTCAATATTGAATTCAACCGCAGAACAGGGAGTAGTCAGCTCAAATGCTTGCAGAACAGTCGGATGAAGAACTCCAATCTTACCAATCGGAATGTTCTTGTACATGATGTTTGCACAGCGTCCAGGAAAATAGCTGGGATCTTCAACAGCTTTCAAGCAATACCCTTCGGCTTTTTTCCACCGAACCTCTAGCAACTGCATAACTCGGTCCAACAAAATATCCACAACCTCGAATCCTGCCGATTTGCTTGCAATTCACCGCGAAAATTCGTCGCTCATTCCTTGCATCAACTTCTGTATCATCGTCGGCTAAAACAACATCGCTTATTTCGAATAATTTTAGGGGAAGCGGCATCTTTCGATTCGCAACTAGTGTCTTCAACAGAAGCAGTAGCAAGGACGTCCTCACAACTTGGAATTCCAAACTTTTCGGATTGGAAATATGAACAACTGGTAAGTTGTCAATCAATTTGTTCAATTTATTTGCAATATCATCGCGGGAGCATAGAGTGAATGTCAGAGCTTCTGTAAAGCCAGCCTGGGCGATTTGTTCTCGCAATTGTTCCGTCAATTTGTTCAACGAAAACTGTTTGGCAATATGCATTTCGTTCATGCAGTGATTTGTTAATATTGTTGTAGCCGTACGCAATGGCCACATCTTCATAAACATCACACGCATGTCGGGTTGGAGGAATGGTAACCAGAAGTTCGTGTTCACCCTGTAAAGTTGTTTCCAGGTACAATCTCGTCAGCATATGGGGAGTCTTTGATTATCGGGATTCAATTGGGCGTGGTTTGCGTAGAGTTCCATCAATTCGTTTCCGTTAATTGATTTGGTTTGGTTAAGTGGAATGAAATTAATATCTTTAGGGTCTGGCGCTTCGTATGTGAATGGTCCTTTGATTGTATCGAGATCATGAGTCCGAATGGCTACCAGAGTTCGTTTCCTGCAGATGTTGTGATGGAGTTTATCCTGCAAATCAATGAATGAATTGTACGTCTCTGGATTGAAGGTAATGTTCCTCAACACAGCTGTCACAGCAAATGGACGAACTTGAGCAGTTTCCGGCAAGATTTTAAGTCGTATGGATTCGCTGGACTATCAACTCGGTAAATGATCTCTTCGGAAGCGTTTTGTACTGCGGCAACATCACCTTGTTCTTTGGTTAACATTTGCTTTTCGGTGGCGACTTCGTCCAATTCCAGACCGAATGCGAAGCACAGTTGCTGAAATTCATCATCCGTGTATTTCTTTCCAAGAGCATCGAAAAGTAAATCATGCTTTACACCAATTGTCGGCATTGTATGTGGTAGAAATTTAACGCGATTTTCTTGAGATCGGATTTGGTCAGAAGGAACGCTAGTGTATTGTCGACTTGTTTATTTATCTATTTATGTGTCTCAGGCAACTTCTTAATGCCTTCACAAACAAAAATTGGTTGGCTTTGATGAAAGACATACCCCAAGAGCCTCTTGGACGTCCTCCCGACATCTGGAATTTATTTCATCCAGGAAGTTTTGCAGATTTCGGAGCAAGTGGAAATCTAAAGGTGCTGAATCTGGAAAATAAGGTGGATATTTTTCCCCAACCTAACTCCTGTAACTGTTTGCAGGTGGTCCTAGCTGTATGCAGGCGAGCGTTATACGGGTGGAGTAGAACAACCCTGTTGCGGTCTGGTTACGATACAACAGCTCAAAATGGATTATTATCCCAGTATCGCAACATACAGCCAGTAACGCTTTGAGCGGGTGAAATCCGCCTCTGGGATGTTGTGCAGGTCTGTCTTCAGGACTAAACCATTGGTCGCGACGTTTAATGCTATTGTGAAGAACCCATGTCACAACTCCCCTAACGATCAGGCTCAAAAACGGCTCCAGATTGTGACGCGACAGAAGCGCTGCGCAAGCTTCGATTCTTTGCTAAAGATTATTTTGTGACTTTTCCATGTTTGTTAGGTGTCGATGGATGGTCATATGGCTTACATTGAGCTCTCTTTCGAGTTCCATTACCATAACTGGCTCTTCTGGCTTATCCGAACGAGATTCATCCTTTAGAGCAAAATTTCCCTTTCCAAACTTTACAAACCAACGCCGAGAACCGAGTGGCTTCACTACCATTCTGGTTTTACCGGGACAAAATAATACAATTTTCCGCATATGCTCTTCTGATACATTCAGTTAAAAACGATGTAAGCACAACGAAATTTGCAGACTGAATGAGTAATAATAATTTCAATAACGATTTCAGCATTAAATTGGTTTTGTGGATTTTATGGCAATTGGAAAATACGAGTAACCCCCGAAAAAAACGCGCAATACAATGAGTTGTTCTGTGGTTGTAGACAGTTTCAACCGTAAAAAATTTAACTGCTTCGTAATAGCAACACGGGTTTGAATACGAATGGATACTTTGTTGGGGACCATTGGATATCGACGACAGACAATGAATGAAACCCCTTTATTGAACGCCGAATTCGAGATTCCTACAGTGAGAGCATTAATTCATGCGGTACAAACTGGACATCCCAGCAGCTGGCGAAATCAGAAGGTGAGAACAAGGTATCCAACCTTCCGAAACTAGCAAGCCCTTCCCGGTCTATCCTGTCTATTCTGGGAAATCAGTGGACGCCATTGGCGTCAGGCAAGAGAAAGCCTTTTTCGGTCTTATTCACCTTATGGTGACAAAAGATGACGGCTAAGTTCAAGGGTAAAGTTTTCTATCCAGTGCTGCGCTTAGCTAAACTTCGTGGATAAGACTAACAAGGACAATTGCTATACCATAGCGTAGCCATGCTCAACTCCTAACTAAGATATCTTGATCGACAATACCACACATAAACACGTGATGGAATCACACGGCCTCGGGACTCAAGAAATGAGAACGACGAATGGTTTGTTGGGTTTTGAGACTTCAGCCGCCTGATCATTGGTGGCAAACTGTTTGAATACGATTACTACCAAAAAGTCAACTGATTCTCGTCTGATTAATAACGTATATCGAACGAGATCAATCGTTTAGAAATTTCATCAAAGACGTGAGTCGTGAAACTGCCATCGGAGTAGAAAGGAGCCCATCATATAATGGTTGCTAGTGTATGCCTTCCTATCTCATGTGATAAACAGCACCCCATTCAGCTTTTAAGATACATACTCAAATATGCATATTACTATCTCCATAGAGAATCACCAGAAATGATCAGCAACTTTACTCCGGAGAGCTTCGACGACCACACGCTCACACTACGAAGGAACACGACGAATTGTGAACGTTTGGGGCAGACACAATTGTCGGTAGAAAATGGAAAAGTACATGGTTGACAGCAGACACCAATGGTCTTAATTGTGTTTTTCAAGTTTTTGCAAAAGGTGTACGCGCAGATATATGTATCAGAAGCTGATATTGATAATTGCTATATCAAAAATGTAAAAAAGTCGTACAATCCTATATTAGGTACGGAAAGTTGATGAAAATGCAATTTTATTGTAAAAAAATCGTTACAAATGAATCATTCAAAGTATTGCCCATAGCTAGCTACAACTTTTTCCCATCTTTCTGGCAGAGCTCGAATCCACGAATTAAGCCATTTTTTGATGTCTTCATATGAGCGGAACTGCTGATCAGTTAGACCATGTGCCATCGAACGGAACAAGTAATAATAATGGTAGGACTTTCCATTGACCGTTTCAACGGGCTTGGCAACATGAGGCCGAGCATTGTAATGTCGTAGAATCACTTTTTCGTGCCTCTGCTCGTGTTGTGGCCGTTTTCCGAGCAGTGCTCACCACAATCGCTTCAATTAAAGTTGATACGGTTCCCCAGTGATGGTTTCGTTGGGTTTAAACAGTTCATAATAAATAACACTGACCATCAAATACACAGAATAACCTTCGCAGCGTGAATATTCGGCCTAGCCAACGACGTAACACAGAAGTATGACCGGGCAGTCCCAATGACTTTTTTCTCTTTGAGTCGCTGTAATGAATCAATTTTTCATCACCCGTCACGATGTGATTAAGAAAACACTTCCTTTTTTGCCCCTGGAGCAGTTGTTCACAGGCGAAAATACGAAGTTCAACGTCCCTTGGCTTGAAATCATAACGAAGCCAAGTTACAAGCATACAGTCGCTTGAAAATGGCTTGGCGGGTAACTCCTAATGCTGGCTGAAGCAAGCTCTTCTTGCGTTTGGCACGAATCCTCATCACCGTCTTTGAAGCGACGGAACCAATCACGGCAAGTTATTTTACTTAGAGTAGCATCTCCGTAAGCTTTCTGGAGCTCTCGATGCGCTTCGGCCGCCGTTTTCTGCGAATGAAAGAAGAAAATCAACGCTTCCCTCAAATGACGATTATTTAGCACAAAATCAGACATTTTCACACAACCAAAAGTATATGACGCCAAAATAAAATCACTAATGTGTCAAAACGGCTTGTTTACCATATGTCTAAGCTTGGTTCATGACGTTTTGGATATGTCAAAATCGGCCGGTACTTACTGCTGGAGCCATTAATTACGCACCTAATAATAAAATCCATTCGTGCCGTGTCCGCCCAATGGTCAATCAGAATAGAACGTGGATATTTGACGTTTAAAAGTCAGAGCCGACACGAGTGTATTACAATATACAGTGCTGCCAAGTACTGGCGCAACACCTATTATGAATATTTCTAATATTTTAGTAGTTAGATTAATAATAATAAAAATAACCTTACTCCGAAAATTTTTGGTTTTGATAAAAGTAGTATAGCATAATTTTTAAGCGGTGCAACCAAGTATCTATTGAATGAGGGAGTTCTTGTGCCCAAAGAGGATAACGACAGATTTATTATAATTAACTCGGATATGGATCCTCTAACATTTAATTAATATGCAAGTTGCAGAAGTAAAGTTTTCGAGTATTCCCCCTGTTAATTGAGTAGAAGTCGATTCTCAGGATCTCGTTTTTAGCTTACATAATTTTCTGATTATTCACCAAAATATACGGAGTATGCGTACAAATTTCGACAAGTATCTTGTGCACTTAAATTCTTTTGGGAATAAGCCTGAATTTATATTTTTGTAGGAAATATGGATTATATGCGGAAGAAAAGTTTTTTTTTTTTTGGTATTTCAGGATATGAATTTGAATCATGTTGTATTAATAAATATGCAGCCGGTAGCATTGGCGTTTTTATAAAAGATGCGAAAAATGCTGTAACATATCGGTATAATTTGCTTAGCTGTGATGTCTAAAAAATCAAAGTAAATGATAAAAAGCTAACACTTATTTGTATATGTATACAGATTCAATGAGGCTTTTTTTTACAGATCACGCATAACTGGCCTTATGGTGTCTTGTCATTCTTATTCAATATTATTTGACAAATCATCATGGGAAGGCTCACACCTTAACAACGTCTCCAAATTATTCAGCTGTATTATGAAAATCAGCGTTTTGTGAAAAATTTCTTTCGTGCGCTTCGAGCAACATATGGTCTGCATCATCGACCTGCCGCGTTCGTTATTACCTTTATCATCCGCAAATTCGAGTCTCAGTGTACGTTATTGGATAATACGCCACCGAATAGACTACATCAAGCCCGTAGTGAAGGGAACATTGCGGCTGTGGCGGCGAGTGTGGCTGAAGACCGTGAGCAATCGATTCAACGCCGATCTCAACATATGGGCTTATCGTATTCGACAACTTGGCGAATTTTAAAAGAGGATCTTGGTTTAAGGTCTTACAAAATCCAACTCGTTCAAGAATTGAAGCCACCAGACTTGAATTTACGCTTAAATTTCAGTCAATGTGCTCAGCAACAGCTCAATGAAGATCCGCGATTATCGCATCGAATTTTGTTCAGTGATGAGGCCCATTTCTGGCTCAACGGTTATATAAATAAACAAAATTGCCACATTTGTGCAGACGAACAACCTGAAGAGTATGTCTAACATAACTACCGCTACATCCACAAAAATGCACTGTTTGGTGTGGTTTATGGGCTGGTGGAATCATCGGTCCGTATTTCTTTGAAAGCGAGGCCGGACAGAACATAACAGTCAATGGCGAATGCTACCGCACCATGCTAACGGACTCTTTGCTGCCGAAAATTGAACCCCTGATGTCGGCAACATTTGGTTCCAACAAGATGGGGCTACGGCACACACAGCGCGTGAAACAATGGTTATATTGAGAAACAACTTTGGTGGACAGCTAATTTCGCGTTTCGGACAAAACTGCAAAACTGGCCACCTAGATGATATTTTTTCTTTGGAGTTATGTAAAGTCAAAAGTTTTCGCCGATAAGCTAGCTTCGATCCAGGATTTGTAAGCCAACACTACTTACTTGCGTAATTGAGCAAATACCGGTCACAACGCTGGAAGCAGTGATCCAATACAAGTACTACGTAGTCGCGGGCAACATTTACACGAAATAATATTTAAAAAGTAAATGTAAGACACTGTTCTTTCAGGCCACAATAAATTTTCTACCATCCAAATTCGTTTTATGTGTTTTAATTAAAATTAGAAAAAAACAAGTCTTAATTTATTTCAGTTAACGTATTTTACGAGAAATTAGAAAATCTCTTATCAACTGAGTCATATAATGATGCAATCCTATTGGGCGATATTAACATTGTACTAGCATTGATCATATGGTGCGCCTATTCCACTCCCAAAGATTCCTGCTCAATAGCTCTGCTATACAATATGTAGACATGATTGAGCCAACAAGATATTTTTGGTGCGTGTTCAAAAAACTTGCCTTCAGGTTCTTCAATTCAATTGATTGGGTGAATTGTATCTTATTAAGTAAATAGGTGGGACATCGGTTTTGTGTAATTTTATGCACAAATACACAGCATCTTAAATCAAAAAATTGTTTGAAAGAGCAACCAAGAACTGATGTGTGATGTTTTGAAACGTGATTGTATCGACGCAACCTGTATATACGTATACCTTACCATACCGTTGAGAGCAACAAGCAACGTATGCTGAGGGTGGAAGTCGGGCTTGTAGTAAACAATGTAATCGATTATAAGCAAAAATAAGGCCTTAATAAGCTTAAGCTTCATACCTATTGGAGTGAAATTGGATGAGGGCCAAAGTAGACGTAATCCAGCATAGATACGGCTAACGACATAGTTCGTATGATCAACAGCTGAGAGTGAATTGCAATATTTGTTTTGTATCCAAGATTAGTAACCGTATCAATAAAAGCAAGCTATCTACCATTAGGAAACACTGGTGGTATAACGTCCTTGTCAACATGTTTTTTTACTTATTAAGATTAGCTGAGATTTGGCAGGGTTTATATTCAGTCCAATTAAATATTAGCCAATTATATATTTCTGACAGGTCATCACTAAGCCCGACAATTACATCCACAATAAACCTGATGAGTCTGGAGAGGCAAACCTGGGCATCATCAGCATAGAGGTGGATTTGGACATTCGAACATATTTAACACTAGTCTATATTTAGTTTTGCGATGTTAATCTGATATTTGGTGTCAATTTGACACGAGGTTTTCTAGAGCCGATTGTAGGGTCAAAAAAAAAAGCTATAATACCATATGCTGGTTTGTTGCGGAAAATTTAAATTTTTGTTATTTTTATTATGAAAAAAAAAAAATAATAATAACAGTTCAACTGCAAATATAATAAAAAGGAAAAAAAAAGGACAGGTCGAACCGAATGAAGAATGCTGAAATTTCATTTGCGATGAAGTACGAGTACTTCGCATTTTTCGCAAAGAATAAAACCATGTTCCGTACAAGTTGGTCTCACGCACATGTCGCAGCGAACACTGTGAACATTTGCGTTCGGAGTTCGATGGCACATGTGACATCTAGCCCGTTTCCTTGTGGTTGGCTGATGAATCAATATGTTTACCGCTAGCATTTCGACCGATGCTGATGCTTGTGATGATGTTGATGGAACTTGGATCTCGCACACTACGAAAAACTTCTGCCGCATGTATACCATGTGGTGTTCGTGCCCTAGCTTTGATATTGTCTTCACATAAGGCCTCGCCCAAGTTCAACAAAACAATCGTCGGCGGAAACTTTTCTTACTCTTGTTCCATTCCGGGAACAATTGAGTGAAGATCAAGAAGGCATTCAAAGCCGAAATGTTTAGAATGTTGTAGAACAACGTTAGTGGCCATCGGTTGGTCCTGCGTTTACACCGATAAGTGCCAACCATCTGGTCGAAAGTGTCGACACCAGCCTTCGTTTTATTGTAAAAGTGAATTATGTTGGGCTTTTTAGCCTGGTCAGCTGGATCGACGTGGACGGTCGCATGATACGTCGAAAGCAAAGTTACGAAGCGATTTTTCTTGGGCACGTAATACACCATCGTAACACGATCTGCATGATTGTAGACGATTTCGGTATGCAGCACTGGTTTTCGTTTCATGTCAATCAGCGCTGACGGTATCTCCTTGCAATTTTTCCTTATGGTACCGACAATCGTAATTTGCTTTTTCTTCAGCTCGAGTGCCAAACTGTAAGATGTAAAAAGATTGTCACAAGTGACATTGCGTCCGTTCATTCCTAAAAATGGAAAACCATCACAGGTCAGAGAAAAATAAAGGCATGTACACGAAGAAGAAATACCTTGGCACAAATGCAGAACAAGACGCTGACCTTGATTGATTTCTGCTGAACAGAACGGCCAACGTCGACTTGAATATTGTAGGTATATAGCGATCCTGCTTCGGCCAGAATCCAAAGTTTGATGCCATACTTTCCAGGCTTAGACGAAATGTACTGTCAAAAACTGCATCGTTCATGAAATGGCAGCATTTCGGACACATCAACCGGCTTCCACGTGACGCCATGCTTGTGAACACCGTACAAATTGGTCATATGTACCACAATATTCTCGACTGGCTCGATACTTAAAAAGCAAAAACACAGTCACTGGACTGCTGATGCGAGATTTTGCAAGTGATGTTGGACCTGCAAAAATTTCAAATGAAAGCGCCTAAACAAAAAACTTAAAACAAACCTTGACGAGAAGCGAAATCTATTGTCGATACTGATGGGCATGGTGGCATTGGATAGCGCACATACTGAATTTTCTTGTCTTTCGATTTGGCAGCGTTGTCCGGTTCAGCAGCGATTTCCAAACGCATTTCTTGTCCGATAAAATCAACATCACTCTTGTCACTTTTATAATCTTCGGAATCGCTTTCAGTCTCAGTGAATAACTGTCTTTTGTTTGCCGTACAAATTATTCGCAGAATCGCTCATACTCAGACATTTTGCAGTAATTGTTTAAAAAAAAAAAATCTAAAATAATTCACAGCAAAAGGTTGCACAATCGAATAATAAGAAATAACGGATGAACTGTCACAACACTGGCGATATCAAATTGACACCAAACATCAGATATGTAATAACTCTTCTACAAGCCTTCAGAGCCCTCTGGCGACAACAATTTTGTTTTTATGGAAACTAGACGAGAAAGTAGCCCGGTGAGCCGCGAGCGTTAGGCAACAGCACTACAATTATTAGGAGTTCTGCTTATTTGAAAAAAAGTGTGTCAAATTGACACTAAATATAGACTAATGTGAAGGTAGGTCATTAATTCGAAGACAGAATAAGATTGGGCCAAGAATTAACCCCTCTCGTACTCCTGCACTTAAAGTGCCGAATTCTGAAAAAATATGTCACTATGAACTACACTTTGATGACAATAATCATAAGCGCGCTGATCTTTCACTGAAACCATAATATAGCCTAAGCTTATGATCGACGCTATCAAAAGCCTTAGAGAAGTCAAGCAAGCACAAAATCGTCAGAAGTCCATTTATATTGAATCATAATATCGTCAAGGATTTTGACCATAGCTGTAGAAAAATTATGAGATGCAGGGAAACCTGACTGCACCGAGGATAACAGACCGTGCTGATTGATGAAAGTGGAAATTTGGTTTGCCAACTTTTGACAGACATGGTAAGATGCTTATCAGTCGTAGGAGAGGACGGTTGAGGTAGTTTCGGGACAGGAATTACATTGGCCAACTTCCAATTATCAGGAAAAGTTTAGTTAGTAATGCAGTAATTTATAATGTGAGTGAGGACACTTAAGATCTGAGGTAGAATCTAATAGAAACACACCATCTTCTGCTACAGCATTTGATTTTAATTTTCGTACTATAATGACGACATCAGTTTCTGAAACAACACCGAAGTCGAAAACAAAGTGGAGAATGAGGTCGACACTTGGTTTATTAATTGCACTAGATATAAATGCATTATTTAGGTCATTAAAATTGGGAATGTTATCAATTGTGGCTTGTTTTCCAGTACCGATTGAGCGTAAATTACTAAATAGTTTATTCGAGGTATGTTCAGAGCTCAATGTTGACAAAAATATCTTCTTTTTGCTCTTCTGGTAATAAGGGTGGAGTTAGTTGCAGCTCGTTTGACTTATCTTCCATTTAGCGTATAGCTTATTACGTTTTATCGCTTAGTGAACTTCACAAGTGAACTATGGACACTTTTTATTACGTATTTTGCAACTGATAAATAGTTCTGAAAATAGGGATTGCAAGTATGTAGTTTCACATTGGAGGCAAAATAACAATTTCTTTAAGGAAGCTGGCTCGTATCAGATTGCAATAATTCATTATTAACCGAGGAAAAGTTTCTGAGCTTAAATGTTGTCGGTTTTGTAAGACGATGCGCGTCAACGTTATTCATATATAGAAAATATAAGGTCATTATTCGACATACAGGGGAAAGAGAGCTGGTCTTGTACGTTTGGAGGATGAATAGGACAAGAAGGTTGGCATTAAGATCGCCCCAAACAATAATGTACTCATAGAGTGCAGTATGCTCGTAGATTGCCGAGAATAGTGGCTCTGTGGAGTAGCATTCTTTCATCAAAACTGATTTTGTTGCACTAAATAACCTACTTCAGTTTGAGTGTTGCGAAAACGTACTTAAAGTACGTTTGAGTATTTGATTCATACAGAAATTTTAAATCGATATGTAAAGCAATGTTTGAGAACAGTAGAATTTAAAAAGCTAAATCCGTAGATAACTTTTGAGTTAATCAACAAAATCAAAAGCATTCAAATTCAGAGCTTAAAAGGAAGAAAATTAGACGATTACCTCCACTCTCTCGCGTTCGATAATATGTATATCATCGACCCACCCATACACTATTGTCAACTATTTTGCAAAGCAATCATTTGCAGATAATTTCTTCGTACCTGACCCCATATATTTCAAGTACCTTTCCAATTTTTCCATTAGCCCCTCTATCTTTCAATCTTTTGATCATACTCATACTCCTTATTTCGTCTGCCCGTCACACAAGGGGAATTCCACCAAGTTTAGAAAACCTCTTTCATAACCCCGGTCCAACAAAAGTGATCAAAGAATGAACTAACTAACTACGAGTACAGTCGCATTGCTAATTTTTCTCACACACCTAAAATGTTTTTTATATGAAGTTCTAGGCTTCAGCTGAATTAGCATGGATTTCGGAAAGGTAGATCAACTACTGCAAACTTAGTTGTATTCGTATCTTTCAGCCGTAGAAAATGGTTTCCCACAAGGCAGCCATCTAGGTCCCCTCTTTTTCATTTTAACTATAAACGATCTTGAGAAGGTTATTAAACACTGTCCCCCAAAAATTTACGTCGACGACACTAAGTTCTCCAAAACTATTTCTTCACCAAAAGACTCTATTCGCTTTGAAGAAGACCTCGTTAGGTTTTCCACTTTGTGCCTAAAAAATTGTTTAGAACCTAATGTCGTCAAATGTCAATCGATGGGTTGGTTACGTAAGTCCAATCAGTCTCCTCCTCGACTTTATTTTCTGCGTGACCAACCTGTACCCCAGGTTCAATCCCTTCGCGACCTTGGAATATTATACGATAGAGAGTTAAAGTTCCGATCGTATATTGATGAGGTAATCCTTAAAGCCAATCCGTCACTTGCTTTTATCAAACGATGGTCTAAAGAATTTTGCAACCCTTCTCCGGCCCCTTCTCGAATATGCCAGCCAAGTGTGGTTCCCCTTTCCGTGAGTTCGTATATCCCGAATAGAGAATATTCTAAGTCGTTTCCTTCGATTTGCCCTTCGAAAACTATCCTGGGCAACTCCTTTGTCTTACCTCCCTATTGTGTCTGCCTCAAACTTCTTAACCCGAATACCCTCGAAAAATACAGAGACGTAGCTGACATTCTCTTCATACATCCACTGCTCTTTGGTTCTGTGGATTGCGCTTCCCTTTACAATTCTATTTCTTTCAACACTAGCCCTTGTAATTTACACTATCCTCGTCTTCTATATTCAAACTGAACACACCTCTTATGGCTCAAACGAATATATCTCACTTATGCTCCATAAGGTCAACTCAAACCTGAACTTTTCGATTTTAACCTGAGCACTTCTAGTCTCAAACTTGATCTTGAACTCGGCCGAGTGAAACCCAGCACATCAAAGGGGTCATCCCTGACGGCTAGAAGACTCGATCGGAAAAGGATTTGGCGTCCGACGTCAACTTCCTCACAGCTTGCTTTTGCGATATGCGATATATCCTCGACGTACCTTTGATACAACAAGGTAGCGGTCCGAGTCGATGTTGGCCCCTCGGAACGTTCGGACATCCGTAATATTGGAGTGCCTTGTGTCGATCGGAATGTGGTCAATCTAGCTGACGATTGACTGATCAGGAGATCTCTAAGTTCTCTTATGAATATCGAAATACCGGAATCGCGTTCTAGCTACGACAATGTTTCGCCCCGCCACAAAGTCGATTAGCCTGAATTCGTTATCGCATGTAGTGTCGTGTAGGCTATGCTTTCCGACAGTACTACCAAAGATGCTCTCTCTTCCTACCTTTGCAGTAAAATCTCCGAGGACAATTTTTATGTCACTTCTCGTACGTTTTGTTTAAGAGCTCAGAGAATCTATCTTCGATGTCATCATCTGTGGGCTCGTCCGTGCATATAAGGCTAATGTTGGCAAGCTTAGCCTTATTACGAGCGCTCGTTAACATTTCGGACAATCAAGATATCTTGTCTAAGTCTGCCTCTAACATTGAGTCTGCATCCAAATAGGGGGCAACTTTTGCTGTCGATAACAATCGCCGTAGTAGATGCCGCAGTTTGCCGTTCTCTATTTGCTCGCCGAGGGGTCGGTTAGACCGAAGCCAGTAACTTATTCGGGGGTGTAAGCGCTGTTGTTGGCCCATTTGAAGCGCATCAGCCACCATCTATTTCCCAAGATCCTGGCCTGAGCTCCAGATATGTCGGGGTAGCCCGGATAACGTCTTATTTGCTTTATTTTACAATTGATTCCATCTGTGGAATTTATCCGCTGTACTCTTTTTGCCTGCTCGTCACCAGTCGCCCTTATAAGATTGGCAAGTCGGGTCCGGATGGACATCGACCAGTTACCACTTGGGGGTAAAATAAGCACAATTGATGTTTTGAAACGGTTACAACATAAATACATACAAATATGTATCTATAAATGTAGTAAGAGGCATTAGGACGGTTTGCAGTTGCTTGTCCTGGATTTTATTAGAATCTTGAAGTCCCCTTCCATAATTGCCATGGTTTCTTGATTCCTTCTGATTTCAATTAAACGAATCCCCGTAGGTCCGTCCATCTCGTCGTAACACCCCTGCTGTAGGCACTCGTTTACAATTAATCAACATGGTTGGCGTGCGGTACTTGCCGTGGGTTCGTATTAAACTGTTACGCCACCATTTCGAGAACGGAAACCATGAATAAATACCAAGACCATGTTTGTGCATTATTTACTCTCTCCCTGCTTATTTTCGGTACACATGGACGTCACATATTTCCAGATGCTTGTTCTAAACCCAGGGAGGTCCGTGCTTTGCTTTTTCATTAAAAGAAAAAAAAAAAAAAACAAAAGAAAAATTAAGAATAATGCAAACAATTTTTTTTTGTTTCTTGTGGACTTTTGTTCGTCCCCGGCAAGAGTAAATGAGTCCAGGAAACTGACAGAGGAACGTACTCGTAATGTAAACGCGAAACATAAACTTCATTAAAAAGTTCACTTCCATTCCCATGATCCTTTCGCCCTGGTTTTGGTTTTTACTGTTTTTTTGTTGTTTTTTTTTTTTTTGCTATTTACTTGCTTCTGCTTCTTCTGTTTCGTTTCTCATCACAATTCGCGAGTACTTTCATTACTTGGAATTTTCTTGATTTTAACATTATTTCCGTTATATTTTTTTGCATTTTTATTTTTTATTTATTTTTTTTTTTTGTTGTTTTTTCCTCATCTAGTAATGTCACAAACTTACCCTGGAGGTCCTGAGTTGGCGGGTGTACATTGCAAGAGGTATACTTCCCTGGATGAATGGATGGTATGGTTGAATGCGATGCCAACGGATTGATGGAACTGGAGGTGGCTTTTGTGCAGATTTCGTTGTTTTAAGTACTGACATCAAGCTGCGGGTATGGGTGGCGGAGATTGGGTATGAAGGGAAAGAAAAGGATTTTATTTTTGGATAATGACTTTCAGCAGGATGATGAGTTGGGTTGAGATGAAATGGGATGAGATGAAAGGAGATGAATGATGGGAATGCTATGCTATGCTATGCTATAGTCTGGGTATGGGCTAAGGAATTTGATTAAGAAGTTCGTAAAATGTTGGAGCATTCAGGTTTTTTGGTTTTCTTTGGTTTTATTATCCTGCCGAAGTAGTGGAAGCATTAAATTTAGTAGTGGGTAGATGGTCTGAAAGAAGTCATAGCAATTTGGATCTTGGTTAATGGCCAACTGCACCCTTAAGGCTCTGCCACTCCTTAAAGGCACTACTGTTGTGGTTTTTGATACTTGATACAATTTAAAAAGATATGAACGCTATCTACCCGTATTTTAAATATTCACTAGAGGGTGAACATCTTGGTGTCTTGTTTAAAACTGGTTCGAGCTACATAATTTTGGTTGGAACTTGATGCCTTCTAAATGTCATTTGCAAATATCATTACCACGACATATGAACTGAGTACTTTAAGTGTTGTTATATGCTCATTGTTCACCTCATCACTAGTTAGCGTGATTGTTGCCAACGGGTTCCAGTTGCGCTCTTGAAAATGGTCATGGTCCTTCTAAGTTTTTCTGATTTTTTCGGGTCAGAGCGGTGAAGTCTATTCGCTCTATATGGCAGAACCGCTTGTAGAGTTGGGAGTTAATTTTTATCTTTCAAATCATTCGAAAAATAGGGTGAGAAGGGCCCTTTGTGCTTTTTGACAAGGCCTTGTTACTTGATTGCCTTGTTAGGATAAAGAAACAGGGATTAGTAGGTCTATGTCTCCGTCGGATTTCTAATAAAGTGCTATTATCAAAGTTATTACCAGGTACAATAGATAAAACATCTAAATAATACATGCACATCAACTGCTATTGAACTTTCCAGCTAGCTCCCTATTCGCGACCAGTAACAACCCAAACAGGACTACTGCAACCGTGACCAAAATTCATGGTCTGATTACAAGAGACAAACTGCTTAGGGCATTGCATAGCTTCAAACCATACAAGTCTGCTGGTACAGACGGTATAATACCTGCCTCAGATATCCTGCCTACTCTAGAGAATATTATGAGAAGCTGTGTAGAACTGATCCACATTCCACTGTCATGGAGAGTAGTCAATGTAGTTTTTATTCCCTAAGTCGGAAAATGCTCTCATGTTGTCCCAAAGGACCTCAGGCCTATAAGTCTATCATCTTCCTTCTGTAAACCCTAGAACGACTGACTAATATCCATTCACGGCTCTGCATTCACTGACTAGCCACACCGAACGATCCCTACAATATAGAGAGTACACAATGGTTGATTTCCTGGACATAGAGGATGTCTTTAACAACGTCAAGACATCCGAAATCACGACTGCGCTGTCAACTCTGCAGGTAGACGACTCACTTGGGGAGTTGATCAGTCTTATGCTAAAAAGCAGGATAATCAACTCCAAACTGGGTGGGGCTTCTGCTAAAAAATGAGCAGAGGTACGCTGCAAGGTGGTGTCCCCTCTCACCTTCTCTGGAACCTAGTGGTTAATGAACTGCTGATATACCTGGAAGCGGGTGGTAGTAGGGTGATTGCCTATGCGGATGTCGTTGCTATAGCCGTCTCATACCATTAAAGAACTCCTTCAACTAAATCTCAACAGATTAACCCGTTGGGCAGATCGCTGTGGATTCTGAGTAAACCCCCATAAAATTGACCTCATTTCCAGGAAATATAAAATTCCAATTATGGACCCTCAATAAACGGTACCAGTTTAGTCTTTCCCGTATAGCAAGATATCTGGGTCTCATTTTTGACAGGAAACTAAACTGGAAGCCTAACATTCAAGAAAGAATCAAGAATGGTACAGTAACTTAATTCACTTTCAAAAAAGCCATGGGACCTTCAGCCTCGCATAATCCACAGGGTTGTTATCTGGTGGACGGCGTTAGACTATGCAGTCAACTGCAACAAACTAAGCAGAGTCCATAGAACAGAATGTCTATGCATAAGCGGAGCCCTACCTTCTACTCCCTCCACGGCATTAGGTATCCTGTTGACATTTGACACCCCTCGATATCTTCAACAGGCAAGTAGCTGCGACTGCAGTGGACAAATAATCTATTTGGACACGCTAATATTCTGAATATATTAGGAATCCTCACAGAGAACATCGATTACACCATACCTGAACTTTGATTTGACAAAGACTTTTACACAGATGTATCTAAAATCGATAGCGGGGTTGGTGACGTTAAGCTAAACCTAAGCCTCTCTTTCCGTCTTCCAAATCACTGTAGCGTGTTCCAGGCGGAAATTTTGGGGATAAAAGAAGTTCTATACTGGCTCAAGAAAAACGTGGTATCTGCAAAGGATAACCGCCCTTGAATTTCGATCATCTCTTATGGAGATGGCAGAGCAGTTCAATCTTCACCTTTGTTGTATACCGGCTCACAGAGACATTCTAAGGAATTGTAGGGCCGACGAACTCGTCAAAATTGGAACCACTCTACCTACTATACGGGAAATGGGTATCTGGATGCTAATAAAAGAACAGACCTTAGGTGGACTGTTGGACCAACATGTCTAGCGATCAAACAGATCTGGCCAAAACTGGATCTAAATCGCTTTAAGAGTTTGATCCTTCTGAATAGGAAACATCTCAGCGCCATCATGGGTGTCAACATTGGACACTGTCTTATAAGGCAAGCATGCAAGAAGGCGTGCCGTTTTCACAAGCGATTTCTGTTGAAGCTGCAAGGACGAGGAGGAAGAATAGACAATTGTCCCAGAGAAGAAAACTTCATTTAGGAGCTTTCTTCTATAATGACCCAAACTGATCTAAAGAATACAGATGGAAACAGTCTCCTACTCTTCATCATAAGCTCAAATTGGTTTCATGAGTAAGAGGATCATAGATCCACGTGGCATCACAATAAGCCAATAGGCCTAAATGGGTTGGTCTTTCCAACAGCCATTTTAACCTGCCTACCTACCTGCACATCAAAATTATAGCGTCCTTTCTTATAGATAGCATATAATACACCTGATTCAGTGCTTGCTCCAGTGGCAGCTAGCCCCGTTTTGCCAATCATATCACTGTCATCAGCGTATGCAAGTCGTTGTACAGTTTTTTGGCTTATGGATTTCGAAGAGTTTTCTTAGCATCTGGTATCACATAAAAATCATATGACAACGCATCACTCTGTCTCGACCGTTCATCTCATCAAAGGTCCCAGTGAGATTGCTTTCGAACTTTACGGAACATCAAACGTTCTCCATCGTCATTCTGCAGGATCTGATGAGTTTGGCAGGGATAACAAAATTTGATATGTCTCTCCATAGCTGAGTTGAAATGAAATCGACGAAGAAGGAGTTATAAGGACTTCTAAGGTTTTCTGTTGTATCTGTTGTGGTGTGAATATTTGGTCAATTGCGGAATCTTGAATGCGATAATAAGCAGACTGACTCGTCAGAAGTTGGCTAAATTAAGAAGGTCTCCTTCCAGGTATAGTTTTCTCTGACCAAATCTAGGAAATAAGTATGCACCAACTGCTCGCTAACAGTGCTTTTAAATGGTGTTCAAGCATTTCACGAAGACACAAGGGTCGAGACTTTAGCCTCTGTTCATCAAATCTTACTATCATGTATCCGGGTTGGGTACCCAACACATGCGGGACGTCATTGACACTTGCCGACAAGAGAGAGGAAAGACAGTGTTCACACCAGGGCACATCAACATCATTAACCGGCAGAAGTACCCCATATTAGGATCAACGCGGCATGCATGGTTTGATGCATCCAAGGTAGAGCACACCCCCTTTAGAGCTACTTCACGTCCTGGCACCATCTTTATTCTTCTGTTGCATATTGTTTGAAAGGTCGTCCAAAACAGGTAGTCTTCCGAAAAGTATTCTTTTTACCCAAACATCGCATGGTGAGGTATCATCTAAAATAAATGACTTTTTGGTGAGCTTACTTAGGTGGCGCTACAGTTAGGGGTGAATCTGATCCTCAAATAACAAGCCGCTCAAGTTAGCCGAATCTTAGCTAACTACATTGAATTGCGTACTACAAGTCTGTTGAGGTCCAATTCTATTTGTGTTCGCCCCTTCGTTATCCCTCCGTCAACTCAAAGGGGACCGAATATTTTTCGAAGGATTTTTGTCTCTAAACGACTCAGGATACTGCACCCGCTTTCGATATTGGCCATACTTCTGCGCCATAAAGTAGACCTGGGATGATCAAGTTCTTATGTAGAGTCCCCTTGGTTGTTCGGAACAGGGTCTTACTACTGAATCGCTTTTTCAGCCCAAAGAAGCAGAGATTGGCAAGAGTTTTATTTCTGCTGAGCTATTTTTGGGAGAATTTGTAGCAGTGTCAATGTAGATAAGGCCACCTACTACCTCTAAATTATACCTGCTGACCGTGATGTTCTGTCTAATTCATCGAGGTTATGTGTTCCTTCTTGTTGACAGCATACTGTTATACTTAGTTTTCTACTCATTTACCGCTAAACCAATTTTGGCAGCTTCCATCCCAATACTAGCGAAGGCACCGGTAACAGCCCGATGCGTTCTCCTAATTGTGTCGATACCATCGGCGTACGCTAGTATGATACTCGTAGTTGCACTGACTTTTGAAAGATTGTGCCTCCACTGTTCACTTATGAGTTAAGCACAATTCTTTCAAAGATGATACTGAAGCAGTTACATGACAGCACGTCACCCTATCTAAAACGAACATCAAAGGTCTCGGTTAAATCGCAACCGACTTTGATGGATCAGCGTGCGTTCTCAATCGTCATTCTCCACAGATGGACGTGCTAGGCTTGCCTCTACATACTCGTATATAGCTCGTCTCTATAAATACTGTCATACGCGGCCTTAAAATCGATGGAAAAATGGTGGGTATCGATTTGGGCTTCATGAGATTTCTCCAGGATATGCCGGAGCGTGAAGGGTTGGTCGATTGTGAACTTTCCTGGTCTGAAACCGTATTGGTTGCGGACAATCAGGTAGTTGACCAAGGGCTTCAGATGTTCACACGATTATGACAGAGAAGATCTTGTTAGCAATGTTGAGGAGACTTATACCTCTATAGTTGGCGCCGTTTTAAGGGCTCTCCGTTTTTGTATACACTTTTCTGACTGGATCTGAGAAATAAGTTGTTGTATGCTCTTCACAAAGGCATTTCCAGCTACTTTGAATACCTCAACCGGTAAGGGTCCCTATGGCTGCTTCAGCTTAGATATAGGTCTTTCTGACTAGGATCCTTACATCATTTGATCAGGTGGACTAATGTTTTAGCTATCACCGTTTAACTTGAATGGTTTATTCTGCCTAACGGCCGTATGTCCGACCTCGTCCCATTATACAGTTTGAGGAAAAAGTTTTCCATATTCTCAGTAGCAACTGTGGCTCTACTATAAGGTTTCCTTCTGCACCTCTACAAGTTTCTGTATGGGTCATGTGACTTTGACACGTTCTTTCTACCTGTTGGTAAAATTTCCATACATTCCTGAAGAACAAACTCTAAATATCTTCGATCACGCGCCTCTCGTGCTCTTTTTCCTTCTTCTGGAGAAGCCGATATCCTTCCAGTTTCTTCTGCTCGTAGAGCCCACGAGCAGCTCAGCAACACAGTTTTCCATCCTCCACTCGGTCCATTACATCACACTTCCGAGATGTCGGTGATATTTATATGATAGCAGTCAAGGGCGTCAGATAACTGTTCTGCTGCACGTCGCCTGTTAATGGCTTTCCTTCTCTAATTTACCGCGGTCGTCAACAGTATGGCCGTCCTTATCGGGAATTTGTTTTCGTTTCTGAACTTTTTTGGTTTTTATGTGGTAGAGATGTTACCCCATGGAGCACGGCCATTGTCAAATCAAGGGATCCTCCGCTACCATCTTCTGCCTCACGTCTTAAAAGTTCCTTATTGACCGGAGGTCCGAATAAGACTTCCGCTAGTTTGGCTGTGGACGTCGTCGCCGCTGATTCCATCGATGTGAATTCCTCCGCTGCAAGTTCTCATTCTGAGTACCTACCTCTTATTAGACGTCGGAAGGGTCAGACTCAGCATACGTTCATCGCGGGTTCACTATTAGATAGCTATCCAGCAGGCACCATGTCGAGAGGATGTAAACAGTAAGCGGTTTTGTGTAAGCAATTCCTGATAAAAACGTTTAAAATTTATAGTAAACTTGATAAGATAAAAGTTTAAATAAGTGCGCAATCCATTTACGACCATCCTTCGTTTAGAAAAGACTTTCTGCCTTATCACTGATCCAGCAAAATGCAGCTAATCCCTTAGGTCTGTTTTTAAATAACAATAATTACACACACCTTATCACAAGTTGAAAAATCTGTTAAGAAAACTTTAACGAAAAAATAAAAAATAAAATAAAAATTAGGTTACCCATTGCCTGAGGTAACACAGAAGGACCACCAAAAAGGATACGAAAAATGAAAAGTGGAATTTACATGGCACAATGCAGACTACCTGTTCTTTTGTTATACTCACTAAAAGTATCTTTGCAAAGAAAACTTTTCACAAAAGTTCCGTTTCACCTTCACCGAAAATTCTATTTATTCAACCTGCAACCCACTATCCACAGCCTTCCACTCTGTATCCTTTAAACAAAAGGTTCACCTAAATGCGGTCCTTCCACACCGCATGTAACAAAAACTTTTCGCCCGATAACCACCGTCTCTTTCAATTGCTTATTAAGCCCTATTAAGGCCATTATACTGTGCATATCCTCTTCCGGTAGGGGCTTTGGAAGAAAGAGCTGAAGAAGAAAAAAACTTACTCTAACATCCCCTCACACATACTATAGTATCCGATGGATTGACGCGCCATGATTTCAGTTTTAATTCCTTTCATTCAGCAAATTTATTATCTTTTTTTTCTTTCTCTTTAAATTGCCAACTTTTGTGCCATTAATCGGCTTCAAAGTTCTATTCCATTTAATCAAAGAGATCCTTTCAATGTTCGTCCTTGCACAGTGACTGGTATTTGAATGTGGCCCTCAGCTACTTCTACTACTATCATATTCAATGGCAGTCGGCACAAGAAGTGGGATCTAATTATTTATCTATCTGTATGAGTTCGAGTGTATGTGTATAGTGAATAACATAAAATTGAAACAACGACGAAACAAGTTCCTTAATTAGTTTGCAAAACTCAAGGACGCGCGCCTTTCAATTTAATAAAACTCAAATTCCCACTTTTGCTAATTTGTTAGCGCGAGCTTAAAAAGTCGGGGGAGCAGGATGAGCAGTGTTGGTAGACAGACGGTAGATGAACAGTTTTCTACTTCCAAGATCTGATGTCCTTTTCTTTTGTTTAAGTTGTTGTTGATGAACTTGCGAAATGAGCTCGTTTAGTTTCCGTTTTTCTTCTACTTGTACTCTGTCTACGAGGTGTTTTTGTCCCAACACCCTTTCTGGCTTCTCTGTAGGGACTTAACTGGTTTGAATATGTATCCATGCGAGTATATGGTGATTCCATATTGTACATATTCTCGCACATCCTTGGATATGGGTGTGGTCCTTTTTCCGGTTCTAGTTCAACAAACAATCCGATCAGGTCAATAGTTCCACTCGAGCAAACAAAAGCACTTGTTGATGTCATCATTAGGTTTGAGCCAACTTGCTTCAATGACAAGTTTTTATTAATTTTTCGTGTCATCATAAGTGGGAGCTTCCTCAGTTGCATTGTCTGAGACAATGATAAAAATGAGCCCTGGCCACTTAGCAAGATGCATGTGAATTTCTGAGGAAGGAGGAGAGCTGGGCCTCAACTCGCAACTCTCTACGCACACGTTGATAATCATTCAACATGTTGTAGCCATTTAAGATGATGAACTAGGGGTTTTCTAACAAAATTAAGTCATAAAGCCCATACAGTTGGCTCTAAGCCAACATTTTTGAAGAAAGTAAGAATTAAAGTTGTACAACAAGAATGGTATGGAGGCTAACCACGGAAAGGACTGCCAAAGGCCGATTTCGGCAAGTCTATCAATATCCCGGCTTAAAGAAGAGGAATCAACGAAAAACCAACTGGACGCGCTTTGAATACGAGTTCGGCAAGTCTGTCCATGCTCCCCCTAAACACAGAACTAACCAAAAGGTGGAGAAAGCTATTCAGAGCCCGAACCGTGCCCTCATCAAGTAGGCTGACATATCCAGACAGCAAACACTGCTGCAGATGGCTCGTTTCATGGCGGAACGCAGAATACCCTGTATTTTACGTGAAACTCAGTTCAAAGATAACCTAATCAGAATCCCTCTCAACTCCTCAGCTGGTGTCTGTCACTGATTGAAGTGACGAATGAGGCCCCATTCGATGGCCTCAAGCTGCTTGTCACCGATGACATACCATATATCTACAATAGTTATGCCACGAAAAGTATAGAAAAGCTGCTGGCATCATTGCTAGCCTGGCGCTGGCATACGAGTACATAGCCTTTATATTGAAAATCGAAAAAGATGATGAGCGTGTGCTAAAAGCTTCAGACATTTCGGTCTAACTTCGTTCATGCTGAATAATATAAAGATCGCATCCTCTATCGAAAATGCAATATGCCTACAAACAGGGAAAATCTTAGGAGACAGCGCTTCCAAATCCGGTGGGCAGATTTGAAGTCAAACTTGACAAGAAGGAGTACGCGCTGGGCATTTTCATCGACGTTGAGGGTGCTTTTAGCAACGCAACTTGGATATGTAGTTGCCATATGCTGCAGACTTAGGCACTAACACTTAGGCTTCTGACACAAGAGCAAACTTCTTATGACAAACCGCATCAGCGCTAAATTCGCTAATGTAAGCCTAATATGCGTCCATGCTCCTACGGAAGACAAGGACGACGTCACCAAAGAATGTTTCTACGAGCTTCTGGACATAGATATGAGCAATGTCCGAAGTACATTGTGCATTGTGTTTGTACAAAACAAACAAAACAAAACAAACAAAACAAAACCCGAGGCCGGTACTCCTCTAATACCGGGCGGTAGAACGATGACTGCACCGACTACCGGCAAGGCTCCTGCATTGTCGAGAGGAGGTAAATCTGTGGCAGGTCAGCCTAAAAAAGAAACCTTCAGGATGTGGTAGGACTGTGGCAAGCCATAGTCCTATAATTTCCTCCACCCCTAGCAGCAGCAAATTTGTGGCAGGCCACGGATTTGTCTCTGCTACCAAAACTCCTCTTCCCAAGGAGGAATCTGGAGCTCAGCCGCGTCGGCAAGCTCCATCTAAGGCGCTCTATGTAAGACGCCGAAATGCTTCACGCATAATCAAAACCTTCGGATCCATTCTGGAGGTTGAGAGAAGTGCGGACATAAGGAGCAAGATTGAGTGGGCTAGCAGCATCCTAAAAGACGGATTGCCCACTGATTCCACTGCTCCCAAAACACTTAAAGACTCCTCCAAGCGCCAGAGATCGTTGGAGGAAATCGTGCCGGTTTCCAAGAGGCCTAAAACCCACAATATAAAAACTTCTGGGCCATCCAACAACACATCTCTGAGGTCTTTCAGTGAAGTCCTAAAGGACGCCATAATAATCGCGGTAATCGATAGGAGCGATACCGACGGTTCCATAACACCTGAACGGTGGCAGCTGGCCAAGCTGAAGCTTTCGAGCAACTTCTTGGCTATTATGCGGGAAAACCCCGGACCACCTCCTATCACAAGCGACGCTGGCTTCTCTCTCTCGATCTCTCGATCTCTTCACAAAAGCCATAAGTGGTTTAGGAGAGATCTGGCCAGATGCAAAACTCGAGGTCGTATCTAAGGAGGAAATCCCTAGTAGACCTCGAACTCGCACCTGGATCCCAGCAGAACCCTCCTCCCCAGAAAGCATTCTGGAGATCATTAGGCTCAGTAACCCGACCCTTCCGACTCATGACTGGAAAGTCGCGAAACTGGAGGAACTAAGGGGTTCTTATAGATGCGCGCTGATCGTGATCAACAAAGAATCCCTTAATCCTCTAGCGCAGATAAAGGGCATGATTCGGTTCGGATTCGAGTCAATCCATTTAAGGGTCTACAAAAAGGATGAACTGGATGCTGATAAGCAACCTCCTCCTCCTTTAACGGAGACACCAATAAACATAACCTCAGACCCTGGAGCGTCGATATCTTTTCCAGAAAAGGATAGCGACGACTCCAATCTATCCGAGGTGACATGCAAGCCATCGATTTCCCTATCTGACACCCCGTCGGAAATGGAAACAGATGACGAAACAAAACGAGGTCCTATACGATCAGAGGAAGAAGATGAGCTCTCGGGCACATCTTCGGAATCGGAGGATCTCAACAACACCGTGGTGGAGACTACTCCAGAAAACTGATACGGTTTCTCCAGATTAATCTCCATCACTCTAAAAAGGCTTCGGCCGCACTCATTCTGCGTCTATCAAAAAACGCAGAAGACATCATCCTAATCCAGGAACCATGGATTGTAGAAGGCATGGTTCGTGAACTTAGGACACCTGCATACGTTCCGCTCTATACAAGAAACAAAGGTAAGATCAGAACTTGTATATTAGTGAAACGTAGCCTTAATGTATTTCTATTCCCTAATCTCAGCGACCCCGACATAACCGTTTCCAGACTAGAGACTGCCAAAGGCTCCTACTGGGTGGCATTGGCATAGCTTGGCCACGATCATGTGGGCCCTCTCCCTGGTGATAACCTAGAAAGGGTGGTACTGGAGGCTGGAAGACAAAAAACTGATCTCATCATCGGATGCGACTCTAACGCGCATCACACGGTATGGGGCAGCACCGACATCAATAACAGAGGTGAGTCACTTTTTGATTATATTATAAGTACTAACCTCTGCATTTGCAACATTGGCAATGAGCCCACTTTTATAACCAGAAACCGACAGGAAGTATTAGATATAACTATTGTCTCCGACAGCATCACTCAAATGCTAATAAACTGGATGGTATCGTCTGAACACTCTTTTTCAGACCACAGATACATCCAATTCAGCCTGAATGATGCTCCTCCTAGTCAACCATCATTCCGGAACTTCCGGAAAACTGATTGGCCGAAATACAGAGGAATACTGTCAGAAACGCTATCCTCTGAACTATCAAGTCCCCCGCGTGACACCAATGAGCTTGACATGAAGGTCAGGGATTTCACTCTGGCTCTCAATCAGGCTATGGCCGCTTCCTGCCCTTTTATTCAACCTAGAGGCAAGAAAAAGCCACATTGGTGGACATCAGCACTGGTACTGCTCAGAAACACTTGTAGACAACTTTTCAACTTAGCAAAGAACACAAGGAAAGTGACCGACTGGGACTCATACAAAGAATCCCTCAAATTATACAAAAAAGAACTGAGGAAGGCAAAGCGACAATCCTGGAGGTCCTTCTGCGACAAAATCACGGAAACCTCCGAGGCATCACGGCTAAGAAAAATCTTCTCCACAAATCCTATGATGTCTAGCTGTTTGAAAAAAACCGATGGCTCTTGGACTACCTCAAGTGATGAATCACTCAACCTGCTACTGGACACCCACTTTCCAGGTAGCTCTCAATTCACGGTCAGTAGCAACCCAAACAGGTCTACTGCAACCGAGACCAAAATCCAGGGTCTGATCACAAGAGACAAACTGCTCTGGGCGCTGCATAGCTTCAAACCATACAAGTCTGCTGGTCTGGACGGTATAATACCCGCCGAGCTACAGAAATCCTCAGATATTATTCTGCCTGCGCTAGGAAATATTATGAGGAGCTGTGTAGAACTCATCCACATTCCACTGTCATGGAGAGAAGTCAATGTAGTGTTCATTCCCAAAGCCGGAAAATGTTCTCATGTCGTCCCAAAGGACCTCAGACCTATAAGTCTATCATCTTTCCTCCTGAAAACTCTAGAACGACTGATTAATATCCATATACGAGCTAAAATTGACCCTAGACTTCTGTCAACGGCTCAACATGCCTACTGTAAAGGAAAGTCGGTGGAAACGGCTCTGCATTCACTGACTAGCCACATCGAACGATCCCTACAATATAAAGAGTACACAATGTTTGCTTTCCTGGATATAGAGGGTGCCTTCAACAACGTCAACACATCCGCAATCACGACTGCGCTGTCAACTCTGCAGGTAGACGACTCACTTGGGGAACTGATCAGTCTTATGCTAAAAAGCAGGATAATCAACTCCAAACTGCCAAAAGATGTGTCAGCAGAGGTACGCCGCAAGGCGGTGTCCTCTCTCCCCTTCTCTGGAACTTAGTAGTAAATGAATTGCTGATATACCTGGAAGCGGATGGTAGCAGGGTGATTGCCTATGCAGATGACGTTGCTATTGCCGTCTCAGGCAAGCATCTTAATACCATTAAAGAACTCCTCCAACAAAATCTCAATAGATTAACCCGTTGGGCAGATCGCTGTGGATTGGGAATAAACCCCCATAAAACTGATCTTGTCCTCTTCCCCAGGAAATATAAAATTCCAACTATAGACCCTCCTTTAATAAACGGTACCAGTCTAGTGTTTTCCGATACAGCAAAATATCTGGGTCTCATTTTTGACAGAAAACTAAACTGGAAACCTAACATTCAAGAAAGAGTCAATAAAGCTACCATAGCTTTATTCTCTTGCAAAAAAGCCATTGGAAATAAATGGGGCTTTCAACCTCGGATTACCCACTGGCTGTACATCTGGGTCATAAGACCGATACTTACTTACGGGGTGATAGTCTGGTGGACGGCCTTAGAAAGTGCGGTTAACTGCATTAAGCTAAGCAGAGTCCAAAGAACAACATGCCTATGCATAAGCGGAGCTTTGCGGTCCACCCCCTCTGCGGCATTAGACATTCTGCTTCATCTAATACCCCTCGATATTTTCAGCAGGCAAATAGCTGCGATTGCAGCTATACGCCTTAAAGCGACTAAACAGTGGACTAATAATCCATTTCGCCACGCCAATATTCTTAATACATTAGGAATCCCCACAGAGAACATCGATTACACCGTACCTGAACTTTGCTTTGACAAAAACTTCCATGTAAGCTTCCCCTCTAGATCTTTCTGGGAGGAAGATGCTTTCATGAAGGACAAGTCGATCCATTTCTATACAGATGGATCAAAAACCAATAGCGGAGTTGGTGGCGGTGTTTTCTCAGACACGCTAAATCTAAGCCTCTCTTTCCGCCTTCCAAATCACTGCAGCGTGTTCCAGGCGGAAATGTTGGCGATTAAAGAAGCTCTGTCCGGGCTGAAGAAAAACGTGATATCTGCAAAGGATATCCGCATCTTTTCGGATAGTCAGGCCGCTATCAAATCCCTGGACTCAGTCTCACTGAATTCTAAAACCGCCCTTGACTGCCGATCATCTCTTATGGAGATGGCAGAGCAGTTCAACCTTCACCTCTGTTGGGTGCCGGGCCACAGAGACGTTCCAGGGAATTGTAGAGCCGATGAACTCGCCAAAATTGGAACCACTTTACCTATTCTACCGGAAAGGGGTAGCATAGGTATCCCAATCGCTGCGCGCAAACTAATATTAAAGCTGGATGCCAATAAAAGAACAGACCTTAGGTGGACTGTTGGACCAACATGTCTAGCGACTAAACAAATCTGGCCAAAACTGGATCTGTATCGCTCTAAGTGTCTGATTCTTCTAAATAAGGAACATCTCAGCGCTATCATAGGTGTCATTACTGGACACTGCCTTATAGGCAAGGACGCAAGAAGGCTTGGCGCCTTTACAATTGATTTCTGCAGAAGCTGCATGGATGAGGAGGAGGAGGAGACAACCCTTCACCTACTCTGTACATGTCCAGCTCTCTCCCAGAGAAGAAAACTTCACTTAGGAGCCTTCTTCTACAACGACCTAAACGATCTGAAAAATACAGACGTAAACAGTCTCCTTCGCTTCGTCAGAAGCTCAAACTGGTTCCATCAGTAAGAGGATCATAGATCCACGTGGCATCACAATGGGCCATTAGGCCTAAGTGGGTTGGTTATTATCCAACAGCCACTCTTACCTACCTACCTACCTAATGTCCGAAGTATGAAATAGGTTAAAAGAGGAGGGCATTTTTGTTAGTACAGTTAGTAAGCACAGCCTACACGACACCAGGACACGTCTGGTAACGGACTTAGGCTAATTGACTTTCCGGAGGGAGGAAATATCACAACAGTAAGCACATGATTTCTTCATCTCAATATACACAAGGGGACATGGCGGTCTCCAGGGCATGAAACGCTAAAATTGATCACATTGCGACTGACGTAAGACATCCCTCCAATATTCTGGACATCTGAACGGTCCGGAGAGCCAACATTGACTCTGATCGCCGCTTTATTACAGCCAACGTGGCTGCGACTTTCCCGTGCACCACAACAAAGAAGATTTCTGTGAGAAGATATAACGTAGAAAAGCTGTACCTGCAAGAGACTACCAGAATCTTCACCGAACGAAGTTCCTTCAACAACTTCTATGCCGCCAGAATTCAGTGCCGAAGACTAATGTCACCTAAGACTGGATCTCACCTAACCAAGTAATCGTTGATATGATGAAGAATTCCGGTGTGCGAATGCAGCTAAATAAGAGAGCTGTTCGTGAGCTCGGGAGCTCGGGAAGAATATCGGCTTAGCCAGAAGAAGCAAAGATAGCACGAGAAACGCGTGGTCGGGCAAAAGAGGTGAAGAAGGAAACTTTGTAGTAGACTCATTGCCGGTGCGGAAAATATAGAAACTTTTTCTGCAGACAACGACATCGGCGAAGAAGCTCAATATCCTGCAGTCAGACAGAATAAACCATTCAACTTATGCAATGACAACCAAGACTTCTGTCTAGCTGACCAAAACGAAGTAAGGATGGCAATCTCTAAGCTGAAATCCACCGAAGCAGCTAAACCTGACAGCTTACCAGCCGAGATACTCAAAACTGGTGGAAGTGACCTTGTAGAGAGTATACTCCAGTTAATTTCGCAGATCTGGTCAGAACAGTGTAAGCCTGATGAATGGAATCTCAGCATCGTTTGTTCGCCCAAACGTCCACAAAAACGGAGACATCCTGAGCTGCGCCAATTATAGAGGTATAAGTCTCCACAATATTGCGTACAGTATCTTATCTATCATATTGTGTGAACGTCTGAAATCCTTTGTCAACAACCTGATTGAGCCCTATCAGTGTGGTTTCAGGCCAGTAAAGTCCACAATCGGCGAAATCTTCACATTCCGGCAGATCTTGGGAAAAACCCAAGATGTCCGAATGGATACCCCATCTATTCATTGATTTTAAGACCGCATATGATAGCATTTATAGAGACGAGCTATATAAAGCCAAATCTAGCTCGTCAGTCTGTACACAATTGAGAACGCACGCTACTGCATCAAAGTCGGTTGCAACTTAACCGAGACCTTTGATGTTTGAAAAGTTTTTGACAATGTGACGCGCTGTCATGCAACTGCTTCAATATCATCTTTGAAAGAATTATGCGGAACTCACAAGTGAACAGTGGAGGCACAACTTTTGTAAAGTCTGTGCAACGCTAGTGTGCCGATGATGTCGACATAATTGGCAGAACCCAGGGGCTGTCACCGGTATGCTGGTGTTGAAATGGAATCTGCAAGACATATACATGGTCTCTCAGCAAGAAGGATCATTTAACATTGACGAATTGGACAGAACATCACAATCGACATCTATAATTTCGAGGTAGTCAGGGACTTCGTCTACCTAGGCTCTGCTATAAATTCTGCTGAAAACACCTCAGCAGAAATAAAACGAAGAATCACTCTAGTCAATCGCTAATTGTTTGAACTAAAAGGACAGTTGAGTAGTACTGCCCTATCCCGAACAACCAAGGAGACTTATATAGAGACCTCGATCAACCCAGTTCCACTTTACAGCGCTGAAGCATGGGCTCTATCGAAAGCGGATGAAGATACCGTCAGTCTTTTTAAGAGAGAAATCCTTCGAAAAGTATACGAACTGACATCGACCTAGTCAGAAAAGTGCGTATCAGTCGCCAGAGATGACTAGAGGCCCGCAGAGTCTTAGAATTTAAACAGCAAGCGCGGTGGACGAAGGCCTCATCTAAGGTGACGCGTACAAACGGAAGGGGACCCCAACCGACTTAGAGTGTACAACTGGAGGCAGTTAGCTAAAAATCGGGCTAACTGGAGAGGCTTTTAGTTGAAGCCCACGTTCACCCCGAACTGTAGCGCCACCTAAGTAAGTAAGTACACATATGACAACTTTTTAACTGACCATTTTTACCGCAGTGTTGGCATTTGAGATCAACTGGATATTACACCCTTAAAATGTATCCACAGAGCGCGGGCGAAGTTAGGGGGAGCGAAAGGGAGGTACATTCATTTTGAATGTTTGAAGGATGTAATGACCAGGAAATAGACAGTTCGACAGGGCATTTCATAAGCGAGTTGGCTTAGGAACGAATCACGATGTTTGATAGCACGTCCGAAAGTGGGCTTGAGGGTAAACTGACCAGCATTCATTGCGAGATGAGTGTTACGGTTAAAGGTTGCTATATTGATTGAATGATGAAAGCTTTCGTAGGGGTCTCGTCAGCGTAGAAGGCCACCTCTTTAGAAGCGGAAATATACAGTCTGAACCAGTGGTGTATATTGAGATTTTAAAGAATTCTTGCTACTACACAAGCGCGAAACTAGATTTGTCCCATTAAAAAATCGACGGGCTTAAGTAGGTGGAGACATAGTCCAATAGGGAAATGTTAAGCTTCATAGTGTGGCTCGTTTGACGTTTTTTGAATTTGCCTCTGTCGAGCTGGTATTCTATAACCGAAAAATGAAGCTGTAGAACTCTGGCAGCCTCTTCACAGCTAGAGTTGTATCATGCCTTTTCTTTTGGCTTATACGAGTACTCTTCATCTGATGAAAAGTAAAGGATCTCATTCTAAAGTGAGCATATTAGCAGTTGACCCCATGTCGCGTAGAATGAAGTCCTTCTGATATTGCTTTACGGCTCTTTAAGGCATCTTTTCATTTCATTTCATTTTCATTTCATTTTCATTTATATATTTATTCACTTTACAATTGACAAAATCGTAGATACAAATATAGAATGCAAGATTTTAATTAAAACAAATTCAGAATTAATAAAAGAAACAAGCAGTTACTTAATAGAATACAAATAAAGAGAGATTAAAAAGTAAATAATTTATCAATTGAAAAATGAAAAGATACATTCTGTAGTTAACTAAAACTAGTGTCGAATGCATCAATTATAAGACTATAATTAAAAAATACAAAACATAATAAATTGGTGTGACGAGAGGAACAAAGCAGATGTTAAGATTCATCGATTATTAAAAAATTTCATTTAATCATTCAACAAAATCCGACCATGCGACTAATTAAATGGTTTATTTCATCTAGGTCGAAGTGAAATAGCCATTCCTTAACTTTCCTATTTCGAACGACAAGATTTCTGCTGTGCCTAATTTCAAGCAGCAATATAATCTTGGAGCAACAGAGGAGTAAAAGTTCAAAAAGTGATGTGTGTTGAAAGATGGAATGAAAACAAGATGATTATTGCTACTACGCAGTGACTAATGGGTTGGATTTCTGTCAATGGAGTAACCACTTCTAACGAAAAAAATCCTTAACACTTTGTAAAAGTAAAGATGCTTGAGTGGTAGCATTTTAGAGTTTACAAAAAGCAAATAACTACTTTCTCGGCGAATCTTTCTCCAGATTATTCTAACTATATGTTTTTGCACATGGACTTTTTGTATGGACTTTATTTTTATGAGTTCCTCCCTAACAGATTAAGCCGTACTGCAACTTTGATTGTACTAGTCCATAGTATATTGTTTCCATCAGTTTTTTAGAATAAAATTGCCTCAAATGGTACATTAACTTCGTAGTTTTTAACAAGTAAGATCTTAGACTGGTAGTATGATTACTCCAATTCAGTTTGCTATCAATTTCCAGACCCAGATATTTAAAAAGTGTAGTTCTTTCTATATAAAAACGCTGAGGTTAACAAGTTGAATCCCGATTAAATAAGGTAAAAGATGATGCCGCTTTGCATGTAATAGGGCTAAATAATAAATGATTACAACTTGCAAATCATAGGTGGGTAATCGACAATGTTAGAAGACAACTTGAAGAGCATTATTTTAGTTTTATCACTGATTACCAATATATGTAAACAAAACCAATGTCTCAGCTGCTCCAAGTCATAGCTAATGTTAGCAATTAAATCTAATGCAGAGCTATTAGAATAAGAACAAGCTATATCATTAGCAAATCCTGTTTGTTTACCTTTGATATCGAGGTTAAAAATTGAATTGATATATATCAAGAAAAGGATTGGACCAAGTAATCTTTACAACTTGTTTGCGGTTGTTTAAATAGGAAAGAAACCATTTAAGCATAAAACCTCTTATTCCATTTTATAACTTTTGTGTTAGTATCATATGGTCGACAGTAACATAGCAGCCGTATATTTTTTATTGTTCAGGCTTTCGTAGTTAAAGCAGTAGAACTCTAAGAGGGCATCCTCTGTTGACTTCCCAGCTCTAAACCCAAACTGATTATAACTAAAAAAAGAAGATGAATCTAGGAAAGTCATTATTCTACGAGGGCGGGTCAATAATTCTGTGCATTTTTGAATTTCTGACCTCTTTACTGAAACAGCAACACTGCTCCTGTCAACAGGCATCTGTCAGTTGACTCCTGTCAAAATTTAAACTTGCTGCGTCAGTTAGTTTGTGTTTGACAGCTATTTTTATCAGACTACTCACTAATTTGAGGAGAAAATGGAAAAAAGTGAATTTCGTGTGCTTATTAAGCATTATTTCTTGCGAAAAAAAACCATTACCGAGACCAAGGCTAAGCTTGATAAATACTGCACCATCGATTTCAATGGTAAAAAAGTGGTTTACTGAATTTCGTTGTGGCCGTACAAGCACTGAAGATGCCGAACCTCCTGGACGCCCAGTTGAGGTCTCTACACCCGAAACAATCGAAAAAATTCACGATATGGTGTTGGCCGACCGAAGATTGAAAGTGCGAGAGATTGTGGAAGCCGTAGGGATCTCGCATGGCTCAGTGGTTTCAATTTTGAATGATCACTTGGGCATGAGAAAGCTTTCCGCAAGATGGGTGCCGCGTTTGCTCACAGTCGACCACAAACGCAATCGTGTAACAACTTCACAGGAAGGTTTGGCGTTGTTTAATCGCAATATGGAGGAGTTTTTGCGCCGTTTTGTAACCGTGGACGAAATACGGATCCATCACAATAAACAACAGTCAAAACAGTGGGTTTCTAAGGGTGAATCGGCGCCAAAGAAGGCCAAGGTGGGTTTGTCAGCCAATAAAGTTATGGCGACTGTTTTTTGGGATGCACGCGGGATAATCCACATTGACTACCTTCAAAAGGGAAGAACAATCAATGGGGAATATTATGCCAACTTATTGGACCGATTCAATGACGATTTGAAAAAAAAACGACCTCATTTGGCCAAGAAAAAAGTTCTTTTCCACCAAGACAATGCAAGGGTGCACACATGTGCAGTTGCCATGGCAAAAATCCATGAATTGGGCTATGAATTGCTCCCTCATCCACCCTATTCTCCAGATTTGGCTCCGAGCGACTACTTCTTGTTCCCAAACCTGAAGAAATGGCTTGGTGGAAAAAGATTTGACTCCAATGATGAAGTCATCTCGTCATTTTGAGGACCTCGACAAATCATTTTTTTTGGAAGGGATACAAAAATTGGAGAAGCGTTGGACAAAGTGTATAGAGCTCAAGGAAGACTACGTTGAAAAATAAAATTATTTTTTTATCAAAAAATCAGTTTTAATCCAAAAGTCACGGACTTATTGACCCGCCCTCGTATTTTTCACTGCTTTCTCAAAGATTTTAGAAAACACTGGAAGAAGAGAGATTGGCCTATAGTTATTTAGGTTTTTACTATCACCTTTCTTTAAAACAGGTATTACTTCTGCAGTTTTTAAGGCATCAGGAAAAATACTACTGTAGATACTTTTATTAAAAATACCCGTTAAGACATCAACAATATTTAGTGACACCTTCTTAATAAAATTGTTAGACCAACTATCTCTCGTAGACGAATTAGAATTTTTTAGAGAGTTGATAATCCTAAATAATTCTAAAGAACAAATCGGGTCATAAAAAAAACTATTGGCTTGACACCATTCATTGCTAAAGCAATGGTTCGACGATTCAGAGAAACCAGCACTAGAAAGGGTCTTGTAAGCCACACTTGTAAAATATTTCTTAAAAACATTAGATATTTCACTAGGATTAACTATATTATGTCCCTGATAAGATACAAAATTGAGTTCATTTAAAGCGCGTAGTTTTTTATTTATAAGTTCGTTAATAATTGTCCATTCTTTCCTTAAATTGCCTCTATCTAGATGTAGTTTATTGGTGTAATAATTGTCTTTGTTCACACTCTATTATAAAGAAGTCTAAGACTGATATAATTCGGTTTCTTTTTGCATTTAATATATAATTTATTCTTCTTTGCAATCTTCTTTAATAAAGTTGTAGACATCCATGGCTTAATTTTTTTAACTTTACATTGTCTTTGGGTTTCAGTAAGACATTCACTAACTTAAGCTTTTAAGATATTAGCAAAGATGTTAAAAGCATTAGAGCGATTACTTTCAAGGTACACATCGGTCCAACTTTCGTGTAGTAGAAGATGGTTAAGACGCTCGTAGTTCAAGTCTTTAACTTTCTCAAACATATCAATTTGTTTCATATTGGCGAATAGAAAAACTAAACCGACCATACAATGATCGGTGATCTTAAAATCTGAAATGGAGCTGGTGATAGTGAGTTTAGAGCTTAGATCAAGTCTACCAAAAACATGATCAATACAAGTTTGTGTTGAAGGAGCTAATCTAGTAGATTCTCTAAAACACGATTGCAATCCATTTGTCGCTAAGACAGATAAATAATTTAAAACAATAGCAGAATCAGATAAGATATCTAAATTTATATCACCAAGGATAAATAGATTCTTTGACTTTTCGTCAGACAACAGAGTAGTCAATTCTTCAACAAAAACATGTTTACTTTTTTCATGTAGCCTGTAGAAGCATATAAAAATAAAATTTCTAGACTCAATTTTGCAAGAAACTTTAACCATATCAGCACTTTCCAAGTTATTGCAGCACCGCTTCAGCCCCAACTCATTCAATAACTATTACCACCGAAGCCCCCGTTCAATCCACTTCGATAAATGCAACTTCGATCACCAATCCCGTTCCAAGACCATTGCCAATAATTAGGGCTTTTGGGACATCTTGGACTCTCCCTGAATGGGAAAACAGAATTCAAAAATTAAATAAAATGAATCTTGAAGCCACCAAAAAACCGGAGCTGTCTACTTTCTTTCTTCAAGGTGCCCCACGTCACGCAAGCCCGTCCTGCATCAAAGACCTTTTTAGTAAGAAATTTGGTATACAAGACATCAAGTGTAAACAAGTCCCTTCTTCATCCGCTCGTTCGCCTGCCCTCGATTCTTGCCCGAAATACCTTGACCCACTCCTTCCACCAACTGTCAAACTCACAAAAAAATTTTCTGATATGAATGATGACAGTCGTTACGTTGTATCTCGTTCGAGAGACCGCCGCATTTATGAAAATGTTCCGCTCTACCTTGCCTACTTACACGACAAACCCAACTCCGTTTGCATTGATGGCATAACCAAAACCAACATTATGGTTTCGATTCAACGAGAAGGTCTTCCTATTAAGCCAGCTGAATTGATGCAAATTTTCGTTCGCTACCATGAGAGTTTCGACATCTCTTCCGATGAAGTTCATAATGATCTTTCCACGCTGTCTTTGCATGTCAGCTCTAAACGTCTCTCCCACTTGCAAAGAACTCGTTCAAATTTTAAAAACTATTACAGTTCCTAACAAACTAAATCCTGTATCCTCCAGTCCACAATGCCTGTCCATTTACTACCAAAATGTAAGAGGTTTGCGCTCTAAAATCTCCGTCGTATATCTCAATTCTCAAAAGTTACCCTATGACCTAATTGCTCTTACTGAAACAAATCTAATTCCGGACATTAATAACCTTGAGCTGTTTCCTCCAAATTTCAACGTTTTTCGAAAAGATGGATTCGAAAGAGCTGATAATCCCTATGGCCGAGGTGTTTTACTAGCAATCCGGAACTTTTTCCACGCAACTCCTGTTGATATTCCCCACACTGACAACTTTGAGTTAGTATGTGTCAACATTACGCTCCCCAAACGCTGTCTTTACGTACTTTGTTGTTACATTCACCCATCCCAACCAATTGAGTCTTATCGACCTCTAGTTCACGCAGTGGATTTTTTGACTGATAATGCACAACCTGAAGACTGTATTATTCTAGTAGGGGATTTCAACCTCCCTTAACTTAAATGGGAGCCTTCCGACGACTCGTCTCATTTCGTCTCTCTTAATTCGTCCTCAGAAATAGAAATTTTGATGGTGGACTGCCTAACCAACTCAAGTCTATATCAGATTAGTGGAATACCTAACACAATGAACAGACAACTCGACCTTGTCTTCACATCCGATTCAGATAACTGTGTCGTTTATAGGAGTGATCATCTTCTTTCTACCCTAGACCGCCTTCATCCCCCCTTGTCAATTATATACTCATATGAAAATGGTAACACAAGTGTCGATGCGGAAAATGCATTTTCATTTAACTTCCGAAGAACCGACTTTAACAAACTTAAAAACCTCATCAGCAACATTAACTTTGACTTTATTGCTGAGACGACTAATATTGATCTTGCCTTATCAACGTTCTATTCGTTAATTTTCTCCTGCTTTGCCCAATCGGTTCCATATACCTTCCGAAAGGACTGCATGTCAGCTCCTCCCTGGTACAACAAGGAGTTGCGCTCTCTCCGTAATTACAGAAACAAGTTGTGGCATAAATTCTTAAGGACTCGATCTGATTCCGACTACAGTAATTATCGATTGGTATATAATCGTTTTTCTGAACTTTGTGAGTCTCTTTACCTTGAGTACCTCTACCGCATGCAATTTAACTTAGTCTGAGACCCTAAACGCTTCTACCAGTTCGTTAATACCAAAAGAAAGTCAGACGGCTAGCCATCTACTCTCAAATTTCTCAGTGAATCTTCTGCCGACCCGAAAACCATTGCAAATTTCTTTGCCTGTCATTTTAATAAATCCTTTTTTAAGAAAACAGCTGAACCCGATCCTAGTTACTTTAGCTATATGAGAAACTATCCTGAGACATCATCCGTTTCGCTAAATATAACAACATCTTTGGTGTCTGATAACATTACCAAACTTAAAGATGATTTTTCGTCCGGCCCTGATGGCCTTCCGGCTGTTGTAATAAAAGAGTGTATTAACCATCTCGGTCCTCCCCTTGCTGCCCTATTTAACTTGTCTGTCTCAACAGGTACTTTCCCTTTCCTATGGAAGGAATCTTACATCATCGCTATTCATAAAAAAGGAAGTAAGGCCGAAGTCGATAATTATAGGCCCATAGCAAAACTCTCTTGCATGCCCAAACTGTTTGAAAGCATAGTCTATCAACAACTGCTTCCGTACTGTAGGCCAACTATCTGTACAAATCAGCACGGTTTCATGAAAGGTAAATCAATGACCACTAACCTAACAGAGTTTGTCTCTAGGACGCTTCATGCTTTAGAAGACGGTGATGAAGTCGATTCAATTTCCACTGATTTCAGCAAGGCATTCGATAAAATTTCTCACCAACTTATCATTTTTAAACTAAAAAAACTTGACTTTTCCCCTCATTTTGTGGCATGGACCAAATCCTATTTAGAAGACCGAGAATACAGGGTCATCTTCAGATCTTCAATATCCGACCCAATTAAAGCAACATCTGGTGTCCCTCAGGGTAGTCACCTTGGGCCAATCATCTTTATCCTGACGATTAACGACATAAATCTCATTTTAAAGAATTGTAATCTTTCTATTTTCGCTGATGACATGAGAATTTCCAAAGTCATTTCATTGCCTTCTGACTCCCATTGCCTGCAAGATGTTTTAATTAAGTTTTCGGTATGGTGCAAGCAGAACTTTTTGGAGCTTAATGTCAGCAAATGCCAAGCGATAACCTATTCCCGCAAACGTTTACCTCCCCCTCCAAGAAACTACTTCATCTGCGATGAGCCTATTCCTTCCACTACCCAAGTACGGGATCTAGGAATAATTTGTGACAGAGAATTGAATTTCGACTCACATATTGACAGCATTATAAATAAAGCTAACTCTGCACTTGGTTTTATCAAACGCTGGTCGAAAGAATTTTCCAACCCTTACGTTACAAAGTCCCTGTACATTACTTTTGTAAGGCCTCTTCTCGAATATTGCAGCCAAGTTTGGTCACCCTATAAACTAACCCACATTCAAAGAATAGAAGCAGTCCAACGCAGATTTATCCGTTTCGCACTTCGTGGTCTACCCTGGGCCGACCCATATGGATTACCCCCCTATGAAAATAGGCTGGAACTAATTAGCATGCATACCCTAAAAAAACGTCGTGAAGTCGCTGATGTACTTTTTATCCACCAGTTACTGACTGGAAACATCGAGTGCTCGAGAATAACGCAAAATATTGCATTCACTCCCAATCCCCGTAATCTAAGATCTGTTCCACTCTTCCTGATCCGAACTCACCGTACCAACTACGATCACTTTGAACCAATATCTAGAATGTTGCGTATAACGAACAACTACGCCGAAGTCTTTGACCTAAATAGCAGCAAACCCGAAATGAAAAAAGCACTGCTCAATATGCCACTCCCTTAACATCTACCTCGTCCACCATTTCTCCTCGCCCCATATTAGGTTAAGAATATCTTTGTTAGTTTTAAGTCTAGGTTTAAGTTTTTGCTTGTTAATAAGCTAAATAAAGTTGTCCGGGGTAGACCCGGGCTAATAATAATAATAATAATAACACTCATACTCCAACTTATCACTTATAAAGACAGCCACACCATCTGCAGCATAAGAATTATTACATGTAGGATGAAATTTATAACCAGGTATACTAAAAAGATTAGCTTCAGTATCAAAAATTCATACTTCCGATAGAAAAATTAAATCAGGCTTATTCACAAACGATTCTAAATGAGTCAGAAACAAATTAAAATTTGTACAACTGCCTAGTGAATTTACGGAAAATAAGCTGATGTGACACGTTAGTTTGATGAGGCGTAAATAGAAGGTGTACTTATCAGTGAAGTGTCATAGGCAACATCACTACTCCCGTAAATGGCGAAATCGGGGTGAGAAATCGTACTAGTTGGTATCCAGGAAGCCTAAGACCTGAGTGATCCGAGAAGTCTGAGTTGTTAAATACCAACGCAGCTGCATTTTCAGACAATCCAACTTCTAATTACTTGAAATTCATTGTCTCGCAATTTTTAGGACGCTTGCACAGCTCGCAAATGTGACTTGTTAGAAAGTGAAAGTGTTGTGAATGAACTCCCACAACGGTTACTCACAGGGAGTCCCAACAGCATACGCATGGCTTGTCCGACAGGCTCCTGGATATCAGAAGTTCGCTTCATGTTCTCGTATACAGAATCTGGTGAGCTCATTGTCCAGATAAAGTCGCAGATACTTAGAAAAATTGTGTTCAAGAAGTAGCAACAGCTTATTTTCTTCAATACTATCATCCGACTTTAATTGAGATTTTCTTAGAGCTGCTTTTGGTGGGGAAACCTTTTTCGACAATTGGACACACTCGTCACACGCTAATGAATGTTACTCCTAACGTAAATGTCATCAAACATCAAACCAACCAAGCTTTTTTGTTTACTTAAAACAATACGGAGATACCGCTCGTAATGCCTCAATTAACAAGTAACATCCCAGTAAAGGAAAAAAGAAGGGCCACCCCTAATTTCGTTTCGTTTCCTCTTGCTTTAAAAACTTTTTAACAACAAAGTCGACTCCAACCCCGATGACCGAATGAAATGGGCTTTCCTTGATTTTTTTACGGCTGACGCAGCAGTTTTTGTGTTTTTCTTCTTTTTTTTTTTTGAAGCCAAGAACCTTTCTCCTTCGTCATGGCTCATTTGGAAATGACGGTCTAGGAACACTGGCATTTTTATTATCTCACCACAAGCCTTTGTTTTTAAAGCATCAAGCTTTCTTCCTCCCGCTCTACACATGCCCAGCCCATCTAACATCCTTGCTAAAATTTGAATGAAAATGCGTAAGGGCTGCTGACCCTGTAGCAAGTGACAGGACGGGACAAACTTACCGGAGACTAACGATGTACGACCCAATTATTTTTAAAAGCCTACTGACATCCACCTTATTGTTTGTATAAGAGTTGGAGTCCTGTACCTTTGACCTGTTCTGCAGAGACATACAAAGGTTGTGGATGGAGAGAAAGGATTTTAATTGCATTCTGTTGAAGTATAGAAAGGGATTTCGCAACAGACAGTGAAAAGGTTGATATTCGTATCTTATGTCAAACAGTCTAGGTCCAGGACAATGGTAATATCCCTACAAAAATCTAGGGTCACCTGAAGACACACTCGTAAGTGGACTTGTCCTGATGTCAAAATAATTTCATCTTTCCAAACGAACGGAAGGGGTTCCATTTTACGTTGAATTGACTGTCTGCTCCTTTCGAAAGGGTGGAATTGCGACGTTTTGTGTTGTTTTTTTTTTTTTTTGCTAACCAAGGACTGACTAAGCTGTGTTCGGAATCAAATTGAAAAACGCAAAAGTCAATTGAGGGAGAGTATCCCAAGTCATATCGAATGTCATACACTGGCATTGGCGACGGTAATAACTATCGATTTGTGCTAAAAGCCCGTCAAATGTGTTTAAGCCTAATGGCGATTAGAGGAGGGGAGAACCAGCATACAAAACAAGAACAGAAAGTAGTGAAAACAAAGACCAACTTCCAGTATGTGAAACTGGAGACGGACAAAAGGATTATATCGTTAAACATTGGCTGAGTAGTCGAACAATTTAGCAGGAAATTTTGCTTTGCCAACCATGAGTCGCATTCCAAAGGGATCGTCTTTCAAGGAAAACAGAACCAAAAAATACCAGTACGAGTACGTCGATTGTAATGTGATTTTGATTGATGACCATGTGTTGGGGTGATTTTAGAAACGAATATGTGCACTTCAACTTTTCAATAAGGTTTTGAGTGTTCGTAAGTGGGAAACGGAAAATCACCAGGACCCACATGTTCGTTAAGTGCTAAACTGAAATTGAATTGTATAACTAGGAATTCAGCAACCAATCGGCTGTTGGTGAATGTGGATTTCATCATAGAGAATCGGATTGAATGGTATCGATTGGTAGGCTCTTCAAAAAGATTTGCTGTCATTATTTTCGGCTTCTCATTACATGTGTTTGGTATAGTAAGAAGACTTGTATGAACAGTGTCTGCAGAAGGACCTTTCAATAGTTGGAAGTGGAATGGAACCTAGCCTTTGGTATATTTAGTTCTACTCATTCCGCAACAGAGCTTCGCTTCTCCGCCGTTCAATTTCATCGGCTTCCACTGTTACTCGTTCCCCCAGGAGCTTGTCACACAGGATACTCATTGGTTTATATGCGACCAAATTGAACTGTTCCTAGATGATTGGTTCAGTCGTCTACCTTCTCAGAGGTGTGCATGTATGTGTAGTATTTCAGTAAAGTGAAAATGGTACGGTTGTACCTTTTGATCTAACCATTGGCTCTGGGTCTCCTGACAATGGTTTCCATGTGCTGAATACAGGGATTCGAATGCAGTTCCTTGGTCAGTAACGAGTCTTCTTGGTGACCCAAAATAGCTGGCCAATTCGGGTAGGATACTGAAGACACCTTCGCTCTTTGTATAGGTAGTCTCGTCGGTTCGCAGAATTGTGTACTTAGTAAAAGTATTGACTAAGACGAAGGCATACAGTGTTTCCTCTTTTTCTCTTGTAAAGGGACCAGGATAGTCGATCTGCATTGTATCGAACGGGAGGGAGACACGGGTCATAGTGTGCAATTCCACTCAGGTTGGCCACCTCTTTTCTCCACTCATAGCATGGTGTAGTACAATACCTGGTGAATCTTCCTATCTTGGGGAACCAGAATGTCTTTCTTATTCTCTCAAGTGTCTTGTCATCGGCAAGATGTCTAACATTATCATGGCACAATTAAAGAATTCTCTACCGTCTTGTCCTAGCTTACGAAAGAGGCGATACGCTCTGACGACATGGTTGGAGTTGTTCCTTTCCAGGCGCCATCTCAATAGCGTTGAGTGCGTATTAAAACAGGATTCGCAACTTTGGGTCCTACCGGTATGATAGCCACACATTCAATATGAGGCAGACACTTCTTTCCATCTGACTTTCATCTTTCATGCGCAGTACCTTCCCCAGGCTAGTGCATCTTTTCGTATTCGAACTGCTGCAGTTTTCAGAATCAATTTCCCCTTATTGCTGGTTGTAGCTATAGCCTCACAGTCCGTGACGACTTTGAAATATCTGCCAAGCAGATACACTCTGAGTCTGTTCAAGATCTCCGCTATTGCCAAGACTTACAATTTATATAAGTGGTACTTCTTCTCATCTGTCGACAGCCTGCAGCCGTAGAAGACCACTGAACGTCTTCTTGTTTTTTTTACTCCATGATAGGAGGATTGCAGCCAAACCAGAAGAGGGACACACCTTCACTCAAATAATATATGTACAGTTGGTTTGATGAGCATATCTTTAGTCTCTGAACTCGTTAGTCTCTGAACTCGTGAGGTCTGTCAATGGGGTCACCGATTGCGCATTGTATCCCGTGAGACCGAGAAGCTGCTGGACCCCATGGGCATCTACAGATCTTGGAAATGAGGCTTTTGAGCCCTCCTCTGCTCACTCGGCAGCCTAAAAATTAGTTACCCACGGTCAAGATTACCCCTGAACCCTTAAAATCTCAAGGAATCTTTGCATCTTCTCCGAGCCCTTTTCGACTGATTTTCAGGGTGTCACCTCATCGTCAAGGTATACCTATCAATCCCTTCTTCGCAGACGTGACTTAATGAGACGTGAAAAGGAAATTAGGGGGAAAAGAACGTTAGGTAGTGATGGAAGTTGTGAATGTATGTAGGCTTTAATGACTAGGAGTGAAGGCATGGAATGCTTTTGATAATTTCGTTGATCGGAGAAGCCAGGTGCCAGGGATATTGCAACAGAGTTGATAGGTGGCAACTTGCTGGACTATCTTTGTGTCACATATAGCACGCAATGGGTGAATAGCTAACGCTATGGTTTTGCCAGCGTGGAATAACACCTCTTCAGAAGAACTGGAGATCTACAATCTGTACGACCGGACTTACGTCTATTAAGATCTAGAATTACTTTTTCTACTACACGAATGTCCGAGTTGCATAGATGCAGGTTGTCTTTATCCAAAAAGTTGACAACTGGAATGCCATTGTAAGTGGCCGTTGATATGGATGATGTGGCAGAGTTGTTTACGTTTTTGAAGAACTGCCAGTGATATGCTTTTGAAATAATGCAGTAGTTTTGAAGTATATAAATTTGAGAAGCGCGTTGCAGTGATTTCTGGTCAGTTTGAATATTTTTCAGGTTGCATCTCTTGAATAGGTCGGCCAAGAGCTAAAAATATATTCTCTCATTTTGATAATTTTTACAGGTCAAATCAGACAAGTAATTCTTTAGTTGTTTACTCCTCAGCCCTTGAGAGGTAAAGGATTTCATTATAAAGACAGTAGCAGCGCCACTCACGTCATTATCGATGAAACGCAAGGACCCCCTAAAATTCCCGAAGAAGGTGTGGTCAATGTAAAAGAAGTTAGATATATTTATATAGCGATCTGAAGAGGGCAATGGTGTTTTTGTCATGGCGAGCTGTTAAAAAGAAATATTTTCGATAACCAAACATGCCAAGGGGGCAACATTGACTTGAACCACTACCTTGTTGTAATCAAGATGAGAATTCGGATGTCGTATGCATCGGTTGCCTGGTACAACAAGCTTTCACGAAACTACGTACCTTCTGCTTTTTATCTGGCTCCAATGAGCGGTCTGTCTCGACTGCATGAGTGTTTTTAACAGCACGCCTAAGCCTAGAAGCTCAAATGAATTTTCCTCATATCAATCTCAATATCATATTTCGTTCAAAATGAAGAGGTCGTTGGTACAACTCACACTTTTAACTCTGGCCTTATAGACATGGCAATTGATGCAATAATACTTGATCTATTGTTTCAGCGTACGAAATTGACTTTCTCTGTAGTCAGGGATGGTTTCATCCATAATCTGAGTCAGGAAAGGATTGTAGCCGAGTTTTCGCGGATGCCTCCAAAACCCAGCTAGTCTCGGTATCTATTTGGGGATTTCACTCACAGATATATACGCAATCGTGGTTGGCAAGCAACTATGTTGTGATAAACCGGTGGGGAGAGCAAAGTACCTGGCAATAGCTAGACTACATACTTGCTTAAGCCACCATCACTTCCAAGCTACTTCAAGAATGGAAGATATCCCCGAACATATTCGAACTGCTGAATTTATTGAGTTTCCTTAGAATTCCAGAGATCGCAGTGAACATGCTTTGCAAGACTCAGAGAAGAGTTACTCAGACCTTAAACCTGCTTTAAGACCACTGCAGCCCTGGTTAAGGCTTCCAAAGGAGTTCGAATTTCTTGTTAGCATAACTGCAAACTACATAGTTCTCCTGGATGCCTGCAGAAGAAGCGAATGCTATCCGAGGTCCCTAAAAGGTCAGCGGTCTTCTATTGTCCATCAGTAAAAAAAAGCTGTAGACTGCTTCTTGTTGTCAAAAAGGGGCACTACTTTTTTGCTAAGCACCTAAGTATGTTAGGCATAAGTGTCCGCCCTAGGTTCACATCAAGTTGCAGGTTTTCGGCAATGATGTGGTGAGTGCTGGTACTGTTTACTCATTTCACTTGTGGCTCCAGTCGGGGGCTAAAGCGTGGAGGGAAGATGGACTTTATCAAAAGTAGACAACCGCGTATTACTTCGACTGACATTCTAAGGTTAAAATAGTACGAATTCATTACTCGTAGCTTAGATGGATAGGCCATGGATGGACATCAACTCAGCCAACTTAGATTGCGCATGAGCGCAGAACAACACTTATCGGATAGAAGCCCAGATCCACCCTGAATCTGAGTCCTTAAGATAACCCAAAACTGGTCTGGATTTCTATATAATACTACAATAATACGAGGGGGTTTAGGTAATTAACTATTCCATTTAAGCCTTATACATTAACTTATTACTAGTAAGACAAACTTTTGTAATTAAATTATATAAATCGATTGAATGCGATGAATAGTGTTGAGTCGAAGTGTTCAATAAGAAAATCCAAAAACAAGTGACAGATGGCTGGCAGTGGAAAAGCAATGTGGTTAGGAACGTCAAGTATTTTCATAGTGGAGACAGGTCCTGGAAGGTCAATCGGATTCTTGTGTTTGAAACTCCCTCTTGTAAGCCCAACAGTTTCCTCCGCCCTTATTTGGAATTCATGCCGATTCGTATTTTTTTTTTAGTAAGCGTTCGGACCGCCTGGAATTAGATAAACTAGGACGTGTATTGAACCGGACGAGCTTTTTCCTGACACAATTAGGCTGGGTTGTAAGAATGTTGGAGCTTGAAACTGGACTTGCATGATCGGCTTCTTCACGTTCCGCAGACGTTAAGCAACTTGGTGCATTAGCTGATGAGAGCTCAATTGCAGGTGCTGATGGTGAATTCATCGCAATCACTGAATCCTTTCCAATCTTTGGTGATCATAAAAGTGGTCTTATTTGGTTGTGAATCGTCTGGATTGGAGTAAGAAATTGGATTAGTCAAAGTGAATTATTTACTTGCCTGAAAACATAAGCTGAAAAAGGGAATTAAACTGTTTTCACTACTTGGCAAATATCCAGGCGAACTATTTTGGATACTCCATGCTCTACTTGGCTTATAATTGGATCTTTTTTATTTATCAACGACGGCCGAGGCATTTATAGGGAAGTCTTTAACCACTGTGTCGTACATACTCTCTATAGTATGACATGTTTTTGAATTGTCAAAATCTTCGTCCGGTCCAACTGCCAAACGAGAAAGACAATCAGCTTAGCTGTGCTGCTTCGTTGGTCGATAACGTATAGAATACGTGTAGCCCATTAGCGTGATTGCCCATCGCTGTAGACGTTGAATTGTCATCTGAAGCAGTTTCTTACTCGGATTTAAAATCGTCGCTCGGGGCTGATGGTCAGTAATGTTCTCAAACTGACGACCATAGGGGTATTGGTTGAATTTCTTCACGCCATAGATTATCCAGAGCGCCTCCTTTTCAATCTGGCTATAGTTTTTTTGAGAGTCTGTCAATGTCTTTAAGGCGATAGCGATAGGCCTCTCTGATCCATCCGGTTATATGCGTAATATGACGGTGCCAATACCGTGCCACGACTCGTCTGTCGCCAAGGATATAGGTAAATCCTCTTGATAACGAACCAGCCTTGCTTCTCGCATACTTTTCCTGTCTGGGTATTGAACGATTGTTCATGCTCTTTGGACCAGATGAATTTTACGTTTATCTCGCGAAGCTTGTTAAGCGGGGCTGTTATCTGAGAAAAGTTATCGATGAATTGATGATAGTAGTTTAGGTAAATCTCTTAGCTCGTGTAGGCGTGATTCTGACGGGCGTATTCCTTTTGCATCAATGACGTAAACTAAATAGTCAAATCGACATTTAGCAAGGTTACACTTCAGACCATGCGTTTCGAAACGTTTAAGAACTGTCTTCAAGTTTTGCAAATGTTCAGCTAAGGTTCCACCCGACACGATGACATCATCAATATATGCGGCACAACATTTAAAATCACATGTCAATTGGTCTTTGTCAGTCTTTGTAGCTCGAACAGTCTGAATTGAGTTGATAAGACACAAATTTTCTTAGACTCGCTGTCTAAAGGAATTTGTAGGTAGGCTTGAGATATGTCTATTTTTGTAAAATATTCTCCGCCTTGAAGACGATGAAAAGTTGTTCCTTCCTAGGCATCGGATGGCGATCGATTTCCGGTTGAGGGTTAACCGTGACCTTACAATCACCACATATACTAATCGAGCCATTCGATATACCTACTACTACAAGTATAGAGAAAACAAGGCAGTCTCAAGATGTAAAGAAAATTCTGAATGTGTCCACAAATTAGATACAGACTGTTTTGTTCAACTACTAAATTTATACATATGTATTGTATATGCAAATCAGCAAATTATGCTGCTTATGTAGGATGTTTGGCAAAATTTTTCTTACTCACCTCTCAACATCGAGCAACTTCCTCCTCAATTAGTCAGCCGATTCCTTCATATCCTCGGTGTCTCCCTATTAAGTATTCGATTCACAAATGGATATTACAAATTTCACTCATTTTCCAGTTGTGTTTTTTTTTCCGGAAAAACAATAGAAAAACTTCTCATTTACGTCATTCACATTGAGGCTATTGTCATTGCCGTTTCGTTAGACTACTAGACGAAGTACTATGATACTTCGAGTATTACAACTCCTTGAAATATTCGACATCAATTCGGGTATATCTACCAAGGAGTACTACAGCTACTATTGCACGAAGCAATTTCACTGCACTCAATTCGGGATTGAAATTAAACAAAAAGGAAAAAAGAGAAGCGGTCTAAACAAAACCGAGAACCAAAGCATAAAATAGAAAAAATAGAAAACAAATGAAAACCGAAAAGAAGAGTCTACTTAACCGACGAACGCTGGAATGAGCACAGCACCGAGTGGAGTTGAAGTAAACACTATACTTCCTGCCACACCAGACAACCACTGCAAGCTATCTCCTCATCCATTCGTCCAGCTTTGTTCACCATTGCCATCAAACTGCAACGGCAACCACAGAGCCGGCAAACAAAAGGAAACGAAACAAAAATGAGAGAAAAAAAACAAGTCCAAAGAACAAAAGATTTTAATCTTCGAAACACATTCAGATACAGTTACGGAGTTACGGGTACACCAACAGCGCGGACCGGAAATGCAACAAAAAATAAAAACAATCTAAAGGGAAAGGATGAGGCTGTTGCCTACCTATACATGGATTCATTACTATTTATCCGTGCACTTCAGACTATCATCAGGAATTTCCATGAGCCATCATTATCGCCATCGTCATCATCATTGTCGTCATTGTCGTCATCATCGTCATAGTCATCGTCACGTCATCGAGCCATACAGTAATGGAAGGTATTTCGATTAAAATTGGAGCTCGTAATGTTTCCTACATGCAAACAACTGCGGTGAACTATAGTGATTCGCAAAATATATTCTACAGCACCTTATACAACTGTTATCCAGGTTTCCAACAAGCTTCTTAGTGCTGATGTTCTCAGCTGGAGTAGGTATTGACTTGCTGAATACCATTTGCTCATCACGAATTTCGGAATGTTCCAACAAATGTTACCGTTTCCTTTACAGGGTCTACTGATTCAACATGTAACACTTCTCCCGCTTTTTTTGACAGGACTTACTTCAGTTTAGTCTGTGTCCAAGTCCAGAGCTTTTCTCAGTTGCCTTAATCCTTAGCCAACTGCCTCACATGCCGAGCTGGAGATTTATTCGGTTACATTTTATTCTTGATGCCCATCCGCTACGCATGCCATAGCCATCTTGGTACGTTACAGAAGGTTTCCTTCGAAGCGGCCAAGGATGCTTTTATACGTCTGGATAAGTGTCCATTCTTCTTCCGGTTACACTGGTTACAGATTCTTAATACTTAATAGGTTTCTAAGGCCAAAGAATCATCTATTGGCAAGAGGATATTTTCAAACGCCGATAGTGAAGGCCTACCATGTATACAAGAAATACTAAATTTTGGTCACGGTCGAAACAAGGATTCATCGCTGTATTCTTCCTATTATATCAATATCATCATCCTGCTACTGTTTAATTTGCTTGTGAAGGATTGTGCCACTGATGTGGACTTATGGACTCTAAGAATCTTTTCGTGAAGTCGCATGACATCGCGTTGGTTGTTTTTATACTTCTTTGACGTCAAAGATGTCGCTGCAGTTGTGCTCATTCGTAGCAGCGTTGTTTCTCTGTTTTCATTTTCACAGGAGGACGAGAAGCCAATATCGACTCGGATCATTACCACATTGCAGGCAGGGTATGAATGCGGATATCACAGGCACAACGGAGTCAAGTAAGATTACCAAAATTCGACGTTGAAAAGCTGCAATCGAAAGAGGATGCTACCCTCTAGCTGTGCATCGAACTTGTCGAGTTGTTGAGGCTGAGTAAGGTCAATGAATCGCGAGAAGTTCTCCAGATGAGTCCCGAAACAAAAGGATGCTTCCCCCTCCCTTTCCCCTTCCCTGACACCCTTCCTTTTCCCCTTGGCTCGATCAAGGAGTTATACGACCCGTGCCGATTATCAGCCTGGCTGAGGGCCCAGCATCTCCAAAAATAGCTCAGTAGCGAATGGTGTATCCGGATACCTGGCCACCTCCGATGGTCCGCTACTCATAGGATCTAACTATGGCAAAGTCTCAAAAAAACAAAACCCGAAGCCAGTACTCCTTTAAGACCGGCGAACGGTGACTACACCGACCACCGGCGATGCTCCTGCATTGTCGAGTGGAGTTAAAACTGCTGCACCACCCTCTAAAGGTAAACGCAGCGAGCTTAAAACCAATTTTTCAAGGAGTGGCAGGCCATGGTCCTATCAATTGCTCCAACTCTAGCAGCAGCAAGTTTGTGGCAGGCCACGGCCTTGCAGTTGCAACTAAAATTTCTCCCTCCAAGGAGGAATCAGGGGCTCAGCCGCATCGGAAAGTTCTATTGAAGGCGATCTACATACATAAGACGCCGAAATGCTTTACGCATTATTAAAACCTTCGCATCCATTTCGGATCTGGGCTAACAACATCCTAAAGCAACATCCATTGCCCCCAAAATGCTAACAGACTCCTCCAAGCGATAGAGATCATTGAAGGAAAGCATGCCGATTCCCAAGATGGCCACAACTTATAACGCCAAAATCCCTGGGCTTTCAACAGCACATCTCTGAGGTCTTTTAGCGAAGTCCAAAAAAATGCAATAAGATCGCGGTAATCGACAAAAATAACACTGACGGATCGATAATACTTGAACGTTGGCATTTGGTTAAGTTAGAGCTTTCGGGCAGCTTCTTGCCCATCTTGGAAAACACCGGACCTCCTCCCATCACAAGCGACTCTGGTTGGCATCAAATAAAACTTATAGTATGTGCCGATCAAAGAACTCTCGATCTTTACACCAAAGCCATAGATGGATTAGGAGAGATTTGGCCAGGTGCAAAACTCGAAGTCGTGGCTAAGGCGGATACCCCTAGCAGAACTCGCACCTGGATCCCAGCCGAAGCCTCCTCCCCAGAAAGCATTCTGCAGATCATTAGACTCAGCTACCCGACGCTTCCGACTCATAACTGGAAATCACGAAACTGAGGGGCCCTTATAGATGAGTGTTAATTGTGATCAATAAGAAATCGAGACTAGTGAAGTGCTGTCGCGAGGGTTTATGACCCTATCCTGGGTCTTTGGCCATAAATAGCAATAAGCATCCAGACGAGCTAGCTCGGAAAGGATCCTCTCTAGAAAGGGAGCTGCCAGATCAAAGTATCAAACCTCCACTCTGTACTCTGAGAATGAACGATACAAATAAAAGCCAATGAAAGGTGGAAAATCCTTCCAACCTGCGAGACCTCCAGAAGAAGTTAGATTCTCTTGAAAAACAGAGCTTACTCACAGGCCATAATATTCTGGGGGCGCACGCAATAAAGATCCGCCTTGATGACGACGACCTCTGTGGAGGCTGTGAGGACCCTCTACTTTTTCTGCATCTGTCCCAGCTTCAGTAATTTGAGGCAAAGAACATTAGGAAGTTATTATTTCCACAACCGCTCAGAACTTTTTGCTGCCTCACTTACATTTTTTTCCAGATTAGTGGATGCAACAAGATGGCTCAGACCTGCTCAAGGTAAAAACGACAACCAACGCGAAACGCAATCAAATCCCTATCCACTCAAATTCCAATGGGTCTACACAGACCTAAGTGTGATGAGGTATAGAATGAGCTCAGCTCCAGATACCTCACCCATCGGCGAACGTAATCTAACCTAAGCTAATGGGTATTGACCTGGAAGATTAGATGGCCGAAGGATCATTCCGGCTTATGACCTGATAGAGACCGATTAGTTAGTTAATAAAAGGTTTCATACGTCCATATGTTATTCCATATTGTAGGCAGAATGCCGACGTGTTGTGATATTAAGGAGGCTGGTATACCTAGTTGGTACAACGTCTCTAGTGTTTAACGTGAACACCTATCTGTGAAGACTTGATTTCACGGGATGTCCATACATCCATGGGAGCAAGGATACGCCTTGCCATCGTTACATGTATTATGATACTAAATCGGATCTGCGTTGGAGGTAAAAGTTCCACGCTTGGTATGAGTCGAGGTCGATCTAAAAACTCTTGCTGATCTGAGGGTCTCAGCACCAAGTACTTACTGCAACTCTACATTGGGTCTAAACCAACAGGAGGACCCTTCCCGCGATTTTGAGTTTCAACCACAGCCTTCATGATGCTCGCACAACAAGTCAGGGCCTGACCGAGATCCAGGGGGCTCCTGACTCCCATAGTACCTATGTCCGGCAATCAAATCGTAGCAACCATCAGAGGCGTTAAATTCAGACAACCTTTAAGACAAGACCAGTACTTTGCTCTGCCCCAGCTTTTTTATTAGACAACGTCATTAATGGGCGAAGCCTTGATAATTGGGCGGGAGCCCACCTACTTGATGCTGTTAAGAGCGTATCCTTTCTTCGCAAGATTCTACTTAGATCTTTGTCTGGACTTTGAATCGCTGGTAAGTTCTTTTTACCTTTCGCTAAACTTTTCGATCATCATTCCTGACGTAGTATCACTCAATAACCCCGATCGTGAGGCTTCCGTTCTATTTATATTCCCGGTTAAAAAAATTTTTGTTCTTTCCATCTTCTCTGTGTGTAGAGCTCGTTAGCCATTCTTGACATGCGTTCAAGCCCGCGATGGGCTTTGTTTTGCCAGCATTCGTCTTCATTAGGTAATTAGACATTTGGGTTGGATATCAAAGGCATCGTTTCTCGTTGAGGCCATCTAGCGTCGAATTTGCTAAATGTATTTGGACGTTGCCGTGTTATCCCTACCGAAGAAGTATATGTAAGGGTGATGAAAGGATCCAAGAGCATATGCTATATTTTAAAGCCAACAGAAGTTATTACGAGTCCTGTGCTAAGGGAACATCAAATGCGATTCATGCCAGGCTTTCTACTATAAACCATGTGTTTGTCTTGACGAGTATTGTGGACTCTTTCATTGGATAAGGTAGAAAGCTGTATGCGTTCTTTGTGGAATTTAATCGGCTTTTGGACAGGATAGGCCGAAATGTTCTTTTTCTACGCTTTACTGCATGGGCAGGTTGAGGGAGTTCTGATGCATCTTCCAAAACTTGTATGCGTGTACTTACATAGTGATGCAGAGTAGCGAGGAATTGTAGCTGGTTTCAGTCGCTGTCCCGGAGTAAGACCAGAGTGTTTGATGAGGAGCTTATTTGCATGGTAGAAACACTAACCAGAGGTATCGGGAGCTCACGAATGCTGATCAGGCCACTACTGTTTGCTGGTGATACTCGCATCGTGCTACTTGTGCATTCAGTTGAACTTCTACAACTTATCACCAATAGTCCGTTCCAGCTTATGAATCGTAAATCAAAGGAAGTCAAATGTTCTTATATTAAAGAGAGGAGGAATTAAATCATACGGCTTGTTGGTTGGATTTTGATCTCCATAATCCACATCGCAAGTGTAGATGAACAGTTTATTACGACGATTGGATCTATTGCGAAGATTGTGCCGCAATCTCCTTTTGCTTTTCGCCTGCTTGTTGGTTGTAAGGATACCTATTCTAGTTCCGCATAAAATGCCTTTCCTGCGTACTTCGTCATAGTGGGATGATAAACGCTAGCCATATCCCTCAAGTGAACAGGTGATAGAATCTGACTGTTGTTAGAACAGAGTTAGACAACAAAACAAGGTGAGAAGTTAACACTGTATAAACACATAGTGACCATTATACAATAGTGTGCATATTCCTGAATTTTGAAATGTAAGTTCCATAGCCAAAAAGAACATTTTCGGTCTTCTGACCTATCACCTACAAAAAGAATCACAAACCTTCTAAGAATGAAGCACCAAATTTATCCATTAAGTTTGTGTGAAACTTAGGTAGAATAGCTAAACCAAAGTGGTTTGGCCAATTTCAAGCAAATAAATTTATGGTGTTTGGCTGTCAAGAACTAGAAAGTGGACCGACTTATTATCAGCTCCTTTCTGTCAGAAACCGGGAGCTTAGGATGTTGGCATAGGCATGATGATCTCGTGATCGGCTGGAAAATATAGGGTCATCCAAAAAGGCGGTCATTTTATATCAAGAGAAAAACGCAACACTTTTATGAAAAGAATCAACTCTGAGGTTAGTAATGAAATTCAATATATGTCAATTGTCCGCCTCGGCTCTGCCTACGAATAATCAATCTTTCGATGAAATTGTTCATCAGGTTTTCGCATAATTGCAGCTGTATTTTGGGAATAATAACTCTGTTATTTTCTTTAAGTCCATAAGTAGTTGGTGGAGTATTGGTGTAGACTTTGCCTTTAACACAGCCTCAAAGGAAAACAAAAGTCTAGGTGTTAAACCGTACGATCCCAGCGGCCAAGTGGAGTCTCCATTTTGAGAAATTACACGTCCAGGAAATTTGTCACGCAATAGAGCAGTGAAACGAGCTGTGTAGCATGTGATGCCGTCGCCGGTGCACCAGCATCATTTTCGATAAAATATGGCCCAATGATGCAGAGGTTGTGCCACTAGTTCTCTTGGGTTTACGAAGCTACAGATGCGATAATTTTGTTTGTTTACGTACCCAGACAAATGGAAATGAGCCTCATCACTCAGGAAAATTTTGTGTAAAAATCAGGACCTTGTTCATTCATTTCCAGCACACAATTAGCGAAAGTACGGCTTTGTGCGTGGTGCTGAACCTTACAATGTAGGTCAAGATCTTTATGCAAACTTCGGTGCAACTTGGTTGCGGATAGGCCTTGTTCCTTTGCTCGTCTCGAAATGGACACACCTGGGTTTCCAGTCACACTCTGAACTACGGTGGCGATATTTTAAGTCGACTTTGCCGGATGCTAAATGTTGTAGTCCTCACATCACTAACCTGTCCAAGACCTTCAAATTTATCTCTTAAATTCACTATATCTGCATGGGAAGGCGCTTGATGATGACCAAAAGTAGTACAGATTTAACGAAATGTTTCTGGGAATTTACAGTATTTTAACTCGTTGTGCGAGTGTGTATCGATCCACGTTTAGCAACCTCATAGCTCTTACTTATCAAAGTTATCGCTATGATAGTTAAGCTCAATGGTAGAGCGACATTTAAAATGACACCCCTTACAATTTGGCCGTTGTCAAATCTGTTGTTAAAACCCATCGAGTTCTGGTCCTGACATCTCATAGTTCCACGAGCATCTCATACCAGGCAGGATTCCTGAAGATAACACTGACCTCAAGTTTGAGCTATTTTTGAAAATTAGACCCTCAATCGGTGTGATTCTCCGCACGGCGCAGTTGACATCTTAATACAAATCATACCCTCTGAGGAAAAAGATTAAGTCAAGAGGGAGAGCTGATAAATTCATAGCTTTCGATTGACCAGGGCAAAGGTCTGATTATGGGATACTAGCTTTGCACTTGACCTCGTGATCTACTACTGTGGTCTGTTTCCTTCTTAATTTGAAAGGAAAATAAAGCTTAAGGATGGCAACTGTATTTGGCTGTGTACGAGTATAGAAACGATGTAAAAAGTAGAACCCGGCAGGAAGTACCAGTCACTCTGCACTCAGAATGTGCACAAAAAAACCGTAGGTCCTTGTAATTCTCCACTTTCCTATTCTATTACTAAAGCAAAAGGAAGAAAGTTTTTATACACATGTAGTCTTTGATATGGAAAAATTTCTTCTCTTGACAGAAGGTAGACTTGACTCCACAAGAAGAAATTGCTTCTGCCAAGCAATTTAAGATAGCAAAGGACAAGTAGGATCAACGAAAAATTGGAAGTTTTTCCTTCATTTCATTCACCTACCAGGAATTATCAAAAATTTCCATTTCCGAATACTCAAAAACGTCTAACCACAACCTTTATCCCAAAAATACTTACATACGCTGCGCTGGCAGTTCTCTCTTCTGTTAATGGCTTGTCCTTTATCGTCCTTTTCATGACATTTCAAGATGTTCCGTGTCACTCAGCAAATATTCTACGTCATTTATCGACAAAAAAAAAAAAAAAAAAAAAAAAAAACAGAAAACCAAACCGAAAATGGCAAATGGCATTTTGACATCCTTCGAGTGAGCAAATGATTAATGACACACGAATACACGCTAGGGATAATCCATAACCAGCATCCAAAATCCACATACTCGTCCCTCTGTATCGGAACTTTGGTTTAGTGACATCGAATTCGTTTAACGTGACATAAGTGTTGTACTCGTATGTGCAATTGGGGACGATGATTTTGAGCGCGAAAATTTTGAAAAATCGACTGAGTTCACCAAAACGATTGTCCAGCTTTAAGGGCTTTTAACTTTGACTCCAGAGCAGGAGGTGTGTGAAAAATTCTACCAAATCGCAATTGCCAAAGCTTAAAAGCCAAGTGAATGGTGTGATTGATTGTCGGTTAAATAGCAAGTCATGGCGAAGATAATGGAGTACATATGTTGGAGATATTTTCCCTCTGGATTGAGTGTACTTGTGCATAGATACAAGTCCTCCAGTATGGACTCGTAATGGAGTGAAAGAAAGACTCCTGGAACATGTGCTTGCAATTTCAGTTCGGCAGATCATGTGAAGTTTTGACATGGAATGAAAGAACGAAAAACTGTTTTTTTTTTTGTTTTTTTTTGTTATTAAAAGAGCCCGAGCCACTTCCCCACACTCCCTCCTTAGAAAAAGAGAATGAAGTGCCAACATCAGCAAAACTCTGTGGTTGCTAAGTTTGTTCAAGTCCGGTGCTGGATAATTGAAAAGGGGAGAGAAAGAATGAAATCAAAGTTAGGAAGCAATTCCCGGGAAAAAGGTTCATTAAGTCGATTGCAAAGGGAAGGTTTTTTTTCATTAGTTTTCCATGGCGACTATTAGGCGTATTTTTCCATTTAATTGCCCGAGATTGCAGGATTGTCCTCAATTAAAAGCGAGATTAGCATCTCAACAAGAAAACCACTTCGGAGTGTTACAGTATATTTAAATGAGTATCTTTTGGGTTTGATTCGAGTAAATTTAGGGAAATATAGTGGTTGTGAGGGGTAAGTATTGCATATGACGGCCTTGTGCTTACTTCTGCCACAATTTCACTTCGTTGCTGTTAATGGCAAGCCAACTTCTTTGATCATGTACGAGTATCGCGAGGAATTTAAGGGAAAATCACAGAGATTCTTCTCGTTGTGCCTCGTGACAATGCGAACATTTTTCAAACTATAACTTGACTCCAGTTATTACTCAAGATGCAGATACGAGTACATATATACATACGAGTATTGGGCTAAAACTGCATTAACATCGCGATATGATGGCTATATTTAAATTTAACCTTTCCGTTGCTAAAAACTTAGAAAGAACTACAATATTTTGAAGGCTGTTTAAAAGCGGACAAGACAAACACTCCACTTTCACACCGAGTAAACCCTTCTACATGGATGATAATTGACAACAACTACGTTCCTCCAATCAGGAAGAGGTCTTCATAGCGACGTTCAAACAACAGACAAATAAGGCAGCTGGAGCGGAATAATTCTCAGCCAAATCTGGGTTTATTTGATTAGGAAAAAAAGCCAACTCATCTTCAAAATATGGTCGATTGAAAGTATACCCAGGGATTCTAATCCCCGTGGTAAGGTATCACGCTGCCAGGTGATCTATTCAACGCCATACTTGTTAGAATTGTTTGAAATCCACAGGCCAAAACCATTCAAAAATCTGTAAAGGTACTAAAAAGTGCAGACGACATTAACATTAACAGGAGAAATCAAAAGGCTGTTGGTGGGCGGTTGAGTATATGGAAGCAACAGAAATCGACCTGGCATTTAAGGAAGCAACACACAAAATATTCTGCATGCTATCATCATCTTTAGACACGAAATAGGCTCAGAAGTGGACTGCCGTAATGACATCGAGCTCCGAAATCAATCGAAGAATAACTACTGGCAACCATTGTTTCTATCTATTAGCAAGACAATTCAATAGCAAAGTTCTTTACCGAGCAACAAAAAATACCCTGAACAAGAGCAACATTACCCCTGTCCTTTTATATGGAGCAGACGCATGGAGACTTGCCAGAGTGGATGCAATCGCTTTTGGTTTTTTTTAATAGAAAGACTATCCATGTTAACTTCGGTCTTGTATGCGTTGATAGTATGAGGAGAAGGTGGTACTACGAAAAAGTATGCCTGCTATATGATCCGATCTAAATCTGGTCAAAAGGCTGCACCCACAATGAATAACATAAATACACCAAGAGCATGAATACTAGTGCTCCAGCTGCATGGATTCTAATTGAAGTGGTCAATGCTGTTGGAAGGGTACCGAAACCATGTCGACGTACATCACTAAAGAAGCATCGAACTAGCTGGTATCCTCATGACCATTGATCTATAGGCAGTTACCTGACTATCACGGTGTTTACAGGGTGACTGACTCGAACTTTTTAAAATGCTATAATTTTTTTATTTTTTGATAAATTTTTTTGTGCGAAAGCCAAAAATGTTGGAAAATACATCAATTTTCAAATTGTGTCAGTAGTTTTCAATATGTCCACCTTTGGCGTGAATAATGTCCTTGAGACGGCCGAAGAAAGCATCGCACGATGCACGCAAGTGGCTCTGCGGTATTTTGGCCCATTCTCAGCAAAGTGCTTATTTGAGGTGGTCAAAACTTTGGTATTTTTTAGTGCCAACCTTCGTCTTCAAAATACCCCACACAGAGAAATCCAACGGATTTGCATCCGGACAATTTTCAATCCATTGTGTCGAAGAAATGAAGTGTGGAACATTGTTTTTTTAACCAATCTTGGTTGACGCGCGCTTTGTGAGACGGTGCCGAGTCTTGTTGAAATGTCCCCGGTCTCCGACCGAAATGATTGTTTGCCCAAGGCTTCAATACTGCCTCTAAAACAGTTTCACGGTATACGATCGCATTAATTTTGACGCCACGGTCCAAAAATACGAGCGGAAAGTGACCATCGGCGGTTATGGCGGCCCAAACCATCACCATCGGTGCTGCCTGCTTTCTGTTGGCCGTCTGAAGGTGTACATTTTCGAAGGACCTCTCTGGTCAGTAAACTCGGTCATTTTGTTTGTTGACATATTGCTCGATAACAAATGGCGACTCATCGGAAAAAACCAAATTCGGCAGCTCACCACTTTCGTGCAAGCGTAGCAATTCCCTCGCTCTTTCGACTCTAACTGTTTTTTCTTGCGGTTTAAGATCGTGTGCCCTTTGAAAATTCAATGGCTTGAGCCCAAGCTCATTTCTAAGTATGTGTTGCATCCGTTCCAACGATATGTTGAGCTCACGAGCCATTTTTCTTCCACTTCGACGCGGATTTCGCTCAATTCGAGCCTTCACTTTCCGAACCATTTCTGCCGATGTTGCTATTTTTTTATGACCACCTCCATGGCGTGTCGCAACGCTGCCAGTACCACGGTAACGAGCTATGGTTCGAGACACAAATGATTTAATCACGTTGAGGTGCTGGAGGGCTCTAACGATAGCTACTTGTGGTCTTGCAGCCACTATCACGTTTGAATTCCATCGCGGATAAAAATTTTTCAACACAACTGAGACACAAATCGTTTAAAAGACTTGTAAAAAATAAAATTATCTGTCATGTGTCAAAATTTGAGCTCACTGTCATGAACGGTTTGGAAATTATAGCAGTCTGAAGTTGGTTGCAGTTCGAGTTATTCAGGATGTACATCCTCCAAAATAATTCTGTATACGCAATCATATTCTGAGTGTAGTATTCCTCTATGCAGAGACATTATCCTTCTCTTGTTTAGTTTTAAATGCATTTTATTTTCTTAATCATTAACTCTTACATACTAACAGAAAATGCTTAAATGCTAGCTTAAAATTACTTAACAACCTTATACTAACTTACTGGCCCCACACAGGCACTCTAAGCTACTCTAAATTCTTATATTTATGTCTTTCGACTTTATTAACATTTTACTTAGGAATATTTATTTTCTATACTTAAGGCTAAGAAAAAAATTGTTAACAAAAACTTAGCATATGGACTTAATTTTTTATAAAACTTAATATCTAACTTAAAATAAACCTTAGTCTACCTAACATACATACACAATACACACACACAGATATTATACACAATTATATACATATATTAGTGTATACAAAGGTATATACTAATATATGTATGTATTTCTTAAATGCTAACCTAAACCTACGTAAGCTGGCCATCGCTATTCACAGAGCAAATAGATTGGTCAGCTCTGCCTCATTAGTGAGGCTGGTCCGTAATTGACGGAAACGACGACGAAACATCTTCTCCATCATTCAACCACCAGAAATGCTGGTGCTGCCGAACGACATCCCTCTTATCGCGATTCCCCACCGCCCTACTGAACCTGAGACGATCCACACTGCCGTGTGCGACGTCTCTGCCGTAGTTGAGTCGCCTGTCCCCAGCTTTCCGAGCGACATGGAAGATTAACGGGACCGCTGATCTATCCTGGATCAACCCTATCTGATCTAGGTAGAGGAATGCTTCCGGTGGAACGAAGCCGTCAGAGCGCACACTCTCGTGGTAAAGGTAGTTGGGGTAGTAAGCCCCAGATATCAGGTTATTCGTCGAGGCCATTGCTCTTGCAATGTGCCTTCGAGTCAGCTTAATTACGAAGTTGTCCACTCGTATTAGGTTCGCCCTGTTGTAAAGGACCTCATTACGATAGAATTTTTTGTACTCCGACTCTGGTGTTCTGTACAAGCGAAGGCAAGCCCTAAGGCAAGCCCTCTCAAAAACCCGAAACTTTTCCATTAAGCTTGCTCGCACATTGAACCACACGGGACAACCAAATACCAGCATGGGCCTGATAAGGGCCATGTAGCAGATTACCTTTACCCTCGCATCGAGTTGGCTGCTATAAAACAGTCTCTTTGTAAGGGCAAAAGCGCCTTTGGCTCTGGCCAGAGCAGCATCTACATTTTTATCAAAATACAGAAACTGATCTAGCCAGATCCCAAGGTATCTGACTACATATCGACAGGCAAGAGGCTGCCCGCGTTGTCCAATGATCGAGAACTTTCGCCAATTTTTTCTAGTATCCCTAGAGGCTCCAGACAACGGCGTCCTAAAGAGAATGGTTTCCGACTTCTGAAAGTTGATTTTCAACTTCCAGTCATCGCAAAATCGTCTTATCTTATCGAAGTCACGCTGCAAGAGAGTATTAATGACCTCGATTTTTGGACCTGTCCTGTACGCTATCAAATCGTCTGCGTACGCAATAGTATGGGGAAGTGAACCTATCAGATCGCTTGTATAAATGTTGAAGAGGATCGGCGAATTGACCGCGCCTTGCTGAAGACCATTTTTAATTTGAAATATTCCAACAGAAGTCACATCGCCATTTTTCACGATGAACTGTCTGTTGGTTAGCATATTATAAAGAATGTACAGGAGTGGTTTACTGATCCCCAGCCTAGTCAGCTTATAGAAAAGACCCTCTAACCATACGAATACGAAGGCCTTCTCCAAGTCAACAAGGCAGGCACCAGTACATTGGTTTTTGCCTTTATTCCATTGGATATCGGACACCAGTTTAGACGCGGCATGTGAGATATCATGTCCCGCCTTAAAACCGAATTGATTATCCGGAACTATATGTTTGTCCTCAACCCACCTAGACAGAGCTCTATTGATTGCTTTTTCAAACACCTTACTGATATTCGGAAGGAGGCTTATCGAACGGAGATTCGCCGGATTGGATATATCCTTTCCCTTTTTGGGGATAGGTTGAACCACCGCCGTTTTCCAATGCGCTGGATAATGTGCATTATTCATTGCATTATTAAACAGGGTGATGTAAATGTCCACCGCTTCTAGAGGAAGATGTCGAAGCACGATGTTCGGAATACCATCGGTCCCCACTGATTTCTTAGCCCTGATTGTGTCGAAGATCTCATGGAGCTCTTCCTTCGAAATGAACGGGGGTAGGTCACCCTCTCTGGTAATGACATTATTTGCCATATTTTCGTCGCTGAACCGGGTGAAACCAGAGCCCTCAGATCGCCAGTTCCCTACTTCATTTCGAATGTAGAGGTCGTGCACCAAGACGCGATTGTCCAGGTCATAATTAGGGCCAATGGTATCATTGGCCTTGTATATTTCCTGGAAAGTCGCCCCTATGGCTTCAACCTTCTCCTGTGGATCCTCGATCACAAAGAAGTCGTCAACATCAGCGGCCTCATTTGGATCAATACCTGCTATTGTCAGTAACCGTTCGTTGTCTGTTGTCCGCGCTATTTTAAGACACTGAAGGTCGTTTTGATTTTTTCTCCGAAATAGTTTATTTATTTGCGGGAACATATTCGGGTTGCTGGTGTTTACAGCCCGAACCCTGTTGTTCCAATACGAACTTACAGAAATTCTGTAATTCTCTTTTATTAACGTTTGAATATTTTTAATCGATGCCTTCAGTGTCCTAATCTCCGAGTCTTGTCTGTCAGTTAACTGTCTGTACAAGTTCTTGAGTCTTGTCAGAAGTCTACTTTTCTGTCGGTGCAGTGCGTCAATAGTAGGATTGCGGAACAGGTCTTCGTTAGTCGTATGTCGATATCGTGGTATTGTAGAGTCCATAGTTTGTTTAATTGTCTCGTCCATTTGTTTTAGGTAATTGTCGATCTCCTCGTTTGTCAAATTCCTATTGGACGGTGGGTATCCTTCTCTTGTATGTTTGTATTCGTGCTGCTGGTCCATATATAGTCTTTTTCACTAGTTGCGCCCCAATTTGTGTTTTTTTTTTTTTAAATAAAAGGACACTGACTTACTTATTTAGATTGCACTACAGTCCGGGTTGACTGCGGTTCACTTCCACTTGTGTGAGCCGCGTAAAATGAAATCGTCTTCTACTACGTTGTCCTTCTGGGTTGGTGACGAAAACTTGCAGGGTCGTGTTATCCGAGCTTTTCCGAATAGGCCGGCATCACTGTACAGCTCGTAGAGTTCACTGTTTCCTCAATTCTCAAAAGGGACCGAAGATGACCCGAAGAACTTTTCTCGAGAGAGGACTTTACTACTCAATCGTCTTCTAAGCCCAAAAATGCAGCGATTAACAGCAGTAATCCCTCGCATAATTTCCGCACTGGAGTTAATATCGGATGTAGAATAAGTCCCTTATCACCCCTAAGTTGTTGCCGGTTATCGTTTGTTGTGTGACCCACTTCTGCTTCAAAGCAGCAAATGTTCCATTGACATCTCGCTGTATTCTGCCCATAATGTCAATATCGTCTGCCTATTTGGGTAACTGAACAGGATTTGAGAGATGGTGGCTTTGGAGGTGACTTGCGAGTTTCTCAGAATTCTTTCAAGAACGATGTTGCAAAAATCAAATGCATTGAATTGTTCAAATCCATTTCGTGTCCATAGATGCTATCACATGCGACTTTGAAATCAATGCAGAGGAGATGTGTTTTGACTTGGAACTCTTGGGTTCGCAGTGTGAATATTTAGTCTACGTTGGACTTTTCATACCTATCAGACGCCGATCAGACTGTTGAAGAAGGGGCTTAGGCGTTCATATAATACGACAGACAGGATTTTATATGAGATGTTGAGGAGACTGTTCCTCAATCAGGTGATCTTACTTCTTTAGGATTGTACAAATAATGCTGAGGTTCCTTTCGTCGGGCATACTTTCGTATAGATCCTAGAGATGAGCTCATTTATGCTCCATATCCAATCACCTGCTGTTTTAAATAGTTAGGGAGTTAAGCCATCGGGTTCAACAGCTTTGCTAGACTTAAGCTCGAAAATTGCGATCCTGACCGTTTTTATTCAGAAAACATGCCCCTGACGGTGGGATGTTGTCTATCATCGCCGTTTAACTGTCTGTAGAAATAATCTTACCAGATTCTCATCTGTGGTTATAATATGAGGTTTCCTTCTCCTTGCTTACAAATTTCTGTGGAGGAGCTTTGACATAATTTTATCTTTTGGTAAACCTTCCGAACTGCATTTTTCTGATGGCATCTCTCTAAGGCCTCGATCAAGCGTTTCTCGTGCTGTTTTTTTTTGTTTTGTCTTCTGAGGAGTATATTTTCCCTCCCTGAATCGAAGAGGGTCTGGTGGACTCTTGCGAACATTAGCTTAGCACTAAAATCCTCAAGAACAATTTTTAGCTCATATTTAGGGCATTAATCGTAGGTTTTGTCAGGAGCTTGTGGAAAAAAGACCAATCGTACGCAGCGGATCTTTGAATCTAAATCAGTGGGAAGATGCAGTAAAGGAGGCCTTACTTGCAATCCTAAATACAGTGGGAAGTGTACCGAAAACAAGTCAACACATGTTACTGAAAGGAGCTTGCTAAGGATGGGGCTGGCTTGAAAGGCATGTTGATTGAAGTCAGGAACCGTCCTTAAACTGTTAGCCAAAGTAAAGTTAGCATATACACTGGTCCCGAAATTTGGCCTACAGATCTATGGGAAGTCGACTGACAATCACTATGCCTACATCCTCCAAGACCATTCTGTAGACGAGGGTGTTGATCAGTTACCCAAAAATGTGATTCGGTAAACTATCGTCAGAATTTTCACTTCGCAGCCTTGCTTAGTATCGTCGGTGTTTGTGTTAACTGTGTTTGTTTTTAATTATGACTAGGGAATTCAGGATGGACATAGCCAATATACGCGGGCTAAAAAGTAATCACTTTTCTGCGTACGTCCACATCTGTAAGTACCGACCAGCTGTTTTGGCACTTAGTGAAACACAGGTAGATCCCCGCCCACACCTCTCAGATCACTCTGATCTGAAGCTACCTGGCTACGAACTAGTGCCACTATTCTTTTCCCATCGCGGTCTCGCCATTTATGTGCGTAGTAATGTAGCTTACCAAATTCCACCACAATGTAGTCCCTGTTCCAATCCGGAATTCAATTTCATGTGGTTAAAATTCCATCTCCGTAAGCAAATTATCCAGAAGCCCCAAACTAGACAGCAACTCGACCTTTCACGAGTTTGATGCGCTGTCTGACTCCATTCAAAGAATTGTATCCCTGTATCCTCATACTGAAATCGTGAGTACGGGCGATTCCAATATACACAATTCTAGTTGGCTTCGACATTCTGGACAGACAACACACGAGGGACGGTATGTTGAGATCTTCGCTGCGGAAAATAACTTAACCCAGCTTGTAAATGAGCCCACACGATTACGAGACGTTGATAGTCATACCGCCAACACCCTGGACTTGTTTTTAACTTCTCACCCTGACAAGTACTGCGTTGATGTACTCTCCCCTCTAGACTCGTCGGACCATTGTGTCATATCAGCTAAATTCTGGTACACCCACCACACAGTTAGATAAAAGATTCCTAAAAGAGCCGTATGGCAATACGAGAAAGCCACGTGGATGCCGCTGCTGACATGATCACAGAAACTATTCTCTTTGGAATGAGATGCTTTATCCCTCATCGGATGAAGTGTATCAAACCAAAAGAAAAGGCATAGTACGACTCGAGCAGTAAAGAGGCTGTCAGGGTTAGAGAAGTGTTTTTTCGGTCTTTCAAGACCAATCCGACAGAGGAAAACCGAAAAAAGTTTAAACGAGCCAGAAATGACTGCAATGTCTTTCTCAAGCGTGTGAAAAACCTGAGGCAAAAAATACTGCAATGTTCCAAAGGCAGTAAAAATTTTTGGTCATTCCTCAGAAACATTAGAAATTCTGCCTCATCCTCCATTCCAATGCTCATTTACAATGACATTCCACCTGTCAGCTCTTTGAACAAGGCCAATCTGCTTGCTGCACACTTTGCGGTTAGCTCAATACTCCCAGATTGTGCTTTGTCCCCGCCTACACTTGAGTGCGTCGAATCTACAATGGGACGAATCCACATTCGCACTCGTGTTGTAGCAAGAGTACTTAAAGATCTCAACATGCATAAATCCGCTGGTCCAGATGGTATATCTCCCCTTCTTCTGCAGAGGTGTTCTTCCACGCTGGCAAAACCACTGCGTAAGCTTTTTCATCACTCCTACTCTTTAGGACTCTTTCCGAGCAGATTTGTCCAGCCCGTCCCTAAAAAAGGCGAATCTTCTTCTCTATCCTCCTACAGACCCATTGCACTTACGTCCCTTCTTTCCAAGGTCATGGAAACGCTGATAAACCGTCAGCTCATGAAATATCTCGAAACACGAAAACTTCTGTAGCAACAGGTCCACTGGTGATTTGATGGCATGTCTCACCCAAAAGTGGAACCATCAATCTGGCGAAAGCAAGATAGTTGCACTTGATATTTCTAAGGCATTTGACAGAGTTTGGCATCAGGCTCTTTTGTCGAAAATGCGTGCTCTTGAGGTCGATGACTCTCTTCTTCAATGGATAAGGAATTACCTTTCGGAACGTTCAATTCAAGTTGTCTTGGACGGTTTCAAGTCTGATATTCACAAAATAAATGCTGGTGAGCCCCAGGGCTCCGTTCTGTCTACGACACTCTTTTTAATTTTTATCAATGATCTCTTGTCTGCCACTTCTAATCCAATATATTCCTTTGCTGACGGCAGTACTCTCTGCTTTGTATATTCGTTTCCGGACTCACGTTCTTGCTCTTCGGCGTTAGAACGGGAACGCCAGCGTATGTTAAGCTCATTAAATTTTGATATCACCAGCCTAACTAATTGGGGAATTATCAACCGAGTGGAATTTAATGCTTCTAAAACTCAATGCTGTCTGCTGTCATTAACGCGAAATTCAAATACCCAGCCATTATCCATGAATGGCGCTTGCATCGTCGAAACCGATAAACTTTCCAATCTCGGTATGTGTGTCAGTGACAACTTACGTTGGAATGACCACATATTCGATGTCGCCAAAAATTATGCGAAATGTCTAGGTTTCCTCAAGCGATGTAAGAAATATTTAACGCATTTATCAGCCCAAAACTGGAGTACAATGCCCACATCTGGTTAGGTGCTCCTAAAAGATCTCTGCACGTGCTAGATAGGATTCAAAACCGTGCGATAAAACTAATTGGTGATACTAATATCAGTCAATCAATTGACACCCTCGAACACCGACGTAATGTCTCCTGTCTCACTTTGTTTTATCGCTATTTCCACCACCAGTGATCCATTGAAATGGCCAGTAGCATTCCGCCCATTCAAACTTTCAACCGTAACACCCGTCTCGCTGTGAATGCTCATCAGTAAACCCTCAAGCCCATTTTCGGCCGTACTCAAAAATATCGTGATTCTTTCCTAAGCCGTACAACTCGCTTATGGAATGCCCTGCCAACCTCTGTGATTCCTGGTCGTTACAACTTGCAAACATTTAAAAACAATGTACATCGGTACTTGTCTTTTCTTCTTCCCTAAATTTCCTTCACCCGCGCTGTGTACGAATATTTTAAGGGTACTAAAACCCCTTGAGCGCGCGCTGATTACAAAAAAAAACCTCGTCAGATAATAATATGAATAACTTTTTGGTGGGTCTGAAGTTTCTTCCGCGCTGAATAGAACTCAATCAGCGAAAGCTTGACATGCACGGTGTTCATTTGGATTAAGCCTTGAGTTAATACGAGTGTGATCCTATACGGACGTGTAGCCTTTTCGCAAAATACTTCTTAGGAAGATTCGTGAGATGCCCAACTCTTGAAACTGATTGCGGTCTTTCCGGCCAACCCTCGTACAGCCTCAGTTCTGGGGTTTCTCTGTTTCATTGGTACGGCAACATTATGGAGTGAATAAATTGATTCGAATATTTTCACTAAATGCTTACGCAAATATAACGACGGTAAGCTTTGTATACATTCCTACATAACAGTGCTAGTGTGGAAAAGTAGGGCGAATCTAAAGGGTAAGATCCCTTAGAAAACATAGACATCTATTGTAATTCTATTACACTTCATGGAAATTGTTTTCCCTTGGTTTAAGGCTTAGATGGAGCTGCCGATGATCAAATCAAAACCCTCCTTTGATCACACTTTGACCACACTAGGCACCCTGGAGAGCCATGGCATCTGTAGTCATGCTTATGTAAAACCCAAGTGTCAATGGAAGCATTAGCCGAAAACGTAGGCGGTCTTAAAGCAGATGCTTGTCCTGAGAAACTGTTTTTTGAAGCTTGCCTAGAAAGTTCATAGGTGATCTTATTTCCCGTGATTCTATTGTGAACTCGAATCTAAGAAACATTTAACGAATTCAGTCTTGCAACTACGTTCAGAGAAGCCTTGCACTCTCGCAGACGCAAATACTTTCCTGGCTTAGAATGACCGAAACCATTCCTTTTGCGCAGGGTGGGTCAATTTCGTACTTTTGCAGGAACAGGTTCTGATGTCATTGCCTCAAACAGCATGTCCCTCACGGACCAGTGCCAAAAGATAGTCGGCGTGTTGTACCAAAGACCACTTCTTTTTAAACAAAGAATTGCTTCTAGAGTGCAGCCCATGATATAAATATCAAGTGGAGAGAGTTTAATCATCCCGTCAAGAGGGATAAAAAACAAGACCGGTGGTGGTTTCCCCCCCCCCCCCCCCTGCGATGTCCAGATGAAGCCAGTGTTACAACTGGCATATATCGTGGTTCTGGTGGACGTTAAAACCTCCGTCAAGACAAACCCGAAACGCCAATAAGGCCGGTTTACCAATAAGGATGCTGTTTTCATCTCTCTGACGCTTCGGATTGGCAATGCTGGCAATGCAGTCAGTGCTGGCAATGCAGTAAGTCTAAGCGACGTTTTTTCAGACACTGTGTTGATAAACTGTTGACGCTAGCAAAAGCAGAGAATGTTTGCATTCGGGGAGAGAGCTGCGATATGGAAAGCGTGCATCTTAGGGTCAATTTGCCACGCAGCAAACTGTAAGTACGTCTGTTTCGAAACTCTCGAAACTAAGATTTTTAAAGCTGGCGGACCATGCAATCTGATGCGCGCTATCTTTTGGATTCTGGGGAGGACGCCTTAACGTGTCCTTGTACTCAGACACTGGACTCGACATAGCAGAGTTGGAGAGCAAAAATTGGGGCAATGGCTCTTCGTCATTGTAGGCTAAGGCAAGGCATCTGTCGATTCCACGTCATACGTTGGAATGATTATTTCCCGTTTTATTTCCAAATGAATGGAGGCAAGAGACGACCAATCTGCGAAAATATCAAAACGGCGAGATTGTTCGAAATCCACGAAATCAGCCAGACTGAAAGCACTCAGAACATCTAATGGCACGTACATGAAAGCAGACACTCTCTGTTTTATAACCTGATCAGAACCAGTCCACAGCTTTCTAGTATCACTCAAGCAGCATGCGACCTGAGTAACCCAACAGCCGCTGTTGGTATCTGTTATCGGTTGTTGTGACGGGTGAGATCAAATTCGCTTCTGCTGCTTTGATGACTTCAAGTCGCCTGGCACCGATGGCTTATGTCTAGTTATGACATGAAAATGTATAGACCAGGAGGAGAATCTCTACTGCTAACATGGCATTCACATACATATAGAACCACTGACAATTGGAAGAGATGACTACATGCTGGCCAAGAGCTTCAGACACATCAATCTGACTTCCTTCATGTTGAAGAGTATGGAAAGAATGTCGAGTTCCCTGTGTTCAAAACTGTTTTTGTTCGAATGCATCATTTGTACATGATGTAACATTAATATCAAAATCGAGCATCTTGTCAGACTCAGTTTCAAAATCTGCGCTTGAGTTGGGCATTTTCATAGATACTGAGCGTACTTTCCTCAACGCAACCTTTGGTTTGACGGTATGTGTAACTTGATCATTCAACACAATTTCGACTTATTTAAAGCAAAGCAGATAAACAGGACCTGCGGATGCTGACTATTGCCAATATATGATGGCTACCGCTACCATCTTTGTCGGCTCTGTTCAACGCTTTAGGCAGCGACTTCCCAAGAATTTAAGCGAAGTTTTAATAAGACACGCGATAAACCATGTCATCAAGGAGGATCATCTGCATCTACATAATGCGCATTATTTATGTGTCAGACTCCACAGAAAGATCTGTCTCGATTGCCCAGAAGGCTAGAAGGGCACGTAACGCAGTCGGAACTGACCTTGAAATTTGATTTGGCTGATCAGTAAACGTTGCTGAAGCGTACACCTTTCCACAATTAAATTGTAGACAATCGCGAACACAAATATAACATCTTGCAAAGTTGGTATGCTGTTGGCAAAATGAGGTACAATCAAAAACCCTTTATAAGAGCTGCTTACAGGAAGTTTGTTATCATGTGTCCGTGCCCTGCAGTGTTTAGCATTAGTCTGGATACTGGTAGTGTAGTCGACTGCTCCATTGGCCTTCTCGTTTATAAACCTCAAATGCTTTCGTAATTAAGCCTATGACTCGAGAGTTCTTTAACTTAGAGCATTGGCCTCTTTCCACTGTTCTTCAACTGGTGGGCCCCCGCCCAATTATCAAGGCTTCGCCCATCAATGATGTTGTCTAATAAAAAGCAGGGGAAGAACATATTGCTAGCCTTATCGTAAACATCTTCAGATGACGCCTTTGAAGGTTGCTATGATTTACCAGTTACAAGTTGCCGTTCATAGGTCTTGTTGGCGGCTGGACTACCGGTAGTCCCTATCATAGTCCCTGGTGGCTGTGGTTTAAACCTAAATCGCGGCAAAGGGTCTTCCTGCTGGTTGACCCATTGTAGTTGCAAATAAGTACTGGGTGCTGTAACCCTAAGAGCAGCAAGAGGTTTTAGATCGACCTCGACTCATACCAAGGGTGGAACTTGTGCCTCCAACACAGTTCCGAATTGGTATCAAAGGATTGGCGGAGAGCGATGGCAAGGCGTATCCTTGCTCCCATGGATGTATGGGCATCCCGTAAACATAAGTCTATATGACAGGTGGTTTACGTTAAAAACTAGAGACTAATATTCTTCAACTGGTATAGTCAGCAGTTCAGCTTTGTCGTGACTACGTGCGTTACAAGCAAGATCTATATATTTTGATATTTTCGTTGCAAAGTTCCGCCACTTCGTCTTTGGTTTTGGCAATGAATACTGAATATGAATATGGATTCAGGTTTATACGCAGATGTTGCTCTGACAGTCTGTCTGGAATTTTCCTTCTGCCAGGCATCTTGTACAAAATGACTTGTTGAACACCTCTGTTTTCGTTTGGACTGATATCTTTAAGTAGAGGGATTAGATCAGGATTCTGCTCAAGAGCTTTGTTGATTTTTATTGAGCTTGCTGCTGTTGAGACTCTACTGTAAGGGCTACCTCATAGGTCATCTCTTAGTGTTTGGAATACCTCACGTTTACTCTTTCCTACAAGGAGTTCTTCTACAACTTCTTTATTACATTTTCTCTATTCATTTGTGTTGCAATCAGCGGGTGCCTTACCATTCCTGTTGAGCCCACTCTGAACCTTGTAATGCGGTCAATCCACCTACTCGTATATACTGATATTTTTGCATTTCGACTTGACTTCTATGGCAAGGAAGCGTCACATCCTTGGGCGAGACACATTGTAAATTGTACTAATGGCTGTGCCTAAAGTATGCCAGCTTTCGTATCTTTGTTGCTACGTTTCAATTTTGGCTTTGAAATTTCAAGAATGATGACATGATGAACACTCTTTGAATACAAGTCCAATGCTTCCAATTTTTGCCTTCTCGCTATGAACCCACTAAACCAAGTGAGGTCAGGGATAAAGATGCATCTGTCATTGTTAAAGGTTAACTTGGTTCTCTGGTCAAGTAGCACGAGGTAAGAACTTGCAAGCTCCTAAGAAATGCCTCGCCTTTGTGGTTGGTTTTCTTACAGTTCCATTCTACAACCCATGCGATGAAGTCTCCAGACAAATCCGTCCAGCATCTGCTGGCAATCTGGGATGCTCACCCTCGGTGGGACATACGTGAGGAAAAAATGGATGCCATTTTTTGTGCGGTACAACAACTACCTGCAGCCTTGACCCTAATCACTTGCGCCTCAGAAGTACTCTTTTATCCAAAAACTTTCTAGATTCCAATTACCATTCCGACAAATTCGATTCTTTCTTTAACTTTGCAGCACATCCTCAATAAATTGCATCAATTTCAATGTGCACCCAGCACGCCCATTCCAATGCATTTAACCTTATTTCGAAAATTTATTTACCCCAAAAATGCTCTCAGAGGAGGCTCTCGAGACTCCATCGCCGTTGACGACGTGACAAATTCACTCAAGGAAATTTCCAACAATTTCATTTGGAAATTGCATCTCCCTAAGGACATTCCACCGATGGAACATGAACAACGAACATCTCGTCATGGCATCTGGATTTAGTATTAGTATGGGTCTGCTTCCCACACTCCCTTAGCCGTTGCCATTATCATAAGAAAACTTTTTATCCACATAATAAATCAATTCACTTCTTGTCTCTTTCGATCTCACCTCATCTATCTTCGAGTAGTCCTTCCGCCTTCCGTAGAAGCTTCAAGGACTAAACTCTCATCTCTACCAAGCGCTGCACAATTTTATTATTATTTTTTTTTTTTTCACTTTTTTATAGTTTAACTTTGTCAACCGGAAGCGGAACAGTTGAACAGAGAGCTAGGCAAAAGAACAAAGCGGAAAACGAAATATAAAAGGAGTACGAAAAACGATAGAATAAACGACATGACGATAATCGAACGGTAATAAAAATTTGTCTTCCATTTTTCGTGAATGGGCTGTGCTCACATTTCTATGTGACTTTAGAGCCGTTTCGGATCAGGTCCTTGAACAGGGAGAGAAGAACCAGAGACGATGAAAGTCCGTAATAGAATTGCAGGTTGTTCCGTGGAAAGGGAAATTCGTTGTTGTTTTTTTTTTTTGGTCTCTCTCTGTCTCTCTATTTCGTCGTTGACTTCCTGGAATGGATAAAAGTTGCATTCGCCATCCAGCCAGATTTGTAGCAACACTCGTACTCGTCGGTCGGTCCATCGATAGGTACGGATACCTAGCATATCAAAATGGAACCGGATGCTGGAATAAAATCCGAAGACAAAGTGCCTACAATAATTCGGATTCTCATTGGAGATTCTATGGCGGCGATTGTGAAGTGAATTGTGGCGCAACAGTGCGCTACATGGTGTTCGACGGGGGATTTGAGTTGCGTCCTTCCAGCCATTTGAGGCGCCAGTCGATGTGTTACAGCAACAGGTGGATGGGTCGTGTAGTGTATTCGTATACTCGTAAATCGATAGATTGGATTTTGCTCTGCTTGCCTTGCCTCTTTTATATCCTTTTACTCCTTTCGGATGTGTTTGGTAAGGTTATATGTGAATTTGCTGGCATGGGGTGTTCAGAAACGCAATAAATGAGGCAAAATGAAAGAATTGGCGTTACCATGGCTTATTTAACTTCGAATGGAGAAAAGTTTATCAGAAAATAGTCGATTGGGAGATAATTTTTGCAGTAGTAACCCTCTACGTACAATTCCCTAATGACATTTATATTATTTACCCAGAATTGGGATATTCAAGTAAAGTGAAACATTTTTCAGACGTTCATAGATGTATGCAAGGACATGTTTTCCTCATTCCATAATGATGGGCCGTGCAGTGACGGCTTATGAAATATTGCCTCAGTTTGCTCTAGTGCTTATCGTACTGCATATTCGGGAACCTAAACACCTTAGATGAGCCTTATCAGACCATAGTTACATCGAACTCAGAATCGAACCGTAAAAAAAAACTAGGCACGATTCAAGGAGAAGCTCGGCAAGTCTATCAGTGCTCCCCCTAAACTAAGGACGAAAAAAAAGCTAGAGGAAAATATTCAGAACCTTGATGGTACCCACACCAAGTGTTTTGAACTGGCATGTCCAGCTAGAAAGACTTGGTAACGAAATCAGAATGCGTCTAAACAGGTCACTTAAGACTAATTTCGAGGAACACTGGAATCTTTACAGATCAAAGCAAAAGAATGTAAAAAGCTTATTCGGATTTCGAAGAGTGCCTCTTACAAAGATTTTTGCGAAAAGATCGAAACTGGCGGTAAAACCAGTTGGCTGGTCAAAGCCCTCAAAAGGAGAAAATTAAAGATGTCTGCACTGAGTCGAAAGTAGAGACTCTAAGTCTCATGATTGAGGATCACTTCCCAGGTAACCTAATCAGAACCACGTCACAACCAGTTCCTACTAACTAAAGTGATAGTGAGCGGAATTATACGACACGCCGTAGCTGGTATATCTCGTCGGTTGTGATAACGGATGAGGCCATTAAACGTGATCAATGGGAGACTGATATCTTCAAGTCACCTGGCACCGATGGCATCCTAGTTAAGTTACGAAAAGTTATAGACCAGCTACTGGTAGCTTTGAAGACTGTCTTTACTGATCTGACTTTTGCTTACATACCGAAGCCTTTATACCGAAAACCGGCAAAGAGAACTACGTGCTCGCCAAGAGCTTCAGACCTGACTTCCTTCATGTTGAAGAGCATGGAGAGAATGGCCAATGTGCGCTAAACTTCTTTGCGAATGCATCTTCTGTCTGAGATGCATCACGCTAATCAACGCGACAAGAAGGAAGACGCGGTGGGCATACTCATCAACATTGAGGGTATTTCCACAGCGCAGCCTCTGACGGCATGTGCAACTTGGCCAAACAATATGGCGTAGGCGAATCACTAGTGGATGAAAAGAATGTTGGTGAATAGAAAATTGATTGCGGATGCTGGCTGCGACCAATATGTGGTGACGGGTGTAAACAGGCGTTTCCCGCAAGGCGGCGATATGTCTCCACTGCTATGGTGCATGTTCGTCGACTCACTGCTCAACGCTCTCAATAGTTCTGACGTCTATGCACAAGCATACGCGGATGATGTAGCTGTACTCTGTTGGATCGTGCCTAGTGACTGTCTGATCTAAAGCGCAGACAGCCTTAGAAGTGGTAAAATATTGGTGCACCAAAAATAGGCTTTCACTTAATCCGCTCAAAACTGAAGTTGCTCTCTTTACAAGAAGAAAGAAATTGACTGGTCTCACTCATCTAGTGCTTAAAGGCATAATGAAGCTAAGTATTTCGGTGTCATCCTGGATAACAAAATTCTATGGACTAAACATGTTACATAGAAAGGCACTGTCGGCCTTCTGGCAGTGCAAAGAACCTATCGGCAAGACAAAGGGCCTGTCACCGAGAAGGATCTGCATGGCTATCATAAGGCCAATTTTATGCGTTGGCTGTCTGGTGGAACATGCTCTCACGAAAATACGTTATTGCTGCTGTTACCAGACTTCAAAAACTAGTCTGTCTCATCTTCATCGGAGCTTTCCCTACCACACCAGGCTCCGCTATAGACCCCTTGATATTCATATCATGGGTGACACTTTCAAAGCCATCTTCCGTTTTAAAAAAAATTGTCTTCGGTACAACACGAACTGGAGCTTTGATGACCTTGGCCGCCGACTGCCTTATGACTCTGGTCTCATGGAAATGGCGTCTGATTCAATAACGCCAGAATTTCTGCTGCCGAAAAAAAATACGAAATCGACTTTCCCTGTGCTCGAGACTGGTTTCGACCAGAATCTGCCCCACGAAAGGAATGTAGTCGGGTTTTCACGGATGGCTACAAAACCGATCTAGGATGTGATGCTGGTGTCTTTCTGGTGGACGACAACGTTAGATATCACTCTTCGGTAGGAAAACTAGCGTCTGTCTTCTAAGCGGAGATATACGCAGTCCTGAAAGTAACGAACTATATTGTGAAGAATCGATGGAGGGGGCAAAGCATTTGCATCTGAAGCGATAACCAAGCTGCGCTTAGAGCCTTGCTAAGCCATCTTAAAACTTTTAAGCTATTTCGAGGATGTAAGATTTCTCTGAACGCAGCCGAAAGTCTAAATTCACTTAGTCTTGTCTGGATCCGAGGACACAATAGGATCACGGGAAATGAAATCGCCTATGAATTTGCTAAGCAAGGCTCAGAGAAGAGTTTTCTAGGACCGGAATCTAGGCTAGGTCTGCCTACGTCCTGGGTTAGAGCTTCCATGGACAGCTGGGTTTCATATGAGCTTAACTGTAGATAGCATGACTCTACAGGTTGCCGACAGACCAAACGAATGCTTCCCGACGTCTCTAAAAGGTCAGCGGCCTTCTTGCTGTCCCTCAGTAGGGAAGACTGCAACCTGCTTACTGTCGTCGTGAGAGGGCACTACAGTTTTGCTAAGCACTTAAATGAGCTGGACGTAAGTGATAAAACACCCTACTGTGAAAGTCTATGAATTTCCGGCTTAAACTCGCATCAAGCTGCAGGCGCTTGCCGTGGTGGTGCTCTTACTGTAGTCACTTTATCACTAAAACTCTTACTCGCCTTTCTTCGAAATATTAAGAAATTTCATTAAAAGGAATTTGCAAGGAGTACAATGGACTAGTTCTTAGTTGGATTGCTCTGTTCCGAAACAAAAAAAAAAAAGAAAAAGAATTAGCGTTAAGCTGATCTCATGAAGTGACACTTCCGGAAGCCAGTATGCCTGATCGGGCTCTAGTGCCTCAAAACCACCGGTAGGGCAAAAGAAAAGTCAGATATACATTCCTACATTCACACTGTTGCCGAACGACAAGTGTAAACTCCAATTAATGTAAACGCAGCCTTACTCTTCTTCTTTCTTTCTTTCTGACATTTATTCGTTTTTCATTGTTCGTATTCGCCTTACAAGCGCAAATCATTTAATTTGACGCATTTAGTATTTGTCAGCCGAAAAAGAAAGAAGGGAGTAAAACTGCGGTAAGAATGCCATAAATATTGTAATAAATGTAAAAATTGATTATTTATAGAAATAAACTCTTCTCCAACGCAAACGAAATAGACGTTCTGCATTTTACTCTAACTCGGATACGGTTAAGAGTTAAATCGCATCCCTTCCAGTCCCCAGCCGTGACAATTCTTTATTTCGCAGTTTTGGTACTGCAATAAGCCGCCATTGCCGCCGCGGCAGAATTCTTACGACTCTCAAATATCGACTGCCGAATGCAACGTACGCCGCCGCCACCACGAAGAAGTCCACGTTTTCAGCAAGAACCTTCCATCACCATTTCCACAGCTGAAATTCACATGGATAAGGAAAACCCCGCTGCCTTTGACCTGGTTACCACCAATGAGAAGCACGTAAGTACCATGAATACCAATATAGTAACAACTTCAGCTACGATGTCCACGACGGTTGCCTCCACGAGCGCTGCCTTCAGCACCAAAGCACAATGTCCTCCGCCCATAAATACTGCCACTGCCGCCGCAGCACAAACCGAAGACATTCTGCTGAAAATGCAAAGTCAAATCGTCTCACTGGAGAATCAGCTAAAGAACATGCAAGAAAGGTTGAGGGAAAGCGATTTGCAATGCCAATCGTTTGAAATAGCGGTACAAGGTCAAGTACCACTAACCGTTCCAACCGTACCTACGTCATCAATATACGGGACATCGCCATCACTTCAGCCATTTACCACGTCAGATGCAACAATTTCAACGATGGCCTGTTCACCGATTGACCTTCAACCAATAACATACACGCTTCCGCCAAAACAAAGTTCCTACAGTACCATCTACACACGGCCAACAACGACAACGAGTATGCCATCCACAAATGCCACCATGCCGCCGGCAAGTTATGGTTACTTAAACGCAAATGTAGGAAATACGAGTTTTGCTCACACGTCGAACAACGTTTATGCACAGCCGCCTTCTTCGATTTACAGCGCCATACCGCAGCAACACATTATGAACTCTGGATGTTCCTCCCAAGCTATGGTATCTCGAAAGGTTCAAGAGCTTCCAGCGTTTGGTGGACAGCCTGAGGATTGGCCCATCTTCCTAACTGCATTCGTACAGTCAACAGCTGCATACAACTACACAAACCTGGAAAACAACCAGCGGTTGCAGAAAGCTCTAACAGGAGAAGCAAGAGAGACTGTTAGATCTCTCCTAATCCATCCCGACAATGTGAATGCGATTATCGATCAACTTCGCTTTCGGTTCGGTCGCCCGGAGCAGCTAATACGAAGCCAATTGAACCAGGTACGTGAGATTGCGCCGATCAGTGAAAGTGCAGTAACTCGTCTTATTCCATTTGCGACTAAAGTGAAAAATCTTGCGGTGTTTCTCCAAACAGTGAATGGCCATCAGCATATGTCGAATCCAACCTTATTAGAAGAGTTAGTCGCCAAGCTTCCAATGACTAAGAGGCTGGAGTGGGCCAGATGTGCTATTCAAGTGCAACCATATCCGACGATTGTAAACTTCAGCGATTGGCTAACTGACATGGCCAATTTAATTTGTACTGTGCAAGATAGTGACAACAGAGAGCCGAAGAAACTGATGCCAATTCTACATGCCGCGGGGAATCACCGCCCATCTGTTCCAAAGTGTCCTACGTGCCAAGGTCAACACAAGGTCAGTGAATGTAAGCGATTTATTGACTTATCAGTACCCGAGAGGTGGTCCAAAGTAAAGCATAATCGCTTGTGCTTCACTTGCCTAAAACCCGGACATGCAACACGCGACTGTCGCAGTAAGAGATTTTGTTCCGTTAATGGTTGTCAGAGACGACATCACGAGCTGCTCCACGAAGAACTAACTGCGCGCCCTGTAGCGCAGCAACAACAACTGCAAGATGAAACAGCAGAGGAACCAATTGCATGTACTTCTGGTAACACATTGCTGGCTACGCAGGATGTTGCAAAAAACGACCGTTTGCTGTTTCGTGTATTACCAGTTACGCTTTATGGTCCAAACAAATCCGTCGATACGTATGCCTTACTAGATGAAGGATCATCAATAACAATGTTGGATGCCGATTTGCTAAAGGAGCTAGGTCTGCGTGGTCAACAACACAGCCTAAATATGCAATGGATTGGAGGAATACAAGCTCAAGAGCAGACAGTGCTAGTCGACGTCTATGTCAGTGGAGCTGGTAAATATAAGAAGCATAAGTTGCGAAACGTTCACGGAGTGTCAAATCTCAACTTACCGACTCAAAGCTTGGATGATAGCGAACTTCGTAATCTTAACAGCCGCTTCGGGAGATTGAAGTTGCAGCCATATTCCAACGCCAAACCTAAGCTGTTAATTGGTCTGGACCACTGTCACTTGGGTCTGCCAAATGATTTCCAGATAGTAAACAAAAATGGTCCATACGTTGCAAATACGGAACTCGGTTGGGTAGTGTTCGGCCCAACTACAAAGATTGCTTCCACAACGCAGTCATGCCTTCTCACATATACATCGAACGATGATTCATTGCACAAACTGGTCGCAGAGTATTTCGAAACCGAGAGCTTTGGAGTAAGGCCATCACCTCCCATCGAGAGCAATGCCGACATTCGAGCTAGAGATATCCTGCAGTCGACAACGAAAAGGATTAATGGAAGATTTCAAACCGGACTGTTGTGGAGGGCTGATAATATTGACCTGCCCGATAGCCTTCCCATGGCAGTCAAGCGCCTTACTGGTATAGAACGCAAGATGAAGAGAGATGAGAACTTCGCCGCCGCCTATTGTTCAACCATCAAATCTTACATCACGAAGAACTACGCCCGTAAACTGCAGCCAGCAGAAGCCGCCGAAGTTGGTCCGAAGACATGGTATTTGCCACATTTTGGGGTGGTGAACCCAAATAAGCCATCCAAACTACGCCTTGTGTTTGATGCCGCAGGTAAAGGGAACATCACTTAATTCACACCTGTTGAAAGGTCCTCAACAATACCAACCGTTGCCGTCAGTATTATTTCACTTTCGTGAAGGAGCCGTGGCCGTCTGTGGGGACATCAAGGAGATGTTCCACCAAATATTGATTCAGCCAGAGGACAGGTGCGCCCAAAGATTTCTTTGGCGTGATGGCGATGATTCAAAGCAGCCTGACACATACGAAATGGTGGTCATGACGTGTGGGGCATCATGTTCACCCTGTGCAGCCCAATACATTAAGACGATCAACGCTATGGATCATAAAACCCACAACCCACGTGCCCTTAAAGCTATCACGGACCATCACTACGTTGACGACTTCGTAGATAGTTTTGATACCATCGACCAAGCCATCGAAATATCGCTGCAGGTAAAGGAGATCCACAAGGATGCCGGTTTCGAACTAAGGAACTTCACCTCGAATTCACCAAAGGTTCTAGATGCCTTGCAAGGCAGTGATGCTGCTGTGTTCGTGAATTCTAAAAGTAGTCTGGAGGCTGAGAAAATACTCGGTATGTTCTGGCAGCCAGCGAGTGACAATTTCAAGTACCAGTTAAGGTTCCACCACGTCGATAAAAACGTCATTGCCGGAGAAAGGAGCCCTACAAAGAGAGAACTGCTAAGTGTCATAATGTCAGTTTTCGATCCTTTGGGGTTCCTAAGCCATTTTATTATCGCTGCCAAGTTGCTGATGCGAGAGGCTTGGCGACATGATATACCATGGGACGAATCGTTGCCAGACAAAATTCTCCTAGGATGGAACAGATGGCGGTCAAAGCTATCAGATGTAGTCGAATTCAATGTCCCACGCTTTTATTTTCGAAATGGTTTACCGCATGATCTCCAGCTTCATGTTTTTGTGGACGCTAGCGAGGATGCCTTCGCTGCAGTGGCGTACTGGAGAGCGGTCAATGCGAATGATGGGGTAGAAACGTCATTTGTTTGTTCTAAAACAAAATGTGCTCCGCTGAAGCCACTAACAATCCCACGTCTTGAGCTTCAGGCAGCCGTCTTGGGAGTACGATTGATGACAACTGTAATGGAGCAGCATTCAGTACGTGTTGCTCGCAGCGTTCTCTGGAGTGACTCAACAACAGTCATCAAATGGATATGCAGTGAGCATCGTCGATACAAACAGTTTGTGGCGCATAGAATTGCGGAGATACTAGCGGCTACTAGTTCTATGAACTGGAGGTGGGTACCAACCCATGAGAACCCTGCTGATGAAGCTACGCGGTCTGCTAGTCATCTCGACTTCAGCGCTTCATCACGTTGGTTAAGAGGTCCCGAATTTCTGCTGAGGAAGGAAGACGAGTGGCCTGGCAATGCCACCACCATCCCCATTGATCGTGAGGAAGATGAAGAAGAGCTTCGCCCAAAATATTCGCTGATCGCCGTGAGTACAAATATCATAGATTTTAATCGTTTTTCCTCTCTCAACAGGCTCACGAGAACAATGGCCTGGGTACTGCGATTCTTGGCTCGATGCCGCAAACGCTCCCGTAACCACGAAGACAATGGACTAACAGCTTGTGAGCTCAATGCAGCCGAAAAGTTATTGTGTCGCCGGGCTCAGTTGGAAGCCTTCCCCGCAGAGCTCAAACAAATTAGGTCGAACGAAGCGCTACCAAAGGGAAGTACGTTATGCCAACTCTCACCCTACATCGATAGCGATGGCATCCTCCGAGTCTATGGTAGAGTCGATGCAGCCAGCTGGCTCACCTACGCCGCCAAGCGACCGATCATATTGCCACCTGCCCATAGGTTTACGGCCCTCGTAGTTGCTGATAAACACTGTAGGATGAAGCACCAGAACATTGAAGCGACGATCTGTGATATTCGTCTGAAATACTGGATTCCCCGTCTACGTCAAATTATGCGCAAGGTCATCGCCAACTGCCCCAAGTGCAGGATTTCCAAAGCCACAGCAGTTACTCCAGTGATGGGTCCCTTGCCTGAGGACCGACTTACGCCGTTTGTGAGACCCTTCTCATATACCGGATTGGATTTCTTTGGCCCACTTACTGTTTCGATTGGACGCCGTACGGAAAAGCGCTGGGTAGCGCTCTTCACCTGCCTGGCTGTACGCGCCATTCACCTCGAGATTGCCTACGATTTATCAACCGACGCATACATTTTGGCAATACGAAATTTCATCAACCGCCGTGGAGTCCCTGTAAGAATCCGTTCTGACAATGGGACGAACTTCATTGGCGCCAACCAGGAAGCAAAACGATTCTCTGAAGTGTTTGACTGTAACCGTGTGCAGGACGAGTTGGCTACCAAAGGAGTTGAGTGGGTGTTCAACTGTCCAGCCAATCCATCGGAGGGAGGAGTGTGGGAGCGAATGGTACGGTGCGTGAAGCGGGTGCTACTCCACACACTCAAGGAAGTGTCGCCACGCGAGTATACTTTACAGTGCCTTGTAATAGAAGCCGAAAATGTGGTAAATTCTCGCCCACTTACACATCTGCCAGTTGAACCCGATCAAGAGGAGCCGCTCACGCCGAACCACTTTCTGCTTGGCTCTGCAAATACAGCTCAGACACCGAGTGCAGACGAGCCACTGGAGAAATTATGTCGTCTAAGAAAACAATGGCGAATAGCCCGACAACTAAGGGATCGTTTTTGGAAACGGTGGGTAGCCGAGTACCTGCCAACTCTGACACGCCGAACCAAATGGTGTCAACGGTCAAGACCAATAACTAAAGGAGACCTGGTGTTCGTCTGCGACGTGAACATACCACGGAGGCAGTGGTGTCGAGGTCGGATCGAGAATGTGTATACAGGAACCGATGGAGAAGTCCGAAGGGCCGATGTCCGTACATCTAAAGGACTAATGAGACGACCTGCATCAAAGCTCGCCGTTCTGGACTTGTATACTAGTGAATCGGGTTCGATCCACGGGGGCGGGGATGTTGCCGAACGACAAGTGTAAACTCCAATTAATGTAAACGCAGCCTTACTCTTCTTCTTTCTTTCTTTCTGACATTTATTCGTTTTTCATTGTTCGTATTCGCCTTACAAGCGCAAATCATTTAATTTGACGCATTTAGTATTTGTCAGCCGAAAAAGAAAGAAGGGAGTAAAACTGCGGTAAGAATGCCATAAATATTGTAATAAATGTAAAAATTGATTATTTATAGAAATAAACTCTTCTCCAACGCAAACGAAATAGACGTTCTGCATTTTACTCTAACTCGGATACGGTTAAGAGTTAAATCGCATCCCTTCCAGTCCCCAGCCGTGACACACACAAACTAACGCCACAACGATGAAGGAGATTACTTAGAAAGTACGGCGTCTTAGTAGTGGACGTATACACTATCTGGCCGGATACTTGTTCTAAAAAGAGGAGGAGTGATCTCGGGGCGAATAAGCATATTCCTGTCAGAGCTCCATGGCAGCACAACGAGGAAAGACTCGCAAAACATTTAATCGGTGAAATAAATAAAAGATGAGCGAGGACGATTGCTAGCGGGGAGCAGCAAAATTTGTAATACATTGAGCGCTGTATTGTAAAATATGAGCAATAGAAAAGTACTTTAATGCGTTACTTTACGTTAGAGAAGTATGTCAGCACAATCCATCTCACTCGGCTGTCGGACGCAAAAACGAAACAACGGATTTCACGGAAGCCAAAGTTAGCGAATCAGTAAAAAGGATTAACTATGCGGGCGCAGTCGGACCGTGTCACATACCCTCCGAATTATGGGCCACAATCGTAGACCTCTTGAGTTTAACGGCTTGGAATTTTGTTCAGTAAAATTATAAGCGGCGATTATATGTCTAATCAGAGGAGGGTGCGCTTTCTTATTCCACCGTCGGAAGGCCAAGGCGACACGAGACAGGAGTTACTCCAATTACACCTCAGCTATTTGCAGAATCTGTTTCAGGTCGTACAAAACAGCACAACACAGCAGCACAGTGATAAGTCCGAAAAGAGTTCACTTTCTTTAGCCGATGATAGAGCTATCATGAGCAGCGACGTAACATCCCTTCGGGCAAATTAAATCATTTGAAAAAGGCGCTAAAAATAACTTGTCATGAATTGGTCGTCAAAAGATTGAAAATCCATTTGTGTCTGTTTAGAAAGAATCATTGTGCCAATGTGCGGAAAATTTTAAAAATTTAGTGTCTATCGTTGACCACTAGGGAAATTACGATGATGATGCCGCACAGAGATTCAGTGCGGGGTGGCTTAAATGACCGGAAAACTCCGCAAAATTGTGTGACAGCTTATATACTGCAGTCATTTTGCAGTTTTAACATGGGCATCACAATGTTGAACGATGCACGAGACGTAAAGGAAAAATGACAACGACGGAAATGAAAATGTTACAAATGTCAAAGCGCGAGCTAATGACAATTGAGCGTATTTCCTGAAGTCGTCATATTCAAAAGCCGATAGTGGACAAACCTCAAGTTGAACAAATCAGCTGATTTTCTCATTTTTAACGGAGGTCGCCAGAAAATCCGGTCCAAAAAGCAATAGAGATTCAAGTTCCTGGCCAGGGTAAGAGAAACGAAAACATCAGCAAAATCTTGGCCTCATTAGCTAGGTGATTAAAAATAAAGGGGACTGTAGAGTGGTTATAAAATTCGCTGATTTAGCCAATGACATAAGCGGCGCAATAGGCATGCAGATACCTGGGAGAAAGATTTAGCATTCATTACAATTATTCGTATTATATATTTCAAGGACTATCAAAAGAAGAAAAAGTCCACATTGACGATTTTCTGAACCAAGAGCGCTCAAAAATAATGTCAGGAAAGTTTTCAGTTAGGCCAAGGGTCACAAGAGAACCGACAGACTGAAAATCCTTTAAGGAATCCCTCAAGCTTTTTAAGCAAAAAAATATCCGCAGGAAAGTCAATTAGTACTCTGAATTAGGCAGGACTAAGCCAAATTAAATACTTCATGTGTGTGATTACTAGAGACACACTTCTTAGGGCGCTACATAGCTTCCAGTCATACGAATCTGTAAGATCAGATAGCATAATACCAGGTGTTTATATGTCCCCGGGATAGGTAACAGTGATTTTGATACCAGAAGCTAGTAGAAGTCCTCTTGTAAGGCTGAAGGATTTCAGACACACTATTCTGTAAGCGAATTCAACCCCAATCTACCTAGAGATATACATATTCAATTTGTGGCTGCGGCTCCACATGCTTATTATGAAAATAAATCTAACAAACAGCTTCTCATACGTTAGTACCTATGTTAGGTTGCATCGACAAAACATAGAGCATAATCGACGTCTATCGGAAATCTTTCAGGAACTTAACAATAAGCAAATCGCTGCAAGCACAAGTCTATAAGGTGATTAATTATACAAATAAAGTTGCCACGCGTTTACAGCAAGCTAACAAGGTAGATCGACGTGGATTAGACGTTAACCCTCCCAAAATTAATCAGTACGTCCTGTCACATTCTCTGGTACAACTAAATATTTGAGCCTTATTCTAATCCAAGTTGAAAGCAAAAATACAAGAAAGTGGTAAAAGAAGTCATTGTAGGGTTTTTCTTTTGCAAGATAGTCATTTTAAATAAAAGGTCTCAAAGGGTCTCAAAAGGAGGACGACAGGAGACAAATATTGTAATGGGTGACCAGTAGCAATGATAGTTTTTCCAATTGTTATGTTTCAGCAGCTGTCAAAGTTACCAATAACATCGAGCTGTAAAAATATTCAGTATTTCAGCATTTCATCATGCATCGTTTTACGCTTGCCCAACGTGCAGAAATTATTAAAAAATATCGAAATTCCGGCTAAGGTGTAAAGACGATAAGTGAATTTAGTGGTGAGTTCGGTCGTCATCATGGCTTCAGTGTGCAGGCAATACGTCGCGGGAAAAGTTTTAGCGTGAGTACACTTGTTTGGATCTTAAGCCACCAACCAGACAGAGATTGGTGCGGAATGAAGAAAATATAGCCGCCATAGCTACTAGTATCGAAGAAGACCCAGAAATGTCAATTCAGCGCCAATCAGCTGAATTGGGCATCTACAGAGAGTCAACCCGGCTTATTTTGCGGTTGAATTTGGGCCTGCATCCGTATAAGGTTTTTCTGACGCAATAATAGAGGTCGAACGGCCATAGACAACGCCGTGAGTTCGCTAATGTGGCGCTGGAAATGTTGGCCGGAGGCCAAAAAATCATCTTCTCGGACGAGACTCATTTTTGGCTCAGCGGCTACGTCAACAAGCAAAATTTCCATTATTGGACCAAACACAATCCACAAATATTCGGCCAAGCATCAATTCATCCACAAAGATTGACCATTTGGCATGGCGGCATCAACGGACTTTATTTCTTTCGAAATGAGGAAGGAGACACCATTGCCGTCAATGGTCTCAGGTATAGAGCGATGTTAACTGACTTTCAACAACATTGATATATCCGAGCTGTGGTTCCAACAAGACGCTACAAGCCATACAAGTGACACAACGCTCGAAGTTGTGAAGGAGAAACTTGGCAGCTGAGTCATCTCACGGCGAGCGTTAATTAATTGGCCGCCGCGATCTTGTGATTTGACACCGCTCGACTATTTTTTATGGAGTTACGTCAAGTCCTTCGTCTACGCTAATAAGCCAACCCCTTTGGACGAGCTCGAGGACAATATTCGACACGCTATTGCCGGAATAACGCCGCACATATTGGACTGAGTCATCAAAAATTGAACCGACCGCTTTAAGCACTGCCAGCGAAACCGATGGAGCAATTTGAATCATGTGCTATGCCACACATAATGGCATGGACATAGCTTCAAAATAAAGTTAGAATCAACTTAATATCTCACACAGTCGTTGTTTTATTTAAATTTTTTTTCAAACCATTCACACCGACAGGACGAAGAAATCAGTGAAAGACAAATGAAACGACAAACTAGTTAATCGACTGCGAAGAGTAGATGCATTTAAACTAATTTAATATTTACGTAGAATTTAATTTAATTTTTATATTGAATCTCTACGAATACTATCTGTGAAGTAAACACTTTAATTTTATAAGGAAAAAGCTATAAGGGGGATCGAGTTTTAATCCGCTCGAAGAACTTTGAGCTTTGCCAGTAGTACAACATTTCAAGTGCGTACCAATTGCTTGGTGGTAGTGGTCTCTGGAAACTCTATCAGCGTTGTGGCCCGCATTCAGCCAATAACTTTTTGATCCTTTTTCAGACCTTTTTTGACATATTCAAATCCCAGGTCTGCAAGCGGCTTCGGAACCAATTGTCGGCGTTTTTAAAGTAGAAATGGATGAATTCAAATTGGGTCAACGGCAGTACTCATAACCTCGTACGAAGCAGAGGTTATTTGGATACGGATTTGTCATTAGGGCCAGAGGGCTACAATTGCAGTAAGCCGCCAGCGCTATTGCCATTCAAGTGTTCGTTAACCTCTTGTCCTGAAATCCAGACGCAAAGGTGCTAACAAGCCATCGGCACATGCAGGAAGCAGACCGTAAGAGCAGTGATGTTAACGATAGCCACAGAGAGCGGCAGCTCTACAAGAAAAGGATGAGAAGTACAAAATTGAGAAAATTGAGTGATGTTATAGCATTTATAGCAGGAATGATATGTGGTGACGCTATACACACTAGCGATACTAGACATCGATCATCTCTTAGCGAATGCGTCAAGAGCTGAAAGGCAAGGACAGCTGCATTTCTGTCACGATACAAAAGACCATTTTCTTGTTCCCCTTTAGTTAGCCTTCATGTAGATACCACGTGAACAATTTCTTAATCCGCATCCATCCTAAAATGCCAAAGTAATTGAAAAAATAAAACAATTTTGGTAAGTTTAGAAGAATAATTAAAAGTGTTCGTCGTTTTCCTTTCGCGTGGCATCATAAAGTCCACAGACATTTTGTTGGAATCTCATAAGAAGGGGAAAACGAGCATTCGAAGCCAACAAGGTACGAAAAGAAGCCCGTAAAGGTGAACAAGGGAACCTAGTGGTACATTCAAACTAAATACTGAGAATATAGACATTAGACACACATGACAATCAACATTCAACTATGAGGCAGAATGCACCATTTAACTTTGATGATGATGGACAACAGTTCCGCTCAACCGATCGCGACTAAATGAGGATGAGCAAATCTAAACTTAAGTCCAATAATACTTCCGGTACTGTCACTGTTCAAGGCGGCAGGGGGTGACTTTGTGAAGCGCTTGCTTCAAATCATCTTTCTTCAAAAAACGGACTCTCTAGTTTCGCCAACTACAGAGGCATCAGGCATCATTAACATCTTTGACATAATACTAAGTAACGTTTGTCAACCAACTGATTTGCCCTCATCAGTGTGATTTCGGACCTAAAACGGCCACCTTCGACTAGATTTTTATATTATTGCAGAACTTGCGAAAGACCGTCGAATTCGAAATTGGCATCCACCATCTACTGCCAACTATGACAGTATTTATCGGAAAAATTTATTCGAAGATATGTCCGGTTTGGCAGAATTGGCTGCTATTTGACGGTTAGTAAAGATGTTACCAAGGCCTTTGAAGTCAGAAAGGCTTTCGATTCATTGCGATGTGATTTCTTCAATTTCGTACTTGAGAGTATTGTGCGAAATTCCCAAGTCCATTCCAGACTCATAATATTTCAAAATTCTGCGCAACTACGTGCCTATGCGGATGATATAGGCATTATCGGCCGAACAGAGTGAGCTCTTTGATAGGAATTTTCAAGTATTAAAGCGAAGATGACTCTGGTGGTAAACAAAAAAGGACATAGGTACAGCATAGACAATTTAGAGAAAATTATGCAATTGATAGGTATAACCACCGGGGTCGTTAAGGACTTTCTTTACATCGGCTTCGCAGTTGATATAAAGAACGACGCCACTGTCGAGAGCATTCGAAGAATAAAACCTACCAATCGTTGATTTTTTGGATTAAGAAGACAATTTAGTGCCAGAACCCCCTCTCGGATGACCAAAATAGCGTTTTATAAAGGACTCATCATCCTAGTTATCCTCTATGGCATGAAGGGCATGAACTTTATCAACAAAGGATGAGAAGACTGTAGCGATCCCTTTAAAATAAAAGAGCATATATTTTTTTTTTTCTCAAAATAACGTAAGCGAATCGAAGCTAACGTCACAGCCCTCAAGCGCCACGGTTCCCAGAAGAAGCTCGAAATGGGAATTGGTAAGCGTGTGATTTTTTTTGCAATGGCTGACTTGCTCTTCCGGCATCTTTTTATCGCCAGCAGTCGCAGAGAGTGACCGGTGAATAGGTGTACGCAGAAAATTGAATACTTAAAAAAACATAAAAAAACAAAAGAGTAAAACAAAAAATTGGTGCATCAAAAAAAAAAAATAAATAAATAAAGAAATTTTGTTTTGGATTTTGTGCATTATCAAGACGTGCACGTATAAGATCTCCATCCGGAGACATCCATTCAAATAGGCATTTGTCAAATTTGGTGGAAACCTTAAATCTCGTTTGGATGCAGAAATCCCAAACTTACAACCTTATTTGGGGGAAATTCGTAAGTAGAGTCATGCACGGCTTGTCCAAACGACATACAGTTGGAATAAAGGCGACGAAGGCTCGGCTAGGTCAGCCACAGAGAAGGTCTAGATCAATTGCTGATGCCAACTTTATTACTCGCTCACGTGGATGCTCAACTCTAACAAATCGAATTTTCTTTTCTGATAATCAACACAACACATCAAATCGCTTTAATAAAAAAACTTGAGCGTAAAAAAATGTAAAATGTAAAAGTTTAATTTTGCCTAAATCTACTTCAATTGGTCTAACCTAATTTACCCTAACCTACAGTGAAACGTGCCAAGTCCTATGAACAATGATAGAAAAACAGAAATTACATACATACCATATTATATACTCGTACACTTGCGGTCATAAAAACCGCACCATATCAAAATGATTGAAAAATTGTTAAAAACTACGATAATAATTTTTATAATGAAATTAAATTTTTGTTGAGTACTCCGCAGTAGTTTATAAGCATTTCTATCTAATTTCCATCTGTTTATTGAATGTTTGAAAAAAGATTTTTTTTTTTTTCAATCTTTATTTCATGACAAAATATAAATAATTTTTTACAAATATAAATAATCCAGGATACAATGAATTTGTCTAAGAAATAGCTTTGCACAATCTGTTGCCATATGGCAAGTGGCGAAAGTACAAGAAAAAATTTAAAATATAATAAAAAAATAAAACAATATTGATGGGGTAAAGTAGTAGGATATTTCAAATTTAAACGCAATGTAGATAAAAAAAATAATAATAAGAAGTAAATTACAGTCAATTTATAACATTGGAATGAGAATTGAATCTATTTCATAATGGTTAAAAGTGAAAAGCCATTTTTTAACATTTTTTAAAAATACAGTTTTTGTCCTCTCACACCTAAGGTTTTCTGGCAAAGAATTAAATAATCTGGGAGCTGTAACATAGTAGAATCGACAAAAGTGTGCTTTATAAATAGGTGGAATAGTTACGAAGTTCCTCGTGTTAACACGTAAATTATAATTTTCCTGAAATCTAACATCATAGAAACCTGAATTTTCGAAAAATATCTTTAGCACTTTATAACAATATAAATGTCTTAATGGAAGAATTTCTAGGCTTTTGAATAGTGCAAAACTAGGCGTTCTCCGATTTACCTTAGACATAATTCTTAAGACATGCTTTTGTTTAATTAATAAAGGTTCTATTTTATTAAAATACGCACCACCCCAGCAAGCAATACCATACTGCAGCTTAGATTTGAATAAGCCATTATATACCATTTCTAGAACTTGAATATTGCAATAGAGGCTCAGATGATACATTTGCCTAACTACCCTATTAAAATACTGTTTTAGGTATAGCGCGTGATCGTTCCAATTGAGCTTGTTATCCACAATGATACCTAAATACTGGAAACTATCGACACTTTCAATACGAAAACAATCTTCATTACAGTTCACATTTGCATTGAAGGTAACATGACCTCGAGCAGTTGATTCAACTAAGCAAAAACTTAGGCAACTCGGAGAGTGATAAAGGAGGGGCAGATCTTCAATTATTAAACCTTTGAGATTAAATATCATAAACTTTGTTTTACTGCTGATTACCAGTTTATGCTTATAGAACCATCGTCTTAGTAAATCCAAGTCGTTATTAAGGTCCAGATACAAATTGACGTAGTTATCGCTTGAATATGAAAGTGCAGTATCATCAGCAAATGCTGTAATACTGCCTTTAAAGGGTTGGATGAATAGGAAGTAAACCAATCATAAATAAAACCTCTGAATCCAGCATTAAAAAGTTTATTTAAAAGAATGGTATGGTTTACTGTATCAAAAGCCTTGGTTATGTCAATGAATAGGCAAGATGGATTTTGAGAAGTATTCAAGCTGTTATATATTTCCCCAATCAGTTTTAATAACGCACTTTCGGTAGACCTACCTCTTCTGAAGCCAAATTGGAATTCGCTAAAGAACTGAGACCTGTCTAAGAAAGAAATCATTCTTGTTTTCATTCCTCTTTCAAAAACTTTGGAGAAAACCGATAACAGAGAAATGGGGCGATAATTATTTAATGACATAGTACTGCCTTTTTTGTGAAGGGGTATTACGAGTGCAGTTTTTAGGGCATCGGGGAAAACACCATTATGCACACAAGAATTAAAGATATAGCACAGAACATCCGAGATCTGAAAAGAAATTTTTTTTTTAACAAAAAGCTTGATATATTATCCAATCCTGTTGAATTTGATGTTTTAAGTGAAGATATTATTTTATGAATTTCAAGTGAAGTAAATTCGTTGAAGTAGAAGCTTTCTGGTTGAAAAGTGGCTTCCAGTATGCTATCACTATTATATAAAGTTGGATTATCAGTATTTGATACATTAAGAAATGAGCCTACTTTGGAGAAGAAGTCGTTAAATAAGTTAGCTACTTCCAAAGGGTCAGAAATCGTAGAGTTGTTACTGTTAAGTACAATATCACTGCAAGGTGTGTTTTTGTTTAAAATATCGTTAACAATTTGCCATTCTTTTTTGGAGTTACCTATACTTTCAGCTAGCTTTTTGCTATAGTAAGTATTTCTACAGTATGGTATTTCTATCTTTAGCTCATAACAAATTTTATCATAAAAGGTTTTTAATCTAGCATATTAACAAAGAAAGATATTAACAAAGAAAGAAAAACCAATTAATTTTCTTATTTTTTTTAAATATTTTAACACACTCATTGGTTAACAAAATCAAACGATACATTTTTTATGCATGTGTATATAAGATGTTTAGATATGCCACTTTTACCAAAAAATTATCAATACCGAGTTGCTCCTCCTTTGGCGGTTATAACTGCTTTTATTCTAGAAGGCATCGAGTTTACTAGAAGTTCAGTAATATCCCTTGAAATTTCAGTATTCCATACATGTTCCAGAACTTCATTTAGCTTTTTTTTACTCTCTGGTTTATGTTCAGCCACCTTACGTTTCATTACATGCCACAAGTGTTCGTTTGGGTTTAAATCGGGCGAATTACTCGTAGCTGGCCAGTCTAGTCTGGTAATTCCGAGGTCTTCAAACGTTGTCTTGAGCTGAAAATTATTGAAAGACTCTAGTTACTTGTCTGTTTATTATTTATAAAGTAGACATCTAGAAGTTGATTTATAACACTTTACTTCCGGATTTGGCGCGGTGGCAAGGTGCAGAATCATCTTGAAAAATGCACTTGTCAGTATATGGATGACGCTGTTCAATTGCTGGTACCAAAAACTCCCTTACTACTTCTCCATACTTTTGAGCGATCATAGTTCCATTAACAAAGTGCAAAGGGCCTAAAACGTAAAAAGAAAAACATCCCCAAACCATCTGGTTTTGAGGAAACTTCACTGTTTTGACTATGCACTCGTCCTTGAACCTTTCACCTGCTGACCGTCGTACGTATGGCAAATTGTCGGCACACAACAAATTAAATTTACTTTCATCGGACCATATCACACATCGCCAATCATCCTCTGTCCAATCTTCGTACTTTTTTGCCCACGTCAAGCGAACTTTTTTCATTTTTGTGGTTAGGAGAGGTTTTTTCGCTGGTCGTCTTCCGTATAAACCTATCTCCCGTAGCCGTCGGCATATGGTTTCGGCGCTTAGATCAACTTGATGAAATTCACTCAGCTCTGCTCTTATACGGACAGCACTTTTAAAGCGATCTTTCATGTGATACATTGTCCGTCTTCTGTGTTGTTTACGTTTTCGTCCCGAGCCATTTTTCCTTTCCAGTGGATCTAAATTTTCTTTTTTCTTCATCAGTCGTACGATAGTTGAGTGACAGCATCCTATTTTAACCGCAATCTCATGACAGCTAAGCCCTTCTTCGACTAAAGTCAATATTTGAACTTTTTCGTCCCGAGTCAGTTGATGATATTTACCAGACATTTCACTTTTTTTTACTTGTCACCGTCACAACTCAATTCAAACTGATTTTTTTTGCACTGAATACGAGGCCGAACTCCGCTATGGGGAATATCCTTCATTAGTATGGGAAAAACCCTTACGGTCTGATGTAATTAGGCATTTGTTGAGAACTCATTAGGTGGTGCGGTTTTTATGACCGCAAGTGTAGTATACCAAACTTCCATAAAACAAGACATCATCAGCGATCCAGAGTGCACTCCTGATCTGCGGTTGATCGAGGTAAGCCATAAATTTTTTTTTATTATTAAGGTACAAATACATTCATCCATATCTTGGCATATTGCGGTGTGTGGAGGCGTAAGCATAAAATTAAACTTAAATCATATTTCGAATCGTATTACTCGTACTTGTACATATATACTAAAAACTATTGAATCTGCTCAAATAAAGTCATAATGAATTTTGTCTATTGTAATCGCTTTTAAAGCAATGAATTTTTAATTTTAGTCGCTATGGTGTAACGTGGTAGTAAAGGTGATATAGGTTGTGGTGTGTCAGAATAAGGGGGTTGCCGTTAAAGTCCACAGGCAAAGCAGCCACGGTGTACCGTAATCGGTGTATTAAAAGGAGAGTAAGACTTGTTGCGAAGTCATCGTCTTCGTCTGTCAAACATCGGGCAATACGGTGTTATCTGCGATCGTGTGCTCGTTTCTTATGTTAGGCACGATAATCATTTTGCTTGTAGATTAGTGACAACAAGATCCTCCCCCAATCCGACGATATCGTGCCACCCCGTTGTCACAAGGGAAGCAAACACCCGAACTCTGCCGTCGCAAGACACTAGGTCATTTCAAAAGAAAAGTGCTTCGGGTGACATATAGTACGGCCCAAACTGCATCAACGGAGAATGAAGGATGCAATTTAAACGGACTGTACAGCAACATTAGCTCAGTTTAAAAAATCAGCACTCACCGGGTTAGAATGCTAAAATACATAGAGTGGATAGGCACCAAGGCTCTAGCCCGGAAATTTTTCAAATCCATTACTGAGGGATCCAATCTGCCACGTGAAATTGAAAGCAGCTAGAAAACATCGGGATAGGCATGTTGGTTGAGGCTCAGGTCTGTCTCAACCTCTAGCGCTTCCAAAGATAAGAAGCGATCCATCGAAGAAATGCAAAGTTGCTACTCCAGGAACAACATTCGCCAATTTTGGAAACAGGTAGTAATAACATGAAAATTATTGTAGCAGATTTCTAAACGACAGGCAGAACGACTCATTCAACATGGACAGTGGAAATCAAGATTTCCGTCCATCCGACCAAAATAAAGAAAATTTATCCCAGCACCGATCGTATGTGCATACATGCCTCTGTCATTAAAGTAAATGAAATTCACTTCGCCACCAGCTTCGTTATTCTGGATTTAATCAGTATCCGAGTTAAATCTGTGACAATTTCAAACGATACGACAACCACGTCGATATGGTATCATAAATAGCCATCAAACAGTTTTTTCAATATCCTTCTCCAATCCTCTGATTTTATTCACATCATACATCAGATGGTACCTTTCACAAGGACTTTTATCTGAACGACATCAGATCAGCAGCTTCAACCTATTCCGTAGAGGTAATTTACATCATCGGGACTCTGCCACAACCACGCAAAGAATATGTTTCTCTTTAAAAATTAATCCAAATAAAAATCGAGTGCATCTCCACAATCGAACTTCAGAATTACCCACAAATAAGGACTCGAAAACATATGGCATCCAATGCACTGTCACTCCGAAACCAACTTACTCGTACCATTCAGAATTTTGTTGTTTTTTTTTTTTTTCTTTTTGCGAAAACATCTTGAAACCTCCCTCAGCGTTGCCTCTTATGAATCTTCACCTCTCAGTCAGCACCCCTGGTCCGCTCATCTTTTATTCATTTTTCAGATTTTTCACTTCTCCCATATTCCGGAGATACAAGTAAATAAAACGAACTTTCACATTTCGTTCATCCTAAACCTCCACTCATCCGCCATGGAACTGGTATACGAGTACGAGTACGAGTATCAGGGAAAGGCGTTAACCTGGAAACAGCGCACATAGCTCAAATCCGATTCCTCAATAAATTTATTCCAGCCAGAATTTGATTTATGTTAAATTCAATGCTCAATGAATTGATTTTCGGCCAACACCCTCACAACAAACTTTCACCCTCTTCCAAAACCCACACCGACCCGAACCACTGGGGAATATTGTTTTCAGGCGCTACCAAGTCGATGTGGCGTGATGTGCGATATCACCCTACTCCTGGCGCTGTGTGAATTTTAAAACAGATACAACTACGAGAATTCTGATGCCGGAAAACAGATACGTACAGACAAACCCGCAAGGAATCGATTTGAAACAGTCGACTGTATCGGCAGGATATACTCATATAATACAAAAACAATAACCCGGCTCGGGCTAAGAACTCACTGAGGGAGGAACAAATACGAGTGGTAGAGGGTTCTGTTTTTGAAGATTTTTCTTCGAAAGCATAAAGTGGAAACTCCATAAGTAAGGATAATTGAGGAAAAATAAAAATGAGTTTGCCGGAGCCGTTAAAAGAGTTCTTCGGTTTTGATTTTGTATCCGTTGAATGAGAAGAAAAAAATTGTATGTGACAATTGAAGCTCTTTGGTGCACGCACAAATAAATCGAGAAGAGCGCATTCATTCGAGTACTGGAGCTTCTTTCAATTGGCTTTTGTAAGGAAACCGCCATATTTGACTATAAACAAACCCTTCAATGACGGAGTCGAATGGATACTTTGAAAAACCAAAATATAGGGTAAACAATGATTTGGATTGACTTCAGAACGAATAGAAACATGAAATGTCATCTGTTGCCTGCTCAAGTAGGCCAAGTCGTCCAATTTCGATGATAACAGACCTGAAACGAACTTCTTTCTAACATGGCACATTCGGAGTACATGAGTCCGGAGAAAACGCATTAATGGCACAGTCCCACACAGATCTTTGGCGAGCGATCTAGAGGACCAACACTGAACTTGTCTTATTGGCACTTTCAGCACCCTTACTTCGACAGCTCTTCTGCAACGACCGGAATAAGTGCCTCGCTGCATTGACTTAATTCCTCTATGATTCTACCACAACAACTGAAGTCAGTTATCAAACTCGCTTAATGTTGTGGATCTAAGAAGATGGGACTTACCGTCTGCTGGACTTTTTTCCATAGCCTAATTCGATCACCAACAATGTGGCTCCCAGCTAAACTCTGTGACGAAAGGAAGACAGCGTTGCCAATTTATTGACTCCAATCTTGCGAAGGATATTGCAAGCAGGAAGTTTCCACATCAGACCATGGGTTCATTGAATTCCGAATCGAATGAAAATTCTTGATCTCGCTTACAGGAGCTGGGAAAATATGTCAAAACAGATTGCGGATTGAAGCTGACATGTCCTGCTGGAAGGTCCCCCTGCAGACCGCCACTTTCATTGTGAAATGCAGATCTGCAGCTAATACGCTGTTTCATATTAACATACGAGTACTCGTATGTAACAAGTCGACTATTCTGCAGTTGCATCGGTTGTTGCCAACTTTGAAGAAAATGTTCATGCATAAGCCTAATATGCGCCTATACCCCTACCGAAGACAAGAACGACGTGACCAAAGAACGTTTTTACGAGCTCCTCGACAAGACGAGGATAGGAAATGAGGACATCTTTGGTAGGACAGTTGGTAAGCGCTGCCTACACGGCACCACATCTGGCAACGGACGTTGGGGCGGGACGAAATTTCACTATAGCAAGCATACGGTTTCCTCATCTCAATATAAAGAAGGGGACCTGGCGGTCTACAAATCATCAAAGGCTAAATCAAATTGATCCGGGCAGCCAAGGTGTGAATGCAGATTTAACAAGCACCACAAAAGAGGACAACTACTGTGGGAAGACATATTGTAGGAAAGCTGCAATCGCAAGATACCGTCGGAATCTTAACCCAACGCAAACTTCTATGACGTCAGAATCGAGTACCAAAGACAAGTAAGAGCGCTGTCATCCTATAACCACCAATAACTCCCTGGTTTGATGAAGAATGCCGGCGAGCATACCATATGCAGCCAAAACAAGAAGCCTACAAAGCGGCGCTGCAACGAAGGACGAGACCTGCACGTGAGCTCTACAAGTACAAGAGACGGGAAGAACATCGGTTTCTCCAGAGGAATAAAAAAAGAGCACGAAATCCCGCGATCAAAGATATTGAGAGGTTTTACTCCAGGAATAACAAACAGAAGTTTTACTAACAGTTAAAAAGAACGTGTCAAGGCAAGAAGAACCGTACAGAAGCCTGTATAGATGAAGAAAGAAAATTTGTGGTGGAGTCACAGTCAGTGCAGAGACTGTACAACGGCGAAGTAGCCCAATATGTCGCCTTCAGGCAGTATAGACTATGTTAGCCAAAATTTCAGTCCATCTGACCAAACCAAAGTTAGAATAGCAATATCTAGCCTGAAATAATAGTAGCTGGACCTGACGGCTTACCGTTCGAGGTATTCAAAGCTGCTGGAAATAACATTGTGAAGAGCATGGACCAACTCAGTGTATAACGACTTAGCCGAGACTTTTGATGTCAAAACCGGTTATAGACAAGGTGCCGCGCTATGATATGACTTCTCTAACATCATATTTGTTAGATCTGTGGAACTCACAAGCGAACCCTGGATGCATAATCTTTCAAAAGCCTGTGTAACTACTAGCGTACGCCGATGACATCAACATAGTTGGGAGAACTCAGCGGGCTTTCACCAATGCGTTCGCTGGTATTGAAACGGAAGCTGTCAAAATGGGTTTAGCGGTGAACGAGGGCAAAACCTAGAATATGCTGTCAACAAGAAGGAACACACAAAACCGACAAATTGGATAGAACGTCACTGTCGACAGCTCTAATTTGCAGGGAGTAAAGGACTTTGTCTGCCTTGACTCTGGTATCAATTCTGCTACCAACACCTCAGCAGAAATAAAACAAAGTATCGTTCTTGTCAATTGTTGTTTCTTTGGGCGAAGAAGACAATTGAATAATAAGGCCCTATCTCGAACAAGACTCTATATAGGACCTTGATCAATCCCGTCCTGCTTCATGGAATAGGAGCATGGACCAGATATCCTCGCTCCGAGGAGAAAAATCATACGGAAAATATTCAGCCCCGTTTGCATTGACGGGCTTTGGTGGAGAAAGTTCAGCGACGAACTATATGAGCTGTAGGGTGACATCAACCTAATGAAAACACTGCGCATCAGTCACCTGAGATGGCTAGGACATGTAGATCGAATGGGCACCAACACTCCGGCTGGCAGTCTTCGAATCTAACCAGGAGGGACAACGCAGAACAGGAGACCTCAACTTTGTTGGCGCGCTTTTTATGGAGCTAATGATTATCCCGCAAATCGGGCTTGGCATCTACGTAGTACTTCTACTCTTTCATTCCCGTCATATCCACCGTGTCCTGCCGTCCAGATGAAATTAACTTTATTGATGCTGGCAAGCAGTTTGATGCAGTCATATAGGCTTTTGGGGGATTAACTGATAGACGATGATAGCAAGCAGCGCTTCTTTACTATCAGCGAGTATAACAATATGATGCAAAAAGAAATGGAAATGAAATAAAGCCGCTAGAACTATCATGCTTAGCTAGTGTCAAGATTTAGTAACGCCTCCATAAATTGCTACCTGAACTCATTCTTACTGTACCACAGTGACGGTGTACCCATCTGCTCTGAATGTTCTGGAAATGTAGCCTTTACTTTTCCATACCACTTTCCATGTCATTCGGTGCAACCGCCACCACCACAAGCAGTAGCTGAACTCATCGAATATTGTAATTTCAAGAATGTGGGACTTATCATATGCTGCGATGCTGATACTCAGAATACATTTTGGAGCAGTTGCAAAGTGAAAGGCAAGCATCTCTTGGATTTATGTTATATCGTCTGATCTGGTTACCAAAAATGTCGGCTCCCAGTCCACATTTATTCCGAAAATAAAACCGCAAGCATCCGACATGTACGCCAAGGAGAACACCTTCAGAAAAATAGAGTCGATGACATCAATGTCAGACCATGGGTATACCGAACTCAGAATCGGATGAGAACTCCCGACCTTGTTGAAGAGAAGGAATCTGAGGAAAATTAACTGGACACCTTTTTAGGATCAACTCGGCAATTCTTTCCAAAGGTGAACGTAGTGGAGGAAGTTTCTCAATACCTACATTCTCTCCCTCAACAGATGCAGAAAAAACAGCTACACATTGCGCGTTGCGAGGTGAAGTGCCGTCACTAATACTTACGGTCATTGGCCAGACTTGGAACACTTTAAAGAACTGATATCATCTTTCGTCAACTCAAGTTTTGACGACATGTGTAACTTGGTCAGACAACATGGCTTAGACGAATCACTAGTTTTGTGGATAAGTGAAATGCTGCTGAACAGCACTCTGTTGGCGGATGCTGCAAATATGTGATCACAGTGGAGAACAGGGGTTGCCCGCAAGGTGGCATCTTGTCCACTGCTATGGTGCATGTTGGACCACACAGTCAATTTTCAGTAGCTTTTTAATACTGAACTATGTACCTTACTTTTGGAGATGATCTCAATTGGTGTTTATACCGAAGATACGTAAACGGGGCCACGACCCAACTCCTTTGTACTTAAAACCCTAGATCGTGTTTCAGATATCTACATGCGAAGCATTGTAGAAGAATTATCGTTATCCAAATTACAGCACGTCCACCTCAAGGGAAGAAACAGCTACGGCTCTCTACGAGGTAGTGCAAAAAATCGAAAAATCCATGTACTACAAAGGATATACTCTAGCCTCCTTCTTAAACATAGGGGGGAGCCTTTAATAACAAGAATTATTCAGGCAACACTACGTAACAGTCACTCAACCAAATTCGCTCATTGAGGAATGTCACAGGGCGGCGTTATTGCTCCTCTACATTGGCTAATGGTCATAAACAAAGTGCATGTAAGACCAGACAGAGAAGGGGTCAAAGTGGTCGCGTATGCGGATGATGTGGTGATGAAGTTACTCTCCGTGATAAATGAAATCATGGAGGCTACTCTAGACAAGGTATACACCTGGGCCACAAGTTGTGGCCTTGGTGTCAACACGCAAAACTGATGCTATTCACTACCAAAACCAAAATACTTGATTTACCCTTCCCTGTCGTAATGGTCAACCGCTCATATCCATACCCATGACCCACAACTTAACTGGAAGCAAAACATCGAACACAGAGTAAGGAAAGCATGAGTCGCCTTCTATACCTGCAGCAGAATTTTTGGAAAGATTTGGGGATTTCAACCAAAGTTGAGCCTTGCGATGAACACAGAATTAGTGCATTCAATTCTCATTTATGGGTCAATAGTATGGTGACCCACATTAAGCAAAGGCCACCTCCTCATGAAACTAAAAATGCTTTACAGAACAGCCAGTATACTATAAGCACCACGGTGGCATTGAGTTCGGCGCTAACGGATGCCCTTACTGTGCTTCTGCATCTTCTGCCTCTCGACGTATACACAAAAAATACCGCACTTTGCAGCGCAGGCAGATTCAAAGAATCTGGACTCTGGACTGCACGGCCTTACAGGCACAGCAACATTCTGGACTCTTTACCAAACGGCATGGTCACGTTTCCAACTGACTACATCATAGCCAAACTAAACTTTAAGAACAACTCCCATGTAGGATTTTGCACCAGAGCTCAGTGGAAGAAAGACGATGTAGCAAACTATTGTGATAGGGTCATCTACCCCAATGGATCAAAGATGAACTGTGGTGTGGGGCCCGATGTCTACTCGGAATCACTGAAAATATAAGTATCATACAGCTTGCCGGATTTTGCCAGCGTCTTCCAAGCGGAACTACTGGCAATCCGAGGAGCTTGTACGCAACTCGAGCATGACATAACGCACATACAAAACATTGCTATCCTTACAGACAGCCAAGCGGCTATCAAAGCTATTGACTCGGCTACCATATCCTTCAAACTGGGGCAGGACTGCCGGATGAGTGAACGCTTCAGGCTCGCGCTGCTCTGGGTTCCAGGTCACAGTGACATGAGAGAAAACGAGCATGCAGATGAACCTGCCCGGGAGGACTTAGCACTTTACGGCTCACTCCCGACTAGAGTCGCGGTTAAAAGAGCGATTAAAGGACAAATTCACTCAAACTTCCTGCAGAAGGCCAACCTTCAATGGAGGGCCTACGATAAGAGTAGACCAAAAGACCTACTAAACAGATCCCGCACCGATATCGCCAAAATCACGGCAATAATCACGGGGCATTGGCCTATTGGAGACTATGCGGTCAAACGAGGTATCCCATACAACTACTACTGCCGCAGTTGCGGTAATGAAAATGAGAAGGAAACTCCCTCCCATTTTCTCTGCAAATGTTGGGAACTGGCAAGACCAACCATTCTTCGATGACCTTAATGACATTTCTGATAAAGGGATACGAGATCTAATCCGTTTTCTTAACTTCACAGGTTGGACCTAGGCTCCTCTACCTTATGCAGGGGATGTAGGTATACTTTCTGTTCGATCGTCTCTAACGAATGTCTGCTCTAAAACATAGTGCCGCTGGCAACATACCGATGTCGATGGTGGGTTACAAAAGGTAGTCGTTAACAGCCTGTGGTCTGTACCTCATCCCTTGATGAAACGCCGAAAATGTTAGACTGCCTTTGTCCTAGTCAAATCCCTCGCGATCGAAAATCTAAGGGAGATTCGAGTTTTCCATCATCCACCTGGAAAAGAGCCCGATTATCAGGCGTAGCTCGGAGTCTAGTAGTGATTCGAGAAGGTGACCTCTAAATATACTTGGTGGTAGCGGAGAAAAGTTGCATATCCTTCTTCTTGGTGCCTTTTAGCACTTACCGCTTGGTCTGTCTCAGAGTTTAGTAAACTTCTAAACTTGCCCTTCTGCTTTTGAAGATTCCCCTTTATTCTGATGGAATCTGCTCATCGTCGAATACCAGCTCTTCTGACTTCATATCCTAAGAACATAAGTGACTGCTGAGTGGCGTATTCTGCCCGTAACTATGAGCATGTCATGTTTGTATGTGAAGATTCGACTAACCGTTGCAGGACATGAGCTGCGTTGCGTTGGCTGAAAGTCATTCGTGTAAGCTTACATAATGTAGTAAGCTAAGACTCCTTAGGACGTGGCAGCAGTCGGGTGTCTCCATTCTATTTTCTGTTATGGTGTTTCCTTCACACTACTGACCTACAAGCCTCTTGAGTGGTGGTAAATGTCAGCGTTCACCATGCAATGGAATTCGGATTTAGCCTACCGGTGGACCGATGGACCGATGGACCGATGGACCGATGGACCGATGGACCGATGGACCGATGGACCGATGGACCGATGGACCGATGGACCGATGGACCGATGGACCGATGGACCGATGGACCGATGGACCGATGGACCGATGGACCGATGGACCGATGGACCGATGGACCGATGGACCGATGGACCGATGGACCGATGGACCGATGGACCGATGGACCGATGGACCGATGGACCGATGGACCGATGGACCGATGGACCGATTGTCACCAATTGGTATTGAGCAGCATGGTGATTGTCGGGTAGTGCTCCACATGTTTGTGTCCCTAACAACAACAAATCCGCGTCCAACAACGAGTGTATAATTGTGATGAGGGTTGTTTGAACGGTTCACCCCAAGCCGAAATCTAAGTCCACGAAAGTCGGTCCAAATGTCTTTATGTTGGTATTGTTGATCACTTGCAGCACGTGGGGATTCGCCTGTAACTCTGGTATGTTCTTGACCGCCAGAATTGAGATGGCTGCTCCATTGTCAATGAGAAAACCATGGCCTGAATAAAGAGGTGATTGGACTTATCAGCTACTACAGTAGCCTATCCAAAAGTTTCTGGTAGTCGTTGCTGGTAGTGGAATTATGTTCGGTGGCAGTGCCAGCGAGCGAGTAGGGGATATGTATTATTCAAATCATATACCTTTCGATCGCAACTGAGCGAATCTATGTCTTGCAGTAGGCATAACATTATTAGTTGCTTAACTCATATGTAAATTCCATTCTCCTCATGCTCCCAGTATATATTTGCGCCGCATAACTTGTCCTACTTAAGAACACTCGCAGCAGTCATTTGAAGTCCAGCGTTTTATATTCAGCTTCCCTGTATAGTTTTTCCTGATCCCATTCATTTGACAAGCTCATTGAAGCTTTTCACTCTTCCAGTACAACGATTTGTGCGATGCCAATGGTAATATCAAGAAACAAAGGGCAGAAATGAATAGATATAATCTGAACCCTTAGTCTACAACCTAAACCCCTATCCACTCAGCCACTCGAAGTGGTAAAAGGAATTAAAACAAATGCGCGCCACACAAAACACCTACACACCCACAGAGTGCGGCGCAAAGGTAGAACTAAAAGAGCACACACTTCAAATAACGAACGCGTTCTATCAGAGGACAATCCTCTAAGGGACCTTATCCATTCAGGTCGATTCAACTCCCCGGGTGAACATATGACTTTTCAGTACTCCCGTCTAGGACTAATATCTATACCATGGTACAACAGTCCTGGCTGTCTGTTGGGAGGGTTTAGGTAATTTTCGGCTCCAACTGGGCTTAAAGAGCACTTTTGTGCGCAGCTAAATTGGTTCCTTTGGTGCTGTGGTACCTTCTGTAGATAGCGAGATATCTTCTCGTTTCTGACTGGTTACATATGGACGTCCATGTCATCTCCTTATGTGTACCGTTGTGGAGTTGGGATTGATACCTGCTACATTGGATCTCTTCGCATGAAACGAACATCACTTACACTTATTACCTATGGGACTATGTCAAATGGTGGAAATGGAGATGGAGATTTCATTCACTGGAGCTAGAGCAGTGCAGACTCGGATGTCAATCCACACAATGAAGGACACAATTCTATGGGCTCGGAGAAGATTGCAAAGAGATCGCATCGCCAGCGTTGATGTGACATCGAAGCCTATTAGTATTTGAATGAATGGAAGAAGGGTTCCATCGTAGCTGGGAAATTTTGTTCTGTCGAATGTATGTGATTGTATCTATTTTATCCTGCACGAAGACTAATTGCTCCAAAATGGGACACACGTATCCAGTTCTGGTTGAGGCATCATTTAAGCGTTGGATTTTGGTGGAAATTTTTTTTTTGTACTAACGAAAATAAGGAGCTGTTGAATGGGAGAGAAATTGACTTTTAGGGTTGTTCCTAAAGAGTAGGTACTTGGCTGTAAGGCTTGAATTCAGTCAACCAGGAATCGGTTAACGAATGTCACATGACATAAGAGTTTTTATTTTATTTTTGTAACCACAAACTTCGCTTAGAAATGGAATTCTTGGTTAATTAGTGAACATTTCAAGGATCAACCCTTAAAGAGTTGTTTTTCTTTAATTGAATGATGCTGAACACAGCATCCATTTTAAATGACAAACATAGAATTCCTTGATGCAGGAACTTATGAAGATTTTTTTTTTGGGTAACGTGAGAGGCCATAGTCTCCTTAATACTGTCGTTTCACCTGGTTGTCAAAAATAGAGATTCTCAGGCAAGACCTCAGGCAAACAGCAAGTAATCGACCTAACGCTATTCAACAGGTACGGTTAAGAGGCTACCGGCTAGATTTATTGTAAGTGGGTTCCATGTCATAGCCATAGGGACATGAAATTTAGAATCAGATGGGAGGTGTCGACCTTATTGAAGAAGAGGGATCCTCTTAAAACTAACTGATAAGCTTTATAGAGGATCTCGGCAAGTCCGCCACCGCTTCACCTTAGCTCGGAATGAAGCAAATGGTAGACGTAGCTGTTTAGAAGCTGCACTACCCCACATCAAATATTTTGGGCTGACGTTTCCGGCCAGGAAAAACTCCCGTAGATCGCCCATTCCATGGTGTAATGGAATTAATAAATCCTGTTTTAAACAGGTCACTTAGGATTTATTTAGAGCAACGCTGGAATCCTTATAGATCGAAGCAAATGATTTTGAAAATTATTCAGATTTCAAAGAATTACTCTTATAAAGACTTTTGCGAAAAGATTGAAATACTCCGTGAAACACGCAGACTAGTCAATATCCTTAAAAGCGGCAAAGCAGTCAGACTGGAAACACTCAGAGGATCTGATAGCAACTACCCTGAATTGATACTGTCTATCTTAAGCTTGAAACTCACCTGATCAGAACTAGCATTCAACCAGCTCTTATCAACGAAGCTGCAAGTGAGCTAAGCAACACAACACACCGAAGCTACTAGTAGTCATCGGATGTGGTGACAGATGAGGTCATCAGATACACTCTTGCTTTCATTCATCGGGCGAGACTGCGCCTCAAAATCGGAATTGAAGGAGCATTTCACAATACATTGCAGGTGCTTTACAACGACAGCAAAACTTTTGATATGCGTAGACGATGTGCGTATACATATCCCGGGCCGAGAATACAGCGTAGACAAATCACTTTGGTGGATAAAAGCAGCCACTGTGTGATGGCTAGGGGCTACCGGCAAGGTGAGTAGTGTATATAGATCGATCCAGTGCTTGGTGCTCTTAACAGCTCTAATATATGATGTAGCTATATCACGCCTTTCAGAAATCGTCATCCTAAACCTCCACGTAGGTGACAGCCTCCAGCTGTCATAGGCTATTGTAAGACAGTGGTGAACTCTTCAATAGTTTACAACCTGCGACTTGTCCCTTGGCCATCGGATGAGGTTTATGCATAGAACCGCGCCCAAGAGTGCAATGCTCGGAGCTAAACCAGACATGAACGAGCTCCTTCAGATGAACAGGTGTATTCTGAACTTACTCTTCCGTTATACTCGTGGAACTAAATATCTAAGGTGAACAAATAAAATAAAAATAACAAAAACAAAAAAAACACGGACACGAAAACATAACAGAAACGACAAAAGCAACTCATCCACACAAAAACGACCTGACCTGACAAGACAACAGAACATGGAACCGACACAGGCTCAGACTCTTCCACCAAGTCAACAATCGGAAGCGAGTCGGTGAAACTTGGCGATATCAAGGAGAACACCTCTCACTGCTTCCGAGACTGAAGACGAACTGCTAGACTCGGACTCAGACGTGACTATAATGGAAAAATTAACTCAGAAACTGGCCAGAATCAAAAGTCTAAGCACATTTGCTGGACGCAAAAGAAATTGCAAAGCTTCCCTAAGGTTTGTGGGGAGAATGACAACAAAGGACCCCAGCACTTTCAAAGAACGAGACCGTGCATTGATCCAAAGACATATCAAGACGGTAAAGGCGTACAAATATCTGGCAGCGCCCAAACTACAGAGCTTGATATGTCTGAGCCAAAAGACATAGGGAACCCTACAGATCAAAAAGAAACCAAAGAGCGTACAGACTGACAAATTCACATTTGAGTCGCCCCACGAAATGTCCAGGAACAGGAAAAGTCAGCTAAGCTGAACCTCCCGTCATCCTCGGCACTATCAGCGAAACGGCAGAGGTCCTATCCAAAGATCCAGTAGTGTAAAGATATCTGGAAGACTTCAATGGAGTCAGGACAGAGATTGGTCGGGAATGACTATTGCTTCTTATGGAAACTCATTTCCCGGGATGTTGGTGAAGAGATATTAAGTGGCACCATAACATCATCTCTTAACGAACCCTTAATCTCTTGCCTGATCACAGAGAATGGATTAAAATGGGCGCAATACCTACAAATCGGCGGGAACTTATGAGTTAATCCCGGCCATGTTGCAGCACGCCCTTCCATATATCATACCTAGACTTCAAATTATCTTTATCGGTTGCCCAAAGCTAGCCTACGTCCCAGGCAACTGCAAAGCAATACAAGTGGTTTCCATTCCAGTAAGACCTAGCCACCGCGCCACCGACCCATAAGTCCCATATAAGACAACAACTCAACAAATACAAAACAAAAAGATGCGGTTCACAACACGCTTACCTTAAAGGAAAATCAGTAGAGACGGCACTGCACGAGGCTGTAGCTATCCTAGAAAAGAATATGCACAAAGTACACGTTCCTAGTTAGCGAAGGTGTAAGCACCGGATCTATAAGTATGGCCTCCATAAGCTCCACGTTGAAACAACAAGACGACATTGGATTGAGAGCGGGACTATTAATTCAGCATTTGGGGAAACAAAGTCAGGAAAACGGTTGCAAGAGGAATTCCACAGGTAGGAGTGATCTCCCCGTTTCTTTTGCTTCTAGTTGTAAATGACGTCCTTACAAGTTTCGAACAGAAGGGTTTGGCAGTAGCCTACGCAGACGACATAGTAATTCTTGTGGGAGGAAGACATCTTCCAATGATCAGCGAACTAATAGAGTCGGCCTTGAACACACTCGCAAAATGGACAACACAAAACGATCTAAGGATAAATTCATTAAAAACCGAACTAGTGTTCCTCACAAGTGAAAAAAAGCTAGAAAAGGTTAATCTTACCAGAATCGACGGTGTTAGGATACAACTTTCATGCAAAGCTAAGTATCTGTGATTAATCCTAGACGGTAAGCTGGGTTGGAAGCGTAACATCGAAGAATGAACCAAAAACATATGCTAAAGAATCTTTGGTAAATGTTGGGGACTAGGACCATGTATAATACACTGGATGTGCATGGCCATAATTAGACTCATACTTACCTACGGTGCTGATTATCTCAAAACACATGCACAAGTTCAAAGACTAGCATGTGTCGCAGTAACAGGAGCGCTAAGGTCTACTCCTCAAGCCGCTCTAGAGACAATGCTGAACCTTTATACCAATTCCTTAAATGCACGGTTTCCAAGAACTTGAGCAGACTAAAAGAATCAGGCCAATGGACGCACCGCAATATAGAACACACCGCGTCTATATTATCGGAGTACGAATCATCAAAACTGCTGAATTGTAGTGACTACATCGTGCCATGCGTGGACTTTTATTGGAGTTTCTCCACATCATTTCCTAGCAGTTTTCCAACAATGAAAAACTACACCTCTACACGGACGGCTCCAAAATGGAGAAAGGTACTGGAGCAGGAGTCAACTGTGAAATGCTACAGATCTAGAATTCCTTCAAAATTCCTGACGAATTTAGTATATTTCCGGTAGAAATATTTGCAATTCGTAAAGCTGCATAGCCTGGTTTACTCATGGAACTTGATCCTTCAGAGATCTCTATCTTTGGGGACAGTCAAGCAGCCATAGAAGCTTTTGCAAGTGAAACCACCAAATCGGGTGGATATCTGCTGGGTACCTGGACATACAAAAAGGAAAGGGACTGAGAGAAGGGAGGAGCTAGAAAGAAAATGTGATTCTCTGCATAGGTGTAACACATAAATCCTGAAAATTTTGCCAAACTTTGGCCAAACTAGCGGAGGAACACGTACCATCCTCGGACATAACAAATATGGCATCCGTGTCGCTACAGGTGCCCTAAGTGGCTATTTCCTCATAGGCAGGATGGCTAGCAGAATAGGAGCCTATTCTCAAAATTATTGCAGAAGCTCTAAGAACGAAGGGAGAATAGAAACTATCACACAATTGTTGTGCGACTGACCTAACCTCCAAAGGGGGATGCCAGCATTCGATTTATTAAGATCTCTGGCCGGTTTTCAATCAACACAAGATAGGTTCATTTCGACCAAGAGGAAACTGACTAGTCCCATTCATCTAGTGCTTAAAGGCATCACCATCCATTTATCCAACGAAGTTAAGTATTTTGGTGTTATTCTGGATAACAAACTTCTTTGAACAAAACATGTCACGCCGAAAACCTCCAAGACGCTGCCATGCTTCTGGCAGTATTCATTTCGAAACGAATGACACATTCTCCGCGCTCTCCAGGGCCAGTCAGTGGACCTACATGCATAACTGATCTTCAACGATCAAAGGGGCTGATCAATCGCACGAAGAGTATTATAACCAGGCCCAAGAACTCGTGAATAATATGACAGGACAATGAGCCTTTAGCTTTGAGTATTCCTCTCAAAGGTTTCTGCAGCAGCAGTGGGGATAAATAAGAAGGAAGTTGTGCAGCTCTTTTGCAATATCTTTACTCAGTCAGGCATCAGGATGCAATCTCTAAGCAGTTTCCACCACTAAAGACCATTGACTTTGACAAATTGGTAAAGAAAGCCGATGGTTGCAGAAGAAGCCTATCTATCACACTTCAGCTGGTATAAGTGCACCCTAAGTAAGGACAACTCTAACCTGGTCCAGCCTTTATTTGTCCGGGATACCCAGGCGATTTTTTGACAAAACTTGTGGGGGAATAATGCGCCACCGATAACCAAGCCAACTGTGCTGGTGTCCCTATTCTCGAATTTCAATCGCCCACGTGCTCTTTGCAACATGCATGTAAATCTGCTCCTTATCCTCTAATTCCGGAAGTTCGGTGAACGCATCACATGAGTCTTTCGTTGGCCGGTTTCTACTTCCATAAAGTGTATTCATTCTTGCTTAGCAAGGATGAAGGGGAAGGAAGAAATACCTTCCCCTTTTCTAAAGCCATGTTTCATTATTTATAAAATTGTGGCAGCGTACCAAGCACTTAATCATAAGTTGGTGGCGAGATACGCAGAGTATAGGCACTTCATTCTTAGTACGAACGTTGCGATTCTGTTTTACGGCCAATTAGCCGAATAAAGCCACCAGAATCAGCTTCTTGGTGTCAAGCGTAAAGAGTTAGAGGGACCATCAAAACCGAATTCATCCAGCAACATCGATTCGCATATTCCAACCCATACTTGGATGTTCAATGCAAGACCTGGCCAGCAACCAGTAGCTGAGTTGTAAGTGCTAGATCAACTAGAAGTCAAAAACTAATGTTGGAATATAGTGATCATGAAAAGGTATTTAACCTAAGCCAAGGTAAGCCTTCGTTCCTAGTAAATTAATAATGTTGCTAGAGACAAATCTTAATCACTCTTACAGCCATCGTCCATCTTAAACAAGCGTTGGGAATCTCTGCAGTAATTTCATTCACTCCTCAAGTAATTAAAACGCCACTAAGGCGAATACCAATTGGCAAGATTCATATGGGCATTCCCTGTACGAATCCCTTAAGTATTTCCTCGCTTAAATCATTTCCCAATTATCCAAAGAGCCAGGCATTAGAACACTCCACCGTGTACATATGCACACATGTGCTTGTATCTTGGAAGTCCTTGCCTAAACTAAAACTTCTTCCTTCTGTGCCATGTAGGGGAGCAGCGTTGTTGAACGATTCATCATACTGGTACTAGAACGCAACAAGCTTAAGGGAGTCACGTCCTTTCTATCCGCACCACACTTGCCTGCATATCCTCAAAGGATAACACGATTCTATGTTCTAGTAACTTTGTACACATACTCGTATGTATATCTGTTCATCTTCATCTTCATCTTCATGTTCATGTTCATATTTGTGTATGTAACAAATCAGATTAGTTGATTGGATTTGCGTATCCTTGCGGAATAGAAACACGAATACACGTTACGTAAATCTCAGCCAAGACAAGAACTTAAACTCGTTGCTCTTCAAAACGAAAAAAAGATAAACAAACCAAATAGACTTCGTTCAAAATGGAATTTCTTTAGAAAGGACGGAAGAAAGTGTACAAGTCAAAGTGTAAGAGAAAGAGAGAGAAGAAGGAGAATGATTTAGTAGTAAAAGTTCTCATTTTTCCTTGAAGCCTTGATGCTTCCTCTATGCCTAACAACTTAACTCAACTGCCAACATCAGTTTACCTTTATCCTTTTTGGTTTTGGATTTCTTTTTCTTCTGACATAGTCTAGATGTCTATTTGACGTTATCCTTTGGCAAAGTCGTTAAAGGGACTCGCAAGGAAACTTACGTGGATACTCATCATCTCGTTGAGTATCGGTTTATTCATTGAAACTTTTTTTTGAGTAGTAATTGTGTTATGAGCATAAATAGGACTAGGAGTTGGAATAGGATCGGGGGCGGTGACAGAAGTTAAAGCAGTATATACCATATACCAGAAGTAGAAAAGGATTCGATTACAAGTCACAGATTTGCTTAAATAACTCTACAAGAACTTGAGAGGTATTGTAGATGACATGAAGAAGTATCGGAATATCAAATTGCCGAATGGGATTGATGACTTTTCATATCCTGGGCAGGTTATGGAATGATCTTTGAAGCCATGGCAGGTATTGGCAGTTGATTGGAGATTTGATTTGTTGAATGAGTGTCATCTTTTGATGAGAGCTTCTTTGAGTGGTAATGGTGAATGTATTTACTTCTGTTAAGGAGGTACCTTCAGCGGTACGGTGTTTAGAGACTGGAGATTGAATTTGTAACTAACTTCTGGAATGTCTAGGTTCCAATATCTACTAGTCAGTACAGTACCAGATTTGTTCAAGATAGACAGTACTAGAGCCTTCAGCTATCGCATCAGGAGACCAATCTTACTCAATGGTGTCGTGTTTTTTGGGCAAAGTTAAAATAGCTTAAGAGGCATTTGCCTCTGTATGCCCTGTTATCGCAACCTACCGCTCGCCATGACTCATTACCTGTAATCACTACTTCTCGTTTTTCCTTGTAGCTTACTTATTGATAAGGCAGCTCATGGGACCTACTTCTATATTGGAGCTGAGAGCGATTAGGATTTTTCAGTACTAGTCAATAGTGGCGGATGAAAGCTTAGCGCATCAACGATGTCGAAGTGACAGATTGTAGTTTTGCGTGCATAGCACTAACTGGTAAAGTACAAGCCTCACTGTTGCGAAACAATCGATAGGATCATTGGATGTACGTGAACAAATAGCGGAGGCCTTAGACTGCAATAGAGCAAATATCATCGTCATCCAAGAATGGCTTATTCGAACAACAGAAACACCATCTATTTTTTGTAACGGTCAGAAGTTCTGATATTTCGGCATGTGAGCTAACATCAACCTGATTTACACTCACGGCCCACAGCAGCAATAATAGAAAATGCTCCGATCTTCTCGAAAATACATATGAGCAATGTATTTATATAAGTATAACTTTTGAATCATTGCTGGTGACTATAACGCAAAAAAGGACGAATTTTGTAGCACTATCGAAAAGCATTCCCTATACCCCACGTCAGCGAATGGACTTAGGAACACGGCGGTGCTCTGATGACCAGATCATAGAATACTGAATTAAACTAATTATGTTGCGATCGACATGAGGTACTCCTCCAGTATTGTAGATGTGAAGGCCAGAAGAGATCCCACCGAGACCTTGATACCAAAACAGAACTAAGACAAGGAAATGCGCTGCCTTGTGATTTTTTTAGAATAATGCCTGGACCGCTGATGTTGCATTGCATTTCAAAAGTCAGAGCAACTACTTACGTACACTAGTGACATCGATATTATTCGCAGAACGCAGCCATATTACAAGTCTTAACTGGAACCAATTTACTAAAGACCGCGCTTAGTGGAGACGTTTATTAATTAAAGCCAAGGTCCAACCCGGATTGTTGCGCCGTCTGTGTACGTATGTGGCTATCAGCATAAAACTTGTTGTTTGCACGAATCCATATTTGAAAACGGCCTAATGTAATGTCATTATAAGAAGCGTTCGCTTCTACACCTACGCATTCTCAAAATGATCTGGCAGTCAGCTGATCAAAAGCATTGGCGTATTAGGATTTTACACAATGCCCATTGAGGAACCACGGATATGGACGAAACGCAACTGTGGTATCGGATGCTTAAGGGTTACCACTATATGACGACCCAACGGAAAGACCGACATACTTTTGGTACTCTTGTCAACACTGGAATCACTCGTTATCAGAGCCAACTCTCGACGAGTTCCACTTAAGCGGTTAGGCCACTCTAGGATTTTCAAGAAACCAATTTTTTTTTATTGCTTTCAATGGTCCCTTAGGACCTCAAAAATGGTATCGCAAAAGATTATGGCCGGGAAATATCTGGAAATACTTGTTTTTCAAAGTATAGTACAAGGTCGCCAGGTAGGCAGCGTGCTTAACTTACAATTTTAAACGCGTTTATCTCAAAACTGCATTTTTCAAGTTGGCCGCACCCATAATTTGAACAATTTTCAACCAATTCACTTCAAGTTTTAAGTAAATATATTGTCTAAATAACGAATAACACAACAGGCTATAGGGGGTACCTGGCATCGGTGGTGGTCACCACATCCGCCCCGGATGAGGATTCGAATACACTATTCCTTCATCCGCCATTCCGCCATCAAGGCTGTAAGTCGCCTGGCATCGATGGCATACAACCTTGATCAAAAAGTTCCCGGGGGACACCATCGTGTGGCGCTCCCATTGTTCCTATTTGAGTTCTGTTTTTTTTTTTTGTTAAGTTGGTAAATCTGTTGTTGACATTCCCTCTAAATCTTAGCATCATAGCTTGACATTTGCAAAAGTTACGTAGCCAAGAGTACATCTATCATTGTGTATGTTGACGACTTTTTACAATTTTAGAAATGGATTTAAGTTTGCAACAATGAACTTGTACTCGTATTAAATTTTGCGTAAAAAACGGATTTAATGGTACGCGAGCGTTGGAAAAGTGTTTCGACAACGATTCTCTAAAGAAAACGGTCGTTTGCCAGTGGCACGAGCGGTTCAAAAGTGGTCGTGAGTCAATCGAAGATGATGAACGCAGTGGCAGACCATCGATATCGACATCGAAAACCGACGAAAACATGATGAAGTAAAAGAAATGTTGGTCAATAACCGCAAATTGACCATCAGAGAGATAGCGAAGGACTTGAACATTGCCTATGGATCCGTCCAAGACATTTTGGTTAATGATTTGGGTTTCCGTCGTGTAGCAGCAAAGTTGGTGCCAAAAGACCTCAATTTCATGTAAAAAAGAGACCGTGTTGACGTCGCAAAAGAGATGATTTGCGATGCTGAATCCGATCCCACATTCATCAAAAGGATCATTACTGGAGACGAGACGTAAGTTATAAAGGGCACAATATATGTAGATTTAGATAAATTCCGAGATCAAGGTTGTATATCCAGCTGCTGGTTACTCTGACAATAATCATCACTGCTAACTTGGCATCAGCATAAATACCAGGACCCTGGCGGAGTAGCCTTCATACAGAAAATCGGTAAAGACGATTACATGCTTGCCAAAGTCTTCAGACTTATTGTCATATTGAAGAGCATTGAGGAGTGATCGAGCTCCATGCGAACAATCCTTCGGCTAAGATGCAACATGCTCAGCAACGCAGATATCCTGCTAGAGTGCGCTTCAAAATCTGATAGGCTTAAGTGAAGACGCACATAACCAGAAAGGATTTTCGTACGCTTTCGGCGTAGACAGACCACTAGTTTTCCCGATAAAAGCAAGGATTCGCGATTCTCCAAGGAAACGAAGTATTTGGGTGTCAAAAGCACTGGCACTGCACGCCTTCTGGCTGTACTAAAGAGCTGTCCTTAAGACATGGGGCTTGCCACCGAGAATGGTCCTTTGGAGCTACGGGACCTAATATATCTTATGCGTCAGGTGTCTGTGGGAACAAACTTTCACGAAAATATGTCGCCGCCGCAGACTCCAAGGACGATTTGTCTCGGCTGCATGGCGACTTTTCTTAATAGCGTCAATGGCTTCGCTCTAGGTAAACGGATGATTATACCTCTCTTTGATATTTATATCATGAGTTACACTCTCACAACCATCTTCCGCTTAAAAAGAAGTAGTCTTTGGTACAACACCCACAGGGGTTTTGGTGAACTTGCGCGACGACTGGTATTTGACTTTGGGGCCCCCGTCCAATTATCAAGGCTTCGCCCATTAATGCAATAGTCTCCCAATAAACGAGGGTAGAGCAAACATTAGTTTTATTGTAAACATCGTTAGATTGACGCCACCGAAGATTGCTACGATTTGACCGGTTACAAGCTGCCGGTTATAGGGCCTGTTGAGTGGCAGAACCATCGGTAGCCCGCATCAGGACTTAAAACAGAGGTAGGGCCCTAACTGGGAGCGTCACTGTGGCTGTGGTTTAAATCTAAAGTCGCAGGAAGGATCTTCCAGTTGGTTTTGACCCGATGTAGAGTTGTAATAAGTACTGGCTTCTGTGACCCTAAGATTGACAAAATGTTAGGCCGGCTTCGACTCATACCAAGGGTGGAGCATGTTCTCTCAACACTTGTTCCGCTTTAGTATTATACTACTAACGTGGGTAAGCGCTCGCTAGGCGTATCCTCACTCCCGTGGATGTATGGGCATCCCGTGAACTTAAGTCATTATTATCAGGCGTAAACTCAAAACACAAAAGAGATGTTCTGTCCTTTGGCTCTGGCCTTATGAATATGCGGTCTGATGCAATCTGAACTTCCCTGTATCCAGGTATGGTGTAATCCAGAACTTAACCCAGGAAGGAATATAAACGGGACTTCAATTAGGGCTTCAAAATCGATTTAGGATGCGGCGATGGTGTTTTTATGGAGGACGACAACGTTGTGTCCCAAATCACAGTACATAGAATCATAAGAAATTAAATCGCCGATGAACTTGTTAAGCAAGGCTCAGATGAGTGCTTTTTAGGACCAGGCATGTTTCTGCAGGTTGGCGGCAGACCAAATGAATCCTTCTGAACGTCTCTAAGAGATCAGTGGGTATCCTGTTGAAAATGTACCCAAGACGTATATAAGAATGATACGCGATATGTACGACGATGTTAAAACGAAAGTGGAATGCAAAGCAGGAATAACCGGAGAATCGGAAGTTAAAGTTGGAGTACATCAACACAGTGTATAAAGTCCGTTGCTCTTCAGTACAAGATATTACTCGTATCTTGAAGGATTTTGCATTGAAGAAGCACTTCACTTTTCGCCGATGGTAGCACTATTATAGACAGCCACATGACAGCACTTCAAATAACTCTTAATAATTGGAGAAAGGCGCACCAAGATAACGGGATACGAGTCGGCCATAACAAGACTGAGTATCTTCGTTGCCTATTTTCCGAATCTGCAAACTTAGCTAACACCACAATGCAGTTACATTGGAGAAATATGTAACATTAGACGGAATTATACGCGATACATATTTCAACGGTTCATAAAAGGAAAAGGTGATGACGACACTGGGCAGCAGTATCCCTGTGGGTATCCGGATTACGCTCGCATCACACTGCAGGTACTCGGCGTTGTTGTGGTGGATGGTACTGTGCTTGGTACTGTAGGCACTGTATCACTGAAGCACTTTTCATCATTTTTGCGAAAAACTGAGTAAATTTAATAAAAGGAGCATACAAATACCACCATGAACTAGTTCTTTGTCTAAGTGATCCCTTCAGACAGAAAAAAAAAAAACGTTTCGAAGAGCCACCATTGACTCGAAGAGCTTTTTGTTGTAGCCATTGTGTGAATAAAAGTATCTAGAATGTCAAAACACTGAATTGAACAGCAAGAGCATTTAACATCGAACGGTTGCATTACTAGAGCCCTTTCTGGCCTAGATCCCCCACCGCTTACTAGAAATCTCTAAAGATGTCTTTAGTAAGTAAATCTAGGTGATTATTTCCAATCGAACTACACAACGGAACACCTAATTTGGCAAGATTTACAAGAATGCTAAAAAGTATACGAGTTCTCATTACCGAGAAATGAAGCCAAAAGTACATCGGCAACCAAGAAAAATTAAAGCCCTAGACAAGCCCTCGATTGCGGCTTGAACAATCTTCGGAAGAACAACAGAATGGGAATAGGACATGTCAATATAGATATCCCGAACAGAGACATACAAGGATTATCATGGAAATGAAATAGAAATCTGGAATATAACCATGGGTCATTCCGTCTACCTGATTAAAAAGTCGCTGATTTTTATTTTTTAGACACTGTGACCTAAAAGATCTTTGGCACCACAACGAAGCCCCACTCTTTTGATGAATTTGAGAATGTCTCTGGCAGAGATTTTGGAAATTCCTGCATGGATTAAAAATTCTCTGAGGAAGTGTCGTCTCCTTAGGGCACTTACACAAAATGTGTTCCGCAATTTCGCCGTCTTCCATGAAAAGACGACATTCAGTTTCCTGAATAAGACTCGAAGTTGGCAGTGTCCGGTTAGAAATTCAACCAGCCCTATGATATCATCCCTTTTGAATTGAAGGGACTCTTTTGATATTTTGTGAAAGATTTTAATGGCTTTTTTAGTCTGGTGAAGCCCTGGAAAGTTTTCCTAATTGGATACATATATTTTGTTCTCCAAACTCTTTATTGCTGAGTTAATTACTAAAATCGGAATGTTATAGAGCGGCTCAGAGCCGATGAAAGAGTCAGCCGTCGTTCGTCGGCTATTTTATTTCCGTCAATACCTACATACCTATATGTCCAGGCACCCAACAAAATTTTAATTTATTCTTATAAGAGAGACCTTGTGGTGTATTGAAGGAGTGCAAGACTTATTTGGAGACAATGATGTTAGAACCAAATGCTTTAATGGCTGCTTGACTGTGCGTGAGGGTATGGAGGGGGGCACCCTTCATTTCTTTGTCGAGGATGAGGATGGCGCACACTTGAATGGTATGTATTCTCACTTGAAATACACTGGGACTTTTTCCCGTTAGTTGCAAAATTCAGATGTTTGGAGCAAATATACTTGAATTGAACCTTCTCCCAGCAGATCATGTCAAGGTCGGGAATTCCGGACAGAAGATTCATTTGATCCATATGATCTGAATGATCCTGTTTGTAGTAGCCTGACCGTGATGCGAATTGCCAACTTTTCCATATAGAGATGGAGTGGCGTTAAACCAATGAAGGCATCTACAAATATCAGCTGTCGGAGACGTGTGCATTCCGCCGGTGATGCCGAGGCATACAAATCTTTGTAGCTGCTGCAGCTTTTGTATGGCAGATTTTTCTTTTGCTTTGATTCACCATACTACTGATGAGTAATGGGTGATCTTTGGAGTTAATCCAGTTTTTTTTTTATCGAAAACCATTCTACGATAGATTACTTCATCTTTAGAGGAGTCTGCATCATATAGCAAATGTCTTTAGGGTGTTTACACTTCTCTATTATGACTAAGTCGCCGGCATATCTTATTGGTTGACAGCCCAGATCACTAAGTTTTACTAGTAGATCATCAATGACCAGTGACCACAAGAGCGATGAGAGAACACCTCCTTGTGGACAAACTTGGACGGCTGAGACAGAGATTTTATTCCCACTGGAAGATGTGGAGATTTTCCTGTTTACGAGCATCGCTCTAACTCAACGGTAAGTGAACATGACTGCCGAAATGGATTCATATCCGGTTTTATCAAAGGCACCTTCAGAATCTAGAAGGGCACATATTACATTCTCCTTTTGCCCGTAGGCCTCTTTAATCTGTATTACGAATTACAGGATCTTTCAATCCTGTATGCATATTGGTGAGGGTGTTTCGAATTTTTCTTGAGAAGGTTCGACCCTGGTACAAACCTTTTAACCATATCGCTTTTGAACTTGCACCTGCATTTAAATGATGCGATGATGGCCCCATTTAGTTGATCAGCTTCCTCATTTACGTATCTAATGGATTCTAGAGATGAAGGCAGTGAGTCAGCCTTGATAGCGAGATTTTCTTGAAAAGTACTCCAGTTCGTGAGTTTCCTCATGTATCTAGTTTGGCTCTATCCGATATTGCATCCTATATTGAACCTTATGTACATATGGTCCGATAGGGATACCTCATATGACACATGTCAATCCTTGATAATAATTAGTGTAAAGAAAGGGAGACAAAATTTTGAGGTCAAGTAGTCAAGTGACATCCTAACTTAAAGCTGCTAAAGGAAGTGGGTTCCAGCTGTTGATTTGATTTTAGGAACATACACCAACTCATCTGTAAGCCATGGTCGGATAAATTAAATCTCAGCATCGTCTTGCGAATGAGATTCTTTCCACTGTACTCTGTGAGCATCTGAATCCCTATATCAGCATTCTAGTGAGTCGCTATCAGTGTGGCTTAGATTCTAACTTAAAGCTTTAGATGTATCGCTGCCTATATTGCATTAATATTTCACGATCTTTTCACAGTGGAAGGAGTGTACCAATTGCGAATTTCTAGTTCCATGGATATGAAATTCATTATCGTCAACATTAATCGCTATTAAAATCCTTTCAACATTTAAAACATTTTATGCTCTATGAATCGTCCTTAGAAATAGTTATTAGTAAATTTAACAAACACATCCAGCATACAATTTCACTGAAAAACAAAAACCAACTAAAGCACTTTGAATGAATTTGCATAATAAATCGGTCCATCGGCGATTTTCATCAACTCAACGCCTTCAATTTACTTAATTGCCACCTTCTCACCCACCATGTCCATCCGTCACTGGCGTCAGTTCAACGATGCCCATCACCGAAATATTCAAATTCCAAACTCCAGGAATCTACACCCTTCCTGTCCCTGGATACTGGTATCCCTGTTTATTTATTTCAATCCTCTCTCCAGTTGCCGTCTGTCGATGCCCACATGATGTTTAAAGGACTCCTTGCCGAGGGACAGTTGTCCTCCCTCAGCCCTTTTGAGTACGCAACAATCCATCATCGATACCTAAATTAACGATTGATGAAAGTGTTTCAATCTATTTTTATTTTTTCTTCGTTCGAGATTGGTTGCCATCTATTAACATGATTGCAAGGTGTTTTTGTTTTCATTTTTATTCTTGTTTGCGTTTTCGCTTTCGTTTTCGTTTTCGAGTAACGAGTAATCACCTTTCTCGGAAGACCACAACCCGTGACCCATATCAATTGGCCTCGTCAATGAAGTGGGCTGCAGCACGCGCGTTTACATTTGTCACACCAGGCCGATTTGTATTTCATGGCTAAAATGCGAAACAGCCTAATTATGTAAAAAGTAAATATCGAAAATCCATAAGGAGAAGAACATCACAACAAATAAGAAGAAGGCAGCGAAACAGAAACCAAAAACCGTCTGCAATCGCGAGCGCAACAGCATGCTCAATGGTAGCGGACGTGCTTAGTAAATGCTACACCCGAGTTACACTTTCGATTTCAACTGACATACGAGGGCGGAATACTAAGTGATGGTAGGGAAGTTGGTATAAAAACGACGGCCAACACCGACTCTGTATCACAGTTCACTTCTTAATCAATCGAAGACAAACCAACCCAAAACTCAACTCAAAATGTTCAAATCTGTGAGTTCAGACAAAAGGATTACCCAAAAGGACTTAGGACTTACCAAACTATTGTTCTCTTTTACTTGTAGGTTGCTGTCTGCTTCATGGCCGTCGTTGCCCTTGCTGCCGCTAAGCCAGGACTTGTTGCTCCATTGGCTTACTCATCACCACTTGTTGCTGCTCCAGTTGCTGCTGCATATGCTCCATATGTTGCACCATACGCTTCAAGCTACAACGCTCACTCAATTGCCCACTCTGCTGCCTTCCCAGCTGCCGTTGCTGCTCCAGTAGCTGCTCCATTGGTTGCCGCCCACGCTGCCTATGCCGCCCCAGCTGCTTATGCCGCTCACGCTGCCTATGCCGCCCCAGCTGCCTACGCTGCCCACGCTGCTTACGCTGCTCCAGCCTTGGCCCCAGCCGCCTATGCTGCCTCAGCTCCTCTGCTCCTGAAGTAAGGTGGAACACTGAACTGATCTTAGGATATGGATAGCACAAGAAATAAATGATTTTAAGCTCAATTCCTTGTTGTGTTCACTCTTATTCTTCTCTCCTCCTAGGTACAGTAGGCTCAGCGCTACTCCGTTTACGGAATGATGGGCTTGACTTCTACAGTCTGCAAATTTTAGTCGTAATTCAGTTGTTAGTCGTAGAATAGAACCATTTCTGCAGTTTGTTATAGGGCGAGGACGACATAAGTTCTACTATTAAGTAGGCAGGGCGAACCATTCCACCTGGAAGACTTCACTCCATCCGACTGAAATGAGGTTTAGCAAAAAATATCTGAATTTAAGCATGGCAAAGTTGCTTGACCGAACGAACTATTGTACTAGCCGGGATATTTACCACAATGCGAGACGACTAAGTAGAGAGCATACACCAACGCATTTCGTAGACATGTCCGGAATTAAGTTAGCCTGCGGAATGGAACCTCAGCAAATAAGACCAAATCTTCAGACTCCTTAGTCAACCATTGAAAGTGAACCAACCATGTATATACGAGTAGGCATCACGTTTAAGGTCTTGCGCTGAAGTGAATTCAAAAAGCACAAACAAATTTTGACATCTACAAAATTCGTAAGATTCTGTCAGCGAAGACTACGAGCGGTACAGTGCCACCGAGAAAATGGCCGGAAAAATCACGTTCAAGGAAAACCCTCACTTTTGGTACCTCGTTCAAGTAGACAAAGCGACTTCAAATCACTTGGGTTGTGTAAATGACGGAAGTTAGACAAAAACCGCGCTTACTGGAGCGGCTTATAAACTACTTACTTTACTTACTTAATGTGGAGCTATAGTAAAGAGTGGACCTAGGCCTTAGCCAATAAGCGTCTTCAACCAATTCGATCTTTAGCGATCTGCCTCTAGTTTCACACGCTAAGTTGCCTGAGGTCCCCTTCCACTTGCGTGCGCTACCAGAGTCACGGTCTTTCTCTACCGCGGTAACCGGACTCGGGCCGGAGCATTGGTGTCCATCCGCTCTAGTTGACCCAGCCACCTCAGTCGTTGGACATACTCTTCTGGCTAGGTCGATGTCGTTGTATAGCCCGTGGAGTTCGTCTCTCTGTCTCCTCCTCCAGTTACCGTCGGAGCCGAAAATAACCGAAGAATTTTGTTCTCAAGACAGCTAAGGTCACCCTCATCAATTTTTGATCAAGTCCATAACATGGAATAGAGCAGGACTGGCATTACTAAGGTCTTATATAGCATCAATATAGTTCGCGAGAGAGCTTTCCTAGTCTATTGCCTTCTGAGCGCAAAGAACCAGCGATTGGCAAGAGTTATTCCTCGTTTTATTGGGCCCCCGCCCAATTATCAAGACTTCGCCCAACAATGACGTTGTCTAATAAAAAGTAATACGCTCTTACTGGTCTTATCGTAAACATCTTCAGATGACGCCTCTGAAGGTTGCTACGATTTGACCAGTTACAAGTTGCCGGTCATCATGGTACCCATCGGAGTCTCCCGGATTTCGGTCCTCCCGGATTTCGGTCCGGGCCTGACTTGTTGAGGTAGGCCCCCTTATGGGAGCGTCATGGTGGCTGTGGTTTAAACCCAAATCGCGGGTAGGGTCTTCCTTGGTTTGACCCATTGTAGAGTAGCAAATAAGTACTGAGTGCTGTGACCCTAAGAGCAGTAAGAGGTTTTAGATCGGCCTCGACTCATACCAAGGATGGAACTTCTGCCTCCAACAGAGTTCCGAACTGATATCAAAGTATTGGCGGAGAGAGATGGCAAGGCGTATCCTTGCTCCCATGGATGTATGGGCATCGCGTAAACATAAGTCTACATGACAGGTGGTTTACGTTAAAAACCAGAAACGAATGTCGTTGTCTGAATTGGTAGCGGGGCCTCAGTAGACAAAGTCCTTAACTACCTCAAAGTTATATCTGTCGAGGCTGATGTTCTGCCCGAGACGTCGGTATTGGGTTTCCTTTCTTATTGATAGCATATACAATACGAGTACTTGGTCTTGCCTTCCTTGACCGTTAAGCCCATCTTCATCGCTTCCATTTCAAAACTCGCGAAAACGCCACTGACATCACGCTGCTTTCATCCGATTATGTCAATATCATCGAGTGACTTTTGAAAGATTGTGTTTCTTGTGTTGGCGCGTGAGTTTTACACTACTCTTACAAGAATCATGTTAAAGAAATTGTACTGCAGCGCGTCGCCTTGTCTAAATCTTTTACTTTAGTGCACGTCCGAAAATGGGTTTGTGGGATCAGTATATCCACTAAAATATCGTGATTCGTTGCTTAGCCGTACAACTCGCTTATGGAATGAACTGCCGAGGTCTCTATTCCCTAGTCGTTATAACTTGCAAACATTTAAGACCAATGTACATTGGTACCCCTCTTTTCTTTCCTCCCTAAGTTTCTTTTCCCTGAGCTGTGGGCAAACAATTTAAGGGTACTAATAACGCCTGGAGCGTGCGGTAATTATAAAAAAAAACATCAAAAGTCTCCGCGGGTTCATGACCGCCCTTGCTGGAGCAGCGTTCATTCTCCATCGTCATCCTGCTCAAACGAACGAGTTTAGCAATTCGTATATTTCGTCATACACGGCTTTGCAATGGATGAAGAGGTGGTGTGTATCGATTTGGAGTTCGTGGATTTTTTTCCAATATCTGCCGTTATGTGAAAATTTGATCTATGGTGGTCTTTCCTGGCCTAATACCAGGCTGATAGGGGTTGATCAAATGGTTGACCAAAGGTCTTAGGCGCTAACATTAGACGGTAGACAGGATTTAAAATCCAATGTTGAGGAGACTTATTTCTCTGTAGTTGGCGTAGTTCAGGGGATCTCCCTTCTTGATTGGACAAACAATGCTGAGGTTATATTCGTCGGGCATACTTTTGTTGTTCCAGATTTTAGAGATGAGTTAATGTAAGCTCGGTATTCAATCATTATTTGCTCCTTTTAACAGCTCGGCAGTTAAGCCATCATATTGGCTTACCGATTTATGTCCCGATTTCGTCTTGGTCGGGTGAACGGAAATGTGGTTTATCATCCTCCAGGTTGATAGTCAGCACCGGCTATGGTTCTAGATGGAAGTTTCCTTCTCCATCCTTGCAGATTTCAGTTAGGGTTTTATAGCTTTGACATGTTCGTTTTATGTTTTAGTAAAGTATCCGAACTTCATTCTTCTCGACGGTTCTCGTGCTCTTTCTTTTTTCTTCTGAATAGCCTTATTCTTTTCTCAACATAGAGCCCGCCGGTCCTTTTCGTTATTTTTTGCAGGTCCGCTCTGTACATCCGCAGTTTTTCTTAATGTCTGCATTGGTTTTCGAACCATGGTTGATTTGGGGCGGGTTGAAAACTAACACGTCAGAGGCGGCCTCTCTGATTGCTCTTTGGTAATGATACCCACAGGTTTTGTAGCCGTTCGATGTTGAACTGCTTTACATTGGTTCCCTGACCTTAGGTTGTTAGAGATATCCGCATCCATCCCAGCAACAAGATAATGGTCCGACTCGATGCTAGCTGCTCAGAACATTCGGACATTCAAAACGCTGGTGGTTGCGTCGATGATTTTGGTTGAAGGTTTGTAAAATAGAAGTCAGCCGGGCCCCTTAATGGACATCCCGCCTCGAAATTATTAAGTCTGTGTCCGTTTAGGGTAGTGATGGCGTGAAAGCTGTACTTTTCGACCTTCCATGCTTGGCTTGGCATTAAATCACCAAAGACGTGCGTGGGAGTTTATGAGGCCTATGCTGTCGAATTTTCGTCAAACGTTCGCGTATATGCCCGAGGCTCAAGACTTGTCCCCTTCTGACGGCGAATCCGTATCAAAAAACGCTACGGCGGCTATTCTTGTGGCGCCAGTTGTCTATTACATTCCTTATAGTAGATACTAGAGGTTTTTATTCTCTGTTCGATGTGTCCATTACATCGCGCTCTTCTTGGATGACGGCTACATCAGCTTTGTAGCAGTTGAGGATTTTCACTTGCTGTAAAGGTCCGAACATTCTGAGTGCAGATCCGAAGATCGTTGTCCCTTAAACGTTTCCCTGCATGAGTAAGGATTTACTCATTTTGTTAGAGGGGACCACATTTGGAACTTGATTGTTGTGCTGCTGGCACGGCCCAATCACTGTTATAGGACGGTCAGCAGTTTTCTGATCAATCGCCACGCAGATCAATTGGAATAGGACCACATTCAAATGTCATGGATACCATTTGCTGTTACCTCGAATAGTTTTCCGCGAAAGACTTATCTGAAGATAATCTGGAAACATCTTAATTATAGACAACGAATCAAGAAAGACCCCAAGCAAAAAGTGAACACAAGTTACTAAGTATTCAATTCTACATTATTTATTGTCATATGTCCTTCCATACCCCATAATCGTGCAGCCTACCACTTTACTTCAAGAGCAAAGGAGCTGAGGCAGCATAAGTGGCTGGTGCCAAAGCTGGAGCAGCATAAGCAGCGTGAGCGGCATAGGCAGCTGGGGCAGCATAGGCAGCGTGGGCGGCAACCAATGGAGCAGCTACTGGAGCAGCAACGGCAGCTGGGAAGGCGGCAGAGTGGGCAATTGAGTGAGCGTTGTAGCTTGAAGCGTATGGTGCAACATATGGAGCATATGCAGCAGCAACTGGAGCAGCAACAAGTGGTGATGAGTAGGCCAATGGAGCAACAAGTCCTGGTTTAGCGGCAGCAAGGGCAACGACGGCCATGAAACAGATAGCAACCTAAAAGTAAAAGAGAACAACACATAGTTTGGTTAGTCCTAAGTCCTTTTGGGTAATCCTTTTGTCTGAACTCACAAATTTGAACATTTTGAGTTGAGTTTTGGGTTGGTTTGTCTTCGATTGATTGAGAAGTGAACTGTGATACTAAGCCAGTGTTGGCAGCCGTTTTTATACCAACTAGCCAACCTACATTTAGTATTCCACCAACGTATGACATTTGAAATCGAAAGTATAACTCGGATGTAAGATAGTTACCGAGCACGTTTTGGGGAAACAGAAATACCTGAGAACGTGAAGTGGATTTCATGTTTGGGTTTATTTCGATTAATTGCCCATAAACCGATACTTATGTATACTGGTTTTATGGCTAATGATTGGGTATCAGTCTTTACTAGTTTGGGTTTCCAAAGCGACTCAAAGAGTGGGCCTAAGCCCTTGGGTGGGGTCAGTTTTGGTGTTCCATTTCGAACCGAATCACTTTCCACCTACCCACTGAAGGAGGAAAGGAAATTCTACATAAATTATCCAAAAGGTTGTCGCCACATTCGCATCCCTTTTTCTGGGGATTTCTGCTCATTTAAACGATATACTCGTATGTATGTCAGAGTGACACAATGTCATTGTAAATGAGTGAGGCGGGATCGATGGTCCTTGTTTATTTCTCTTCACTTGTGTATCTGTTTTTTTTTTTTTTATTTTTCTCGTTTTGCAAAAACCCTAATGAAGGTCACAACAAGGATTTGGGACAAGGTACAGGGTTTAATAAGAAAGGCTAAAGCTAAAGCTAAAGTTTATTTCGTGCCATTATGTCTGTCACTGTTCGCTTACAAATTGAAGATTCAATAACAATCACAACAAGAGGATGAACGTTGCGTGGAGGGTTGAGTTGGGTAACTGGAGAATGGCGAATGGTGAATGGTTCATTTTGAAATTTAGTTCCTTATTCACCCCCACCCCTATCCAGGCACATCAGATTCAATTAACTCAATTGCTCTTCAAACGAGCAAACTAAGATTTCATTCAATCTGATTGCAGAAAAAGTTTTACTCCTTACGAATGAATGAACGAGTATCTGGGGTAAGAGGGGTTGAAGGAGGACTCACGGTGTTATGTTGTTATCCTTGAAGACATTTACGAGCTGCTGATGGTTGCTGGTGATGATGGCTTTGTCGTTTTTTTTTTGCTTGTTGGTTTTCTTTCTGCGCCAAATCGCTGTTTTATATTTTGAAATTGAGATGACATAATTTTAAATCATCTTTTACGAGGGTTAGTCAGGGGGTAGTTATCGTTGTTGTTGGCTTTAGCGTTGGCGTTGGCGTTGTCATTGACGTTGGTTTTGTTGCGCAGGAAGATCACACAGACATTGTTGTGACTGTCAACACCTGCTGTTGGGTAATTAGGAGTGGAGGGTTTTTGTTGTTGAATGTAAAAAGTTTCGCTAAAGATGTTTTTGTTTGTCGTCGATGATGGAGCGATACAACTCTGGAAATACTTTGGAATGACAGGTAATCGATAATAACTTTGGCAGCAATTCCAACCAGCTAATATACTGAGTGCACAAACTTTTACTTTTGATACAGTGAATTTGTGGGAATACTTTGTGGAAGAAGATAATCAAACTAATGGAAATTGGGCAAGGTGTTATTTTAAAGGAAGCCAAGCTAGGACATCTTTTTTACAAAGTAAAGCAATTATACAAATGTACATGGAAGCACGTTCATTAAGCACAGTGTTAGATATAGTTAGAGTGCGGAGCAAGGGCGCGGTTCATTATATCGCTCCAAATATAACTTAGGAGACATCGCCTTGGAAATCGAATTCAGCTGAAATATGACAAGGGGCAGTAGTCGTATGTTGCAGGAATGTCAAATTATCCCGGTGAGCTGTTAGTTGAAATCTTTCTATCTTAATACTTTCGTGATGAGGGTTACGTGTCCATGGTGTCTAATTCTACCTTTTTTTGGCCTGAGGGTCGTTGAGGTGAAATGATTGCCTGTTTAATGAACGTCCTGAGTTACTCTCAAAATCGGAGGTTCATGTATCCATAGTGCAGAGATGGCGAGAAATCATTCAAGATGTAGTTCGGTAAAAGGAAGAAAAGCGACCGAATATAACTACGACTACCAGAAGGAAACTAGATATGGAACAAGGAGTGCTTTTTTCCCAAAATTTAATAGCAGTATTCTCAGCAGTGATAGTGGGAATCCAGTACGAAGTGATAGAAGTTGAAACCGCCTTCCAAAGTGCATAAGACGTGGCTAGTTAAATCACGGGTATACCTAAAGGAAAGCAACATCCCGTGATATCCCATGAGAATCCGATCACGAGATGGAAGGACCACTTCAAACATCTAGAGGGCAGCGCAACAGTCAAAAAACATTGCATTTCAAAGTAGAAAAATCCTAGAAAGACTGTGACGAAGTCACTTTTGTAGGGGACAGACTTTTGCCATAGCTAGAGCCAAAATGAACGAGCGGTTATTAATTAATTCCTGGTTCAGCTCACTCCCAACGGTAAAGTAGGTTATCTTGGCAATGCAATGACAAGACCGAGGGATGTACTCTGGGAATAGGCGGAGCGTATGAAAACAGCTAGCCTTTGTGTGAGTTTTGTTAAAATAAGCGACACACTACTAACCCACGGCGTTATCCTAAGTCCGTAAGGAAATTAATTCTGGACCATCAGCGCTTAGTCAAATCCCAGCCGTCAGTCACCAAATTATCGACGTCCAAATGATGGCAGATAATCCGTAGAAAAGCTTAGACCATCGGAAGCTGCACCTAACATGCTCGATAGCTTGTTCTCTATCCAGGTACAGATGACTCATTTCAATGACCGATATAAGAGCAGACGATGCGAATGGATCAGGCCTAGGTGCCACTGCTGGGTTCAATGCACATGTATGAACATGAAACGTCCTCTCATTGATAAAGATCGCAAGAAGTGCCACACTTTTTAAGTTGTTCAAAGAACCAGCCCCTGATATGGTTTTGGTTAGCGAAACCAAAAAACACCAACTGGGTCACGAAAGATATAAGATAGTTGAAAGGAACCGACCCAACTCCGTACAAGGAGAGACATTCAAAAGAATATAGAGCTCCAGGTGCTAGATGCATAGACCCTTCTCCATAGTGGAAACCAGTTGAATGTGACTTAAGCCGGAATCGATTATTTCACTATCGACGGGGATTTCAACGCCAAATACCAAACACTTTACGGAACCAACTACTCGATGGCTGGGATTACGGTCTCAGTACACAAAAAATCAGCTCTCATCGAAATCAAGGAGTTAAAGGTTTTGATTCAAAGGTTTTTTTCTGGATGTATTGCGAGTCGAAAAAAATTCTACAGAACATTGACACGAACACTCACTCTCCCAGAATATTATCCACCCGGCAGTCAAAGTAGTAGTAAACTGCTGTCAAGACTAAGACCCGTGCGCAGCCAGTTTACTGATAGACATAATGAGGCCATCAGCCTGAAATCGTCGATCACAATTTACAATAATAAAGGACTAATGTCAAATTCTAACGATCGCCCGGAGGACGAACAAGAAATGAAAACTTATGACAACCGGCATAGCTCCAAATGGAGCCGTTTATGAGCAGAACTACGTTGTGATCGAAGATACATAGGAGAAGGTAAAAGTTGTCGGAGTGACTTTCCAGGAAGTGCACAAGGTGGGTCGGCTCGTTACACAATCTGGAATATTGCGAAAATTTAACGTCCAACGGATAGTCTCTATGCTTGGTCCAAGAATTATTCAGGCAACATTAGGTAACACTCACTTAATCAAATTCGCCCATAGATAAACGGCCCAGGGCGGCATTATTTCTCCTCTACTCTACTCCTTCCGTGATATGTGAAACTATGGAGGCTGCTCCAAACAAGGTAAACACCTGGGCCGCCGGCTATGGCTTTGGTGTCAACCCGCGCAAAATTGAGCTGATGCTATTCACTATCAAAACGAAAATACAAGATTTTATACTTCACTGTCTTAACGAACCAAACGAACAACCGCTCATACTGCTCTCTAGCTTTAGGCATCTGATCTTGATATCATGCTCGATCCATAACTACTTAAATGGAAGCAAAACATCGCATACATAGTAAGGAAGGCATGTGTCGCCTTCTATGTCTGCAGCAAAATCTTTGGAAAAATGCGGGAACTTCTATAAAATATGACCTTGGGGAAGTACACAGCCGTACCCAATGCTCACGTACTCACTCACTAGTATAGTAACACGCATTGGGCAAAGGTTACAACCTCACGAAACTAAAACGGCTTCAAAGAACCGCTAGTATATTGACCATGGGCGCATTGAGGTTAGCTCCAACGGATACCCTTACTGTGCTCCTGCATTTGCTGCTTCTCGACCAATTCACAAAAAATACCGCACTATGCAGAGTAATCAGTCTCAAAGAATCGGGATGCTGGACTGCACGGGCTTACGGCCACAACAACATCCTGGACTCGTTACCAAACCCAACAATCTAAACTTCAATAACAACTTCCACGTAGGATTTCCTACCAGAGCTCAGTTGAAGAAAGATAAAGTAGTGTAGGTCCTCGATACGGTCATCTATACCAACGGATCAAAGACGAACTCTGGTGTGGGGGCTGGAGTCTACTAGGAATAACTGAAAATATCAATATCATAACGCTCATCATCATATAACTTTCAAACATTAAAAACAATGTACATCGGTACCTCTCTTTTCTTCTCCCTAAACTTCATTCGCCCGCGCTGTGTACAAACATTTTAAGGGTACATGATCAATAAAAATAAAAAGCTCGATTTTTACAGCTTCTTACAGGCGTAACTCCTGGCAATCCGGGAGGCTTGCACGTAACTCGGGCGTGATACAACGCACAAAGACAGCATTGCTATCATCATAGATAGCCGAGCCTCTACCAAATCTATTGAGTCGGGTACCATATCCTCCAAACTGGTGAAGAGGTGCCGAAACGACTTTGCCCGCTTAGGCGAACGCTTCAGGGTCACGCCCCTTTGGGTTCCAGGGTATGGTGACATAAAAGGAGACGGCGTGCAGATGAACTGGCAAACAGGACTCAGCTCTGCACGGCTCAAGGGTTCACATCCCGCTAGAAGCCATTAAAGGACAAACGCACTCACACTTCCTGCAAAAAGCCAACCTGCACTGGAGGGGTTAATTAACTGTATCATATCAAGGATAATATGGCCAACCTACGATAAGAGTAGAACAAAAGACCTGCTAAGAAGAACCCGCTCAGACATCGCCAAAATCACGGCGGTAAACACGGGGCATTGACCAATTGGAGACCATGCGGCCAAACTATTGGGTCTATAACTTAATTCGCGCGGTTTGCTAAGTTTTTTTCACTTAAATATGTCGAACCTTGTGCCTAAAAAAGTGTTTCTGCGGGGAGTTTTTCTTCATTACTTTAATATGAAGAAAACTGCTGCCGAAAGTCATCGTATTTTGGTGGAAGTTTATGGTGAACATGCGCTAGCTGAGCGAACGTGCCAAAAGTGGTTTGCACGATTTAAAAGTGATGATTTTGGCTTGGAAGACGATGAACGTCCTGGGCAGCCAAAAAAGGTTGAAGATGAAGAACTGGAAGCAGTACTCTATGAAGATTGTTGCCAAACAGAAGAAGAGCTCGCTGAATCTTTGGGTGCCACTCAAGTAGCCATTTCAAAACGTTTAAAAGCAGCTGGATATATTCAAAAGCAAGGAAATTGGATTCCACATGAACTCAAGCCGAGAGACGTCGAAAGGCGGTTTTGCATGTCCGAAATGCTGCTGGAACGCCACAAAAGGACGCCATTTTTGCATCGGATTGTTACTGGTGATGACAACTCTAAGCGCAAAAAATCATATGTGAAACCCGGCCAACCAGCCAAATCAACGGCAATGCCGAATATCCATGGCGCGGAAGTAATTTGGTGGGATCAGATGGGTGTGCTGTATTATGAGCTGCTAAAACCGGGTGAAACCATCAATGGACAACGCTACCGAACACAATTAATCCGTTTGAAGAGAGCAGTGGCCGAAAAACGCCCGGCATATGCGACCAGACACGAGGCAGTAATTTTCCATCATGACAACGCTCAGCCACACGTTGCTATTCCGGTTAAGAACTATTTGGAAAACAGTGGATGGGAAGTCTTCCCCCACCCGCCTTATAGCCCAGACCTTGCCCCTCCTGACTACCATTTGTTCCGGTCGATGCAGAACGCCCTCACTGAAATACGGTTCACATCAGAGCAGAATATCAAAAATTGGCTTGATTCATTCTTGGCTGCCAAGCCGGCGCAGTTCTTTTGGGATGGGATCCACAAACTGCCAGAAAGATGGGAAAAAGTCATAGATTCAGATGGGCAATACTTTGAATAATACTCTTGCACATGTTTTGTTTAAATAAATGTTCTAATTTTGAAAAAAAAAAACGCACGAATTAAGTTATATACAGCCGCAGTTGTGGGAACGAAAATGAGAGGACAACTCTCTCCAATTTCCTCTGCAAATGTCGGATACTAGCAAGAGCCAGACTACGTGCTTTAAACTAACCATTCCACGGCGACCTTAATGACCTAAAGGAATACGAGGTCTAATCCATTTTTCTGGATTGGGCCGGGTTCGATCTAGGCACCGATTATCTCACATCCCCAACAACACACACTGCCAAGGAGGTTACACAAGTAGTGGTAACAAAAATGCACATTGGGTTCATGCTGAACCGCCACCTTCGATTCTCTTCGCCTTGTTCTGATCACCTCCTTCATTTTCCGTAGCGCTAGACTTTCTTTATTAGAGTATCACAACAGCATACATTTTTGTATGTCCTACTTTTGCACAAACGAAAACATTTTGCTGGACAGTTCTTCAATGAATCCAGATACAGAGAGCTAGGGTACAATTTCGAAATGCTCAGCATTAGTGGTGAATGAGAGAAGAAGAAAGGATACTTTCTCTAGAGTGTAATAAGTATATGATGTAAGTGAACACCTTGAGAATAAGTCAAATCTTCGAATGTAATTATACATACATATACGGTGGAAGGAATCAATGATCCCTATGAATGTGTTCATCATTTTCGATTCATCCTCCAAGATGGTTTTATAGCTCTTTTGTGAAACAAATGTGAATCCTGCACCTATTTCTACAAGACTACATACTTATCCCATAACATGTTATGCAATTGAAAAATGCAGATATTTAGCTGATCACAAATATGTTGAGGCATTTAAGGACAAAACTCCTATCTTACCATACATAAAGCTAGATCCAGTGTCTTCCATTTCCTTTCCTAGCTCTTCGGCCGACGCAAGGCAGTCATTTTTCCAAAATCATATTTCCTAATTTAAGATTGCTTGGCGACTGCTAAGTAATTCTTGATTCCCCCTGGGTTAATCTATCAAAATTCAGACGAAGGATATGACTATCAAGTCAATCATCCCGTAACTGCAATCCCATTGGGAGATCACTCAACGTGATACCATAAAACTCAATCCTCGGAACACATCCTCGTATGCATTTCAACTCTGAAACCTTCGGACTTTCCGGCAAAAAAAAAGAAAATAAAAGAAACTTGTTCACTTCACATTCTAGTGGTAAAGGACGACTCTATTAAGCTGCATCTATGCACACGATATACTCGTACATATATCAGGCACAATACACATCCTCTCAGCTCTCAGGCAAAATGAAATATTCTGCCATTAAGAACTCCCTTCTAGGGAGCCGGAAATGTGCTAAGAAAGATAAAAATGCGAGTGGCAAGCGCGAAGCCATGATTCCATGTCAACAAGGGTGTAATAAAAATTCTACAGCAATAGCAAATACTTGTACTAAAGTTGTCCATGCCTCATCCTGCCTCGTCGAAGGATATAACTTTACAATTGAATTGAATAGTTAGTGGCAAGTTGGCGGGATTTAGCTTGTCTCCCCCAAGACATTGTTGCGAGAGTACGACAATTTTGTGACATACTCGCAATTTTGGGCAACAACGATGCCACTGCAAGAGTGTTGCAAGATTTTTTTTTTGTTCGTCCTGCGGCGAAGAAACGGATAAGTGAGCTTTTACACCGGTATAGCTTAGGTGACAAGTAGTCTTTTAGAGGGATTTATTTTTATTTTCTCCCCACCGAGAGCTATAAAAACTTTTATTGAACAAAGATTTCATCGCCCTTAATGGGGGGATGCAGGACTCAGCCCGAGGACATGGATAAATTGGAGGAAATGTTAGGGTGGGTCAGTTTAGATTATTGGTCAGGGCTTCTTTGTCGTTCGTCTCTCAGGACGAGGTGTATCATAAATATCACTTTACGTGAACCGGACAACCCTTAGTCAATTTAAATAACAAAACCAACTTGAACCTCCAACAAAACCCATCATTCTCACTTATGGTTGGCGTTTATTTGATTAAAGTTAGCCTCGCCACAGAAAGAGATGAAAATAACGCAAATAGAGTTGTTATATCTATGGGCAGGATCCTGATCCTGTAGCGATGGAAGAAGTTTAACAAATTGTCACTTCCGCCGAAAAATATAAGTTTTAATGAAAAAAGTTTCTCGTGATTGTTGTCTCCTTTTTCTTTTCGTATTTTTCGTTTGATGGTCATTTGCCTGAGATTCAAGGACGACAACACGACGATACCATATACCAAATACAAGGGCAGTGTGTGAAATTATTCACCGCGACAGTTATTTTAGTAATAATCGGAGAGAGATGATGCTATTTTTTTTTTTTTTTTGTGGAAAACCAAAAAAAAAAAGCTTTACCAATTGAAGTGGAGAAAAATTGTGAGAGCCTCTTGGCGCCAGGATAACTTTTGTAATATTGTCAAGATGAAATTGGACATTTTCCCTGATTGACGGGATATTCCTCTACTTGCGCGAATACCCTATAAATCGAGAGTTATGACTATGAAGGATGTTGGAACTGACTCACTTTTATTTTTTGAATTTTCATTCGACTTTGAAAGTGCAAAACTTTTGGTCTGCTTATCAACTTTTGACAAACACTCGTTAAGATTTATGAAATGTGACAATTTGTTGATTTTAGTTTCGAAACGATTTGATGATATGATTGGCGACATCAAATAGAGTTAGAAATTCACAGTGAAGGACACTTGAAAAGACGTACACTCAAGGGGGGCGATGAAGCAAAAATTGTTTTTTTTTCCAGATCTTTTTGGATAATTTTGAATGTGGTTTGAAGTTGGGGTCGTAGTTTTTAGGCAGACACGGAAAGGAGGATCTGTTGAGAGCAGATTTTAAATGACCCCAGGCAAATACCAGACATTGATAATTGTACTGCCAATACCCTGAGCTTGTTTTTAATTTCTCACCCTGATAAGTACACCGACGATGTGCTCTTCCCTTTATATTCTTCGGACAACTGTGACTGTTTTTCCGGAGTTGCGAGACCAACCCAAAGCAGAAAAACACAAAAAAATTGAAATGAGCCAGGAATGACTTCAGCGCCTCTCTTAAGGATGTGAAATTAATATACGATTAAAAGCTGGGAGGAAATAATAGCACATTGCCAAAGTTTGGCCCTTCGTCGAAAACATTAGACACTCTGCCTCATCCTGCAACCCAACGTTCATTTACAATTACATTCCGCCTGTCTTCGATTTGAACAAGGACAATATGCTTGTTGCGCACTTGGTAGCCAACTCAACGCTTCCATATTGTTTCATTCATGTCTCCGCCTAGAGTTGAGCGCATCGGATGAATCCACTTCCGCAGTTGCGACGTAGCAAAGGTACTCAAAGGCCTCAATGTACGCAAACCGGCTAGTACCAATAGCATGATATATATCAATAAACGGCGGTGCATTGATTCATGTTATGAAAAAAATCGTATGGGAGGGGAGACATAGACCTATGTATATTCAACGCTCACTGATTTTTAAAGTAGGTACCAACATTTTGTGTACCCTTAAAATGGTTGCACATAGCGCGGGCTAGGGGAAGTTAGGAAGAGGAAAAATAGAATCACGGTATTTCAGAGTACGCCCGAAAGTGGGCTTGAGGGTATACTAACCAGCATTCATAGCGAGACGGGTGTCACGGTTAAAAATTAAAAGGCGCGGAATGCTGCTGGCTATTTCTATGGAGCACTGCTGGTGGAAAAAGCGATACAACAAGATGAGATAGGAAACATTACGTATGCGTTCGAGGGTGTCTAATGACTGTGTAATATTGTCATCACCTATGAGTTTTATCGTACGATCTTGGAACTTATCTAGCAAGTGCAAAGAGGTCTTAGGAGCACCAGACTAGATGTGAGCATTGTACTCCAATTTTGGGCAGATAAACGCATTATATATTGAGGGCAGATCAGTGAGGGTGAAATATTTTTTACATTGCTTGAGGGAACCTAGATATTTCGCAGCATTCTTGACAACATCGAATATGTGGTCATTCCAATGTAAGTTGTCATTGACACACATACTGAGAATGGAAAGTTTTTTCAGTTCCAACGATATAAGTGCCACTCATGACAGCAGACAACATTGTGTTTTGGAAGCAATAAATCCTACTTATGCAGTTAATATCGGAATTTACTATAATGAGCTTAACATACGCTGGCGTTTCCGTTCTACAGCCGAAGAGCAGGGACGTAAGTTCGGAAACGAATATGAAAATCAGAGAGTACTGTCGTCAGCAAAGGAATATATTGGTTTAGAAGTAGCAAGCAAGAGATCATTGATGAAAATTAGAAAAGAGTGTCGCAGTCAGAACGGAGCCTTGCGTCACTCCAGCATTTATTTTGTGAATATCAGACTTGAAATCATCCAAGACAACATGAGTTGAACGTTCCGAAAGGTAGTTTCTAATACATTGAAGAAGAGAGTCGTCGATCCCAAATGAGCCTGATGTCAAACTCCGTCAAATGCCTTAGAAATATAAAGTGCAACTATCTTGCTTTCGTCAGATTGATGTACACTTTGGTTCCACGAAGGGACGTAAGTGAAATTGATCTGTAGGAGGAGAGAGAACAAAATTCACCTTTTTTAAGGTCGGGCAGGACAAATGCTGTTTTATATCTGCTCGGAAAGAGTCCTACAGAGTGGTTTTGCCAACGAGGAAGAACACATCTGCAGAAGAAAGAAGATATACTATATGGACCAGCGGATTTGTGTTTATTAAGATCTTTAAGTACCCTTGCTACTACACGAATGCGAAAGTGGATTCATCCCAATGAAGATTCGACACACTCAAGTGTAGGCGAACGCAAAGCACAATCTGGGAGTGTTGAGCTAGCCGCAAAGTGTGCAGCAAGGAGATTGGCCTTGTCCAAAGAGCTGACAGCTGGAATGTCATTGTTAATGAGCGTTGGGATGGAGGATGAGGCAGAATTTCAACTATTTTTGACGAATGACCAAAAGTTTTTACTGCCTTTGGGATAAGCTGGACTCGTTTCATAGTCGGTTGATTAATGGTTAATTCATATTTAAACACTATTATCATCCATTTTCGAGAAATTGGGCTTCAAACACTATTTTTTTTAATTTTTCTTATTAAATTCTTGAGAAAATCGAATTTATCTCGGAAAAGTGGATTAATAACTTTTTTTCTTTTTTATTATTTCGATGTGCCATAATATTACCTACAAATTCGCCATATAAGGTGTTTAGTTACGGCTTACAGTTTTCTAAGTATGAGGTTAAATAAACTCCAGTATGACGATTTTTTATTATTACTAAAAAAGTACTCTAAAATAAGTGCAGTTAATAATCGTAATTTACATTATTTTAAATCTACGACTGTTGCTCACAGTGTACTCCATCGGACTGAATGCAAGCTAATGCTAGTTTTTGAATTGTTCTTGTAATATTAATAGTTGGTAAAGTCTCTTTGACATGTTGTGCCACTGCCGCTATCCGTTCTTGCAATTCAGCCAATGCTCTTATTCCAAGTGAATATAGTTTCTCCTTCATCGTTACGCATACGTTGAAATCCAAAACTGTCTAATCCGGTGCTCATGCAGGCCAATGTATTGGACCATTCCATCCAATCCAGTGGTTTGGGAACTTTTCATCCAAGTAGTCCTTAACTATACTGCCATAGTGACTTGGAGCACCATCATGTTGATAAAAGTGAGTTCTTCTTTGTGCAAGCGAAATACCGTCTAGCTGTTCTGGCAATTCATTTTGCAAAAATTTCAAATAAGCTTCACTGTTTAGTGGAAGAATGAAGGGCCAAGTAAATTATCTGCACACCTGCTTACACGTTTACGCTGAATCGATGTTGGAATGATGTTGTTCTTGTTGTATGAGAATTTTCATTCGCCCATACGTGTAGGTTATGGAAGTCGGTAATGCCATCTCGACTGAATTGCGACTCGTCTGTCCATAAAATATTTTGGACAAGTGTATTGTCCCAGAAATCAATTGCAAAATTCCGATCGTCGAAGCAAATCAACTGGTAACTACTCTTGAACTGGTGTTGCATGATAAGAATGAAGGTTCTCCTATGCAAAACTTGAAAATTCATCGTCGGGACACATTTAGGTGTAAAGATATCGAACGTTTACTAATTGATGGCTCTGTTGCTACCGTATTCAGGTTTCGTTCCTCTAATTCTGTATCTCTCACAGCTACTGCATGTGGTTCCGCTCGCTCTCGCAATCTTCTACGAGTATTTGGAAACGCCATTTGATTAGGGACACGTCATGTAGGAAATGTTCGTTGATACTCTGCTAGCGCCGCCTCAGGACTGTCATTACAAAATCCATAGACAAAATCGATGTCCACATATTCTTAACTTGAATACTATGCTATCCAAACAAATGCTTACAATACATCAACTTCAATATGATGCTATTGAAATTCAATGAACAACGTGAACGAAAGTGCACTTAAGTATTTTAGAGCAATTTTTTTAGTTACAACTAAAAATAGTAATATTGGGGATTAGTATATTTAACCTTATACCTGGAAAACTGTAAGCCCCGGTTAAAAACTTTATGTGGTGAATTTGTCGATAACATTATGGTGCATCAAAATAACAAAAAAGAAAAAAAGTTATTAGCACACTTTACCGAGGTAAATGCGATTTTCCCAAAAATTTGTTGAACAAAATTTAAAAAAAAAAATGTTTTTTTTAGGCCAATATCTTGAAAATGAAAGCGTGGATGATAATAGTGTTTAGGTACGAATTAACCATTTATCAATCGACTATCAAACGAACCCAGCTTGGTTACTCAAGGCCTACTATACTATTGTAGAAGTTATAACTAAATTGTTGGTACCTACTTCCCTGAGGGAACTTTTTTTAAAAGCCTGTAAATCAGTGGGTGTTGAATTTAGACGGTCCCTGCCATACGATTTTTTTCATAACATGAACCAATGAAGCAGATATCAAAATATCTATATCCCAAACCGGACCACCCTGTATATATGCAGTACATATCTTACCCTCTTCTGCAGAGGTATTCTTCCACTTTGACAAAATCACTGCGTAAGTTTTTCCATCAATCCTACTTTTTCGGACTCTTTCGGAGTAGATGGAAAATAGAATTTGTCCAGCGAATCTCTAAAAAGGTGAATCTTCTTCCTTCTCCTCTTCCTACTGAACTAACCTCGCTTCTTTCCAAGATCGTGAAAGCTGACTGACCGCCAGCTCTTGAAATATCGCGGAATACGAAAACTTCTCATGGACCGGCAATATGACTATAGTAGTAACAGGTGTTGTCATCGAGCCACAGTTACTTTTTTGTTTTTCTAAATACTTAAAAATTGTTAAAGTATAAACACAGCCCAAGCCCACTGCATTCAGCCTTCATGCATTCAGTTTGCTGAATTCAACACCGCTTCGCTCCCTTTTGCGGCAAAAAACACACTGCCACGAGCAAGGAAGATTATTGCGTCAGACGACTTAAAACCGCGTGGTCGAATTTTGCTTTAGCGAGTTTTCTAGAAATTTTCTATAATTTTTGCACTTTGATTTGACTTGGATTTGTTCTGAAACTGCTTGCAGTGGACTTGGGTTGTGTTCCGATCCGAATTTGTTCAATTTAATTAAAAATAGAATAACATTTTAATTTGCAGAAAATAAAATTGGATTTGAGAGAGTAAGCCGAATTTATTTATCGAAAAGGGTCGCCGAGCCTGCTGTGAAACAGGTGTACTGTTGATTTGAAGGTTTGTCTTAACGGAGAAATGAAACACTGTGGACACCATCCTGGCAAAGCAAGATTGTTTCCCCTCATACTTCAAAGACATTCATAGTTTGGAGTTAGACTCCGTGCATTTGTGATCAATTAATCTCTTCTTCAATGGAGAGTTGCCTTGAATGGTTGCAAGTCTAATATTCACAAAATAAATGCTGGTGTGCCACAGGGCTTCGTTCTTTCCCCTACACTTTTTTAATTTTTATCAATGATCACATGTCTGCCACATCTAATCCAGTATATTGCTTTACTGACGACAGTACTCGTATACGACTCTGTCCCTACTCTTCGGCTATAGAACGAGAACGCCAGTATATGATTTGCTCATTAAATTCCAATATTGAGAGCACTAGTACACATACCTCACAACACAACGCACTCGCTACTGATTAAAAAAATTAAAACACTTCTGCATGTCAATGCATACAGCCGAGGTTAACCATTACCAACATTCTGCTGCATGCTGACTCTGACTACACAAAATTAACTGACCTGTACAAAGCTGGGTGAACTTCACACACAACTGGGTTAACATACACGTGTTCCAGGTGGAGTCAATGGTGAAGTCAAAGATAGATCCAGGTACACTCAAGTGAGGCATTTTCGTTATGGCATCACGGATATCGCAACAGAGATCGTGATGGATGAATTTTGACGGAGGCCATAAAGCGCTTTGAGGTGGATATTACCGACATCCAATAAGTGTCACGGAAATGGAAAATTGCAACATCTACTTTGGTGACTGGAAGGGCTCCTGTTAATGTGATGTGAATTTGTTGTTAGAGCAAAACTTTGTCGAAAAGACTTGAGCTGTAGGCATGTAAGCGAATGCCTCAATACAATCTGCATCAATTATAAGCCTGATATTATTGATTATTTCCCTCAGGGGAATGGACAGTCTATGAGCTCATAGACCAGACTTATGACCAATGCCCTAAGCCTCACTTTAAGATCATCCCTGGTAGCGCCAACTAAGGAAAAGAAATCATTTTTGGCCTCAGGTAAAACTATAATTTACACAACATCATCTGGACTCAGGCAAATTGCCTTCGTGGCGGCCCGATATGTTATCAAAGCTAGCCCATATTTCAACGCCTAAGCACTTGCAAAGAGACCTAACAGCCAACAGATCGACGGAAGACACAGTTCTAGTATTCTGGATCTCCGAATGTTTCGAAGAGTCAACATCGAGACTCAGACCACTTACTTATCTTTTAGCCAAGGTGCAAATGCGAATATCGTGGATGACAGTATACTGAAGAACATTCACATCGAACGAATAAGAATTATACAACGCGACGCTGAGGAGTTATACACGAGCTGCTCACGAACCCTATGAGCTAAGGAAAAGAGAGAGCAGTGCTTTTCCAGGCATGTACTCTTAAGGATACAAGAAAACAGGAAAGATGGGAACGTAATAGAAGAGAAATAGTTGGTTCTGCAACTTCTGGAAGGAGTATCCTGCAGATTGTTCAACGTCGAGAACGACCAACATTCCACTGTGATGCAAATTGAAGCATTCAACATGGATGCAGATACACAATAATTTCGTTCTCCGACCAAAAAGTATGTGAATAGCAATATCTAAACTGATGAAATACCAATAAGGCGGCAGGTTGATGGACTTCCTGACAAAGAGTGAACATCAACTCATATGCAAAATGTGGTCGAATGAAAGTATACAAGGTGAATGGACACTCGGCATTGAAGTATTTCTTGCAGTCGTGATTGTGGATCACATCCCCTGAATGCCGGGTTCTTTTCCAAAAAGCCGGGCAAAGACCGAATGAAAAACTACGACATCTGCTAGATGGAGTGAAAAGTGACCGCCTTGGGAATTAAAAAAATTTCTTATATTATTCAATATAGTCCCCTTTTAGTTTGATACACTTATTCCAGCGATTTTCCAACTTCTTGATCCCGTCCGAAAAGTAATTTTCCGGAAGGTCTGCAAAATACTCCTTCGTGGCGTCGATGATTTCCTCGCGTGAGCTGAATTTTTTATTGATGAGCCATCTTGTGAGGTTTTGGAAGAGATAAGAGTCCGAGGAATCCAAATCCAGTTACCAATCGACGCCAAATGTACGCCCAATTCCGCATCAGCAAGTCTAAACACTCTTTCGAAGTGCTGTCGCGTTCGAGTTTTTGGTCATTCGCGGCACCCAGCGGCAGGATAACTTTTTCATATGCAGAATATTGCCCAAAATATGGCGTGTGCGCTCAGTACTAATCTTTGTGGCATCTGCTAGCTAGCGCACCCTCACTTTCCGGTCAGCCAACACCATTTCATACATTTTTTTGACATTGTCCTCTGTAACCGCATCGGAGGGTCTGTCGCTGCGGACTTGATCGGTAGTGGAGTTGCGGCCACCACGAAACTCTCAAAACCAATATTTGACGGTGTAATCTGACGGAGCATTAGCCCCATAATATTTATATTTGGTTTCCTTTGCCGTTTTGCCTCTCAGAAAATAATGTTTTATGAGAGAACGAAAATCGTTTTTGTCCCTACTCAACATGATGCCAAACACGTCAACAACAATCAGCTGTCAAAACAAAACTAAAGACAGTATCGCACTGAAATTTGGCATGTCTGCCTAAATATGAACGGACTTCAAGGCACCATAACCTTTTTTGCAGTAGCAGCGCATTCTGGCGGTCAAGGATGTCACTTTTCGCTCCATCTAGTACTATGTACAGTGAAAACTACAAAGAAGAAAGGCAATATTTGCTTGAATGAATTCGAGGCAGAGTCAGGCAAAAGCTCTCAAGCTTCCGGCATGTATACGAATGCCTCATAGCAATTTCAATTAACACCAACCTCGGGAATATGAGTATAAGCCTGAATTGCGTTCATGCGTCTACATAGGACAGGCTAGGTAAGAGTGGCTTTTGAATAAGCCAACCCATTTAGGCCTATTGACCCATTGTGATGCACGTGATGCTCCTGCTCTTACAACCATTTTGAGCTTCTGATGAAGCGTAGAACACTGTTAACGTTTATATTGTTTAGATCGGTTGTAGAATAAAGCTCCTAAGTCAAGTTTCAAGTTTCCTTCTTTGGGAAAGAGCTGGGCATGTACAAAGTAGGTGGAAGATCGCCTCCTCCTCCTATCTATCCAATCACCTTCTATAGAAATCATTAGTAAAGACGTCAAGGCTTCTTGCATGCATACATATAACATAGTGTCTGGTGATGATACCTATAATAGCGGTGAGAGATTTCCTATTTTGAAAAATCAAACTTTTAGACATGTTGACCTAACAGCTAGACATGTTGACCTAACAGCCTAGAGTCTAGAGATGCGGATATCCCTTGCAGATATCACGTTTTCCTTCACCCAGAACAGGACTTTTTTAATCGCCAAAATTCCCGCCTGGAGCATGCTATAATGATTTGGAAGGCGAAAGGAGATCCTCAGATTAAGTTTATCTGAGAAATCACCGCCACCAAGCCCGCTATCAGTCTTGTATCCATCCATATAGAAATGGATTGATTTGTCTTCCATGAAAGCATCTTCCTCCCAGAAGGATCTAGAGGCGATGCTTTCATGAAAGTCTTCGTCAAACAAATATTGGGGCATAGTCTTTCTATGTTGTTCTCTGAAAGCATTCCTAGTATATTTACGAATTTTAGCGTGGCAAAAAAAATATTTGTCGACGGCCAGGAGTGTCAAGTTAAATACAATATCCAGTGCTGCGGAGGCAGTAGTACGCCAGGCTCCGCTTATGCACAGACATGTTGTCCATTAAACTTTGCTTAGTTCGCAGTTGCCTGCATTTTCTAAGCCGTCCGCCAGATAACCACCCGGTAGGTGAGTATTGGTGTTATTATTGAGACATAAAGCCAAGGATTGAAGGCCCCATTTGTTCCCAATTTTCCGGAAAAGAGGACAAGATCAGTTTCAGCGGGTTAACACCCAATTCACGGCGATCCGCCCAACGGGTTAATCCGTCTGTAATCGGATACTTACTTGAGAGGGCTATAGCAAGCCTGTTAGCACCAACTTCCAGGCATTGTTGACCACTTAGTTCTAGAGAAGGGGGTAGAAAACACAGCCTTGCGGCGTACCTCTGCTGACACACTTTTAGCGGAAGCCACAGCCAGTTTTGAGTTGATTATCCTGCTATTTAACATAAGACTTATCAATTTCCCAAGTGAGTCCTTTACTTTTAGAGTTGACAACGCAGTCATGTTTGCGGAAGCGTTGACGTTGTTAGCCTACAGAGTATAAGGATTACAGCATCAAAGACGCATTCAATGACCTCCTGGACCAAACATGTGCTTAGTGTCCCAGCTTTGATACCAAAATTGCTCTAGAAAATCTTAACGCAAATTTGGATAAGGAAACCATCTTTGAGCGGGTCTTTGGACAACGTAGGAGGCCCCATAATACTGCGTTCGACAATGGATTCAGGTTTTGAGAACTTCTAGCGGAACATAACATTTTAATAGCCAGCACACGATTGTCACATCTCAATAAAGAGACTGATCAATCAGCCAGATCTATCACACTGCGATGAACGCCAGACGCTCCTCCAACATGTCCGAACTTTCCGAAGAGCCAGTATCGACTCGGATCAATACCTTTTTGACAACGGAGTCAAGTAAAACCATCAAAGTTCTAGATCCTTTAGGCAAAGCGTAGAATACCAATGGGAATTTGGTCAACGAGCCATCAGAGAAGGTGCCTCTGATGTGATTGGTTTCAAAGCGTCGCCGCAAAAAACCTCTGGCTTGACGATGAATGTAGTCAAACTAGAATACTGCATCGAAGGACAAGAGCTGCTCATGAACTCTACGATCAGAAAAGATGAGACGATAACAGGTTTCTCGGAAAGCAAAAGAAAGATCACGGGAAGGGAGAAGTCAAGGAAATGGACTTAACTGTAGTAATGATGTTCGAAAGCTACAAAGCCTGAATGGAAGCGTGCAAAGATGGACATGGACAACCAGCTATTAAAGGAAGCTAGAGATGACCTGATTGAGAACATGCCCTCAGAATGGATGGAATCTCGAACCACAATATCGCATATAAGATCTTTTCTGTCGTATTATGTGAGCATCTGAAATCGTTCTTAAAGAACCGGGTTTGTCCATTTCAGTGCAATTTCAGACCAGGAATATCCACCATCCGTTCACTCTACGCCAGATCTTAGAAAAGACCCGGTAATTTAAGATCTAGACTTTCTATCTATTTGTTGACATAGTACATAGGGTACATAGGGTCGAGTTATACAACGCCATGCTTGTGTAGGATAACAATAAATTCTCGCTGCTCCATCAAGGTTTGTAATGAATTAACCGACACACTGCCCAACAAAGGAGACACGATGTTTCTGAAGTCGATGTAGCTTTGAGGCAGAAGCTACCTCCGCAGATACAAACAGCAATAACATGCGCAGATATAGACGCAGAATTACTCTTGTCAATCGATGTTTCTTTGGGCTCTGGGGGGAATTTAGCACCAGAGCTCTCTCTAACTGGCTTTATACAAGATCCTTATCATTCCAGTCTTCGTCGAAAATGGATGAAGGAGTAAGTAGAAGATGAGTGTGGTTTTCGGATCCCTGTCTATTGACGGGTTATGAAGGAAAACATTCAACCAGTAACTGTACGGGCTACGTCTACGTCTACATATCAATCGTTTGAGATGTCAGAGCCATGTTGAGCGAATGGATGCCAAAATTCGCGACCAGAAACTTTTCGATTCTTACCCCGAGAGACGACACAACAGAAGCCGACCGCAGATAAGATGTCCCACGCAAGTGGATAGGGACTTCATCCAACTTGGAGGGCGACACTGGAGGCAGCCGTCGAGAGATCGTGCCAGCTAGATGGGCTTATTGGTTAGGGTCCACGTCTATCCCGGACTTCATCATCTAAGTGGTGAACCAGCTGATCTCTGACCTACTCCTTAAATACCCAGCCCTGAGGAGCAAACTTCTCCTGCTTTGTCTTATCCATCGTTCTCTACCATGTCGGATGCTTTTCATAAAATAGCACACTTTTTTAGGATGCATCGCTAAAAACCCGTAAATTCCGCATCGGTCTGTTTGAAAGTCTTTTGGCGCAGAATAAACAGAGCAAATTTCATTTTGTTTCGATTAAAACCAGTTCCGGCATCCCAGCATTTGCATCTCTAGTTACTCCCATCTAAAAATTGAAGACAAAAGATAAAGGAAGCATGAGCAGGAAAAAAAAAGCGTTTTCCTAAAAAGTTTTCACGTTATCCATTATCGATGGCTGGGAAATTTCACTTAACCACCCATCTCATCGAAAGGAAATAATCAATGCAACCACAAGACAAAGTTTTCCGACTTCTTCATCGGAAAATCATTCACTTCCTATTTCTTGTTTCTAGTGTTCGTTGCGCGTCCTTGGCTTGCAACCCCTTCCGTTTTAACTCAGCTCGTTAAGAAGTTTTTTTTTCTTATTTTTTTCATTTTTATTTGGACAGCACACCAGAAGCTCTACAGGAAGAGGAAACTTTCCACACACCAGTATTCGCCAGAACTAGAATCTCTAGAAAAGTATTTAAACATAAAGCTTCATGTTGACAAGAAAATGTTTTTAACTATGCAACTTCTTGTCGGTGATGGTCCTCCTGGAAAGGACGAACCAATAGAAGTGAACGAAAAGAAAGCGCAAAAAAAAAATGAATAGAGAGAAGATGAGGATGAAACTACGTCCTTGGGGGAAAGTTTTACCACCGCTACCAAGTCAAGTCCGTTTCTGCGCGACCGGCAATGGAAACGGGAACGGGAATAATAATTTACCGAGAGGAGTAAATTAACTGGAGCATAAGTTTTTCACTGAAACGGGACTTGAGACTTACGGAGCACCTGCTCCTGGAAATCGATTTATATTTTTACCTTTTTTTTTACTTGTTACCCCCATCTTTTAACTTGGTCCTTGACAAGCTACAGAAGGTTTTTTTTAGGATACATTGATATGTATCCGAGTAACGTCTTCTTGGAATATAATTTCTTTTTTCCTCCTTTTGGAATCTGCATTGATGCAGGTTATCCTTTGAAGGAGAAAGTACGAGCCGTCAAAGTTCCCTGCCAATGCTAATATCCATATCCTTTGCAGGATTTCATATATATATTAGACTGTTCGTTGCTTAGGGACGAGGGATGTTGTAGGAAACATGACTGCTGTTGACTTTGTAGCACTTTCAGGGCGGCAGCGATGGATACGTGGCGTACAAACTGTGTGTATGTATGGGTATGTGGGTAGAAACCATGCCAATATCACTCTGTGTCAACGCGTAACTTCATTGGTATGGTGTAAAGTGTGCCGCATGAAATATTCAGACATCAATCCACGCAATCAATAATTTAAGCTGAGTTAAGCAGTTAAATGGTGCCGTTAAAAGTGTCGGCAATACGAATACGTGATGTGAACAGGATCCAGTATATAAGAACGTTAAGTACAGAACACACACCATTCGTACTTTAATGAGATTCGGTTGGATGTCGCTATAGGAACGGATACATGTGTAGGTTGCTTCGCAGTGGTGTTTCTCTCGTTGGTCTGAGAAAGTTAAGGATTTGGAGTGAGGTGACTTAAGTGGCTTAGGAAAGAACAATGCATTCGAAAAGGCTCTCAATGCCAGATTGTCTATCTGAAAATTTTTCGAAAATGTGATTTCTACGCTCACACATCTTCAAAGGATAGATGAGGAGCTTCTACTAGAGCGGATCGGATTTCGCTGGTCTAAGTATGATATGCTAATGCATTCCTGAGATTCTATTTGCTAGTGAAAGAGATACCATGCTTCAGAGAAGGATTGTTTTGGCTATTGCCAAATCACGGAGTTATTCCGTGTCAGCTATTGTAGATGACAATTTGAAATATTTTGAGCTGGGGCCAAAATTTAGTCGAATTGAGCCACCACTTGCAAACGTAATAGCAAAATTGTATATAAAGAAATACACTATGACCGAAAATGTTGTTATTGGCAATAAGCAATACGCTATACGCCAGTCTGACAGATTAAGTCTGACGACGTTCGCTCGCTATCCTTTAAAATATTAAATCTTCGCAAAATGCCAGCTGACTTGAACAAGAGTGCAAAAGCTGTTGATTAGCACGACACAGTGAAGTATTACTGGCTTCTTACTCCGAATAGTATAGCGAAGCAACAGATAGAAACTAATCTCCATTACACGCCGTGCGATTGAATCTTCCTTCCCAGGATATAAGCACATTGAAGAATGCTTCAGGTAGGGAGGCTCATCCGGCGCCCAACTCCATATCCAACCACGAATCTCCATCTAACTCCTCCACTGCCACTATCCTTGATCCTCTTTTTCCCCCCACAGTTAAACTAACCCAGCAAACCAATGGAACTACAGAAAGTCGCTATGCACTGTCTAGGCTTAGAGAGAGAAAGATATATGAAAACATTCGTCTCTTTCTCGCCTATCTACACGACAAATCGGACTCGGTCTGCTACGAAGGGAAGGCCAAAACCAGCGTCATGGTATCCATCCAGCAGGAAGGCCTCCCTACCGACCCTATCAGTCTCAGGAACCTTTATGTCAGGTACCATGAAATTTTTAGCATGTCCCCTCAGAAAGTAGCAGACGACCTTGCTGCATTCGGCCACTACGTTCACTCTAAACGAGTCTCGCACCTACAGCGAAGCCGAGCTGACCACCATAATTTTTTTCGTCCATAACGTGCCTTCCTCATCAGCACTTAAACCATCCCGCCATACATCTCCACCCCACAAAATCCCTCTTACATTTTACTACCAGAATGTAAGAGGTCTTCGCTCTAAAACCAATGCTGTCCTACGTCAATCGCATTCTCTTCCCTTTGATATTTACGCCTTGACTGAAACCAATTTGATTCCCGACATAAAGAACCAGGAATTGTTCCCCCCTACTTTTAATGTTTTTCGCCACGACGATCCTACCCGCCCCCATGATGATTCTCCTTCTCGAGGCGTCCTACTGGCGATCCATAACAGCCTTAACTCTTCTCCCATTACCATCTCTTCATCCTCTAAAGTCGCTATAAAAATATCACTCCCCTTCAAGTCCCTTTACGTTTTATGTTACTACATCCTGCCAGCTCAACCTACCGAATCTTACCAACTTGTTGTCGATGCGATCGACTATTTAATTGACCTGTCTGACTCTACTGATGATATCTTTATTTTCGGTGACTTTAATCTTCCTCAGCTACAGTGGATTCCATCAGACGATCAATCGTTCTTCATCGCTTCAAATGCCAACTCAGCTAAGGAATGTCTCTTCTTAGATCGCTTAACAGACTCAAGTCTATGCCAAGTCAGTGGTGTATCCAACTATATGGGCAGGCAATTGGACCTTATTTTCACAACAGATTCAATTAACTCCTCAGTCTAACTTTGTCCCCTATCTCTCTCTACAATCGACAACTACCACCCCCCCTTCTACTTTCATTTTTTCATAACTCTTCTTTCCAGTCCACTCCTCCCACAACTCTCTCATCCTACGACTTTCATAAAGCAAACTTTCACAAAATCAGTGACTATCTTAGCAGATCCCCCTTTAACTTTCACAACCTAAGCGTAAATGATGCCTTATCCATTTTTTATAAAGAAATATTTAATTCTTTTAGCCTTTACGTTCCGTTTTCCCGCCTTAAAACATCATCTACTAGTCCTCCTTGGTATAATCGCAAGCTTCGTTCCTTACGAAACAAGAGAAACAAGTTATGGGCTGTTTTCCTGCGTACCAGATCCTTGTCCGACTATTCGAACTATCTTGGTGCTTATCTTCATTTCACCGAACTTTACGATTCCCTTTACCTGCGTTACCTTAATAATGCGCAAGCCAACCTTATAAATGACCCTAAATCCTTTTACCAATTTGTGAACTACAAAAGAAAGTCCGATGGTTACCCTCCTTCCCTCTCTTTCAACAACAAGTCATCAACCGATCCACTTACCATTGCCAACCTATTTGCCAGCTTCTTTAAACAATCCTTCACCAACGACTCCTTTGTACCAGATCCATCCTATTTTCGTTACCTACTGAACTTCTTCAATGGCCCACTTCTCTCTCACATCTTGGACCCCTCCTATATCGAATATAAATTACACTAACTCAATGACGAATTTACACCCGGTCCAGATGGCCTCCCTGCCATATTTCTTAAAAAATGTTCTTCGTCTCTTTCCCTTGCCATTTCTGATCTCTTTCGTCTATCCCTTTCACAAGGAGAATTTACTTAGGTTTGGAAAACCTCCTTTATAACCCCGATCCACAAAAAGGGATCAAAGAACGAAATAACAAACTATCGTCCAATCGCTAAACTCTCCCATATACCCTCGAAAGTATTTTGTATGAAGCTCTAAGCTTCCAATGCAAATCACTTATTTCCCCTAGACAACATGGCTTCCTAAAGGGTAGGTCAACCACCACAAATCTCGTTGAATTCGTATCCTTTGCCATCTCTGCCCTAGAGAACGGCAACGAAGTCGATGTAGTTGCAACCGATTTTAGCAAAGCCTTCGATAAAATCTCTCATCGATTAATACTCTTCAGATTGTCTGCCCTCGGCTTTGAACCCATACTGTTAAAATGGATATCCTCTTACCTCGAAAACCGTTTTTACAGTATTCGTTTTAGGTCAGCCCACTCCGGTCCATTTTTGGCCACCTCTGGAGTTCCTCAAGGTAGCCATCTCGGTCCCCTTCTCCTTATATTAACCATAAATGATCTCGATAGGATCATCAAACACTCGTCCGTCTCCTCTCCCCATGACTCCTTCCTTCTTCAACAAGACCTTGATAGTTTTTCGATCTGGTGCCTCAAAAATTGTTTGGAACTTAATATCACCAAATGCCAATCCATCACCTTTTCACATAAGCGGCACATATCTCCTCCCCGACTCTACCTTCTCCACAACCAACCTATCTCCTCCGTTGAATCTCTTCGCGACCTCGGCATTTTGTGTGATAGGAAGCTCAACTTCCGTTTTGCATATGGATGGAATAATCCTTAAAGCCAACTCTGCACTAGGTTTTATAAAACGATGGTCCAAAGAATTCACCAACCCATACGTGACCAGGTCCCTCTATATTACCTTTGTTCGTCCCGTCCTAGAGTACGCCAGTCAAGTATGGTCCCCATATCATCGCGTTCATATCTCGAGAATCGAAAGCATCCAGCGCCGTTTTCTTCGATTCGCTCTTCGAGGTTTGCCCTGGGATGATCCTTTTACTTTGCCCCCCTATCAAAACCGTCTCAATCTTATTAACCTAAACACCCTTGAGGAACGCAGAGATGCAGCCGACTTTCTCTTCATTCATCGACTTCTTTCCCTCGCACCATACCACCTATGGCGCGAACGAACCAATCTCCCGTATGCTACGAAAAATTAATTCAACCCTAGCGTCTTTGACTTCCACCACACCACTTCCAACCTCAAATCCGTTCTCCTTCACCACAATAACCAACCTTAGTTTTAAGTTTTAGTTTAAGTTTAATTTTAAGTTATAGCTTGTATTAAGCCGAATAAATGGGGGCTTTCGCCCCCACCAAAATTCACCAAAATTACTGCACATCGGAAAGCAGGCTTCGCAGGATGTTGCGTCAGTTATGTCCAGTACATCTGCATGTTTAGCAAAAGTAAAGTGCCTCTTACGATGCCTGCATATAAACAGTCTGCAGTCTTTACAGCTTAAGAATAGCAGGAAAATCACTGATTTTTTAGAGACGTCAAAAAGCAATCGTTAAGTGTGTCGGCATTATGGACAGTAGAATGACATCTCCAGTTATGGTCACAAGAAATCGAGCCGAGAATTTAGGTCCTCTTCGAGAACACAGGCAGGGTCCCGAGAAACTCTCCTTTGAGACTTAGCTATCAAGTTCATCGGCAATCTTATTTATCGTGATTACATTCCGACTGCGTGCCGAGAGATCTTGCATTTTCGAACTAGGATAGAAGTAGAAGTGGCTCAACTAGGCTTTACGTGCAAGTTGACTGTCACATGCTCCCTCCAACGTCACAATTTGGTTGATGGCTATCGGGATAACGTATATCTACGCTTGGGGCCTGCAATTTATAGTAAAAAGCCACCAGCGCCGCATTCCATACCGATTTTGGATTCATCTACTTCATTCCTTTCCCGACTCAGATTCTGACTGAAATCATGCCTAAGAACAGGAAAAGTACATTCGTACGTTCAGACCAATACAATTTCTTGTGTAAGCATTTGCATAAGATCAGTGTCGAGGCTCCTTTGCACTGCAAGAAAACCGGTTTGCCCTAGATGCTTATTGGAAAAATAATTTTTTAATTTTGATGGGGGCTGATGCCCCCATTTATTTGGCTTAATTCAATCTTAAAAAAACTAGGACTTAAAAACTAAAAATACAAAATATTTAATTAGCTAGGGATGGTGAAGGGGATCCCTAGGGAAAGTGTGCTGCGATTAAAATCGAAAACGGAGAGGTTGGAGTTTACCTTACGCAGCATATAGGATATTGGTTCGTTAGAGCCATATGTGGTGTGGTGGGTTGGTAGATAAAAGAGGCGGGGGCAACGTAGATTTCGAGGGTTAGTATTAAAGAAAATGGAGTTGTAAAGGGACATGCAATCGACGGAGCCTGAGAGGAGTCGGTGAATGAAAAGAATGTCTACTGCGTCCCTTCGTTCCTCAAGGGTATACAGATTAATGAGTTTGAGACGGTCACGATAGGGAGGTAAGATTAGAGGATCGTTCCAAGTTAGACCTCGAAGAGCAAATCGAAGAAAACGACTCTGGATCCTCTCAATTCGGGATACATGAACTCGTTGAAAGGTACACCACACTTGGCTAGCGTACTCGAGAAGGGGGCGAACGTACGTGATGTAAAGTGATCTGGGCGCATACGGGTTGCAGAATTCTTTGGACCATCTTTTAACGAAGCCAAATGATGAGTTTGCTTTAGTGATTATCTCATCAATATGCGAGCGGAAATTAAGCTCCCTGTCGCATAATATGCCAAGTTCGCGGTTAATCTGAACAAGGGATATAGGTTGGCCATGGAGAACGTAAATTCGGGGAGTAAACTTGTTGCACTTACGTGAAAAGGTAACAGATTGACATTTGGTGACATTGAGTTCTAAGAAGGTTCTTGATGCACCAGGTGGAAAAACTATTTAGATCTATTTGAAGGAGGCTGGAGTCGTGTTGTGAGGAGATGCATTTAAAAAATTTGGTATTTTCAGCATAGAGAGAAAGTGCTGAGTGGTGGATCACCCTATCAAGATCTTTTATGGTTAGGATGAAGAGAAGTGGACCTAGGTGACTACCTCGAGGAACACCAGAAGTGGCCAAGAAAGGGGCAGATAGGGCAGACCTGAAACAAACACTATAAAAACGATTATCCAGATAAGAAGATATCCATTTAAGCAAAATGGGTTCAAAGCCCAGGACGGATAATTTGAACAGGACTAGTTTGTCAAAAGCTTTACTGAAATCAGTTGCTATAACGTCAACTTCTCTACCACTTTTTAGGGCTGAGAGGACACGAGTTCGACGAGGTTAGTGATAGTTGATCTACCTTTCAGAAGGCCGAGTTGATTAGAAGAAATAAGAGATTTGCACTGCTGAAGCTTAAGGATTTGTGCAAAATGCTTTCGAGGAGTTTGGATATATGTGAAAGTTTAGCTATGGTGTGGTGCTAACACCCTAGTACTATGCTTCACTGAGAAAATGATGGTGAAGCCTGTAAGAACTATATAATCCGACCAGTCAGATTCTTCCTTCTCATGAAGAGAACAACTCCACTTTTGAGACGGTTGACTGAAAGCCTATTTCTAGTGCACCACCCTTCAGCAGGTCTGCCGGGGCTTTAGAGCAAACGGTCCCAAAATGATAGAAAGTACAGGTTCATCATCTGCATTTGTCTGAACGTAGATGTAACAACTGTTGAGAGCCTTTAGTAAGTCGACCATCCGTTCTGCGCCGTCAGTACATACGAGTATTGCCCGCATTCAGCATCCGCAATCAGCTTTCTTATTCACTAGCATTGCTCTTATCCACTAAACTATTGATTCCTCTAAGCATTATCAATATCTATGAGAGGCCCACAAATATGCGTTCCACTGTGGAACTGCTATCTATAGCAGTTTTTTTTGCGTGGACAAGTCAGTTCAAAATGTTCCTGTTAGGGTGAGGTTCAGGTTCCAAATAGCTTCAGCGGAGCATTACCAAGCTCTTTCTTTAAGCCGCGACTTTGCATCCGATTCTGAAATCGATGTACTTATGTATAATCTGACATTGCAGCCTCTGACGCTACTTTTCATTCGACAATGTTCTTAGGGTACCTCTTGGATAGCGTTAAGACAAGTCATCGACTTACTTTGGTAACAGCCAAGATAGCCATTTAGCAAAAGTAGCGTCCATTATCCGCGCGGCACAGCATGTAGCTCTGGGTGTGCCACCAAACTTTTCGAGGACTGATAACTTTCGAACGAACGTCCTTAACCTCCATACTGTGAACGTACATCCTATGAAGTACAAACGTCCAAATAGTTCCAAATGAACTTCTGTTATTTCATTTTTTCAATCGTGTTGAAAGCTGTAACATCGGCACAATGGCGGGAAAAGATCACCAATTATCTAATTGATGGTGATGACTGAACAAAAAACCTGGAATATTTCTAGCGCATGAAGGGAGTTAGCAAGCAGAAAAAGTTACTGCGATGAGTTGCTAAAAGCAACACTTAGGAGCGAAAATTCTTTTATACGCATGGAGCTCTGTCATGAAAAAAACTGTTTCGGACTACAAACTCGGCGATATACTAAATTCATGCAAATCACTCGATCGAACCGTTCTAAATACACAGTTTATAAAGCAAGGGCGACACTTGATTTCATATTATAGAGGTGGACACGAACGCGAGATAGATTACATCTATTTTCGAACAGCGTACGATGAGTAAAAGATTCTAAAGTGAACTTGGACAAAATACTAGCAAGCCGGCACTGACTATACTGGCATAACTTGCATAAGGAATAACGCCAGCTCTGGCGCTAATTTTATCAGAATGGCTCAAAAATGGCATAAGCGCGCGCAAGGTGTGTGGAATTAATTCGAAGAAAAATGTAAGAGTATTGCAGAAATCCTGTTCGTTGTTTCAGGCCGAGGTACCATCACAACGACATGAGATTATGCGACAATCAGTAAAAGAAGTGCAACGTTAGAACTTGGCCAAACGAGCTAATATTTTTAATATTCCGGCACAGCGAAGAAACAACTCGGAAGGGACTCGATCTATGAATATTCGTATATTGAAAAGGAGTAGGGATACCTAGACAGAATTCCAGCGTAGTGCCACTCTCTCGTCTGTAGCGTACCTAGAGGATCCGGCAAATTTTCTGCAAGCCTAAGCCAGCAAAACAGAAAAACAAATGAATCGGTGGTAAGCAGTCAAACTGGATCACCTACCATCTGCAGCATGTACAACAATCAGAGATCTAGGATTAAATGCGATTGGATGCCTAGGAAAGGAGAGCTTTCTTGGTCCACAGTATACAATTATAATTCAGTACATTGACAAAAAAAATTGTGAGGAGATCCCACCACTTCCGCTCCTGGCCCTAGCATTAATGCTTGCATTTTGTAACTGCTGTTGCTGTTGTTTGACAATGTACATAGTACGGTTACAACCGATGGATAGGGGGTTGTGAGTGTAGATTTTATTGCTGCACTGCTTCATATTGTTCTAAGGGTATAACACCTACAACAATTTGATTCGGTAAATCAACATAGAATTTTCAGTTCACATCTTTGCAATGATGTAGCTCACCAAACTCCGCCACAATGTGATCCATGTTCAAATTCGTAATTCAACTTAACATAGTTCAAATTCCATCTCGGCAAGCAAATTACCCACTACCGCTTTATTCATAGAAGGCCCAAATTGGACAGTAATTCAACTTTTAACGAGTTTGATGCGTTGTCTGGCTCTACTCTAAGAACTATATCCCTTGTCCTCATACTGAAATCGTTATTACGGATGATTTCAATATACACAATTCTGGATGGGTTCCACATTTTGGACTGATAACACCCGAAGGACGGGATGTTGAGATCTTCACTGCGGAAAATAACTTAACCCAGCTTGTCAATGATCCCACGCGAGTACTAGACGTTGATAGTCATACCGCCAACACCCGAGACTTCTTGCTAGCCTCAAACCCTGATAAGTACAAAGTCGATAAGTCATCCACAAATTTTTCGTATATTGACCACACAGTTAGAGAAAAGGTTCTTAAAGAACCGTATGGCAATACGAAAAAGCCTATTGGAGCGGACTTAGCACCTCTTTTAGGAATTTTAACTAATCGTTATGGTTCCTCGATAACGATGTGGATACCGCCGATGTGGATGATCACATACGCTATTCTCTTTGGAATGAGATCCTTTACCCCTCATCGGATGAAGTGTAGCAAACCAAAAGAAAAGGTATAGTACGACTCGGGCTGTAAATAGGTTGTCAGGGCTAGAGAAAAACCGGCAGAAGAAAACCGAACAAAATTCAAACGTGCCAGAAATGACTGCAATGTCTTTCTCGAGCGTGTGAAGTTTCAACATGAACAAAAACTGAGACAAAAAATACTACAGTGTCACAAAGGTAGTAAACATTCGTCAAAAATGCTAGAAATTCAACCTCATCCTCCATCTCAACGCTCATTTTCAATCACATTCTAACTGTCAGCTCTTTGGACAAGGCCAATCTGCTTGGTGAACATTTTGCGGCCAGCTCAACACTCCCAGATTGTGCTTTGTCGACGCCTACATTTGAGTGCATCGAGTCTTCAATGGGACGAATACACTTTCGCACTCGTGTAGTAGCAAGAGTACTTAAAGATCTCAACATACATAAATCCGCTGGTCCAGGTGGTATATCTGCCTTCCTTCTGAAAAGGTGTTCTTCCAGTCTGGCAAAACTATTGCGTAAGCTTTTTCATCAATCCTACTCCTTAGGACTCTTTCCGAGAGGATGGAAAACAGTATTTTTTCGGCCGCCCCTAAAAAAGGCGAATTTTCTTCTCTCTCCTTCTACAGGCCAATTGCACTTTCGTCCCTTCTTTCCAAGGCCTCTGATAAACCGTCAGCGAATGAAATATATCGCAACACTAAAGCTTCTCAATGATCGTGCGTTTTTCGTAGCAATAGGTCCACTGGTGATTTGTTTGCATGTCTCACCGAGAAGTGGAACCAAAGCGTACATCAATCTGGCGAAATCAAGGTAGTTACACTTGATATTTCTAAGGCATTTGACAGAGTTTGGCATCAGGTTCATTTGTCGAAAATGCATAGACTTGGGGTCGATTTACCTGTTGTTCAAGATTAGAAATTCCCTTTCGGAATGTTTAACTCACGTTATCTTGGATGGATCCGAGTCTGTTAACCACAAAATAAAAGCTGATGTGCCTCAGGGCTCCACTCTGTCTCCGACACTCTTTTTAATTTTCATCAATAATCTCTTGTCTTCTAGTTCTAATCCAATATATTAATTGGCTGACGACAGTACTCTCTGCTTTTCATATTCGTTCCCGGACTCATATCCCTGCTCTTCGGGAACGACAGCATATAGTATGTTGAGCTCATTAAATTTTGATATCTACAGCATAACTAATTGGGGAACCATTAACAGACTAGAGTTTAATGCTTCCAAAAGCCAATGTCGGCTGCTGTCGTTGAAATGGAATATAAACACCCAGCCATTATCCATGAATGGCACTTGTATCGACGAAACCGCAAAACTCTCCATTCTCAGTATATATGTCAACGACAACCTACCACATATTCGATGTCGCGACACATTTCACCCCTTTCATCTGGCGTCAATATACAATATAAGGCATTCAGCCACCCAGAATTGGAGTTCAATTCCCACATCTGGTCAGCAGTTCCTAACCTCTCTGCGATAGAACTCATAGGTGATGCTAATATCACCGAGTCAATTGACACCCTAGAACACCCATGTAAAGTCCCTCCTGTCTCACCTTGTTCTGTCGATATTTTTACCACAGGTGTTCCACCGAAATTTCCGCCTCTTCAGAACTTCAACTGCACACCCATCTCGCTATGAATGCTAATCAGAATACACTCAAGCCAACTTTCGGACGTACATACTCTAAAATGTTTCTTAGCAGTGCAACTCGCTTATGGAATGCTCTGCCGAGCTCTCTGTTTCCTAGTCATTGTAACTGGCAAACATTTAAGACCAATGTACATCGGTATCTCTCTTTTCTTCCTCCCTAATTTTCTTTCGCCCGTGCTGTGTGCAAACACTTTAAGGGTACTAAAAATCCCCTGAGTGCGCGACAATTATTAAAAAAAAAAAAAAATAAATAAGGGCAACGGTGGCTGGAGATCAACCTACGATCAGTGAAACAATGACTTGAAAAAGATGCTTGACAGCATTCCAAGGGATGTTATATGGAAGGCGCTCAGATCTCAGAATGTACATTACTTACAACAGCTCATTAACGAGTCCGGAAGGGCTTCTCCTTTCTTCTCCATGACTCTTAAATTCAACTTGTTACGAATCAGGCATACTAAGACCGAATACCTGCATTGCCGTTTTTTTGAACCAGCGACCCAATTCCTGACATCTTTTTAGAAGGAGTCATCGTACCGGAGTGACGAAAATTTAAATAGTGTCGTAGAAACTGCGATGACGATGGCAGTCAGGCATTACACTGTGGACAGGGATGGAAATGAAAATGTTAAGAATGTTAACCTGTTTAAGAAAAAGTTTTCTAAAGTTCGCGTATGCGCTGAAATCTCCACATTAAGAAACCGATGGAAATGGAAAAACTTTAAGCAAAGCAACAGGTCGCCGGAAAATCCAGTCCAAAAACCTATAGAAGTTCATCAAACCCTTGGACTCGCCAACGAGGTGATCCAGAAAAGAGCAGCCTATAGCATGGTTGAAAGGTCCTAAAATTAAGCCAACCACACCAGCGTGGTAGAAATATGTATCAGTACTTGTAGATGTACTCGTAATTATACGCGCTGGTGTAAATAGTATTGAAATTCCTGGGTCAGCCTTAAAATTAATATTTCGTGGGTGGTAACGAGACTGATTTTTCAATAGTTAGTGCAGTTTAGAGGGTCTCCATTCTTGAGAATCGGGGAAAACATGCTGAGAATCTATTCACCAGGCATACTTTCATCCCACCATATTTTACAGATGAGTTGATGTATGCTCCTTACCAGCTCAATCTCGGGTACCTTAAATGATTCAATAATTCATCTACTGCTGCAGCCTTATTGTTTGGGGGGACGAGGCTGTTCGCGATCATCATCCACGTTCAATAGTTCATTCCGCCTAACAGAAAAATGCTGGTCATCTACGCCATTAAACAGCCTATAGAAGTAGTCCTTCCTATTATATTTCAATACATATCTCTACGCGATTCCACCTAATATTTTGTCATTAACAAGTTCTTTTCAAATTTTTGTAGAATTTGTTAGAATCATGGTCTCGATCAAGCGCTTCTCTGCTTCTTTCTTTTTCCGTCTTATCTCCCTGACTCATAGAGTCCGTCTTGCGGTACAGCCTTGTACGGATCTTGTTTCAGTTCATGCACTTGCCAGCACTCTTTGTCAAACAAGGGACTTCGTTCGGGTGTAACATAGCACATCAGATGCGGCGTCTGGTTTGCTGACAGTGTCCCACCCGGGCTTTTGATCTTAATGCTGGCAGCAAAGGGTTCCTCGTACATACTACCAAAAATTGGTTTGAATCGATAATGACTCCTTAAATCCTCCCAGCATCCAGAATACTAGAGCTCTGCGTCATTGCAGTTGACGATGATAGGGTGTAAGAAACGTGCGCTAGCTATGATGACTTTTCACACCTCCACAAAGTTGATTATCTTGAGTCCATTTTCGAAAGTGGTGTCGTGTAATCCACGATTTACCCTTCTCTGGATCACCTATCACCACCATTAATATGGAAGTAAATGCATTACACCCGTTCAGATATACATTATCGCTGTGTAATTTCCTTTTGGACAATTGAAAGACATTCCTTCCACCACATCAAACTTACAAAGTCACGATTACAGATTCACTTAGTCATGCTTGTCAATTCCATGCTCTGCCAGTGGAATAGTTTCAATAGTTGCACTTGACGCCTTTATCGCCATCCCGCGTGCATACCCATAAAAGTAAAAATCTTCAAAAATACACAGCCTTGGTCTGCATCGTTTGAACGAAAGGATGAAGTCCTCCTCGTCTATATTTCAAAGGAGAACTGCAACAGCAAATGGCATCTCATCCAGCATTAGCAATTGTGAATTTTCAGCACGTACACAAAACATTTTTCCAACGTCCACCGGATGTAGTCTGCACAATTTACTGTCCTGATCCGTTTTTGTGCCATCTGCCTTCTGTTTGAATGAGCGTCTGCTTACCAATTCAGTTGGTCCTTGGTGTTGAGAATAGCAACAAGCTTTATCCACTTCCTGTGACTGTGACTATTTCAGGAGCACGTTTTCCCGGAGTCAGTTCAAAACTACGGTCTCTACGGTTCAAGGGGTTTTCCTTTTTTTCTAAAAATACATAGAATCCCTATCTTTTGTTCCGTTGATTATAAAATGATAATAATTAGAACGATCATAGTTGGGTATACCCGCAGACGGATACCTAATTGCATGTTCATACGTACTTACGTATTTGCCCCATGAAATCCTTCTTCATCCTCAGAAGTGTTTCTTCTCCTTCTCGATCGTCCACAATTCGATTCCGTAACTGGAAATTAATAAAACATCGGAATTTTGATTAAAATTGCTTCCCAATGAATATTCATCGATTCCACCAATGGCAACGAGGTGTGCTTAAGTGTTCTTGTGCTGTTCCAGGACACCCCATGTACGAGTATACTCCTTCTTTGCACTAGCAGGTATGGATACACAGGTAGCTTCAGGTAGCAGGTGAATTGGAAGACAAGAAGTACAGTAAACATTGCATGAAGAACGAAATTCATAATTGAATTCCAATCTATGAATTCCTCTTTCAATTTCGATTGTTTTCCCTATGAATTGAAGGCATTGCCAGACTGACAAAAACACGAGCAAAAAATTAATCTTTTGATTTAAAAAAAAAAATCACCTCATTTGGCACTTGTACTGTTCGAGGTTCTGAACAATTTTGGTTTATGTTTGAACTGTCTCAAGAATTGACACACTTCGAAGCAGTGGTCGTCAGGCGGATGTCGTCAGTGCGGTCGTAAGCACCATATTATATTTTGACGTGACAGCAAGACATTAACATTTGGGCCCATCAACACAAACTTCGCAGTCAAATGATTCAACACATACACAATAGTTGGCACAAATAGCTTTGTGATCATCCGACCGATATTGCAATTAGTGATTTCCTACAACGAGGCCTAGCTCGTATCCTCTGCGATCCTGGATCGCAGGTAAGTGTTATCTCAGATCGTTTAGCTAACCAATAGGGGGAATCGGTGCACTAGCTCGTACATGTTCTAAAGGAATCCACCAATAAACTCCAGCGGTTCACGTCAACGTCACCACTTGACGCGTCTACAGCAGTCTGATCCGAACTTTGGTACACCTGGTGTTAAACATGCTCTCATTGGATCAGTGATGTTATCAGTGGTAAATCAAATGAACCGCATGCTCAGCGATCCCAATTTACTGTAGAGGGGTCCTTTTTGGTCCGGCTTCAACAATACCTGTATCAGTGTCGGCTATTCACACACTTTGTACTCAAGTGAGGAGGAGCTTAATTTGTAAGAGTTCGCCCGAAACATTTGGAAGCTTGAGGAGGTCTCTGGAGATGAACCTAACGATGGCCAATGTGAACGATTCTTCTCAATGAATCACTCATGAACTAGAAATGAAGGAAACATCGTTTCATTTTGCAGTAATGCGCAGAACCTTGGAGATTCGTTTAATGGTGAACGGCGAGAGAAGTTCGCAGTCTTTATGCAGAAATAGGAGTATACTGCTGGAATTGGACATATGGAATGGGTTAGTCAACCTGGCAGTTATTATATTCCACACCACGCAGTTACTTCCAAGTTCCGAGTTGTTGTTATTTTTCGCTTTCGTCGCAGATGTGAGAAAATGTACCGCCAGATACTAGTAGCTCCAGGGCATTCTGTATCGAGAATCACCGAAAAAGGACATTGGTGTTTATCAGCTGAACATGGTCACTTATGGAATGGCCTGCAGCCCATTCAATGCAGTACACACACTCAACCAATGTGCATGTCACAATTATAGTGAGGGGATTGAGGTGCAATCAGGCCTTAGCAGCACGGGACTCTATATTATGGTCGTTTTATGTCGTCGATGTTGTTAGCTACCAATATTGACAAAATTCTGTCGGTTGGACATTTCAAACTTCGAAAATGGAATTCAAATAGTCGTCGGGTTGTCCCAGGTACAACTAGTGAAATGGTTCTTATTTCTGATTTCTGATTGGCATCGACTCTACGCCATCTTCAGTGGTTGGACTAAGATGGAATCCATCGAGCGATGCGTAAACCTCAATCAATTTGCCAAATCCCGTATAAGGGGACGGCACCGGTTGTTGTTACTGGAAAGATTTTTATTCAGACTCTCTGGCCTAAGGGTATTACTTAAGATGTCATCCTTCCTTCCGAGTTGTCCGAGACTTGAATATGGCTCATGAAGAAGTTACATCATTACACGGATTTTGTGATGCCACCAAGAAGACGATTCGTCCAACCGGAGCAGAAGAAGTTTTAAAACATCGTTTGTGGGTACAGGGACCGGATTGGTTGATAGACAACTCATTACCTTCTGAAGACGACAGCAACCTCAGCAAAGAAGGATAGCTTACCGTGCAGGACAGTGGCATTTGAATTTACCACCAGAAGACGAAATGGTCAAACCATACCACTCAACGAACGTTTTAGCTGCATTATTCGACTGCTTCATACGCTGGTATTTATCTTACATTTGTGTCCGAGCCGCCGACATTTACGCAGCGAGGCGTTGCGTATATATTTGCGGTATAGCTCTGTATGTCCAGCTCCAGCTACTTATTACCGCTAAATCCCTATCTGGATGAACATGGCTTATTAACAAAGCAACATTACCACAAAACCATAGCTTCCCAAAAATTACACCGAAGGCCGGTGCCTTAACTTGGCTTAACAAAGATGCCCATGATCGCACACTCCGTGGCGGCATTCAGTTAATGCTTCAAAGCCTTCACCGTCGTTTTTGGATTCTACAAGGTCATCAAGGTGTGAGAAGTTATCTGCATAATTGTCGTCATCGTGGATCTACGCTTACACAACAAATGGCGTCGTTGCCTAGACACAGAGTTCTTGCTGCTCGACCGTTTCCAGTAGCAGATGTCGACTGCTGCGGTCCCTTTACACTTCGCATCGGAACGAAAAGATCACGGGCGACCGTCTAAACCTATTTGGCTGTGTTCATATGTATTTGTATTTGTATTTGTATTTGTATTTGTATTTATTAAGCATCTCTGCGCATATTTAAATTTAAACAACTTATTGCATTGCGCAGTTAAAATTTTACACACTCATTTACAATAATTATCTTAATCCTAATAACAAAAAGAATAAATAGAATATGAAAGAAAATGAAAAAAGAAATAGAAAATAGAAAAAGAAAGAGGAAAGATGAAAGATGAGGATAAATGAATATAGTTTTAAGTAATAGAAGCTAATTTTAATAGGCATATGTATCATTAATTGCGACTTGTGTAGTAATTTAATAGGTCTTTTTTGAAACGATTCTCTGTGTTCACTCTTTTGATGTTTGTTGGGAGACTGTTCCAGTGGCGCACAGCATGAACGAAAAATTGACGACTGCTATTTATAAATTTATACCTAGGAGGTATTAAATTAAGGGTTCTCTGAGAGTGCACAAACTTGATTTTTGTGAACAAGTAATTCGGTGTACCAGAGTAAATGATTCTATGCAGTGCAAGGACAGTTCGATATTTTAGAATTGTATTCAGTGAACACCCAGCTATTTGTTTAGTAAAGGTGGATATGTGATCATACCTTCTCAAATTAAATATATATCTAGCACAGCTGTTAAATGCGACATTTAGCTTTCTCAAGGACGAAGAATCTAAGCATGCGAAGATTTCGCATCCGTACAGTATAATGGGCAGGACGAACGACTTAATAAGTTTCATTTTAACTTTAACAGGCAGGTACCGGTTTGTAGGGCTCAATCCCCTTAGAACGCTATATATTTTTGAGACAACGGAATTTATGTGATCGGTCCAGTTAAGTTGATTGTTAAAATAAATTCCCAAATTTTTAATTTTAGTAACAGACTCAATGACATTTTTATTAATAACAAGAGGCAAAAACACAGTCTCCTGATTGTTACTACCAATCAGCAGTGACTTAGTCTTTGAAGGATTAAGGCTAAGGCAGTTTTTTTGTGACCAAACAAATATGGAGTCGAGGTCTGCGTTAAGGTTTTCGACACTAGAAGACACTGCAGATGTGGGTATTTTTTTGTATAACTGCACATCATCCGCATAGATATGATAATCGCAGTAGAGTATCCTTTTATATAAATCATTTATGAACATCGTGAACAAAAGAGGGCCAAGGACAGATCCTTGAGGCACCCCAGATGATACCGGCAAGCTCGATGATATTCGATCACAATGAAATACAGCTTGGTTGCGATTACTGAGGTATGATGCTACAAGTTGACACGCTTTATCCTCAAAAGCAAATTGATTCTTTAATTTGTATAAAAGAATGTCATGGTTTACGGAATCAAATGCTTTTGAGAAGTCAAGTAAAACTAGAAGTGACATCATGTCTCTGTCAATGGCAGAACGGATGTCGTCAGTTATTTTTAATAACGCAGTTGTGCAGTTATGCTTTGCTCTAAAACCAGATTGATGTTGGGTTAGTAGGTTATTTAGTTCAAGGAAAATTTTCATTTGATTGCTTACAATTTTCTCAAACACCTTACAAAGGAAAGGTAATATAGCTATTGGCCTATACTCTGAATTATTTTGCGATCGTGATTTTGGAACAGGTATGATTTTTGCTTGCTTCCACTCATCAGGAATAATTCCTGTCATTATGATTGTATTAAACAAGTTTTTAATGTGTTTGGAGAGAACTGGCAACAAGATTTTAATAAATTTCGGGTGAATATCATCCAAGCCTACGGCATTCGATTTGACAGAGAGAATAGAATTACCTACGGTCGTCTCATCAACACATTGAAAGGAAAAAGGTTGCAGTGCTTCCAGCTCTGGTTGGAGCCCATCAAAAAAGGAAAAGTCAATCTGCGTATTAGTTGAGGGTGCACTGTTGGTAAATTTTCTATTAAGTTCATTTAGGTCAATATTGCTACACCCAGATTCACTTTTCTTAATGCCAAGCTGTCGAATGGATTTCCAAAACCCTGAACTTGACTTATTGGAGTTAAACTTAGCTTGGTAGTACTTACTTTTATTTTTACGAATTAGGCAGGTAACAGCGTTTCGCACTTGTCGGAATTCATTAAATATATATGGACATTGGTATCTGCGCCATCTAAAGTATAACAAATTTCTTTTATTAATAAGGTATACAACCTGTTGAGTGAACCAAGGAATGCTAGGTTTCTGTATTCTCCTTTTTACAAGGGGTACATGTTTGTCAAAAAGATAGTCAAGGTTGTTTTTGAGTCCAGAAAATTGCATATTTACGTCAGATGTGCAGTAAATAGGCGACCAATTCAGGTTGTCACAATCATTGAACAATGTACGAACATCAATGGACGAATACTGACGAAATTGTACAAGGACATCATTTGAACTAGGAGGAACAATATTTAAGAAAAGAATAATCATGTCATGGTATGAGAATCCTGGTGAAGAAATTTGATCATAATGTAATACCAAGTCAGTTTCGGAAACAAGAAAGACATCTATCAGCGACGGCACTTTGTCAGGTTGAAAATGAGTGGGGTGGGCATCATTAGCAAAATGAAATCCCAGTGAATTGACTGTGTCTACAAATTGTTTATTTTTGTCTCTTAGAATATCGAGATTAAAGTCTCCACATACTACAACTTTAGTATACAGGGGTCCTAAGTCTTCAAGATGATTCCTTACTTTTTTATAACATGATACCTTAGGTGCCAAATATAGGCCACCAATAAGGCATTTTGTATTTTCAACTACTATTTCAATGAAAATGTATTCTGTATCGTCCAAAATTGTGGATTGCCTCACTACTTTGTGCTGCAAATTATTCTTCACATACACTGCGACACCCCCACAAGGCCCATTCAGTCGATCAGCGCGGTACATTTTATATCCGTATACTTTAAAAAGGTGTGTCTCCATATCCGGATTTAACCAAGTTTCTGTAATACAAATAATGTCCATAGAACCACTCTCAAACAAAGAGCGCACTTCGTCTATTTTGTTGACAATGCTTTGCACATTGAAATGGCAAACACTGATCCCCAAGTTACTTGCTCTCAAAATGTTTAGCAACATCTTCGACTTTTCAAAGTGTCGCACCAGTGGACGTTCGCAGCTCCCACCCGTGTCACTTAGGCTGTGCATTGTCTGCGAGGCAGAAGAGTGAAACGAAGAGAACACAGAGAAACATAGTAATGCACTAAAATTGAGATCACTAAAGAAACAATTAACGATGACATGCCTTTACAAATTATTAAAGAAAATGAACATTTAGATATAGGAAGATAAAATAGTAATAAAGAAAGAGTATATGAAAGAAAGTAATAAAAGAAAAAAGAGAAGTGAAGGAAAGATAGAAGAGAAAAATAGAAGAAAGAGTAATAAATTTTGAAAACACTTAATTGTTGTTGTTGTCTTCCAGTATGCATGGCTGATTGCACAGCTTCTCCAGGTCTTCTCTTCTTGTTATGACTAACTGCTCTCCGTTTAATGTGCGCACATATACAAGCCCATTTTTCGTATTGACAGAAGAGATTTTCTTTAGCAGTTTGAGTTTGAGTGCACTTCGTTGCAGAAGATAGTTCGCCTTTGTTAGACTCTCATTTAAGTAGATTTTCTTGTCAGAGTTCATGCCAATATCGCGAAGAGTCAAGCCGATATTTGTTTGCTTGTAGTGGGCTAAGCAGCTTTTTAGTAGCTTACTTTTTTCATAGGCATCAGCAAATTTTATAATAATGGTGCCGTCATACGAAGATGATTTTCCTTTGGGAACTGCGGGTTTAACTCTAAATACCTTTTTTATGGCCGGAGTAGTAACATTTAGAGCTGAACAAATGTTGGCTAGCAAGTCCTCAAGTTTTTCACCCTCTACGGCTGGAACACCTACCAACACAGCATCCGCATTGTTTTCTCTCCTCTCTAGAGTGTCAATTCTAGTTTCCAGTTCCTTACAGCGATCTTGTAGGCGATTTAATTCACCCCTCATGCTACACTCGATTGTGTTGACTTTCGTGAGGATGCGCTCTTCTACAGTTGTCAATTTCTCGAATTTTGCATTGATCTCTTTAGAGAATTCAGCAAATCTTCTCTCAAAACGGATCCACAGTTCGTCCACGGTATTTGTTTTGAGTGGAGTATTATGTTGCTGAGGGTTTTGCGCGATTTGCTTTCTGGTACCGGATGACATTATGTATTCACACAACTTTTAAATTCAAAATTCAAAATTAAAATTTTCACTTGATGCGTATATTTTACGCGAAATTGGTAGACAATGACCTTACTGGTTATTAAAACAAGGTTGCAATAAAGTGCAAGGTTTACTTTAACAGAAAATTGAAAAGAACAGGGAGAAAGAAATAAAACACAACTATTCACTATGACTCATATGTATGGGCACGAAGGCTGTACACATTGAGGCGGTTGATGACCTCTCATCACAAGCGTTCTGGGATATCTTTATAAGTTTTACTAGCCGAAGTGGACCCTTTCAAGACTTGTATATTAACAATTCCACAGCGTTCATGGGTGCAAACCATAGTATTCGAGAAGGTTTGGCCGCAGACCGGAGCAGAACCAACAGACATTAGCGAACCAGAGAGCCAGATGGCATTTCATTACACCCAGTGCTTTACATCAGGCTGCCGTAAAGTCTGCGAAACGACATTTACTATAGTTCGGCTAGTTGGAGGACAACATTTGTGGTACAACTAGCTCCATACTAAAGTACGCATCGAGGCGTCGTTGGACATCTAATTCCATACACTGTCTTTTATTTGGCGTAGCATATTGGTGGCTTGCCGTCCTCGATCTCATAGATTTCGAGTACATAGGTTAGTTCATCAGTGATGCACTTTTCTGGGACGTTCGAGTGTCCCGAAACTCAACGAAGTGTGATCCTTTTTGTTTTCTGTGCAACCGGCAAATTGTAATCCGGTGGATTTCATGTCCTTAAGTAGCAAGATTTCAGGAAGATGGAACCTATTATATGCTGCGATGCTAATGGTCAAAATACTGCTTAGGGACAGTACCAAATGCAACGTGGGAGGCAATCATCCCCTGGACTTTATACTTTCGCCTGACCTGATTGTCAACAATGTTGACTTTTAGCCAGCATTTGTTACAAAAGTAAGACAGCAAGTTCTCGACTAAACTCGACTTACACTAAGAAAATTACCAGCTGGAAATTACTAACGGGGACTTCCTTATTAGACCATAGGGACATCGAGAATCAGATACGAGTTCTCGGCCTCGGCAAGTCAATTAAAATTCCGCTAAACTTTGAAGAAAACAAGAGTAGAGAAAGTTTTTCAGGAGAAACCCCTGCAGATCGCCCGTTTCATGGTGTAACGCAGATTCTCACAGACTTTTACGTAAGAAAAGCCGAGAACCGTTAAGCAAGTCCTCTTATAAAGGTTTTGCTTTAAAGATCAAAATACTCTGCTGGCTAAAGTCCTTAGAATAGGCAAATCAGCTGCACCGGAGGGTGTCAAAGCGCGTATACTGAATCGAAAGCAGAGAATCACTCAGTCTCATGCATGCAACTCACTTCACAGCCAACCCGACCAGAACCGGGTCACAACTGACATCTATCGCAGAACCTTCAACTGAGCTGGATTGCACAACTTAACATTATTGACAACAGTCATTGGTTCTAGTGACGGATAAGACCCACAATTACGCTGCTGCTTCCCTTGATGCCTATACGTCTCCTGGCACCGATGGTAGTAGCAAGAAACTCTCAAAATAATTTTTAGCGACAGCCTGGCAGTGGCATACACACTCTGGTGCATACACATCTTTATGTCGAAAGGAACTCCAGACCAGTCAGTCTGATATCCTTCACGTTGAGGATCATGTAGAGAATGCTTGAGCTTCATGTGGGCAAAACTGATTTAAGAATGCATCCTCTGTGTTAGATGCAACATCCGACGCGGAAGATCGTACTAGCCTTAAAGTCTTCTCTTGGCAGAATTGAAGTCACACTCAACATAGGTTCTGGACATTTTCATCGACATTAAGGGTACTTTCCACAACGCAACTTTTGTCGGCATGTATAGCTCGGCTAGACAACACGGAGTAGACGAATCACTAGTTTTGTACATAAGAGTACCGCTGGTGAATAGGACTGCTTGCAAGGTGCCGCCATGTCTCCACACCTATGAAGCATGTTGGTCGACTCACTGCTTAACACTTTCAATAGTTCTCACGCTTGCGATCAGGCATGTGCCGATGATAGTACTATATTCTCTGTTGAATCATGCCTGGCGACTGTCTGCTATGAAGCGCAGGCAGCCCTGGACGTGATCCACGTTTGTTGCACTAGAAATGCGCTTTTAATCAATCCTAAAGTTGTTGTCTTTACGAGAAGGAGAAATCTGACTGGTTTGAGCCATCAACTACATCTGTAGCAAAAACTATGCTCGCTTTAAGCCCTACCGAACTCTCTTTGAGCCTTGTTCTGGGTCCCAGGTCATAATGGCATCAGAAATGAAATCGACAATAAACTTGCCAGACATGGCTCAGAGGAGAGTTTTTCAGGACCAGAATCCGCGTTGGAACTGTCTGCGTCCTCGGTTAGGGAGATCCAGCAGATGCTTCCCAACGTCCATAAGAGGTCAGTGCCTTGACCGTGATGATGTGTGATGATGACCGACACCACAGAGCATTTTCTCTGTGCGTATCAGACTTATGTTTGCATTAGGCCGCAGGTACGCGGCGCTGATATCGTGGCTGCTGAGGCATTTATTTATCTTGTAAAAGGAGTTTATTGGATTCCTTTTGGTCTGTGTGCTCGGTTTCAAGAGAGAGAGAGAGAGAGAGAGAGGAGGAGAAACATGGTTATCAGTTCGCTAAATAACGAGAAATATCCTTGCAGCTCTACTAGTGAAACCTAACTCACGCAAGGGAATATCGTCGTAGACTGCGATGTAAAGAAGACGTATGCCAAACCTGTTGCGCCGCAAACTAGGATAAGTATTAATTGACTACTGCGAACTACAATGCTGAAAAGAAACTGCTTCAAAATGGAATGAAATGCCCCGGCTACTTTTTTTCACCTTTGGCTATTCTCTACGGACAACAATCGAATTCTAGAACGCGAAAGCTGTCCTCAACTCCCGAAGATATTCACTAGCTTGACAGATTCCTACAATTAGACAGAGAGCGCATGCGGTATAAAATAAACTCCTTGGGGCTGATGTAAATAGGATGTTGCGATGATGATGAGTACTTTTCGGTTACGGTTAACTTTCGTTGCATTCACAAAACGCCAGTTTTGCTTGATTTTGATGTCGTGATCTCGCTGTGCGCCAATTATTAGGAGTTCTGAGCTACATAACTAATTATCGCGGCAACTGAAGATTTACGAGTAACTGTGGCCTTAGATACATATATCATACCTACCTGCATACGTTCCTGTAAATATTATAAAAATCGCAACACCTGGCTTCCAGCAGCTGGCTATTGGCTCACGTTTCTCAATTTGTCTTCAAGAAACTGGTTGACCATGAATTACTGTTCGGCTTCGTCCCTATTCTTTCCTCCAACAAATGGTACATTAGGGTTAGCATGAAATCCCACTGTCGAACCATCATATTTACTTTCGGCAAACTTTGAAGGTGTTCATTGTAAAGCTACAACGATATACCAGACCCAAAATTGTAAAGCCTTTGGTCTGACAAAGTTTCGTTAGCATTATGTAAAAGGCTAGGTTAGGTAAAAGTGGCTGTTGGAAACCACTAACTCTTAACACTTAACACCATTGTGATCTGTAGGAGTGCTTTAACATCTACTGTTAACGTCTATAATGCTTAGATCGCTTACGTCATTGTAGAAGAAAGCTCCTAAGTCGGGTTTTCTTCTTTGGTAGAGAGCTGGGCATGAACAGAGTAGGTGGAGAATTGTCTCCTCCTCCTCGTCCATGCAGCTTCTGCAGAAATCATTTGTAAAGGCGCCAAGCCTTCTTGCGTGCTTGCCTATGAGGCAGTGTCCAGTGATGACACCTATGATGGCGCTGAGATGTTCCTTATTTAGAAGGATCAGACACTTAGAGCGAATCAGCTTCAGTTTTGGCTAGATTTTTTTGATTTATTTGGTCGCTAGACATCTTGACGATTGATATAATGATGATACCTTTTCAAGTAGGATAGCTACAGTGTTTCCAATATTTCTGTGGTCCGACAACGAACAAGGGTGGATGTTGAACTGCTTCGCCATCTTCCTGAGGACAGCCAAGACAGGACTTCTTTAATCGTCAACATTTTCGCATGCTACAGTGATTTGGAAGTTCAAAAGAGAGGCGCTACCAACCCCGCTATCAGTCTTTGATCCATCTGTGTAGAAATGGATTGACTTGTCGTCCCTGAAAGCATCTTCCTTCCAGAAAGATCTAGAGGGGGTGCTTACATGAAAGCCTTTGAAAGGAATCCTAGTGTGTTAAAAATATATACGTGGCCAACTAGTTTATTTACCCATTGTTTCGTTAGCCTTAGGAAAAGGTCGATTTTCAATCACCAACTTAGAAGCTATGCCCTGACCTCGTGAACTCAAAATCTTGGGTCTTTGGGGTGTTTCAAGTATTTCTGAATTTTTTGCATCTGGCAACATCGTTGGTGCACTTAATCTAATCGAAGCTCCAGGGCAGAAACATTATTTTTTATTCATTCCTTCTGCGCTTATGCCAGAGAATAGAGAAAGAGAAGAGGGCAATGTCAGAAGGAATAGTTCTTTTTGAAATGTTCCACCGACACAATGCAGAGTTCCTTTATCCTGAATTTTCTACGACTTCCGTTGTGCGAAATTATGTGTGCAAAAAAGAATTTCGTATCCTGCGAAGATACAGCAGAATTTTAATTCTCTCTCAAAAGGAACGAATTGCATATGAGCCCTACAACACACAATGGCTGGTGTCGGGTACCTATGACAACGGTACCAAGGTATACGTATCCAGGTCTTCCCTCCGGCAGATGCCTGGCTAGGGTAACAAACAGGATTTGATTTCAATTCGTTCAGGATGAATTCCTTATTTCCCGACATTCCCTTCTAAGGCTTTTGTGCATTGTCAGAGCTGCTGGTTGAGGTTGTACCGGTACATAGTGCTGAGAATAGAGTTATCCCCGAGCGTAGGGAATCATCGATGTTTGTCGTAGAATAGAATAAAGGAAATAGAGACGTTGACTCAAAATAAAAGCACTTTTGGGAAGTGTGGGTACGAGATACGGATTAGGTTGACTTTACATCAAGAAATTCGAACCTTCAACAAGGAGGTGCTTGGGAGTATTGAAAATGCTGGAGCTCCATATTTTTTGAAAGATTTCGAAATTTATTTATTTATCCACTTTGCCGTGTTCAAGTTGCTTTGGCTGAATTTACGAAATCCGATCAGATCAAGCGCAGGTGCTATAGTGTTGTGCAATAGCTGAGCAAGTGCTTTTTGGGACATAAGTTTCAACACTTCAGGAATATGATTGTTGTTCCTCTTGGATACAGGTTGCAAGCGAATGGGAATGTAAGGTGTGTGTATATACAGAAAACTTTTCAATGACAGTTAAAAAAGTATTCCCACACCAATGGAAATGATATCAATGATGGGGCCAAATATTCTACTCAAATGAGCTATTTCGACATACTCCATTCTATCGCATAGACACCCTTCTGCAAAAGTGAAGCAAGGGAGCTTCTGTAAAAGTAGCGAATTTATTACGAAACGTCGATGGAAGCATAAGTTGTTCTGCATTCCGACTTGCATTGGCATCAGCACTATATCATCATGACTATACCCCAATCACAAAACTGGTCAGGACGAACAGACGTCGCAAGAATCCTACGGACAACTAAACGACAGCTTATGGGCAACGAACCGTACAAGTAAAGCGTCGATAGGAATATTTGGCCGGACACCATTCAAGGAGATAATGACGCTAAGTCTAGCAGATTGTGAATAAGCTAAAATAAAACTTTTTAATTGATTTGTGCCGCCAAGTATCTGCCAAAAGGAGTTTAAAGACTGGTTGATAACATCGTTTCCCATCCTGAACTATAGAATGGAGCTTACATATCCGGAACAGGACACACAAACTCATGAAAGTGAGCAAAAGAGAAAATAGCTTAGTAGTAGACATCAACTTTGGGAATATGATTCTGGCATGAGTTACAAGTTGAGAGATTGGCAATTTGTTTACACTTACTTTCTGACTAAGTAGGCGCCATAGTCTGGCGTGAACCTGTGTCTCGACCAACCGTCATCTTCAACTAGTGCGACCTCTCGCCAGCTGACTCCAGGGCTATACTCCAAGTTGGAGTTGGATCCATACACCTCCATTCGTCACCGTTCTCAGGAGCATGACTTCTGCACAGCCACACTGCACCGAATTCTGACGAAAGATTTGCCTGTCTATGTGTAGGAGGTCCAACTAATGCAAGAACTGAATATGGCTGATCACCAGAAGCGCTGTACGTTCTCGGATTGAGTGCTGGAAAACATGAATGCTGACATTGATTTTTGCAAGAAATTCGTGTTTAGGCCCATTTCAATATTGGCGGCTGCGTTAATAAGCAAAATTGCCTAGGGTACCAAAAATCCACGAGTGATTCCGGCGACGCCCATGCACTTAGAACGAGTAATTGTGCGTTTGTACTGTTTCCAAAATGAGGCCGGTTAATGAAGCGCGCTACCGAGACATGATAAATAATTTTTTGTGACCGGAGGATATATGTGGATACGGACGCCTCAGCTTTCAACAGAATGGTGCTACGTGTCATATATGTAAGTGGCGAAACAAACGAGTTACTGCGCACCATGCTTCTTTTCCGCGTATTTTCGCATTTCGGAGACGTTTATTGGCCGGCAAAATCGCGCTACTTAACACCGTTGGATGCCTTTCTTTGAGGATATGTTAAAAGGATGATCTACGCCAACTATCCGGAAGTTCCAACAATTCAAGCTCTGAAAGCGAACATTGAAGCCTCCATGACTGAGATAGACCCCCAACCTCAAGAGGAACATCTCTTTAATTGCGTGGGTTGGTAACAAAATCGGATCCTGAAGTGAGAGACAGCCGACGCACGGTGCCAGTTAAGAGCTGGTGTATTAAGAGAAAATCGACAGATTCGCAACGCTTTTCTAGAGACTGTAGATCCTGCAATCTGAGTTGGTCATGATGGGGCAGAAGGATGTAGTGGTCAGCCCATAGAACCCTGCATAGAGCGAATCGTAAGAATCTGCGCTGGATACCTTCGATACGTAGAATTTGGTTTTCGTAGAAAGGGGCTAGCATATTCGAGAAGTGGCCTAACAAAGGTGATGTACAGGGATTTTGTGACGTAAGGGTCCGAAAACTCTTTGGACTATCGTTTATAGCAAAGCCAAGCGCGGAGTTACATGGTACGGCTAATTGTGAAATCGATGTGGGTTCAAAAATTGAGCTCAGTATCACAGACAACGCCAAAGTCTTGCGCTGAAGTAACCGAAGCTACAGCTTGGGTTGATATACTCGTATATCGTAGTAAGCTTTATCAGGAAGTGTTAAACGCTTCCGAGAGAATGAGATGCCGTGGTATTTCTTTATGTTGAGCTCAAGGCAGTTTGGCACCATATTGAGAACCTATTGAGATGGTCTTATAGATGTTGAGAATCAGAAAAATTGGAAATTTGTCTACAGATTTTCGTTTCAACGGCATAGACCGATATGTATGTGTGCGTTCTTTATAAGATTTACAACATCGTCAGTAGTCAAATTGAAAATGAATGCACCAAGGTGACTGCTTTGTAGAGCACCTGAAGTGGCTTTATTTGGTTCAGACAAAAGAGAACGAAAACGGACTAGATAATAGTCGAGTTAAATCTTGGGAATACGGTGCATGAGGAAACAACTCGAACTTTAACTTATTGATTTTGGCCATCGCGATGACCGATGAGTGAACTGGTGCAGTGTCTTGATGAAACAAAACTTTTTTCTTCTCCAAATGCGGCCGTTTTTTTTGATTTCATCTTTCAAACGCTGCAATAAGTTCGCATAATACACGCCGTTGATTGTTTTTCCTTTCTGAAGATAATCAATGAAAATTATCCCACGCGCATCCCAAAAAACTGACGCCATGACCTTGCCTGCAGATCGAGCTGTCTTCGCCTTCTTTGGAGCTGATTCTCCCCTTCAAGTCCATTATTTTGACTGTCTCGTCTCGGGTGTGAAGTGATGGACCCATGTTTCATCCATGGTTATGAATCGACGCAAAAACTCGGCTTTGTTGCTGTGAAACTTTGTTAAACACTCGATTGAAACATCCTTACGACGCTGTTTTTTTTCCATTGTGAGTAATAGCGGCACCTATCTCGCGCACAGTTTTCTCATGTCCAAGTTTTTAGTCAACATACGATCTACAGGGCTTTTTGAAATGCCTATCATATCTGCTAGTTCACGCACTTTCAATTGACGGTCATCCAATACCATTTTGTGGATTGTTGCAACATGTGTGGTGAACTCACCTCATTTGGTCGACAACTGCGATATTCGTCCTGATAACTCCAACGCCCTCGCTTAAACCCTGCCACCCAAAATATTTTATTGTTGTAAACGGAGGAGCAGGCTCTCCAGAGTAGAATTCAGTTCCATTTTGATGTTGGTTGGATTGAAAATGATCAAATGGAAGTATTGTATTCACACAATGTTAAGCAATTTTTCCATATTTAAAAATTCATTGATAGCGTTCACTATTGACGGAGGCCGAACAAATACGAGGGTTGTCGGAAAAGTTTCCGAGCAATGAGCAATGATACAAGACATTTTTTCTCAAATTTTTTTTTATTTTTCTACATAAGTAGTCTCCTTGTAACTCTACACACTTCTCCCAGCGATGCTCCCATCTCTCTAACCCGTCCGAATAGTACTTGGCGTTTTTCTCTGCAAAATAATTGTTCACGAAGGTGATTGCCTCGTCATTTGGCGACAATCTCTGTCCTCCGAGCGCAGTTTTTAGATGAGGGAACAAAAACAAGTCGTCTGGGGCTAGATTTGGTGAATAAGGCGGATGGTCAAGCAGTTTTTTTTTTTTTTTTCAGTTTATATGCATTTTTATTGTATTACTTAATTTACTCTTACTTGCTAGACAAAAAATGCTTAAAAATTAGCTTAATTAACTTAAAATTATCTTATTCTAGCTTACTGACCCCATGCGGGCACTCTAAGTTAAACCTAACACTTAAATTATGTCTTTCGACGTACCTTACTACTATACTATACTATTTCTATTCCTTATAATTAAAACTAAGAAAACATTTTTTCAAAAAAAAAAACTTAGTAACATGACTTTTTTTTATATTTTATTATAAAACTTAAAACTAAAATCCTACAAACTACCTAAAAATAAGTCTTAATCTACTTAAACTACTTACATCTAGTACATACATATATATATATATACATAATATATATATACTTAATATATAAATATATGTATATATATATAGATGTATGTTTTTTTTTGAATTTTTTATTTTTATTAATTTTTTTTTTGGTTTTTATATATTTTTTTTTCTTAAATCTAACTTACTCCTACTTAAAACTATGTAAGCCGGCCATGGCTAAAAGAAAAATTAGGCGACCCACTTTGCTTCACATGAAGCTACTAAGAATTGGAGGAATTCGACGACGAAGCATCCCCTCCTTCTAAAAGCCACCAAAATTGTTGGTGCTGCCGAGCAACATCCCTCATGTCGCGACTCCCTACCGCTCTACTGAACCGGAGACGCTCCGCACTGCCGTGTGCGACGTCTCTGTCGTAGTTGAGTCGCCTGTCCGCAGCTGTTCGAGCAACGTGGAAGATTAGCGGCACAGCCAATCTGTCCTGGATCAGACCTTTGCTATCAAGGTAGAGAAACGCTTCTGGAGGAACATAGCCGTCTAAGCGAACTCTCTCGTGATACATATAATTAGGGTAGTAAGCCCCGGAGATCAGGTTGTTCGATGAGGTCATTGCTCTTGCAATGTGCCTTCGAGTCAACTTAATAACAAAATTGTCCACTCTTATTAGGTTCGCCCTATTGTACAAGACCTCATTGCGATAGAATTTTATGTACTCAGACTCTGGTGTTCTGTATAACCGAAGACAAGCCCTAAGGCAAGCCCTCTCAAACACCCGAATCTTTTCCAATAAACTTGCTCTCACGTTGAACCACACGGGACATCCAAACACAAGCATAGGCCGGATAAGGGCCATGTAGCAGATCACCTTCACCCTCGTATCGAGTTGGCTGTTGTAAAACAGTCTCCTTGTAAGGGCAAAAGCACCTCTGGCTCTGGCCAGAGCAACATCTATATGTTTGTTAAAATATAGATATTGATCTAGCCAGATCCCAAGGTATCTGACTACATTTCGACAAGCAAGTGGCTGTCCATGTTGTCCGACGATAGAGAACTTTCGCCAATTCTTTCTGGTATCCCTAGAGGCCCCAGACAAAGGCGTCCTAAACAGAATGGTTTCCGACTTCTGAAAGTTGATTTTCAACTTCCAGTCATCGCAATATTGCTTAATTTTGTCGAAGTCACGTTGCAAAAGCATATTAATGACCTCGATTTTTGGACCTGATCTGTACGCAATTAAGTCGTCTGCGTACGCTATGGCATGGGGAAGTGAACCTATCAGATCACTTGTGTAAATGTTGAATAGGATCGGCGAATTTACCGCACCCTGTTGCAGACCGTTTTTAATGTTAAATATTCCAGCAGAAGTCACATCGCCATTCTTCACGATGAACTGTCTACTGGAGAGCATATCAAAAAGAATATACAGCAGTGGTTTACTAATGCCCAACCTGTCCAGCTTGAAGAAGAGTCCCTCTAACCATACGGTGTCGAAGGCCTTTTCCAAGTCAATCAGGCAAGCACCAGTGCACTGTTTCTTGCCTTTGTTCCATTGGATATCAGAAACCAGTTTAGACGCAGCATGAATGATATCATGCCCCGCCTTGAAACCGAATTGATTATCCGGAACTATATGTTTGTCCTCAACCCACTTAGTCAGGACTCTATTGATTACCTTCTCGAAAACCTTACTGATGTTTGGAAGAAGACTGATCGAGCGGAGATTCGCCGGATTGGAAGTATCTTTATCCCTTTTGGGGATGGGATGTACCACCGCAGTTTTCCAATGCGCTGGATAATGTGCATTATTCATTGCATTATTAAACAGGGTGGTATAAATGTCCACCGCTACTAGTGGGAGATGTCGAAGCACAATGTTCGGTATTTCATCGGTTCCCACTGATTTCTTACTTCTAAGTGATTCGAAGATCGTTTGGAGCTCTTCCTTCGCAATGAAAGGTGGTAATACCCTTTCGTTGGTGATGACATTATTTGCCATATTCTCGTCACTGAACTGGGTGAAACCCGAGCTCTCGAATCGCCAATTCACAATTTCATTTCGAAGGCAGGCATTGTGCATAAGGACTCGACTTTCCAGGTCGTGGTTCGGGCCAATGATGTCATTCGCCTTGTACACTTCCTGGAAAGTCGCTCCTATAGCCTCTACCTTCTCCTGCGGATCCTCGACCACAAAGAAGTTGTCATCATCAACGGCCTCATTTGGATCAATGCCTGCTGCTACAAGTATTTGTTCGTTGTTCGTCGTTCGAGCGATTTTAAGACATGGAAGGTCGTTTTGATTATTTCTCCGAAATATTTTATTTATTTGCGGGAACATATTCGGGTTGCTGGTGTTTACAGCCCGAATTCTGTTGTTCCAATACAAACTTACAGAATTTCTGTAATTTTCTTTTATTAATGTTTGGAGGTTTTTGATCGACGACTTCAATGTCATGATCTCCGGGTTATGTCTGTCAGTAAACTGTCTGTACAAGGTTTTTAGTCTTGACAGCAGCCTACTTTTTTGTCGGTGCAGTGCGTCAATAGTTGCGTTGCGGAATAAGTCTTCTTCGTCAGTGTGTTGATACCGAGGTATCGTTTTGTCCATAGTTCGTTTAATTGTCTCGTCCATTTGTATTAGATACCTGTCAATCTCCTCGTTTGACAGATTTCTGTTGGACGGTGGGTAGAGCGAATTCGAGGAGAGTGCTCTAGTCAGTGTTCTGGTGAAGTGTGTCCAACGCACCCTACTATAATTGTAGGAATGCCTTTGCACAAACTCATCCAATTCCGCAATTTCGTTGGGAACAGTTATTTCGGTGCTGAGACCGCAATGGTCACTGTCATACACGAAAGTGCGTAGACAGTTTGTAGTTTGTTGGTTAGTGCATGTCAGTTGTATTCGTGAATCGAACAGCAGAAGATCCAGATAGGACCCGTGTCTCGGAAACGACGGACTATCCGTGGCTTTGAGGTCGAGTCGATACATCACGCTGTGCTGACCCCACCAATTGAATAGTAGGTTCCCTCTAGTATTTGGTGTATTATTTCCCCAATCACTATGTTTGGCGTTGAAATCTCCGCCGATAATAAAGTAATTCTCCTCCAATTCCAGCCTCAGGAATCGAAACAGTGTATCGAGCTCTGAGATGAATAAAGTGGATTGAGTAGCCTTAGATGCATAAACAGACACCATGTATAACCGCTTTCCACTACGGAGAGGGAAATACATGATGCATGCTTCCAGCACCTGAAACCTACGTACTACACGACTGTATACTCTTTTGAAACGCAGTCCCTTTTTTACAAAGATCGCAACACCACCTCCTTGAATAGAATTGGGTCGGTTTCTTCGTAATATTTCATATCTTCTGTGCCTCATTTTGTGTCTTTTGGTAAGCTTAGTTTCGCTAACCAAAAGCACATCAGGGGCTTGGTCTTTAAGCAACTTAAACAGTGCGGCTCTTCGTTCGAACCTAATCAGTGAATTAACATTCACTGCAAGGACCTTCAGGGTTTGCTCCGCCATGTACGTACCCATTACGACTGGAGGTGCGTTAGGCCCGGCAGCAGCGCGTATATTTGATCTACCCGCTTAGCCTGTTCCTGTATTTGACGCTGAAGCTGAGCCATCTGCCCCTGAATAGAGAGCAAGATAGCCAGCATGTCAGGTACAGGTTCAGGTGCTCTAGGCGCTGGGGCCTGAGAAGCTACCTTTGCTTGTTGTACCGTAGTTCCCCTACCTGCCGCCATTTGGGCGTAGGTAACTTGGGGAGTAACGGCTGGTGTTTGTGCCTGCACGAGTGGACGTTTAACTTCCACTTTCTGCTGCCGAGCCAGATTTACTCTTTTGATGTATTGGAATTTGGGACAACCCCGATAATTTGCGGTGTGTCCCGTGTTCCTACATAAAGCACAAGAGAGTTGGCTTTTTTCCGACGCTCCGTCCTTGCCTAGAGCGCATTCCTCTGACTTGTGGTTCTTTCCACACTTCACGCATCGAGGCTGCATTTCGCAGTTCGACGCGGCGTGCCCGAACCTTTGGCAGCGAACACATTGTAAAATGTTTTCGCTCCTCTTTAATTTTTCCCAGTGTACAACCTGGTAGTCCAGGACTCTTATACTCCTTAGACCATCCAGTTTGCTGTTGGGACTTAGCTGGACCAGGAAGAACGGCAGTTTCCGCTTCTCCCTTTTGGCTCTAGCCGTGACAAATGGCTTGACCCCCACGAATTTGAGCCCTTCGCACTCCTTCTCTTTCAGCAGTGCAAGGAGCTCCTCCGGATCAGTCGACGGTTCTAACCCCCTCAGCAGCATTGTCTGCAGCTTCTCCCCCTTCGGGGTGTAGGAGAAGAACTCCGTCGTCGAATCCTTCAATAAACTTTTAATTGTATGATAGCGCTCCACTGTGTTACAGTGGATCGCATGCCTATCTAATGATAATCTTTTTATAAAAAAGTTGTTGCCTATGGCCGACTTACACAGTTCTATTGTCTCTTTGAGTTCCATTTTGTATGTATTTATAGGTGGAACCCTTTGTTTTGCAATTTGCTGTTTCTGCTGTTGTTGTTGCTGTTGCTGTTGTTTTTGCTGCTGCTGTTGTTGTTTCTGCTGCTGCTGCTGCTGTTTTTGCTGCTGCCGTTGTTGTGGTTGCACTTGTTGTTTTTGCTGGTGGTTTTTAAGTTTTTGTTGGTGTTTGTGTAGCACCTGCGCTATTGTGTTTGTTTGTTGTTGTTGGCTCTGATTTTGAGTTAGCTGCGTTTGTTGTTGCTGCTGGGATTGCTGTTGCTCTTCCCTCTTCCTTCTTAGCATTTGCTTTCCTTTAATGGCTAGTACTCGTTGTTGTAGCATTTTGATGCTACTACTAATTGACTCCATTTCTTCCTCTTCGTCTTCCGATTCGGTTGACGCCAAGGAAGCGAAGCTGTTCCCTTTCTGATGTTGGTGAACATCTGAAGCGAATGGGTTGCTGTCGGTAAATTGTCCGGGCGTTGATTGCGCCCCTTCCCTCACTCCACCAAGCAGAGTGGAAGTTGGTAGGGAGGGGCGTTGTGCTAAGGTGGCAGTTGGCCTTAGCGCCCTCCTTCTCTTTGTCTTCGGTTCTGTTTGGCTTGAACCACTTGACGCCTCGCCTGATTTATCTGCGGATCCCGTTACTGGCATAACAGACCGCTCTTCACCATCCATAGCGTGATGATTTTATCACTCACTATCACTATCAGTGTATTTTGTTTTTTTTTTTTTTCAATTGAACAAAAAAAAAAAAAAAAAAGTCTATTCGACCCGGAGTCGAACCTGCTACCTTTCACTTGGTAACCGGGCGCACTACCTCTGGGCTAATTGGAGCCCTATGTCACTTCTGTCAAATTCTTTTCTATTTGTATGACTACACAACCGAAAGCCGAAACACGTCAATACTCTACGGAGCTCAATGAACGACTGCGGATGGTCAAGCAGTTCAAACCATAATTCATGGATTTTGTCTTGGTGAAACATGATTGTATTTTTCTGCAAATGTGGCCGTTTTTTCGCAATTTCTGCCTTCAGCTTGGCAAGTAATGATGCGCTCTGTAATGGTTTTTCCTTTTTGAAGATAATCGATTAAGATAAGTCCTTTACTATCCCAAAAAACAGTCGCCATCACTTTCCCAGCCGAAAAAAACAGTTGTTGCTTTTTTTGGAGCCGGCTCGCCCTTTGCAGTCCACTGTTTTGACTGAATTTTTGCTCGGATTTATTGCGCCTAAACTGCGCCAACAGAGCGTTAAAAATGTTCATTCGAACAAGTTTTTGGTCTAACGTAAGCAAAGGTGGCACCCTACGCGCGGACATCTTTCTCATGCCTAAATTTTGATTTGATATGTAACAAACACGTTCTTTGGACATTTGGTGAACTTTAGCAATGTTATCGTCAGTGGTTGCAGTTTGTGGACGTCCAGAACGTTTATCATCTCCCAAGCTCTTACAGCCACGTTTAAATTAAGCTGCCCAAAATTTCACTGTGGTAAATGATGGTGCAGAGTCCCCATACACAGTGTCCAACTCATTTTTGATTTGCGCAGGCGTATTACCTTTCAAAAACAAGAATTTAATAACAGCTCGATACTCAATTTTTTCCATTTTCAAAAAACACTCACATCGATTCACTCAAACGGTTGTCAACTAAAAACTGCGCGTCAAGAATGACTGAAACTTCGGTAAGTAACTGTCAAAAGATACACAACTTTTATTGACGAGTGCCGCTATCTTTACGTTGCGGTCGGAAGCTTTTCAGCCAACCCTCGTACTAAACAACATAGCGTCGTCAAACTTCAAATTTAAGCTTTATTAGGTTGGCACTTTCTACAATTGTCATTCATTTTAAACAACAAGTGCCATCTATGCGTCAGGTCGGGTACTTCTGGGACTGTCCTCGTATAAGCGCTTTTCCAGTGGCGAGGAGATCGACGGGTTGAATGAGATTATTGGCGAATTTTTTCAGAAAAATTTTGGCAAACCATCGGGACCAAGAGAAAAGTGATCTTAAGTTTATTAATCTTGTTCTGTAGTTATGCTGGTGTTATTTCAATAGATGTTAGTGATATCCGAGTGCCGTTGATCAAGTAACCGAAGAATTCGGGATCCTGGTTTCAGTCTGGGTGGAAAGGACTGATTAAAGAAATTAACGAAGTAATTGGCGATGGCTGTAGGATTCTACCCATGTTGTTGGAAATACCATTCATTTGAAAAAGGCCTGAGTTGGAAAGGCAGTCAGTAAAGAGGATTTCCTTATCTGAAACAGCATTTAAGGCAACGAAATAAAATTCGTCGTCCGACTGAGTCCATGGGATATGAGGGAGATTAAAATCGCCAAGAGCAATGATATCGTCACAAGGGTCAACAATATCGAAAAGGGACTCAGTCACATTAGTCCCGAGCTAGTAACCACGTGTTGATTGGGAGGCGCGAATGTAACAACAGAATATATAATCTGCGCTTGAAGATAGTAACTTTAACACCAATAAACTCGAATTGAGCTGTTACTGACGAGTTAATGATCAAAACGAGTCATCACGAAATACTCTGAATTCTGGTGCAAACAGCTGTGAATCTTTGATATTCGATATGAGGGTCGTTTTGGCCAAAGCAAAAATATCGTATGGGCGCTTTTGGGAGTTAAGATAGACAAAAGTTGTTTTTGAGCATAGCCACCCTACATTTTGGTAATACGATTAGGAACGATGGTCGTTCTTAAAGACAGAAATGGTTTGTGCAGGAGTAAGTTATGTTTAAAAGAGATATGGCCAGCATATAAGGAGAAGTCGTTAGGGACATCTGTGGGGGAGATGTTGAAGTTTTTATAAAAATTTACGAAAATTTGTCGAAGCTATTTAGGGTTGGTGGGTAGTCCTTCTTGCTGGATTGAAACCATAATATTTATTCGAACTATGGCATCGATGCAGATAGAGTCAGGCTTAACATCCAAATAATCGAGGCACAGGCGAACATTTTAGTAAATTCTGCGGTTTCTTAAGCGGGAAAGGACATAGCGGCCGTCATCATCGACATCGGCTAGTTGCTTAGTAAACTTTACAGTGGGGGAAGCTTGGGGTCTATGATTGGCGATGCAGAAGTTTTCGAATCAATGGATGTCGTCAACCGATGAGGACTGAGAAGGATTGATGATATGAAAATGGACGAAATCCGGTTAAGAGACGGAATTTAAAGAGAATTTGGCAGTGGTTTCGATTTTAGTAGGGAGGGAGTTGGACATGAGGTTGAAAGATACGCGTTTGAGTAGACTAGACTTCGTGGAAAAATGAGATTAGGTGAATAGGGGATGGAGGAATGAAAAATTCTACAAATATTGTCGAAACAACCTTTAGATGCAGTGCTAATCTTCTTACAATATTTACAACATACCGCCATTGAAAAGTTGGCAAAAAAGTTGGGAGTAATGTAAGTGAACGAGAGTAAAAAGCATAACATCAAGGAAACGACGCAGGCTTGTAAAATTGAATGGTATCGAAGATAAGACTCCCCTGAAGAAGGAGGATGAAATACAAAGCCATACCAAACATCAAATTGCCATGGATTTGGTGTTGTTCCAGAAATCGCTAGACTCCTCGATTCCGATTACTCCTGCTCCTCTTTCAACGATGAATCTGGTTGGGACGATGAATCGAGAATCAGAAAGGTTCGGTCTATTACGGTTAAACTCCATCAACACCATTAGTGGTTGGCCAGAGTGCTGTTTTTGACGGTTTTTCCCAGGCAATCGAAAAGGTCAAAGGAAGATATAAGACAGCCTAAAAAAATAGCAAGTGCAGTCAAAGGCGCACTCGGAACAGATCAGTGGAAGTGACACTCACTGAACCGATGCAACTCCAGGAACTGATGAAATTGCTTACATCTCCCGTCTTGAATACGACCAAGAAGAAGAAAGTTTCTGGTACTCCCTCTGTCGACGGATTTTCTAGCACTCGATGCTCCGTAGAAACCCGTACTGTAACCAGCAATCTGAGACTTTGGAGGTTTACAGCTCACTAAAACTGACGCGCGCTATCTTCTAGGTTTTGGTTCAGGAAAACAGAGGATGTTTTGATATTTTTTGAGATCCGGAATTTTGGACACCACAGAAAGTGGAAAATCTATTCTCACAAGAATGTCACTATCTAACCTTGCGCAATTTTGCAAGTTGCTGCAGACACAAGTTACGAAAGATATGGAGATTGGCATAAAATCGTCGTTACGTCAGCTTTTACCTTATGATTTGGTACTACCACTACTACCGGAGTCAGTAGCCGAACCCATTTAATACATTGATTCCAGGTCTTATCATATTCTGCAAGGCGAATGGTCAAAACAATGTTTGGGGCAGTGGCAAATGCAATGTGAGCGGCTATCATCTCCTGGATTTCATAGCATCGTCTTTCGGGCAATATTTGTTACGAAAGGAAGACAGTAGAAGAAAGTATACGACTTAACGCTATCCTACAGGCACGCTTGGAGATTACAAACTGCAAAGCAATATCAGAGGCTTCCATGTCAGGCCATAGTTACTCTGCGAAAAACCAAGTGGGCTTTCTTAAAGAAAGAGCTCGGAAATGTTGTCTATTCTCCAAAAGCTAGACAAAGGTGATCAGAACTTAAACGCTGTCCAAGTTGGTATGTGCAGACAGAAAAATACTCTTGCAGATGGCGCATCATGGAAAGCAGATTTGCAGTGACATCGTAAGGGAACCCGAAAACTTGTAGGCAAGTCACATATGTAAGACTAATTTGGAGGAGGACTTCTTTCGAAGAAGGATTTCGAAGAGGATCTCTTTAACGACTTTTGCGGAAAGATCGAAACACCTGGTGATACAGGCGGGCTGGTCAAAGTCTTCGAAAGAGTCAATTCAGTCTGACTTGGAGAACTTAGAAGGTGTGATGGCACTTATCCTGAATCTAAAGCAGACCGTCCCTGTCGAATGTTTAAAACTCATTTCCCAGACAACCTGATCAGAACCAGTTAACAATCATTTCCAATTACTGAAGCTGCAAGTGATCTGAGCAATACAGCCCACAGTAGCTGTTATTGGACATCCTTTGATGGCTTCAAGACGTCTAGAACCGATGCATATACTCGTATCCAGTTATGCTACATTATGCCGGGCAGTGGCATACATGCTGTAACACTGGCGAACAGAAGAATAGCCTTTATAACGAAAATTGCCAAGAACTTCAGACCGTTGAAGAGCATTCACGAAATATTTTTGCGCACATGGAGCTCAACCATCCAGTGCTAGTCTATAATTTTGTTGTAGTAGAACTGGACGAAGTGATTTGAAATCATCAAGTCAGGTAAGTTGCGGTTCCACTGATTGAAATTAGCTACTAGCCACTTTGGGTTTGATTACATGGAAGGTGGGGTTCAAGCACGAGTGCTTTGAAAGTGACTGAGAGTTTCTTATCTCTTGATCTTCCACTTTTTAACTTCGAGTCAAGGATGCCGGTTATGGAGGCGCGGTAATACATTTTCTTTCTTCCCCTACGTCCATGTGACCGACCTTTGGCACAGAATTGCCAATGATTTGCCGCATAAAGCATCACTTTAAGGGCTCTGTTTTCCGTACAACAGCTCTCAGTGCAAAAATTCCTTAATTTGGCTATTCAATAATATTGGCACTTCGTGTCGTCATTGACACCATTCCTACCCGTACTTCTAACCTTCGGCTGCGAATGATCAATCGATTTTAATTGGTGTGACTTGACCAGTCTGTTTCTCTCTGCCATCACTTCTGGGAAAGTGTGCCAGTTGGCACTAGCGCTTTGACTGAGTTTCAATGTGCCACTCTATTGAAATGCAACTCTCCCTGGTTTCACTTTCACAACAATGATCAGTTGATAGCTGTTTATTGCTGTTGACTAGGATCATAAGTTTGCTAGGCGACATTACCTTCCAGTTAGCTCAGTCGACCAATATAGCAATCATTAACCACAAGTGCAAAACTAATCCGATAATCGTTGCAACATATCATGCAGACTCTGATATGTCTAGTCTTGCAGACGCAATCCTCTGATAATGGTTTAGCAGTGAGAAAATCTTCCTCCAGAAGGCTAACATCCAGATAAAATTGTTCCTCATCCCTTGAATCTAGGAGCAATGAAAAAAACCTGACCAGAGTTATGGGACGAGTTACGGATTTGTGTCTTAATCAAAACGTAAAAGATCATCCACTCACCACCCATGGGGTGGTCTCCAAATTCTTGGGTCTTGGGAGCAATAGTGGCTATGAACATTGTAGCCGTTTTAAACCTCTGAGTAATTGTCAAAATTTGACACCGATGTATCTTCCAAATCGATCCCTATGCATCCCAATGTAGAAGCTCTTAATTATTCACTTTTACCCTGTGTAACTAGACCCATCACTACTGCAACGCTCTCTATTAATCAACTGTTGTCAAACCATTTACAAAGCCGTCAACACTTTGAAACTTGGAATTTTCAACTTTGTTGTCTGGTGGCAAGGAATTATGTATGTACTCAACGAAGTAGAACACTCCGAAAAACCATTCTCCCCTCTGTTGCCGTTCGAATGTAACTACCTACTCAGGATGTAGCCACTGAAAACGTTTTGTATCTGCACACACTCCATCTCTGGAAGCACTTGAGTCGATAATTTTCGTCTCAGGATGCAGTATATTGCAACGTTGCAAAACCATCACCAATTTCAACCCCAAAAACCTCCGCATTTAACCGGTTCGAGTTAAATTGCATAAATGCAACATCAAAGCATATGTGAAAACGCCTCCATGTTTCGCAAGCACTGTAGGATCAATTAAAGGACAAAGACTTCCATTACTACTCACCTTTGTTTGAAGACCTTCGAGTTCCGTTTATGCAAACAGCAAGAGTTGGAACTCATTTCACGAATAACTTCAGAAATTTCCTTTAACACCATTTCTGACACAATCTATTCGACGTTTGCGTCATCATCGCAGTAGAAGGTTGAAGTGCAGCATATTCCTGCAGGAGAGATATATGCAATGCATACCCCGGCCAGGAGTATCGGCAAGAACCAAAAAGGCAGAACACCAGAAATCATGCCGGATCAACTTTATCTTCAAAGTAAGGTTCCCATACATAAAAGTTGATGGTCTTCCAGTAAAATGGGGCCAGGAAGAGGGGAGCAGCTCTTACGAGCACTTGCTTTGACCAAAACCGCCATCAAACTACCCGAGAAGCTGTCAATGCAAATGGATCCAAAGTGTGTATCGAACAGGCGCCAAGAGGGTATACAGTGTGTAAGTGCATTTCGTAATTTCAGCTCTTAATGTGAATCCTTTGCACAAATGTTGGTTTGGGTTTTGAAATTTAGAAAACTTGCATCCTGGAGAAAATGTCAATAGGAAGGACTTGGGGGTACTTCCTTTGAGATGTGATGTGCTTTTTATTTTGAGACGAAAGTGCTTTCGTATTAGAGAAATCACATCAGCAGGCTAAAAGCCGGCGGTCATGAGAGTTCTTCGTCTTGAAGGTTTTTCTTTGATCAAGAAATGCTTAAAGTCCCCACTCATGCTCAAAAACTTGTGTGTTAATGGTTCTGGAGGACATTGTATGGAAAGTCCCTTTCCTTTGGGTCAAACGGGGGAAAGAATATCCCGCTTCAGCGCAGTGTTGTTGGACTGTTTTGGAGCCACAAAGCTAGTGCTAGTTTTTAAAAGTCCAATGGATGGCTTTACATTGCTTATTTTTTGATCTAGTAGTGCTGCGCCTTCTATAGTAAACCACCTAAAAAATACAAAACGACGTAGTTAAGGTGGTAGTAGTAATAATGGCTCAGCCGTTAATTAAATCTTCGGCATATCTTCAACGAAACATTGAAGTCTTTCTGCTGCTTTTTCGATCGAAAAGGTCGATCATTCCATAGACCGCTGCATTAACCTGAGTAATTTCGGTCTATGACCAAAGTAGTAAGTCAAACTATAAACCGTAGCTGTGGCATATCGCCTTTCACTACGACCGAGTGTTGTCCCAATGTCCCAATGACTGAAATGTTAAAAGGAATCCAAGAAAACTACAAACAGAAGAAAGCACAGCAACGTATTTAGTTCTTAATCATTTATTGTCATTGGCCTATCCATACTCTAAAATTCGTTTAGTATTCCACCTTACTTCAGGAGCAGAGGAGCTGGGGCAGCGTACGCGGCTGGGGCGTAAGCTGAAGCAGCATAAACAGCTGGCGCGGCATAGGCAGCTGGAGCGGCAACCAATGGAGCAGCAACGGCAGCTGGGAAGGCAGCAGAGTGGGCAATTGAGTGAGCGTTGTAGCTTGATGCGTATGGTGCAACATATGAGGCATATGCGGCAGCAACTGGAGCAGCAACAACAGGCGATGAGTATGCCAATGGGGCAATAACTCCTGGCTTAGCGGCGGCAAGAGCAACGACGGCCATGAAGCAGATAGCAACCTATAAGAAGCAAAGATCAATTGTTTGGTTAGTCCTTAGTCCTTTTTAGGTAATCCTTTTTCTTTGGTCTGAACTTACGAATTTGAACATTTTGAGTTGGGTTTTGGGTTGGTTTGACGTCGATTGATTGAGAAGTGAACTGTGATACTAAGTCGTTGTTGACTGTCGTTTTTATACCAACTACTCAAACATCACTTAGTATTCCACTAACGTCTGAAAGCTGGAATCGAAAGTGTAACGCGGGTATACGAGCAGATAGTTACCAAGCACGTTTGGCGAAGGAGAAGAAAGATATCTGAGAATATGCACTGATTTATGTGGGAAGGTTTATTTTGACTCATTGTCCATAAGTTGATATTCGCACTGGTTTCGTTGGTTGAATGGACTCTGTTTCTTTTATTTTATAGTTTCCAAGGAGATTCATACACTTATTGTAACATAGATTTTGTAGAGCTCGACTTGAAGGCTTTAAAGTTGTGTTTTAAAACATTGAGCTATCGCAATGTATTTCATTCATGTGCCTTTGTACTCCATTCATTCTTTGAATGCCGTATGTTGCACCGACCCAAATTGAATCAAACTGAGTTGTCGGAATTGTGTATAGACAATATTTCACATCACCCCAGCTGTCCACTTTAAGGGCTATGAGAGCAACCTTTGTACAAAATCTTCTCGCTGGAATTAGAGGACAAGTTTTATTGGAAAATTTCTTTACGTACACAGATAGTACTCATGGGTTGGCGCTTGTATATTGCCTGAGTCGTGCAACAGGTAGACCACAAATCTGGTATCCAATTATTCTTTAAGCACTCGCCGTTGTAAACAGTGCATTTCTTAATCGCTTTTTGTTCCCCCAGATCGGTAGCACTTCTTGGATGAGCATCTATCTATCCTGTAACCCCTATTCGATAGCATATGTAATGCAGTTTCATAATCTGCAACTTCTTATTTCCATATTCCCGTGATACTCAATTCACCAATGGCACCTCCCTTAATCTCTCCACGGGAATCTCAATACTGCTCTTGGCTCCCTGAAGACTTCTCCATCACCGACTCTACTCCGAATTTCTACGATCTTCAAATAAACTAAGCTCCGAATTTGCAGAGAAAGTTCATATAATAACCATTCGGGCCCGATTTGTGGCATTTTCCAACATTCTTGGCAGAACTTCCGGCGATAGGTCCACGCATTCTTGACGAGTATTCTCTTTGAGGGCTTCAAGAATCTGAGGCTTGTTGACATAGACTTGTAACCTCAAAAACCCCATAAAAAGGAGTCTGGAGCGGTTAAATCAGGCAAATTTGCCAAAACGACATATTAGGCGACGAGATATGAGGCTCGTGCAGTATGTGCCGTTGCTCCATCTTGTTAGAATTACATGTTTTCCAGTCCCAATTCATCCAATTGAGGGAGGAGAAAGCCGTTTGGCCATGGCCGTCCACAGTAGTCGTTTGGCCCGGGGCATTTTTGAAAAAATATGGCCCGATAACACCTTCAGCGTAAACAGCACACCATGCAGTAACTTTGAGCGGCTGTAATGGCTCTTCGTGGGTTATACGCAGATTTTCGGTGCCCCAGAAGCGATAATTTTGCTTATTCACATATGCACAGAGGTGGAAATGGGCAGCCTCGTCGCTCATGATGATTTACGATGATGCACTCTCTGCACTTTGTAAGGGAACATCTTACAGTCTTTCACCAAAATTGATGGCCAATTGCATCGCACATCATCTGGTCGATACTCCGCGGTCCTCTGCGACATCTTCAGCCACAGCTGCGATATTCTCAAAATAACGGCTGCTCCGGGGCCGGCCAGACCTGGCAGCATCTCGTGTTGTCTCATACTCTGCTAAGCGAGCGACTAAACGTCGTAGTATTTGCCGAGTTGGTGCCGGGCGGCCGGGAAATCTGCGCCGAAATTCACGCTGCGCCAACACCACCGACCCACCGACATAACAATTATTCTCCATTCTTTAGGAGTGTAGCAATTAATGTCTTTTTGACGTGTATTTTGTATCTGTTTACTTCACATATGTCAAAGTAAAATTGACATTTGCCGCCATTTGCAAAAATTATAACATCTTTCGATAGGGTGATGACTCTTGCGCCACCGTCACGTAGTTCAAGTAAATTTGCATGAAGATGAGGTCTTCATTTGGTGGTGAATTATCCCCTCCATTTTCAATCCAGAAGCACAATACTCTATGACAGTTCCTTATCTTGAACTTGAATTTAACCATCAATATCAGGTCAATGACGACCAACCAATTTTTGAGAATTATCATATGCACCTTGAACGTAAAAGACTAAGTTGAGGTGGTTAAAAAGTGCGTACATGGAACACCCAACTGGAACAACTACGTAGAAGGGTGGTTGAACATTTCAATCAAGAAAACGCACCGGTTCGTGGCACACCTACAAGTCTACATTAACAAAATTGACCATTGGAAACCGATGAAATCTCCCCAGTTCTGGTATTAAAGGGTCAAATTCAAATTTTACTTATTTAGGTCCAACTTCAATTTAGAACATATATCATAAGCCTGGAGAAAGGAAAATGCAGTTTTTTTCCCCAAACCAATAAATATCACCTTCCTATAAGCTGGGCATCATTTTAACGCCTAGCCCTCAAACTGCCACCACTCAACCCTGAACACATACGCCTTTCCCTAATTTTGAGCTCAGAACTGGAGCTAAATATCCTAAGCTCTTCAGTTCTCACATTTTAAACCCCACTTCTGACATTCTATCTGACTGTTGCGCCATCAAACCCGTCTTCTTTAATCATTCCCCCTTCTATTGAGCGCCTTACGACGCCCACTAGCAAACTAGCGATACCACCAATTGTCGCTATGCGCTGTACTAGGGATAAAAAGATGTACGTGAATATACGTTTGTATCTCGACTGTCTGTACGATAAATCCGCCTCGATGTGCTATGACGTTAAAACAAAAATAAGCGTCATGGTTTCCATACACCAGGAAGGTCTCCCTACCGATGTCACCAGTTCCAGGAAACTTTATACGAAGTATTGCGAGATTTTCAATGCACCTCCCCAAGAAATTGCAGAAGATCTTGCCTCGTCTCACACCTCCAACGCACTCGACTTGACCACGATACATTTTTTCACAAATTATGCAAAAAACTTCTCACTTTCTATTGCCAGAACGTAAGAGGACTGCATTCCAAAACCCACGCTGTTTTGTATCAACCTAATGCTCTCCCATTCGATATCTGCCTGACTGGGACTAATCTTACTCCCAACGTAAAAGACAAGGAATTATTTCCTCCTTCTTTCAATGTTTTTCGGGACGATGATCGCACACTTCCTTTGATTGACTCTCCTCGTCGAGGTGTCCTACTGACCATTCAGAACAGCTTCGACTCCTCTCTCGTTGCCACTTCGTCTTATTCTAGGCTAAACTTTGTGTCAGTTAAAATACCACTTACTCGTGGATGTTTGCACGTTATGTGTTGTTACATTCTTCCGGCCCAACCTATCGAATCCTACCAGTTTGCTATTGATGCAATTGACAATTTGATTGACATATCGGACTTGCTTGATGGTATCATTTTCTTCGGCGTTTTTAATCTGCCTTAGCTGAAATGTTGGACTCCAACAATCTTTTGTTATCGCTTTTAATACCATTTCTACTAAGGAAGGCATCTTCTTAGATCGGTTAACAGACCTTAGTCTACGTCAAGTCAATGGCATTTCCAACTATAATAAATGCAAAGGCAATTAGAAGTTGTCTTCACAACTGTCCCATCAACTCCTCAGCATCGTGTTGCCCCCTACCTTGTTTAACTATTGATAACTTTCGTCCTCCTCTTCTTCCTTCATTTTTTCACATGTCCACCGCAATTTATACTTCTTACAATTTTCACAAAGCTGATTTTTAGTTTTTTACAGAAAAATATTCAAATCATGTTCCATACTCCCCCCATAAAGCATGTTCTACATCCTGTCCTTGGTATAATCGTAGACTCCACTCTCGACGGAATAAAAGAAACAAGTTAGGGGCAGTATTCCTTCATACCCACTCTTCTTCCGACTATTCAATCTATCTAGGTACAAATCGTCAATTCATTGAACTTCATAACTCTCTCTATCAACGCTACCTAAATAGCGCTCAAAATAATCTTATAAATAACCGCAAATCCTTTCTTCAATTTATCAGTTGCAAAAGTAAGACCGACAGCTATCCTTCCTTGCTTTCGAAACCAAATCTTCCAGTGATCCTTCTACGATACCATTGCCAACTTTTTTCCTACATTTTTCAAACAATCATTTGCCAAGAACTCCTTCGTACCAGATTCCTCTTACTTCAATGATCTACCAAAATTCTCCCAAACTCTTTTACACGAAGCCTTAAGCTTCAAGTGAAAGTATTTTATTTCGCCTAGACAACATGCTTTCCTGATAGGCTGATCAACAAACCTAGTTGAATTTGTGTTAGAAAATAGCAAAGAAATCGGTGTTATCGCAACCAGTTTCACCAAAGCTTTTGATAAGATATCTATCAATTGATCACCTTCAAATTGTCGGCCGTGAACGTCTTACATTAAAATAGATATCTTCTTACCTGGTAAACCGTTTTAGATCCGCCCTTTCAGTTCCTTTCCTGGCCTTCTCTGGGGTTCCACAAGGCAGCCATATTGGTCCCCTTCTCTTCATTGATCTTGAGAGGGTCATTAAACAGTCCTACCTCTCTCTACGTTGACGACACAAAAAAATTAAAACTATTTCTACTCCCCATGACTCCATCCTTCTTCAAGGATACTTCGATCGGTTTTCAATCTGGTGCCTCAAACACTGCTTAGAACTTAAGATCGCCAAATGCCAATCTATAAACTTCTCTTGTAACGGCAACCCGACCACTCCACAGCCTTATTTTTTATATGATCAACGCATTCCGCCGGTCCAATCTTTTCAAGACCATGGCATATTATTCGACAGTGAGATTAATTTCCATTCGCATATTGATAACATGAACCTTAAAACCAACTCATCACTTGGCTTTATTAAACGGTGGTCCAAGGAATTTTCCAACCCGTAGCTAACCAGATCTCTCTATGTTACCTTTGTTCGAACCTCTTTGAGTAGGCCAGTCAAGCTTTGTCCATATTTCGCCGAGTTCGTGTTTCCCGAATCGGTATAAAGGAACAATGAATCGTAACATGGAGCCTCAACAAATTTACCTTTTTGGTAGGCATTCTTGTATTGTATTTGAACAGCCTTCTATGATGGACACTGCACTTGCCTAAGGATTCTCTTTGCGTTCTTTACCACGAAGGATGACAGAGTTTCGGTATCATATGGTGTAGCTTGTGTGCTTTGGGTGAAATAACTATAATCACCTTAGGTCAGGCAATGAATATTATACCGAGATCAAAACATGGCTTAAGAATGCATAACAAGATGTCTCCGACTTCCGAGAATTGTCTGTACTCCCGTATTAGTCTTGTTATGCATTTGCGTTGCAGCGCAGGAAAATTTTCTCCAGATTGCGTGCAACCTAATCATACAGCGTCTTGAAGTAGGTATCTGGGTGGTGGAGGTTCAAAGCCATCATAGGCCAGGTACCCAGATTCGAAAAATTTCTTTTTACCTTCCTTAGAAGTGAGCAGTGCTACTAGGAAGTCATCTATGCTGTGTGGAGGGAAGAAAGAGAGAATAAGTTCTGATTTTCTACCAATACATGCCCTGCATGTAATTTCTTTTTGTAAGGTAGAATATGGTGTCCGATACTCGCACAATGTTTTTCCAAACAAGCTATGGCTCCTAGATAAGAACCAATATATAAAGCATTCATTTGCCCAATGCCCACGTCTGGTCACGTTCTCTGAAAGCATCTCTGCACCTGCTAAATACGATTCAAAACCATGCGATACAACTCATATGTGATGCTAATATCACTCAGTCAATTGACAATCTGGAAAGCCGACGAAATGTCTACGGTCTCACCTTATTTTATCGCTATTTTCACAACCAGTGCTCTATTGAAACCTTCTGCTGTAACACCCACCTCGCTATGCTCATCAGTTTACCTTCAAGCCCACTTTCAGTTGTACTCTGAAACATCGTGATTCATTCCTAAGCGCCAACTCCCTTATGAAATGCTCACCGATCCCAGTCATTATCACCTACGAACATTTAAAACCAACGTACATTGATATCACTCTTTCTTTCTTCTCCCGCGCTATGTGAAAATATCTTAAGGGAACGCAAAATAAAAAAAAAGGAAATGTGCGCACCGCCCTCTGCGAAACGGATGGTGATATTTGAGGCAGCGAGTCTGGCTCCGTGAAGAGTGATCTAAACCATCTTTAGCTCCATAGTAGTGTGGTGAAGATTACTCAATGATGGTCTAACCATATATGTACAAATTGTGAGGATAACCATTGCCGTAGTTATCATGGGAGAGTGTGTACGATGTGTTCGACGCCGGATCCCCCTCTTTCTTCAATAGCCTTGCACTACACTATTAGCGCAAAAGTTAGTGGTTACCATTCGGCTGAGGATAAAAGGACGATGGACCGAATCATGACCCTCTCTCTGCGGCGTATTATGCCGTAGTTTGAGGCACAGAGGTCTTTGCGAAGAAAGAAAGAAGAAGCGAGTTATAGAGAGGAAGCTTAGGGTTTTGATATCACAAGATCTTGAGGTTTCCTTAATTTATGAGGAGTCGTATTCTTGCATAGACGTGCGGGTTAGTAACCGAGTTGCGTTCTTGGAGGTGGGATAACTCCGCACGGAACATTTTGGGGAGCGTTCGTAGAGCCGTTTTAGAAGAAAGGACTCTAAAAGCTGTCATTTTTCATACCCGATTTTCCCGTTAAGGCCAGACATATCAAGAACCGCAGCTACAAGGCTATCTTTAACTGATACTAAGAAGTATTTTTTGACAGAGGTTTTAGCCATATTTTTTTGAGAACTATCCCCACTGACAAACTGTCACCGTCTTCCGTGTTCATAAGGACGTGGATCAAAACTTGCTCTTCACACGCCGAACTGTGGTGTAGTTTTTCCAACCATTTCTCGGACTCTGCCGAAGTCCAATCCTTTGCCGATTTCATTCTTCGCCAATTTTGTCTTGGACAACAGGTCGGATTATCGATTTTCAGCAGACCTGCGTGATGCAGTGCTTGCTCTTGCCTGTGCTCAATTAACAGAGCCAAACAGACACTGATAGCATCTCCAAAATTGGGGTTGAACAGATGCCCTTCAACCTATCAGAGTCTGGTCCTACTTTAGTCTCTACACAACACCAAGGTGGGCAATCACCATAAAGGCGTTACAATTTGCTAAAGCGAATCAGTAATTAAGGGCTAACCGTCATTAAGAAGGTTCTCTGGGGAGAACGGCACCAATATCAGAACTTCAAAAGTTTCATTAAATTTCAAGTAAAAATATAAACTGCCAAATTCGGATAACATCCTACTCGTATGTACTCCAAGCATATCCAAACAGTTAAAGAAAATGGTACATCCCCTCGTTTCTAATGTTCTTTTTATCTCTCACCATTTCAATTCCCACGCGCCTACAGGATATTGGAAAAGTTTACAACAAATTAAACTCCAACAGACATAAGACTGCCCATTGAGTATTTATGGCCTTCACTTAGGTTTAGGTGCGTCCACTTAACAGCTTCGTAAAGTAGTTTTATGACAACGAAACGACCGAACATAACCACAAAGGATATGGAATTGGTCATGTGGAATGCCAAATTACCATAAACGAAAAACTACTCCAATTCTATCCCTCTATAGGACGCCTTCAATTTCCTTTCGTCATGCCAAAGATCCACAATGATTTTCCTTTTCTCCCTTCATTGACTTCTTTTCCGTCCAATAGTCCTGTAAAAGGACGCAAAAGAATTCCCATAAATATGTTTGACTAGCTGAAAGTGCTTCCCCGACTTTCTGTTAACTATCGTCTCATAAAAATCTCTCGAATGGAGGACAACACGAACATCAATTGGAATGAACGACCTGCACCACCGGAACCGAATCTGACTTTGTAGGGCCAATGTACGGAGTTAGAAGTCCATGGCTTTTCGTTGAACTGGCGGTTGTCCTTGTTCGATGTTCAATGTTCATCTGATGTCTCTGGTGTCGCAGTCCCAATTGTCAGGAAGGATAATAAATTTCTACTCAAATATTGAGGTATGCGTTATGAAATTCATCCATAGTACGAGTACTCGTAGACGAAGGGAAATAAGTGGAATATCTCAGAGAGTCAGGACGACTTGTCCCGGGTGTACATAGGTATATGTATGAATATAATAGAATTCCAACCTAACCTCTCCGATCGATAACTCAGAATCAAACGAATGGAATTCGATTGAAGAATGTCGAAGAGCTGCAAATGAAATTTCTTTTCGATCCTTTGATGGCAGGGGGAAGACAGGAGCACACATAACCTACGCATCAGGATGCAGGCACAGTCTGCGGAGTAGGTACCCTGAGTTGTACATACAAATATCGTATACCATATGCCTTTAGAGGATGTGAAAAAAGTTGTTGACAGGGTTCGGTATTTTGCTGTAGTGGAATGCCTGCGGCATTCAGCTCGTCCTGACTAATTGCTGTTTAGGAATCTATTGGAACTTTAATGAGAAATTAATTGTGGGTAAGTCGGGATGTGGTCATGCTTAGGAGAGGCTTCAGAGCATTAAATGTCTTACAGCCAGAAAATTTATTACATAACGTCCTCCCACACATTTGTCTTCGTTTAAATCCAAAACCGCGTAATGACACCCTTCGGATTAAGGACAACACGGCTTAAGGATGAAAATCGTTATAACAATGAGGGTGAGGCGGAAAATTTGTTTCGTTTTATGAAATTGAAGTTTAGTACAAATTCGTGCTAGTCAATCCCGTTTGCAATGCAGAACTTTGTGTAACGAACTTTGAAACTGGAATATGTACTTGCCTCAATAAAATGTTGAACTTCTAGTTCCTTTATCTGGCATCTTGGACCATGATTGGGCGCATAATTTTTGACTGCCTTAAACCTGGATTAGGCTAGTAGCGTAACGTTTTAAGGTCTTCTCAAGTGTTTTACCTCCTCGTGATGGGCCCTGGAAACTGCAAATGGAAACTCTTATACATCCAGGTTAGGACAACAAATTCGAGTCTAGGCTCAATGAAAAAAGAAGGATCAGCGGAAAAATTTCTCATATTGATTTAATGATTTTGACAGCATCCACTCAGAGCTACCTTCACATTCTCAAAGCCCAAGTCTAAAGGGGCTGAGGCATGGTTCTGTACACCTCGTACGGTGTAGCGGGCCTCTTATGTCTACGAGGTGCCATAAAGGGCTGGCTCTCCAGGTTTGTGGTTACTCATCCGGTCAACTCCCAAACAGTGTACAAAAAAATTATATATGGCGTTGAGACAACCCGAAGCCTCAGAAATGAATGGAACTACTCTTCCATAAGGGCAAAATATATCAAGTACTGCATGTGGAATGTAAGGTCCTTAATACACCACATAACATACAGTTGAATAATTTTTGGGGACCATAGGTTCTGCTATACAGCAGATCTAATCGCCGTCCAAGAAGTGCGATGAAATGAACCGAGTGCGAAAAGATGAACAGCTGCAACATATGTATATGTGCTACGGTAACTGTTACCGAAAAAACAAGCAGTTGGATGCGGATTTGTCATAGGAGATAGACTTAGGAAGAAAGAACTGACTTTCAGGTAAAGAAACGAGCGCTTCAACCAACATCAGAGTAATATGCATACACGCCCTAATGGAACAGAAAGTCTGTTGCACCGAGGATTGTCTATATGAGCTCGATGCCTTTCACCGCCAGCATCTTCTTCCGCCAGTGGCAAAGCTGATAACAAGCCATCAGGGATGTTGCCTCTGATGTGCTACGTTTCGCTCCACCACTATTGCGATGCTCTTTTGATGAATGCCGCCTGGTATATATGAAGAGGAAGACTAGAGTGGCCCGTGGGCTCTACGATTAAAAAAAGAAGGATGAGCATCAGCTATCAGCCTCAAACAATTGCAGCGTTCGTTTTCGACTTTCGTTTGGCTGAAAGTTCTCATCGAAAATAAACGTCGAATGACGAGTTCCTTGTTTGTAATCATCTTGTGAAGCCTAGCACAAACAAACAGCTGGCTGTATCGGTACGTGTTATCTGCACTTGGTACTAGTTGTACGGAATTTCCAGAGAGGTTTAAAGATGGTCCGCAAATGGTTTAACTGTCCCTTGTGAGATGTTAATACCTCAACCCTTTCCACGGTATTTTCCCAACTCTACACTGCATTCGATATCCGCATGTGTACCTTGGTGCTTTCTTGTTGGTGGCCCCTCGAAATACGCCGTGCGTCGTCGAGAAAACTGCATGGGTGTCTTCCTGCTACCGTTAAGTGATAAATTTTAGTTCACGTGTTGTGATAAGGAAACCCCTAAGTGCCCTTATGGGTCAAAAGTTAAGGAAAATGCGTACTTGTGACGACGATATAATAGCTAGCTTCCACTATCTAAGCATTCATAAGGCGATTTTCCTACCCCGGCATGCTTGGGACACTGCTAACAGGTTGTCTTCAGAAATTCGTAGAAGCTTGCTTCGGAGCATTGTTCTTTTCCTTATTTTGGACATGAGCGTATGAGCGTAGATGATGGTGAATTTTGCCTTAATGCGGTAAGAGACGTCAACCGTGGACGTACGAATATAGTATATCTCTAAAGTTTGCTTCTATAGGCAGATCAGCTTTTGATGTGGTCCGCGTTGGATTGCAATTCTCAATTACTTTTGTAGATGTCTCAGTGCCGAGGAACTTGAGAGCTGTTACTCCCGGAATGAGATTCGGAAGTTTTACTAAAAGCGAAAAAAACATGCCACGGACACAGATTCCGAACTGAAGCCTGTAAAGACGAACAAGGGAACATAGTAATAGAGTCGCAGAAAGAGCATTTCTGTAGACTGTATATCGGCGATGAACCAAATATCACTGACAGGCAAAATGAACCCTTCAACCTGGACGATGTATTGTAGATCAACAATTCCGTCCACCCGACCTGGATGAAGTGAAGAAGCAATATCTAAGCGCAAGTCCAGCAAAGCTGCTGGAGCGAACGGCTTGACCGACCGACGAGCTCTTCAAAGCAGCGGGTAAGCATACACCAACTCATCTTTGAAATATTGTCTGATGAAAGTATGCCCGATGAACGAAACGCCAGCATTGTTTGTCCGATCCTCAAGAAAGGAGACCCTCTTAACTGAGCCAACTACAGGGACAACTGTCTTCTTAACATCGTCTACAAGATGATATCTGCCGTATTGTGTGAACACTTGAAACAGTTCGTCGACATCCTGATTGGTCCATATTGGCCAGGAAAGACCGCCATCGACCAAATATTCACACTATGCAGATCTTGGAAAAAACCCATGAGCTCCTATCGATACACTCCACTTATTGAACGATTTTAAGGCCGCGTATCTATAGAGACGAGCTGCACAGAGCAACGTCTAGTTTCGGGATGACGTTTGCGCTGGAAGTCGATGGAGAATCCACGCTGCTCCGTCAAGGTCGGTAGCTTTGATGTCTAAAAAGGATTTAGACAAGGCAATGTACTGTCATGCGATTTCCCTAACATCGTTCTTGAAAGAATAGTGCCAAACTCACTCGCCAACACAAGGGGCACAATTTTTCAAAAGCCCGTGCAATTAGTCGCATACGCCGATGATATTGACATAATCGGAATAAAGCAGCGTCATGTCAGTGGCACTTTCGCGAGTATTGGGACGGAAGTAGCGATGAAGGGTTTAGCGGTCAACGAGGGAAAGATCAAGTATATGCAACACCAACACCGACGTCTCGCAGAGAACGTCACTCTTGACAAATATAACTTTGAGATTGTTAAGGGCTTTCTCTACCAAGGCTCCGCTATCAATTCAGACAGCGACACCAGTGCTGAGATCAAACGAAGAATAACTCTTGCCAATCGCTGCTTCTTCGGGCTAAGAAGGCAACTGACAAGCAAAACCCTCTCGCGAACAACAAAGTGACCCCATATAAGATCCTAATATTGCCAGTCTTGTTATATGACGCAGAGGCATGGACTCTATCAAAAATGGATGACGGTGCTCTTGGCTGCTTTGAGAGGAAAATTCTTCCGGTGATATACGGTCCCGTCTGCATAGACGACGAGTAGATGGGGAGATACAACGACGAACTGTACATTTTGTACAGCGACGTCGAACTATCCAGAAGAGTGGATGTTCAACAATTAAGATGCCTAGGTCTTGTAGAGCGAATGGACGTCAATGCCCTCGTCCGAAAAGCCTTCGAATCCGTCCCCGAGGGACAGCGCAGTAGAGGAATATCGCGACTCAGGTGGCGCACGCAAGGGGAAGAGGATCTCAGTCAACTTGACATGCAGAACTGGAGGCAGCCCTCTTAAGATCGAGCTGTCTGGAGACTCTTGTTGGTTGGGCTCTAGGTCCATCATAGACTGTAGCGCCACCTTAAAAATTAATTAAGTCCGGCAAATTAATCTGAGAAAGACGCTTATAAGCCATTCCCAAATATCCGAATTAAAAGCGTTCTTCACGTCCAGGGTTATAATGGCACTAACGGTATTACTGGATGCTTCCTTTCCAGCTCCTACCCTGTTTAGCTCCTACCGAGCTCTAGTTATTACCCCGTCACTGTTGACCATGACCTACGATAGACCTTGCGATAGACTCCCGGCTGTATCAATTACTGGCAAGAATCTATAGTAAATGAACCGCTATTTTGTTCTCTTTTCCCTTTGGCAATAGCAATAGCTGTTAGCCCTCTTGAAGACACGCTTTAAAAATTTTAAATTTTAGCATGCTTCCAACAATGTTTCGAGTGTACTCATCTGTATGGGGGTATTGTCGTGATGAATTTGTCCAACCGGTATCAAAGTTTCTTGGCGAGGATATAGGGTCAGAACTATTTGCATTCAGGGGCCTTTCTGTCTCATTAATACAATTGGAGTGGCCTTATTTCATACATCGTAATTAAGCTGTTAGCGTTCTTTACCTCGATACGCATTGCGTGTGCATTGCGCAAGCCATTTGGTCTGCGAGACTTTGTTAATCAAAACCGTCATTTATGGATCGCTGTACCACTAATCTTTTTTTCTCCAAGGCCCTATTGTTATGACTTCTCTTGTACATATGACAATCGATCAGAGGCGCACTTTTGTACCTTAATAGGTGGAGACCTTCATTCTCAAATTCACCCAGGAGAGCAAGTGCACTCGTGAATAGAGCTCATCGTTAATTTACAAATATTGTATGTATATTCCTGCGCAGGAGGCATTGCTGATTTTCCGAAATCTGCCCATTTCTCTGGTGCAAGACGGACACCTGTGGTTTCGTTAAAAAGAGGCAGGGAGAGCTGACAAATCTTCAGCTTCAGTGGTACTTTCTGCCTTAAAATTGGAGCTTCCAATGCTTTCGGTGGCTAGAACCTGTCGTTGTATGAAGAACAATTTCAATTGGCCTTGATGGAGAATCTCCACATATAATGGTCAATTCAATGCAAGAGTCCTTCCAATAGGACCAATTAAAGCAACAAGACTACGCACGATTTAAATATATTATTCCTCGATCGATTTATGGTCCTTCAGGCATAAAATCCTCGCTAATTAATGGAAAACTCTCAAGTTTCTCGCTCCGACTAGCTACAGATACTAAATTTTAAAATCACTTCCATAAATTTGTCCTCCACAGCTCTAGGACATGAATTAACTGCCTGACTACTTCCCACTCACACTGACAACTACACAGTATCATTTAATGCCAACTCTAAATTGCTGTCTTAGAAAGTCAATTTAATTCTTTCAGAAACGTTCCGGGAAAAGGATCTCCGGACGTTGACGGGGTTGCCTTGGTACTTTATACTAATTAAGTCGCACGCAGAACATCAGACAGAAGACCAGAAACAGCACCAACTTAAGCTCTCTCCATGATAGTCTCCTTAAACGTGTGGAAAACAAGAAGTAATCCCTAGAAACCATCTTCTACTATCTCATACTCAGTTGGTAATCCCTAGCAAAAGGATACATGAATTTTTTTTTCTCCTTAATTCCTTCTTTTTCTCTTCTCATTCGTTCTTAATTTGTTAGAGAAATAGTTTCAAGTTTTCCTCGAGATTCTTAGAAAAGATTTTTCGTCTTTTCTCGCAAGGATTTCATAAGCATATCCTTGCTTCTGTTGTGAAGGGAGTTGATATTTTAAATGAGCACGGAGTAAGAAAGTAGAGAATCAGATTCGAAATCAGAGAATCTTGTAAAGTGAAAGCACTTTCACCAGTCTATCCTACTACCTTACCACCTTGCCAACTAACCACTCATGGAAGGACCTTAAACAATAGGGGGGAGGTACTGCTCGAACAAGGGGAACACGTAAGTGCAAGGGTGTGGAAAATTTAAATTGGTGATGAAGGATCCTTTCGAAAGTTGCAGTTTGCTTTTTATATCTTCGCATGTTCTCTTTCATCTAATATTCAAGCGTTTCGTTTTGTTCTGTCCTATTCTCTATTCCATTTTTGGGTTTTTGTCGCGTTTGGTATGCATCAATTTATGTAGCAAGAAAAGTGAATTGATGAAGGACAAAACAAACAGAGCAAGGAATAAGTCAACCGAAAAAAAACGCCAAATTGGAGTCATCCTAGCCACTGGAGCGTGGCTACAATTTTGTTCCTTCCTGATGAAGTCTCGGGGTTAATTAATTGACAAAAGTTAAAAGATCCTAAAAAATGCTTGGATAAGTCAGTACATTAGGCTATAGCTCATGAAGTAATGGGGCGGGGGAACACCACGCCGAAATGGGTACTGGAATTCCATTGTATATGTGAGGACATTCAAATTTATTAAAAATTTAGAAGCCAAGCGAGGCTATCGATTGGTAACCTGCTTAGATTTATGCCTACTGCCTCTCACCAATGTGTCCCAGTCTTCAAGGAATCATTTAGTGCACGGGAATCTTTATTGCACCTTTTCCATGGTATATATGGCAAGGCCATACCCGGCCAGTAGCATAATACTGGTCTATGCTACGATAGGGCTCACAGCCTTATACGGAAGACATCAACTCGGATAAAAATGTATGTTGACGACCCTAGTGAAGGTTTAAAGAACAATGACCTTCGGATCTGCACGTGAAATGTTGAGATCCTTAACAGGAAAGGTGCAGCCGAACAATTAGCAGAGGCTCTTGACTGCTATCACGCTGATGTCACCGCCATCCAGGAAGTATGATGGGATGCGCGGACATAAGGACGACGAAAAACTAGTTTATGGTGATTGCTATAGGGAACAAGAACAGTGCTTATTCGGATGCGGTTTTGCCATATGCGGCACACTTAGGCAAGAAGTCTTGAGGTTCCGACAATTCGCTAACATAAAACTAATATGCGCCCATGCCCCTACGGAAGACAAGGACGACGCCATCAAAGAATATTTCTACGAGCTCCTCGACAAGACGTATGAGGAATGACTGAAGTAAGATCGTATTATTAACTCCAGGATAGGAAAGGAGGGCAAGGAGGGCAAGGAGGACGGAACATGACTATAGCAAGCACACGGTTTCCTCATCTCAACATGTCTCCTGGTGGTCTCCAGATTTTCAAATGCTGAATCAATTTGATCATATTGCGAACGATATAAGACATGCCTCCAGTATTCTAGACGTCCGGGCAGTCAAAATTGACTCGGATCATGCTATTGCAACCCAGGTGCGAATGCGAATTTTCCATGTGCCGCAACAAAGAAGAACCACTGTGAGAAGATATAACGCAGAAAAGTTACAACCGCAAGAGACTGCCAGAAGCTTCCACGAACTCGTATCTTGAAATCTCTCAACAACTTCTATGCCGCTAGCATCAAGAACGGAAGACCACCACCAAGAAATCCCCGGTTTTATGAATAATGCTGGCAAGCAGATGAAGCTAAGTAAGAAGAGTGCAAAGCGGTGCTACAACGAATGACGAAAGCCGTTCGTCAGCTCTACGAGCAGAAGAGACGGTAAGAACATCGGGTTATCTAGAAGAAGAAAAAAATATAACGAAAAGCGCTCGATCGAAGATATTGTGATATTGTACTCCAGGAAGACCGTACGGACGTTTTGCCAACAGGTAAATGTGCCAAGACCCGTACAGAAACCCGCTAGGTAAAGAAGGAAACCTTGTTGTATAGTCACAGTCCGTGCTGAGAATATGGAAAAAGTTTTCTGCAAACTGTAGACGAATGAGCGCAATATCCCGCGTCAGGCAGAATAGGCCAATCAACTTAGAGAATGATAGCCAAAACTGCCATCCACCTGACCAAAATGAAGCAAGGATAGCAAGACCTAAGCTGAAATCCAACAAAGCTGCTGATGCTGACGGCTTACCGGACGAATTATTCAAAAAGATGACTTTGTGGGGAACATACACCAACTCATTTCTGAGATCTGGTCAGTAGAGTGTAAGCCTGATGAATGGAATTCCAGCATCGAAGAGGAAGATACAAGTCTCTTCAACCTCACATACGAGTACAAGATCTTATCCTGGTATGAACATCTCGAACTCTTCGTCAACAGCCTGATTGGTCCCTACCAGTCCGGTTTCAGTCAAAGAATGTCCCCAATCGATCAAATCTTCACATTCCTGCAGATTTCGAAACGAACTCAAGAAGTCCGAATTGATATCCACCACCAACTCGTCGATTTTAAGGCCGCACATCACAGCATTTATAGAGACGAGCCATGTTTAGTTTAGGCGTCCCAGCCAAGCTCATCCGTCTGTGCAGAACGACGATTGGAAACACTCGCTGCTCCATCCAAGTCGAGACCTTTGATGTGAGATTAGGTTTTAGCCAAGGGACGCGCTATCTTGTGACTTTTCAACATCGTCCTTGCGGAACTCACAAGCGGACGCTGGAGGTGCAAACTTTCAAACGCCGCTGCAACTTTCAGCGTACGCTAATTATATCTACCTAATTGAGAGAACTCAGCGGGCTGTCACCGTTGCGTTCGCTAGTATTGAAAAGTAAGCTGCCAAAATATGTTTAGTGGTAAATGAGGGCAAAACTAAGTACATGTTGTTAACAAAAAGGGGTACACAACATCGAGGAATTGGACAGAATGACAGAAAATCACACTTGCCAATCACTGTTTCTTTGGGCTAAAAATGCAAGGTAAGGTCCTATCCCGAAAAACTAAGGAGATTCTATATAAGACCTTGATAATCCCAGTTCTATTTTATGGCACAGAAGCATGGGAAGTGGATGGATATATCCTCAGTCGATTCGAGAGAAAAATCCTTCGCGAAATTTATTGTGGCCTAAAAGGACAGTGTCTGACATTTACTTTTTAAATATTATTTCGTGTAAATGTTGCCCGCGACTACGTCGTACTTGCTCCAATTTTGGATCACTGCTTCCGTCGTTGCGACCGGTATTTGCTAAATTACGCGAGTAATGTTGGCTTACAAATCCTGGATCGAAGCTAGCTTATCGGCGAAGACTTTTGACTTTACATAACCCCAAAGAAAAAATATCATCTAGGTGGCCAGTTTTGCAGATCCGAAATTAGCTGTCCACCAAAGTTGTTTCTCAATATAACCATTGTTTCACGCGCTGTGTGTGCCGTAGCCCCATCTTGTTGGAACCAAATGTTGCCGACATCACGGGCTTCAATTTTCGGCAGCAAAGAGTCCGTTAGCATGGTGCGGTAGCACTCGTCATTGACTGTTATGTTCTGTCCGGCCTCGCTTTCGGACCGATGATTCCACCAGCCCATAAACCACACCAAACAGTGCATTTTTGTGGATGTAGCGGTAGTTATGTTAGACATACTCTTCAGGTTGTTCGTCTGCACAAATGTGGCAATTTTGTTTATTTATATAACCGTTGAGCCAGAAATGGGCCTCATTACTGAACAAAATTCGATGCGATAACCGCGGATCTTCATTGAGCTGTTGCTGAGCACATTGACTGAAATTTAAGCGTAAATTCAAGTCTGGTGGCTTCAATTCTTGAACGAGTTGGATTTTTTAAGACCTTAAACCAAGATCCTCTTTTAAAATTCGCCAAGTTGTCGAATACGATAAGCCCATATGTTGAGATCGGCGTTGAATCGATTGCTCACGCTCTTCAGCCACACTCGCCGCCACAGCCGCAATGTTCTCTTCACTACGGGCTTGATGTAGTCTATTCGGTGGCGTATTATCCAATACACTGAGACTCGAATTTACGGATGATAAAGGTAATAACGAACGCGGCAGGTCGATGATGCAGACCATATGTTGCTCGAAGCGCACGAAAGAAATTTTTCACAAAACGCTGATTTTCATACTACAGCTGAATAATTTGGAGACGTTGTTAAGGTTTGAGCCTTCCCATGATGATTTGTCAAATAATATTGAATAAGAATGACAAGACACCATAAGGCCAGTTATGCGTGATCTGTAAAACAAGCCTCATTGAACCTGTATACATATACAAATAAGTGTTAGCTTTTTATCATTTACTTTGATTTTTTAGACATCACATGTTACGACATTTTTCACATCTTTTATAAAAACGCCAACGCTACCGGCTGCATATTTATTAATACAACATGATTCAAATTCATATCCTGAAATACCAAAAAAAAAAAGACTTTTCTTCCTCATATAATCCATATTTCCTACAAAAATATAAATTAAGGCTTATTCCCAAAAGAATTTAAGTGCACAAGAAACTTGTCGAAATTTGTACGCATACTCCGTATATTTTGGTGAGTAATCAGAAAATTATGTAAGCTAAAAACGAGATCCTGAGAATGAACTTCTACTCAATTAACAGGGGGAATACTCAGAAACTTTACTTCTGCAACTTGCATATTAATTAAATGTTAGAGGATCCACATCCGAATTAATTATAATAAATCTGTCGTTATCCCCTTTGGGCACAAGAACTCCCTCATTCAATAGATACTTGGTTGCACTGCTTAAAAATTATGCTATACTACTTTTATCACAACCAACAATTTTCGGAGAAAATTACTATTGTAAATTTGTTCTTTATTACGAAATTTTTGTTTAGCTTAGAAATTAATCTAACTACTAAAACATTAGAAATATTCATAATAGGTGTACTTGGCAGCACTGTATATTGTAATACACTCGTGTCGGCTCTGACTTTTAAACGTCAAATATCCACGTTCTATTCTGATTGACCATTGGGCGGACACGGCACGAATGGATTTTATTATTAGGTGCGCAATTAATGGCTCCAGCAGTAAGTACCGGCCGATTTTGGCATATCCAAAACGTCATGAACCAAGCTTGGACATATGGTAAACAAGCCGTTTTGACACATTAGTGATTTTAATTTGGCGTCATATACTTTTGGTTGTGTGAAAATGTCTGATTTTGTGTTAAGTAATCGTCATTTGAGGGAAGTGTTGATTTTCTTCTTTCATTCGCAGAAAACGGCGGCCGAAGCGCATCGAGAGCTCCAGAAAGCTTACGGAGATGCTACTCTACGTGAAATAACGTGCCGTGATTGGTTCCGTCGCTTCAAAGACGGTGATGAGGATTCGTGCCAAACGTAAGAAGAGCTTGCTTCAGCCAGCATTAGGAGTTACCCGCCAAGCCATTTTCAAGCGACTGTATGCTTGTAACTTCGCTTCGTTATGATTTCAAGCCAAGGGACGTTGAACTTCGTATTTTCGCCTGTGAACAACTGCTCCAGCGGCAAAAAAGGAAGAGTTTTCTTCATCACATCGTGACGGGTGATGAAAAATTGATTCATTACAGCGACTCAAAGAGAAGAAAGTCATTGGGCCTGCCCGGTCATACTTCTGTGTTACGTCGTTGGCTAGGCCGAATATTCACGCTGCGAAGGTTATTCTGTGTATTTGATGGTCAGTGTTATTTATTAAGAACTGTTGAAACCCAACGAAACCATCACTGGGGAACCGTATCGACTTTAATTGAAGCGATTGTGGTGAGCACTGCGCGGAAAACGGCCACAACACGAGCAGAGGCACGAAAAAGTGATTCTACGACATTACAATGCTCGGCCTCACGTTGCCAAGTCCGTTGAAACGGTCAATGGAAAGTCCTACCCCGCCCGCCATATTCCCCAGATATTGCGCCGTCCGATTATTACTTGTTCCGTTCGATGGCATATGGTCTGACTGATCAATAGTTCCGCTCATATGAAGACATCAAAAAATGGCTTGATTCGTTTATTCGAGCTCTGCCAGAAAGATGGGAAAAGTTGTAGCAAGTGATGGGTGATACTTTGAATGCTTCAGTTGTAATCATCTTTTCACAATAAAGATGCATTCTCATCAAAGTTGCGCACCTAATATACACTTGCGGTCATAAAAACCGCACCACCTAATGAGTTCTCAACAAATGCCTAATTACATCAGATCGTATGAGTTTTTCCCATACTAATGAAAGGTATTCCCCATAGCGGAGTTCGGCCTCGTAATCAAGGCAAAAAAAAATCAGTTTGAATTGAGTTGTGATGGTGACAAATAAAAAAAAGTGAAATGTCGGGTAAATACGTATCATCAACTGACTCGGGACGAAAAAGTTCAAATATTGACTTTAGTCGAAGAAAGGCTTGGCTATCGTGAGATTCCGCTTAAAATAGGAAGCTGTCACTCAACAATCGTACGACTGATGAAGAAAAAAGAAAATTTAGATCCACTGGAAAGGAAAAAAGGCTCAGGACGAAAACGTAAACAACACAGAAGACGGACAATGTATTACAACGAATTAGCGTGAAAGATCGCTTTAAAAGTGCTGTTCGTATGAGAGCAGAGCTGAGTGAATTTCATCAAATTGATCTAAGCGCCAAAATTATACGCCGACGGCTACGGGAGATAGGTTCATATGGAACATGTATGGAATACTGAAATTTCAAGGGATATTACTGAACTTCTAGTAAACTCGATGCCTTCTAGAATAAAAGCGGTTATAACCGCCAAAGGAGGAGCAACTCGGTATTGATAATTTTTTGGTAAAATGGCATATCTAAACGTCTTATATTCACATACATAAAAAATGTATCGTTTGATTTTGTTAATCAATGACTGTGTTAAAATATTTTAAAAAAATAAGAAAATTAACTGGTTTTTCTTTCTTTGTTAATATCTTTTTTCAAACATTCAATAAACAGGTGGAAATTAGATAGAAATACTTATAATCTACTGCGGAGTACTCAACAAAAATTTTATTTCATTATAAAAATTATTATCGTAGTTATTAACAATTTTTCAATCATTTTGATATGGTGCGGTTTTAATGACCGCAAGTGTATATACAGTATTGTTCGAAACCTAAGCAACTTTTTCTTCCAAATTATTCAAAGTCGAATATTTATGTGTTCATTATTATTTTTAGAACTTAGATAATTTTTATTTATTAAAGTAAGTACTTAAATAGATTTAGAAAAAACAGAAATAAAAAATCAATTCATTCAATGAAAAAAAATAAATAAATGCAAACTCCTCTCAACATGCCGCTGTTCGGAACCTAATCAACTTTTAATATTTAGTGTGATAACCTTTATTTATGATTACCTCCGCACTTCTACGGGGGAGACACTCAATTAGGTTTTGTATTGTGGACGTTGGTATCGATTTCCATTCCGTTTTCAAACAGGTCATGAGCTCATCCTTATTTTTGAAGCGTTGATTCCCAACTGCGCTTTAAGATACCAAACAGATTTTCAATAGGATTCAAGTCGGGGGATTGGGCTGGCCAAGCACGAACTTGAATTTCATTGGTCGACAGCCATTCTTTGACCAGCTTCGATGAATGCTTCGGGTCATTGTCATGCTGAAACACCCTTCGAAGTGGTATATTCCATTCGGCGTATGGTAGCATTTGATCTTGCAAGATGTCACGGTAGACAAATCTATCCATTATAGTGTTTATTTGGCAAAAGGGTCCAACTCCATTCGCAGAGAAGCAAGTCCACACCATTACACTCGCCCCTCCATGCTTAACTGTGCCTTTGCAATACCAGGGATTCAACTTTTGACCCTTTCTTCTCCGAACGTGACAGATGTCATCAGAGTTGAACAGGTTGAACTCTGATTCATCACTAAAAAGAGCCGTCTTCCACTTGTCTACGGACCAATTTACATGCGCTTTTGTAAGATCTAATCTGAAAGTGTTTTAAAATTTTAACATTCGAGACAAGAAACTAAAGTTCTTTTAGGTATAACTTTTTGTTAAATGTTTCTTTGTTAATAATGGCTTATTAGATGGCGAATAACTTTTTAAGCCGTTTTCCAGTGCACGTTTTCTAACAGTGCTGGAACTAACGTTCATTCATTTGCAATGTCTCTCGATGACATAAAAGGGCTCTTTGTGATCAAGCGGAGAATTTTTCTATCGATCCGAAGTGTTGTTTTGCGAGGACGTCCACCGAAATTCACTTTCTCGGTTGTTCCAATTTTACTATATTTCTTAATAAGCCGTGAAATAATAGATTTGTTGACATTGAACTTTTTAGCTATTGATATTTGTGATTCTCCATTTTTATAACACTTAATTATTTTATTTTTAATCGTTTGTTCATACTGTGTACGCGCCATAATTAATTAATATATCAATTGAAAAAACGGGTGAGAACTCGAACCTCTTTACACAACAAATGCTCTCTAATTTAAACAAAAGGCGTTGCATGCAAAATTACAAAAAAGTCGGTAAGGTACCGTTTTTCGCTGAACAGTTGTGTTTACGTAGAAGTTGCTTAGGTTTCGAACAGCTGCATTTTGAGAGGAGTTTGCATTTATTTATTTTTTTTCATTGAATGAATTGATTTTTTATTTCTGTTTTTTCTAAACTTATCTAAGCACTAACTGTAATAAATTAAAATTATCCTAGTTGTAAAAATAATAACGAATACATAGATATTCGACGAATAATTTGGAAGAAAACGTTGCTTAGGTTTCGAACAATACTGTATATAAGACGTTGATCATCCCAGTCCTACTACACCCTGAATGACTCAAACTGCAACCAACTTCAGACTGCTATAATTTCCAAACCGTTCATGACAGTGAGCTCAAATTTTGACATATGGCAGATAATTTTATTATTTACAAGCTTTTTAAACGATTTGGGTCTCAGTTGTGTTGAAAAATTTGTATCCGCGATGGAATTCAAACGCGATAGTGTGATTGCTTTATATTTGGCTGGAAAACCACAAGTAGCTGTCGTTAGAGCCCTCCAGCACCTCAACGTAAATAAATTACCGTGATACTGGCAGCGTTGCAAAACGCTATGGAGGTGGTCATAAAAAAACAACAACATCGGCAGAAATGGTTCGGAAATTGAAGGCTCGAATTGAGCGAAATCCGCGTCGAAGTGGAAGAAAAATGGTTCGTGAGCTCAACATATCGTTAGAACGGATGCAACACATACTGAAAAATGAGCTTGGGCTCAAGCCATTGAAGTTCCAAAAAGCACACGATCTTACACCGCAACAGAAAAAAGTTAGAGTCGAAAGAGCGATAGAGTTACTACGCTTGCACAAAAGTGGTGAGTTGCTGAATTTGGTTTTTTCCGATGAGTCGCCATTTGTTATCGAGCAATACGTCAACAAACAAAATGACCGAGTTTACTTGCCAGAGAGGTACTTCGAAAATTTACACCTTCAAACGGCCACCAAAAAGCAGGCAGCACCGATGGTGATGGTTTGGGCAGCCATAACCGCCGATGGTCGCTCTCCGCTCGTATATTTGGACCGTGGCGTCAAAATTAATGCGATCGTACACCGTGAAACTGTCTTAGAGGCAGTACTGTCCTCGGAGACCGAGGACATTTCAACGATCGAAATGATTGTTTGCCCGAGTCTTGTGACTCGGCACCGTCTCACAAAGCGCGCGTCAACCAAGATTGGTTAAAAAAACAATGTTCCACACTTCATTTCTTCGACACAATGGATTGAAAATTCTTCGGATGCAAATCCGTTGGATTTCTCTGTCTGGGGTATTTTGAAGGCGAAGGTTGGCACTAAAAAATACCAAAGTTTGGACCACCTCAAACAAGCACTTCGCCGGGAATGGGCCAAAATACCGCAGAGCCACTTGCGTGCAGCGTGCGATGCTTTCTTCGGCCGTCTCAAGGCCATTATTCGCGCCAAAGGTGGACATATTGAAAACTACTGATACAATTTGAAAATTGATGTATTTTCCAATATTTTTTGCTATGGCACAAAAAAATTTATCAAAAAATAAAAAAATTATAGCATTTTAAAAAGATGGATTTCGAGTCATTCACCCTATATATGGCGCTGATGCATGGACTCTGTCGAAAGCGGATGAAGATGTCCTCAGTCGTTTTGAGTGTAGAATCCTTCCAATTATATTCGGTCCCGTTTATATTAAGGGGCTTTGGAGGAGAGGTTTCAACGAGCTGTATGTACAGCGACATTGTCGTAGTCAGAAAAGTGCGTAGGACATGTAGGGCGATCTCGTGGCGCGCAAAAGTAAAAGGGGACCGGCTTGGAGTGCGCAACTGGAGGCAGTTAGCCAAAGACCGAACTAACTGGAGAGGTTGTTAGTTGAGGCCCGGGTTCACCGCGAACCGTAGCACCACCTAAGTAAGTAAGTATGGCCCTTCAGGTTGGGGTTTGAGCATGGGGGTAGCTTCCCCGCCGTGCAAAAAAAAAAATAACTCAGAGACAACCAACAACTTCGGATACGACCGGCTGTAATGTTGACGACCATAGCAAACATGTTAAGGACAACCATTTCGGCTTTGTACATAGAACGTTAGAACCCTTTACAGGCCACCTAATACCGAACAACTTGAGGAGGCCGTAGGCTGATATAAAGCAGATTCTAATCCAAGAAGTGTGCTGATGTGGGCCGGGCAAAAGGCGAATGAAAACTACGAAAACTGATACAAAGAAGAAAGACAGCACTAATTTGTATATGGATTTGATTCTCGAGGGATGAAGGCGAACGCCTCATAAAAATCTACATCAAGGACAAATTCAGCAATTTATAATAAGCCTGATTTGCGTTCATACACCTACAGAGGCTGACAGCATCGAAGACGCATTCCATGACCTCGTAGAATGAACATAAGCTCAGTGTCCCAGCTATGATACCAAAATTATGTTATGGTCATCGGCAATAAAGCGTGTATAATACCGCGTCCAACAATGTGTTCTGGTTATTAAAGTTTATAAAGGGGCGTAACACTTCAGTAGCCAGCACGCGGTTTCCACATCCCAACCGTCAACTGTCAACCAGATGCGATCGACACCAAGCTACGCCGACCCTTTCGAGGAGCCAACAACGACTCGGTTCATTATTTTGTTGCATCCAGGGTGCGGACGCGGTTATCACAAGCAGATCGGAGTCGAATAAGACCACCAAAATTTGATGTCGATCACAGGAGACCGCTTATCCCTCTGCTGATCACGTTACCTTCTAACCCTCATACACTCCTAGCCCGCATACACAAACTGTAGAACATCAATGGGAATATTGTCAACTAGATATCACAGAAACTGCTTCTGATGTAATTGGTTTCAAAGCGCCGCTAGAAAGAAGCCTCTGTTTTTGACGATGAAACCAAGCAGGTACATACAGCCCAACTAGAAGAGTAAAGCTACGCTGAATCGAAGAACAGCATGTGCTCAAGAGCTGTACGACCAGAGAAGAATGGAAGAGGCAGAAACGAAAGTTCACCATCGATCGAATGGAAAATACCAGGAATTTCAGGTCTGTCTATCGACTTCAAAGTCGTTTATGACAGCGTGCCTAGGGATGCGCTATACAACGCCATGTCTAACTTTAACTGTCAAACTCGCAGGTTGTCCAAAATGACTATAGAAAATTGTCGTTGTCAAGATTTCTAATGAATCAACCGAGATCTGCAAAGTCAGGGAAGGCTTTAGACAAGGCGATGCCCTGTCGCCCTAGAAAGAATTGTCCAAAGTCACTGGCCAACAAAGTAGCCACGATCTTTTGTAGGAAAGTACGAAGATGACATTAATGTGGATGGACAAACAGAGCGAGTCGTCAACAGAACTATCGTGAGCATCGAGGAAGAAGCTATCAAAATGGGTCTGAGACACCCATGCTGTTATCAGAAAAGGACGAACAGCTTGGCCAGAACATCAACACCTGGCGGTTACAGTTTCAAAGTAGTTAAGGACTTAAGAAGAATTCAAGGTAGATGGATCCGCAGTTACAAGCAACAGCGATATCAGCGCAGAAATCAGATGCAGAACTCTTGCTAACCATTGTTTCTCTGAGTTCAGGAGTGCTCTCTCGTAAGACCAAGTTGGTTTTGTACAAGACCGTTATCATCCTGATCCCGATCTACAGTGCAGAGGCTTGGACTTCATCGAAAGCGGATAAAGAAACACTTGGCCGTTTCGAGCGTGTGATACTTCGTGTAATCTTACGTCCTGTTTGCATTGACGAGAAATGGAGAAGGAGCTGCAACCACGAACTTTACGGGTTTGCACAACGACATGGGTCTCGCCAAGTGTCTACGGATCCAACGTGTGAGATGTATGAACTATGTTGAGAGAATAGATTTCGCAGCTTCTGCCCAAAGAGTCTTCGATGTTGACCTCAAGGTACGACGGAGCAGAGGTTGACCGCATTTAAGGTGGCAATCGCAGGAGGAAGAGGTTCTCAACCAACTTGGAGTACGGCACCGGCGCCAGCTAGCGAGAGATGGTGCTAAATGGTAAGTCAGTACGACTGGTTCGAGTAACGAGCGACTGAATTTATATTAATGAATAATGCCAGTCGGCCGGTGATGATAGATTTCCCGACAAATGGGTTTCCGGCAAAAGGCCTGAGCGCAGAAAAATATCAGTGAGCTGCAGCGATTTCTGAATGACAGAAATGAGAGGCTCCTTGAAACTGTCTTGTACAGAAGCATTCAATTGTGAAATTTGTGTAATTCCTCTCTCAGCAAAGGGGTATCGTCTCGTACAAAACACATCATGTCCATAAATCCTGTATTTCTTTCCACGAACCAAACGTTTATTATTCACCATACACTGCATCCACCTTTGAATGCAATTGGAATGCAATTGGAATACCCCTGTGGTTCAGTCATTCCTTTTTTCGTCCTTAAGCAGTTCAATTTCCGACATTTTAATTGAAACGAATGAACATAATTAAATTACAGAGATGAAATCAACAATCACTTAAGCTGCTCATTGAAATCAATTCATCCAACCAATTCCATCAGTCAACCCCCTCTGGCCAACCTTCGAATTGTATTTTCGGTTCACAGGACATTTTATTTACGCAATCAACAGCGCGAATCAGCAGCTGCATGTAATCCACAGAGTTAAGTTTCCTTACGTCCACCCCAATCTACCCACGAATTCATCCCTCCAATTTACTAGCACCAATCGTACTCGAAACATGCAAGCCACGGATAGGTGAATAAAAATAAAAGCAGAAAACTCAATTTCTGGATTTCGATTCAATCAATTTGATTAAATCACCACCGCACATTAAGGATCGGCGAAACTGGAAATCAATGAGACCCATCAGGTATCACGCACTAGTGGAGCACAAAGATAGCGCTCCCGTCGCACTGTGCTAATTTAATGTGAACACCTGCAACCGCGCCGAATGGAATATGCCTCTGCAAAGGTCAAGACCAGACAGACTACGAGAATGTGGAATTCCAAACGAAAAGTTGCCACAAAAAACCCCAAAAATGTCTCAATTCACTTTAAAAAAAATTGCGTCCATAAGGAGTGACGCCTTGAATACCTGATTAGGTTGGCCGACGATTGTCAAACTATAAATTGACTTGAAGTGAACTTTCGGAAGCATACCTCAACTTCACATCTATTGGAGCGTTTTAGTCCAAAACAATTTAACCAAATCGATATGTTCAAATACGTGAGTGGATTACATTACAGGGTTATTCCGAAAGGACTAAATAATAAAAAATAAAAAAACGTTGTTTTCTTACAGATCATTGTCATCTTTGCTGTTGTTGCCTGCGCTGCTGCCAAGCCAGGAGTTCTTGCTCCACTCGCATACTCTGCTCCAGTGGTTGCTGCTCCAGGAGTTGTCACTGCCACCAGCAGCCAAGTGATTGCTAGGAATTACAATGGAATTGCCGCTGCTCCAGTTTTAGCTGCTAGATATGTAGCCTCACCATTGGCTGCTCCCTTGGCTTATTCCGCCCCATTGGCCGCTGGGCATTTGGGATACGCATCTGCTCCACTTCTGTGGTAAGAAACTTGCAATGAAGATGGAAATAAATACAGATTCAGTGGACACATCATGAGTTTCAATTTACGGGATGGAAGTATTATTGTAGCTAATCCTTAGGAGCCCTGTAAATTTGAGAAATTCACTGAAACCTATGTTGAAGTGATTCCAAGGACTTACCATATGCTCCGATGCTAATTCTCAGAATTCATACTATCCTCTGACCTGTTTGTCTCGATGTCTCGACCTTGTTGAAGAGGAGGAGGTCGACAAGTCCAACAGTGCCAGTCCTAAGTTCAGAGCAAGCTGTTCAGAACTTGAACGGTACCCTCACCAAGCGTTTCGAATAGGAATGTCTAACCAGAAAGCAATCCTTGGTGGAACACAGACCTGCAGCGATTTCGTAAAGAAACCAGAAAACTTCTAAACAGGTAACCAAAGACTAAATTTGAGGAAGATTGGAATCTTTACAGGGGCTCATAAAAGGCTTATTCGGATTTCGAAGAGCGCCTCTACAAAGATTTCTGCGAAAAGATCAAAACTGTCGTGAAACCAGTAGGTTGGTCAAAGTCCTCAAAGGTGGGAAATTAACCAGGCTGAAATCACTCAAAAAAATTTATGGCACCTGCACTGAGTTGAAGGCAAAGACTCTCTGTCTCATGATTGAGACTCACTTCCCACCTAACCTAATCAGAACCAGCTCCTATTAATGAAGCTGCTAATGAGCTGAACAACACAACACGTCGTAGCTGGCATATTTCATCGGTGGTGTGACAGATGAGGCCATCAAACATGTTCTTGCTTTCTTTGATGGCTTCACGTCACTTGGCACCGATGACATATACAGAGTTATGTTATAGACTAGCTGCTGGTAATTCTTCACTGCTAGCCTGCCTACCGGAACTCTGACGAACAGTGATACTCGACTTTATACCGAAAATTGGAAAAGAGATCTACACGCTTGCCAAGAACTTCAGACCTATAAGTCTGACTTTCTTAGTGTTGAAGAGAATGGAGGAATGCTCAGTAGCTCTGACATCTATGTATGTCTATTCGATCGTGTCCCGCAACCGCTCTAAAGCGAAGGCAGCTCTAGATGTGGTCGACGATTGGTGCACCAAAAATTGGCTTTCAGTCAATCCTCTCAAAACTGAGTTTGTTCTCTTTACGAGAAGGAGGAAGCTGACTGATATAACTCATCTAGTGCTTAAAGGCATCAACAGCCAATTCTTCAAGGAAGCTATTGACTTTCTGGCGGTGCAAAGGAACTATCGGCAAGACATGGGGCGTGCGACATGGCTGTTATAAGGTCAATTGTATTCTATGCCGGTTGTTTGTTGGAATATGTAAGTTCCCACGAAAATACGTGATTGCTGTTTTTACCAGGCAGCAGAGAACAGTCTGTCTCGGCTGCATGGGGGCTTTCCCTAGCACACCGCTCTAGACGCATTGATGGATCTCCTAGTTGAACTCTCAAAGCCATATTCCATTTAAAAAGAAGTGGTCTTTGGTACCACATGCAATGGAGCTTTGATGACTTTCCGCACCGAATGTTTTTTGACATCTTTTGACCCTGATCCTATAAATATGCCCTCTAATGTGATGACTTCAGAACTCTTGCTGCAGAGAAAAATATGAAATCGACTTCCCCTGTGCCCTGAACGGCTCCAAAGCCGATTTAGGATGCCGTGCTGGTGTCTTTCTAACGAGGATTGTAGATTTCACTCCTCGTTAAGAAAACTTGATTCTGTCTTCCAAACGGAGATATACGCAATCCTGAAGGCAATGAACTATATGGTGAAGAAATGGTAGAGGAGGCGAAGCATTTGCCTCTGTTGTGACAGCCCAGCTGCGCTTAGAGGCTTACTGAACCCTCTTACGACTTCCAAGCTAGTCCGAGAATGAGAGACATCATTGAACGCAATCGGAATGCTGAATTCACTGAATTTTGTCTGGGTCCCAGGTTACAATGAGATCACGAAAAATGAAATCGCCGATAAACTAGATAGGCAAGGCCCAGAGGAGAGTTTTTCAAGACCTACTTTACGTCAGTCTGCGTCCTCGGTTAAGGGTTTCATTGAACACTGCGTTTCATGTAACCATAACTGCAAATGGCATAACTCTCCAGGTTGCAGGCAGACCAAACGAATGATATCGGACGTCTCTAAGAGGTCAGCGGCTTTCCTGCTGTACCTCAGCAGGAAAGACTGCTTACTGGCGTCGTGACATTGCACTACACTTTTGCTAAGTACAAGTACATCCTGCGATGCTTGTTGTGAAAGTGTTGACGATACTGGCGCTGACGTGCTAGGTGGTGGTGCAGTAGCCACTTTATTACTGAAACTCTTACTCGTCTGTCTTCGAAAGACTAAGCCATTCCATTAAAAGGAACTTGCAAGGAGTACAATTGACCAGTTCTTTGTCAGAGTGCTCTGTTCCGACAGAAAAAAAATCAGCGAACTTGTGACTTACACTACGTGTTACAGCACCCAGTTTGCAAGGTCTACAAAGGTCGGAATAAGCATTCAGGCGAATTACTCCTTGTAATGGAAATTTTCAGGTCTTTAGTGATATAGTGCCTATAGTACCAAAACTCACCACTTCAGTGGCTAATAACTGCAGTCTGATGCGAGCTTAATTCAGATAATCAGAGATGAAATGGTCTGAGGATTGGTTATCACTTCTTCAGCCACTTATGTCTAAAACACTTATGCAGTTGTCTAGCAAGACGTCAGTAAGAAGTCTACAATCTATCCTACTAAAGGGCAATATAGTTTACATCTGATGGCATTCCAAAGACCAGGGTGATCCTAGGCCACAGCCAACATGCTGAGGTCCCTCAACAAGAACCTCAGCTAGTTGCGTTCAGTTATAAACACCAAGTTGGTTAAGTTGCCCTTCGAACTGCATCCACCTTGGATAAGATGTTCCTATACATGCACCACTGGGACAGAATCGACGATCCTTCGGGCTGGAGCACTGATATCAATGAACTCTACTCGTATATGACGTAACCATCTTAATCGATGTAAGCGAGCGTTCTGACCAGATATTTGTGTATCGGATATAATTGTTCGTTATACCTTCTGCTCCAAACTCCGTAAACCCAGAAGGGGGCAAATATCACACGGATAAAATCGCCCAAAGCATCTTTCATCCGCTCTTGGGAGTGTTCATGTTTCTGTGCCATACAATAGGTCAAAGATAATGAGGGTCATGTATAGTGTGTTCTTCGTTGCTCGAGATAAGACTTTGCTGATTAATTGTCCTCTTAGTGGATAGCATATGTCATTGCCGGAGTCCACTCCAGAGCCTGGATAGATAAATTCCTTTACCACCTCAAAAATACAATACACATCGTTGTCCATAGTCACATTTTGCCTAAGGCATAGGTGTTGATTGTCCTTTTTATGACGACAGCACATTTGAATTGAACGCCAGACCCACTTTTGCTGCTTCTGCCCCAGTGTTCACAGAAGTCCCACTGACATCCCGCTGGTTTCTCCCATATGCAACCTTAAAATCTATTAAAAGATAGTGGGTATCGGTTTGGTATTCTAAGGTCTTCTCCAGCATTTGCCGCAGAGTGAAAATTTGGTCGATGGTGAACTTACCAGGTGTAGCACCCCACTGATATCAGGTTGTTGACGATCGATTTAAGGCGTTCAGCTGCGGCAGCAAGAATCTTGTATCAGACGTCTAAAAGACATATTCCGATGCTCAGATTCCCTTCTGCGGGCATGCATTCCTCTGACCAAATTGTACGTATGCGCTGGTGGATGTTTCTTACCAGATCATTTCCTTCAGCTTTGTAGAGGTCGGCGGGTAAACTGTCGGATCCAGAGGGTTTGTTGGGTTTTTGTTTTGGGTATAGCAATCTTCACTTTGCTATGGTTGTCGGTTTTTGTGCAGAATGAATGGTGTATCCTGGACGTATTTTCATCATCCTTCCCGTTTAAGAGTCTGCATGTGCTTTTGCCCTAACACGTCCTTTTGACCTTCTGGTAAAATTTCCGAACCTCATTCCCACAATAGCAAATCTCGATCACTTCAATCTCGCATTCCTCGAATTCTTTAATTTTCCTTCGGAGAATTTTGCATTCGATTTTTGTCCTAAGCTTATACGTGCCAACAGCAACTCTCAAATCGGCTGTTGTCCTCGCGTGCAATATTGCACGTTACGCCTTCCATTTGGCAGAAGTGCACGTTGGCATTCATCGCCGAAATACGGTTTTCTTGTTTATGGTCGCCTTGTGAAAGATAGCATTTGAGAGGCGGCATTTCTAATGGCCTCCTTGCAGCATTTCAACCTGTCCTCCACACTTGATGTCGTTGAAGTGTTATTACGAGAGTGGTTAAGGCAGGTGCGACCGGCAGGAGCTTTTGCGACTCTAGCCGCTCGGCTTGGCATTAATGCTTCCAACAGAATTTGACTGGTTACAGCACACATTTGATATCTGCATTCGTACTTTGGCTGCTACCAGATAATGGTCCTTTTCGTGACTTTTGTCTACCACACTGTGCTCAATCTGACTTATCATATTTAAGTCAGGATACCGCGATATGCTCTTGTGGATGCCAGGATTAGGGAGACGTGTACTTATTATGGCGAGGTTCGTCCGCTTTCAAAGTCCATCAGCATAAGTTCGTTTCCGGATGTGATGTTGTGCATATTGTGCATGCCCACGGCTCTGAAAAGAGTGCTCTCCTTTCACATTTTGCAATATAAATCACCGAGTATAATTTTTACTTCGTACTTGGGTTACTGCTAAAAGGATCATTCTAAGAGCTCGTATTAACCTTTTTTGGTAGCGTGGTGTTGTTCCTCCGTTGAAATGCGCATAAGACACGATAACAATTTCCGTAGTAAATATCACAGTTTTTGGTTGTCTTCTTGCCCGGAACATCCCATCACATTTCTTGGATAGCGGCTATATCAGTTTTATAGGCCTCCAGCTGTGTGCAATTGATGTTCTGGAGCACCCGGTATGTTAAGAATACTCACATTCCACGCACACCCCTTGCAATAAGTTTTCATTCACGGGTACACCCAGAGATGCGCTTGGGCACTCTGATGGATTGGTACTAATATTTCACCCAGTTTGTCAAGCAAGAGCGGTTCCGAGTACTCAACTGTTCAAGAGGTTTAGCCAGGCTTGATACACGCCCATGCAATAGTTCACTAAAATATGGTTAGTGTCCACACTGTCACGGGGAGGTGGTGAAGCGGTTTTTTTCAAAAGGGAGAATAAGTGATATATAGATATACTTACAGACGCTACTGAGGCCTTGGAAGCATCTGAAAGGTTCCGTTTCGTGACCCACCATTCTGGAAAGTCTTGTCCCCACGAATTGTGTTCACAAGAAACCCAATAGTCAATAAAAGATTCAATTCAGGAAACAGGCTGTTCTAACGAAGAGTTGGAAAATGTACCGGGCTGCCTTCAGCGAAGCCGCAAGGTGGAATGGCTATGGCTGTATACTACTTCCCTCTTCTTGAAAATATAGAATATTGCCATCAGAATTACCCTCATTTTTACATTGAAGAAAGACCCAAGTTTACCTAGCGTTCTGAGTTCTCATGTGATCTTTCTACATGAAAGATTCAGGTCGTTGACTGGCTTTGGAGTCACCCTTGAAGATTTGACTACCATTCCCCTTCGAGTTCAGTCAAGGAAAGTTGATTATGAACGAGTATTATCCAACCTAGTTAACAATTGTTCTGGAGTCATTGCGTCAGAAAACGATCAGAGTCAAAAAACGCCCGAGGATATGAAGATCCATTAAATGCCGTTTTCTTTTAAACAAAAATACGTGTTTAGAGCACAGCCAGGCGTGGTGGAAAAATCCCCCTTTTACCCAAGACAGATCTTCTTTTAGACTCTACTTTTTCCACCCAATAACCAATGCATAGGGTGAGTTTGGTTTTATGATAGCCTTGCAGACGCAAGGGACCTTCTGAGACCTCACTAACACTGACAGATAGAGGTTTTAGGTCTTTTGATATTCCAAATATTCAAGATGACATCAAAATTCTTAGCTTCCTTGGAGAATCGGAAAGCGATGTCTTTTTAGCACTAGATGAGTCAGAGCAGTCAGCTTCCTCTTTCTGGCAAAAACAACAAGAGAACTGACTGAAAGTCATTTCCAGTGAAAGGATTCGTCCATTACGTCTGGAGCTACTTGCGGTTTAGAGTAAACAGTCGCTAATCATTCTTATCAAACAGACAGTACAGCGATCCTATCTGCATTTGCCTGAGCCTCGAGGTTCGAACTGTTAAGGGCATTAGGCAGTTAGTCGACCAACATGCACCATAGCAGTGGGGATCTGACGTCAACCTGCGGGTCAACAGTCAGCGTTCGCAATCAGAGTCATCCTCACAAGCAAAGTTCTCATCCACAAAGCTATGGATTCGTCTACGCCGTGTTTTTTCTCCGAGTTACACTTGCCGTGAAAGGTTAGTTGTCGAAAGCACCCACAGTGTCGATCACAATATCTAGCTCATAATCCATCTTGTTAAATGCGCCTTCAATTTTCGTGTTGGTAGGAATGTTGCATCTTAGACAGAGGATACATTTCCAAAGCAGTTTTGCTTACATTCAGCTCAACTATTTTCTCCATGCTGGTCAACACTTTTGGTGAAAGTGTAGTCATCTCTTCCGAATTTCGATATAACGACCTCTATCACTGATCGACAAGATTCCGGTATGTATGCTAGCGCCAGGCTAGCAGTGAGTATTTTCTTTAGAAACTAGTCTTTACCATTTTGCAACAAAACTGGACATATGCCATCGGTGGCAGGCGACCTGAAGCCAGCGTGTGTAATGGTCACCACAATCGATGACAGATTTCAGCTGCATCGTATTGTGTCTTTCAGCACTTGCAGTTTCGTTGAGAGGAGCTGGACCCGACGTTTTAGCCTGGAAATTGAATCGTAGGCTTTAGACAGAGGGTCTCTGTTTTCCACTCAGTCAAGGTGCCGTAAATTCGTATGAATGTTTCCAGTTTGTCTAACATGCCCCTTTTGTGGATTTCGACAAATCTGCTGGTTTTACCCAACGTGGTGATAGAAGCCACTCTTCCAAATTGGTCCTAAATGACCTATGTTCAAGCTTCTTATTGTAGTACCATTACGTAGTCGCTGAAGATCTGACGTGTGACCATGCAACAAGCGATCTGTAAGAGTTTTGTCCAGATGGAAAAAATTGGCCAAGACGCCGTTTAGCTGCTGAATGGCTTTCACTGACTTCTGTATTGTTCTGAGCTTAGGCAAACATTTGTTTTCCTATGATTTCTCCTCTTTAGAAAGGTAAAATCTTTGCACAACATTTAGAATTCGATGTACATATCGTCTGACGTGGTATCCTCCAATAGCACTTGTAAGCTGGTTAACTTAGCTGCTGCGCAAATCCATGTCGAAACTTGTGATTTCTGTCAAGCCCTTCCTTCATTCAATGAAATTCTTCCCTTTGCTAGATTTTAAATTAACAGCTCATTAAAGTTTTTACTCGGAAGAAAGTAGTTACTGTGCACAAATGATTCCTTCACCTGAGGAAGTGATATAACAAAACCTCCATCCATTCTTCAAAACCCTAACTGTAAGCTACGTAGTGTCTTTTATTAGCCCGCTTTATATGGGCCACCATACTGATTGCAAGAAGGTCTTCAACTTCCCCGTATGTAGTAACTATGTCAAACACCCCTCATCAAAGGACACCCCTGTTCTGCTTAATGGGTCTTCTACCACCCATTCATCCATCAGTACAATGTGTTTCACAATTAAATTACAATTACCGGAGCAGTGCACATAAAACCCCCAGGATCCTTGCAAAGGATTCATTGAAAATTCAATGGTAATTACGTGTAAACCCAAACTAGTCACGCAACACCGCACCAGGATTCACTTTAGCAATCTGCAAATGCAGTTTGCAACAAGCTTCACACATGCCCTTTTCCACATCAAAACAAGAAGAGATCTTCTTAACGCTGCTACAATGGATTCATCCATTGCCAAAGCACAATCATCATCATCATCTTCGTCGTCGTCATCCTGGTTCTCCACAGCAACAGCCCGAGCGACAGCATGTCGCTTCAACAACACCAAGCACACCTCACAGCTCCTTCACAAAAAAGGATATTTATTACACGTTCGTCTAATGTCTACATTATCTTGGATCAACCACATCCAAGGCAGCACATTTCTGGATTCTGTATCTCTGCCCACTTCAGGAGATTCTCCTTAGAGCTGAGGCATACTATAAATGACGAAACAATAGCGTACTCATCTCGTATCTTCAAACTCGGCTCCACCACTCCTGGAATGGCATAGATGGTGGCGCGCCATCCTTAAATGGATGCTTATTCATAAATTAAGAAAATATGGTGTTCGTGTCAAAACAGCCCACACTCACAGATTCACCTGAGCGGTAGTGGAGCCAGCTCCATAAGGTGGGAGTCAAAGTAAGAGGTCTCCCTTCACTCGGGGGCAGGATAATGCTGGTTTATGTTGGCAGTGTTGATGATGACGATAATGTTGTTGTGTTGCTGGCGGCAGATGGTCCTCCAATAAACACGAGTGTACCTCAGCACACATTCCCTACCCCCCATTTTAGTTGTTTACCGTTGGATGGGGTACGTCTATGTGGGGCTGACATGAAGAAGCTGTTGGGTAACATACTCGTATAGTGGGTTAGATCCCTAAGGATGAGAGATGTGTGCGTTTCTTAAAGCTCGCAACAAATTTCGCACGAAAATTTAATGAGGACAACATGATGATTCCAAGAATTTAATTAAGCAACCGGGAGGGTGTTTAAAAAACGGGTGTTCCTAAAGGGACAAGAAAATTTACGGTGCAGTGTTTGATACGGTCGGTAGCGGAGTAGGACTTAATTCGGGCCCCCTACTACCTTCTTAGGCAACAATTCTCACTTACTTTGCATTCTTTGCAATGCAACAGCGACCATTTTTGCCAGCTGGGATACCTAGTAACTGAATAAATTTTTCGGTACCAACACTTATTGTCTAAGCAACGCCCCAAAATCCGTGGCGCCCTTTCCCAAGACCTCCATCCCAAGTACGTAACCCCGCTCCTGGAACAAGTCGAACGGCGTTGGAGTTTATCCTTCGGTAGGTTTGTCGCAGTTTGGATGCATTGGCGTGCTAAAAGAGTCCTAGTTTCTGGCAAAGTCTTTCATCTGACATGTGGTCTGAGTGTGTGTTGAGTTAGAGAAAATATAAGGTGAACAGAACACGTACAAGGATAATGCAATTAGACGCTTCAGTTATTCACAGTGCTTGTTGTTTTTCTGTCTTTGAATTGGGGGCAATGATCTTCCTACGTACAAGTTGCTAGATGTGCCTGAAGACGTCAATTAAATTCTCGCATGAACGCAGTTAAGTGGATAATGGTCTGAGTACACATAACGAGTCACTGTGATGGGTGGCAGACATATCATGCGACAAGGGACGAGGAACGACACCCTCATTCACAACTGGCAGAAGTAAAACTCAAACAAAAGCAAGTGTCTTAGTCCAGGCAGATTCATTTATTTACAACGTCATGTAGATATTACTTTTCACCACAAAAGAGGAGCTGAAGCATATCCCAAAGGAGCAGCAGCTAATGGAGCAGAATAAGCCAAAGGAGCAGCCAATGGTGAGGCTACGTACCTAGCGGCTAAAGGAGCAGCAGCAAGTGGAGCAGCAGCAAGGGGAGCAGCGATTTGAGCAGCCAATGGGGCAGCAACATACTTGGCAACTGGAGCAGCAGCTAAAACTGGAGCAGCGGCAATTCCATTGTAATTCCTAGCAATCACTTGGCTACTGGTGGCAGTGACAACTCCTGGAGCAGCAACCACTGGAGCAGAGTATGCGAGTGGAGCAAGAACTCCTGGCTTGGCAGCAGCGCAGGCAATAAGAGCAAAGATGACAGCGGTCTGAAAAGGTTGGTCAAAAGATTAATTCAATATCCTGTCAGAGTATCCTTGCACCTTACGTATTTGAACATGTTGACTGGGATTGCTAGTTTGGATTGATGTATTCCAAGAAGTGTGAGTTTGAAGTCTGTTTTGGCATTCACTACAATGAGGCTTTTATACTGAACGATGGTACGTGCCAGCTATCCGGCGAGGCTCATTAAAAATTCACCTAGTGATCGGTTTACGTCAAACGTGCTACTGAAATCGAATTTTTCGAATGACCTTTGAGTTGTTCAGTTTCAGAAGAGAGGTGGGGGTGCTTTTCTGTTATATGGTGGTCTTCTTAAAGACTACTGCCCTTGGCCTTGAGAGTATGGATGTTTGTTTGTTTTTTTTGGTTATTTTGCAGAATGAAGAAACTAGAAAGGCGGTCGATCGCGTAGTAGGCAACCGGCTTATGCAATTTTTTTGGAGGTTGCAGTTGCTACTCGTAGTGTTTTGTGTTTCTGGTGTTTCTCTAGTTAATTTGTTAAGACGCAAATACAAGACATTGTTGGTGTCCGAGTGAATATCCGCCTGTTTGTCGACAATTTAAAATGCACGATGATCATTTGTGCTTTATCGAAATTAGTTGAAATTGTTCATCAGCATATGCTTGGGGGTATGTACAAGTCACTGGGGCACTTTCGAAAGAGGAATTTCAATTATTTGTTACCCCATTCTTAAATAAAGTACAGCCAGTAACTCTTATATTTCACTGAGTTGGCTGACGAGCTGTTCCTTTCCATTTCTGTTTTTCCCAGCGTCTAATGGATGGTAGAATATCGTGGCAGAGGAGCTGAATGCCTGGGTAGATATGAGCCTTCAGAGCTGTGTATGTAGGGCATGGAATGAGCCCTATTGGGACAGCACTTGAGAGACACGTCTTCTAGAGATGTGTCTTAGAAAGTGTAATAGGTGGAAACAAATTCTAATGACCGCGCGAGATTACCATCTTGGGGCAACTTTTTTGCTACAACAGTCCAGATAATTCCCAACATTATGAAGATGCTAAGGGATGACATCAGTCCGTTAAAAAAAAAAAAACGGCCACTTCGAGCAATCAAATTGTCCGGCAATCAGAAAGGTGGCCATAACAGCAGAAAACGACACATATCAAAGAGCAAGAAAGCTCAAATCTAGGATGAAAAACACAGGGAAAAACCGAGAAAAGTATGTAGTACGAGACCGTCAGTAAGGAAACGGAAGACAACTCCACTAAACCTTATAAGTGTTGGACAGAAGAAAAGCAGGAAAAAAGGCATAGAAGAAATTATTAGTGATGGAGGACTACCTGAGGCAAAAAGATAACGATGGTAGAAATATAGCCTTATTTGGAAATCTTAAGCATAAATATCAGAATGTACAAAACGTAGATTAAGTTTATTGCAACGAGAGCTTCAGTGTGATGAAAAACTACAAAACTTTGTGAACCGATTTTTATCACCGCAAAATACTCGTTGTACTGCGCGCCCGTGATGCTAGTATATTTTGACAGTCCCCACGGATCGAGTTTCTTACCCGATTTTATTTGAATTCTTTAAATGAAAAAACCAAAAAAAAAAGAAGAGGTGGAGTCTTTCTCTACTGCGTTACTTCTCCCAGTTAGATTCAAAAATTCTGCGGGCCGAAGCATTGATGTCCATTCGCTCTACATGTTCCAGCCATCTTAAGCGTCAGTTTTTGACTAGATCGATGTCGCCGTACAGCTGGTATAATTCGCCGTTGAATCTACTCCTCCAAAGCCCGTCAATGCAGACGTGACCGAATATTTAACGAAGAATTCTTCCCTCGAAACGGCCGTGGATATCTTCGTCCGCTTTCGATAGAGTCCATGCCACAGCACTATAAAGTAGAACTGGGATGACCAAGGTCTTACATTGAGTCTCCTTAGATAATCAGGCTAATAGCTTCGGTTCAAAAGCTAGAAGAACTGAAAAGATCGCAAGACCACTTTGGCAAGGAAATCTGCTCTCTCGCCCAGGATAAAACTTGTAACTAGTACGCAAGAAGCTGGAGCATTTATGGGACTATTTTGATTCGAATATATTGAACTCGAGTATTTCATTACAGGATACTACGGCCAAATAAAGAAGGTCTATGAATTAAGGTAGGCGGTTATTTTAATGCGATTAACGAGAATTAGTAATAGGAAGCAGGCCAGGAGCAAGAGGAGCCTTCAGCAGCACCACCATTATCATCATCACGATTCAAGTAACATTTGAACATTCTCAAACCTTTAGTTGCAAGCCCACTCAGCGCACGAAAAAGGTTTACACTGCTTGGAAAGATTTTCCAGGAGGATTTAGAGAAATGTAAGCCGAGCCTGAACCAATCTGTTTCAAAGACGTTCAACCTAATGGTAAGTAGTCTTCAACAAATATCAAAAGAGATGTTAAACACATTTTGGAAGATTGAGGACGAGGGACACCGAAGCAGTATTGAATTGTATTTTGTCTTCAAAAGCATATGAAGCCGCGGCTGACTGAGATACCAACAGATCTAACATGGAGTTAACTATTCAAAATCTCAGCATCAACAATGATGGGTGGCCGTGGCTCAAGTGGTAGTGGACAGGGTTCCAAATCGGAAGGTTCAGTGTTCGAATCCCAGTCTCGCCCGAAAGACATATCATCCATTTTTTCAGTTAACAAAAATCAAGTAAGACGAGTTGTTGACTAGAAATCAACATCAAGCCAGCTTCCACTAAGAATTTAGTATTCCCTTTAAATGTTGGATGCCACCCATGGAGCGAAAACCACTGAGCCCAAACATCTTTCTTTCTCTCTCCATTCCATTTTCCAAAAAACTTAACAGCTTCGAAAATTTGATGGGAGTGATGCCAATTTCATGATCTTGTTCGCTGGAGATGGAAAATAAGGGAGGAAGGAAGGAGAAACTGTCAATTTCATTGGGACACTGATAGTAAAAATAGGGGCAGAACAAGCTACGGCAGGAGATATTGCATCGGTTTTCAAAGGTTCCAATTGACTTAAATTAAATTATGTTTTATATGTGTGTCTTAACGAATGCTTTTGAATCCTGTCTAGCTAGCGCAAAGAGGTCTTGAGGGCACCTAACCAGATATGGATGTTATTCTCCAATTTTGGGCAGATAAGTGCTTTAAGTATTGAAACCAGGCCAAGTGGGGAAAAATTTTTCCTCCATTGCTAGAGGAAGCCTTAACATTTCCCAACATTTTTGGTGACATGGAAAAGAAAATGATGTTGCCATGGACACATATATCGAGCGTAGAAAGTTTTCCGGTTTCGACGATCCAAGTGCTATTCACTCATGGCATCGGACACCATTAGATCTTGGAAGTATTAAATCGTATTCAAGGAACGAATATGAACACCAGAAACTATTGTTATCGGCAAAGCAACATATTGGATTATAAATAGCAGACGTAAGATCGTTGATGAAAATAAAAAAGAGTGTCGGAGAAAGAACGGAGCCCTGCGGCTCACCAACATTTATTTGGTCGATATCAATGAAAAATGTCCTGCCATCATTGAGCAGTTTTCGTATTATGAGATATTTCATGAGCTGGCGGTTTATCAGTTTTACCATGACCTTAAAACGAAAAGACGTACTTGTTAGTGCAATGGGTTTGTAGGAAGAAAGTGAGGTGAGTAGGAAACAGATTTGCCTTGTCGAAAGAGTTGGTTTCCGTATTGCCACTATAATGAGTGTTATGATGGATGATGAGGCTGAACGCATGCCCTAAGTCATCTCCTGTTGCCTTAATTAGCTCGAACCGTCAAGTTAAGATATTACTATTTCTACTTTATTTTGGTTGGGTTGACAAAATCTTATGATTTATCACCGAAGTTGAGTGGCTAATTTTGCCAGACAGCGGAGTTTGGAAATGCCAACATATGATCGTACTTAGTAAGTAAATGTTACGAATCTCTCAACGAGATTACTGATAAGTGTTGGGTATATAGCGGCTTTTTTTTTTAAATTTGAACGTTTATTTCAGAAAAACTTGTACAATAGTATTATTCAAGGTATTGCCCATCTGAAGCTATGACTTTTTCCCATCTTTCTGGCAATTTGTGGATCCCATCCCAAAAGAACTGCGCCGGCTTGGCAGCCAAGAATGAATCAAGCCAATTCTTGATATTTTGCTCTGATGTGAACCGTATTTCAGCGAGGGCGTTCTGCATCGACCGGAACAAATGGTAATCAGAAGGGGCAAGGTCTGGGCTATAAGGCGGGTGGGGTAAGACTTCCCATCCACTGTTTTCCAAATAGTTCTTAACCGGAATAGCAACGTGGGGTCGAGCGTTGTCATGATGGAAAATTATTGCCTCGTGTCTGGTCGCATATTCCGGGCGTTTTTCGGCCACTGCTCTCTTCAAACGGATTAATTGTGTTCGGTAGCGTTGTCCATTGAAGGTTTCACCCGGTTTTAGCAGCTCATAATACAGCACACCCATCTGATCCCACCAAATACAGAGCATTACCTTCGCGCCATGGATATTCGGCTTTGCCGTTGATTTGGCTGGTTGGCCGGGTTTTACTCGTATATATGATTTTTTGTGCTTGGGGTTGTCGTAATGGATCCATTTTTCATCACCAGTAACAATCCGATGCAAAAATGACTTTCTTTTGTGGCGTTCCAGCAGCATTTCGGACATGCAAAACTGCCTTTCGACGTCTCTCGGCTTGAGTTCATGTGGAACCCAATTTCCTTGCTTTTGAATATATCTAGCTGCTTTTAAACGTTTTGAAATGGCTGCTTGAGTGACACCCAAAGGTTCTGCGAGCTCTTCTCGTATTTGGCAACAATCTTCATAGAGTAATGCTTCCAGTTCTTCATCTTCAAACTTTTTTGGCTGCCCAGGACGTTCATCGTCTTCCAAGCCAAAATCACCACTTTTAAATCGTGCAAACGACTTTTGGCACGTTCGCTCAGCTAGCGCATGTTCACCATAAACTTCCACCAAAATACGACGACTTTCGGCAGCAGTTTTCTTCATATTAAAGTAATAAAGAAGAACTCCCCGCAAAAACACTTTTTCAGGCACAAAGTTCGACATGTTTGAGTGAAAGAAAATTATTGTTGTTTACGCTTCAAATGAATGACATATACTGAAATGACGTACAATGACAGTAGCTTTCCAACGCATGTTCCAATGGAATGATAAAAATGGAATAATACAAGTTACGCTATCTCTTAGCAAACCGCACGAATTAAGTTATAGACCCAATAGTTGCCCATGATGGTGAAATCCTAAGAAAAAGAAACAACACATGATGATTTCGAAACTGTAAACTTTTTTTTTAATTCCCTCAGCGATGTTCCAATTGAAAGGTGAGGCCATTTTAAAGTCTAATAAAAGATATATGTTTTTTTTTTCTGAATTAAACCAGTCGGATTTTACAAAAGTATTTGGAGATATTACTGGGAACTTCCTTATAAGAACACAGGCTTGAGGAATCTAAGTGAACTGTTAGGACAGATACCAAGTAGGTATCACATGAGAGGAAAATCCTACACGTTAGTCTCGGCCGGCGCTGTAACCAAATATTCATCTGGATAGCATCCAAAATGCTGTGCTATTTGCCTCTGCTCTTAAGCGCATTCAGACATCATTGTAGTTCAACCTTCCAACGAAGGTTTGGGCGTCTGTTTCTGCGAACTCCACCAAGGTATTCTGAATCATTATCTGTGCCTTTCTGCCCGAAGCCAGCCAGCCACCACAACTGCTGAATTTTTATACATCGTTCATGGAGACTAGTACACAGTCCACAAAGAACTTACTTTTCAAAGGATGCAAACATTATCTCGTCGTCGGTCGTTCGTCATCGAAGACGCCTCGGCGCCATACGATTTCTAGCTCCTTGTATCTGTCAGTCGAAGTAATACCTGACAGCAGGTATTATTTAGTAGACCTCAAGGGTGGCGTTTCTATTGGCGTTCATGACAGCTTCAAGATAGGCATAAACGTACAGATACATATATCAGCGTGCAAATGTGCAAACCTTATCCTCTCCAGTCTTGAACAACTCTTTCGCCAATCCAACCCCATTCGCAATTTATTTTTTTGCCAGACAAACCTAAGACTTCCTCATCGAAACATATATACTCGTACACTCTGTCGTAAGTTACTGTGTTGTTTGGATTATCTTCTATGTACACCTGCGAAATTGCTACCCACGGCTGCTTTGGGAAGTGCCCTCTTCATATAGACAGAATGCTCTGGATATACCAGCGGGTTATCATGGTTTGCAAACCTAGTCCTCTCTGTATGTATACGAGTATACGAGTAGGACTCGGTTTACAAACCAAACGGGCGTTGTCCCTATTACTAAACTTACATCTAAAAACCAGCCGTTTCTCCTCAACTTTCTTCGGTCTGTATCGCTTATTAGCAACTCGTGTTACAACTGCCTGGAGGATGGCTCGTTATATCGCATCTTTTTCTGGTAAAACTTCCAAATATTCCTTGTGGTAGGAGCATTCTTTTGCTAATCTAATGGAGAGGTTTTCATCAGCAGTCCGGATACAGACAAAGATTGTATACGTCAACAATCAAAAGTTAGTGTCAAGTGGCTAATATATATCTCTCATCTTCTCTCTCACAACTTGGACTCGTCTTATATCGAATATAAGTTACACCAACTTAATGACAAATTTACACCCGGCCCAGAGGGCCTCCCTGCCATATTTCTTAAAGAATGTTCCTCCTCTCTTTCCCTTACCTCTTCCGTCTATCCCTTTTACAAAGAGAATTTCCTCAGGCTCGCAAAACCTCATTCATAACCCCGATCTACAAAAAAGGATCAAAGAATGAAATAACCAAATATCGTCCCATGGCTAAACTCTTTCATATGACCAAACTCTTTGAAAGTTCTAAGCTTCCAATGCAAATCACTTATTTCTAATAGACAAGATGTCTTCCTGAAGGGTAGGTCAACCACCACAAACCTCGTTGAATTCGTATCCTTTTCCCTCTCCCCCATAGAGAATTGTGACGAAGTCAATGTAGTTGCAACTCTCTCATCGACTAATACTCTTCAAATTGTCTGCCCTCGGCTTTGAACCCATACTGTTAAAATGGCTATACTCTTACCTGGAAAACCGTTTTTACAGTGTTCGTCTTAGATCAGCGCACTCGGCTCCATTTTTGGCCATCTCTGGAGTTCCACAAGGCAGCCATTTCGGCCTTCTTCTTTTTATATTAACCATAAATGATCTCGATAGGATCATCAAATACGCGTCTGTCTCCGTACACGCCGACGATACCAAATTTTTCAAAACATTTCCTTACCCCATGACCCCTTCGTACTTTCGATGTGGTGCCTCAAAAATTGTTTGGAACTTAATATTGCCAAATGCCAATCCATCACCTTTTTACATAAATGGCACCAACCAACTTATCTCCACCTTCCAATCTCTTCGCGATCTCGGCACTTTGTGTGGTAGGGAGCTCAACTTCTGTTTAAATATGGCTTTGCAAAACGGTGACCCAAATAATTCACCAATCCATACGTGACCAGGTCCCCCTATATTACCTTTGTTCGCCACCTCCTAGAGTACGCCAGTCAAGTGTGGTCCCCATATCATCATATTCATATCCCGTCAATCGAAAGCATCTAGCGCCGTTTTCTTCGATTTGCTCTTCGATGTATGCCCTGGGACAATCGTATTATTCTGCCCCACTATCAAAACCGTCTCAACCTTATTAAATTAAACACCCTTGAGGAACGCAGAGATGCACCCGATCTTCTCTTCATTTATCGACTCCTTTTGGTTCACGTTGAATCTGCTTCCCTTCACAACTCTATTTTCTTCAACACTAACCCTCGTAATCTACGTACCCCTCGTCTGTTCGTTCAACCAAGCCACCATACCTTCGGTATGCTACGAAAGATCATACGGGGTTTCCAGTCCCTACCTCGAATCCGTTCTCCTTCACCACTCCAACCAACCTTAGTTTTAAGTTTAAGTTTAAGTTTATTTTTAAGTTATAGCTTGTAAAGGGTGTTTTTTTAGACGTATAAAATTCAAGATGAAATAAAATACTTGAAGCTTATGTTAATGTCTATGATATTAGCTTTATTTAATAGATAATTTTATGTCATTAGTGCTTAAATATGATATCGGGCATATGAGCGCCACGGCTAACTCGAATGAAGCGCAATCGTGAAATCCAATTTTCGATAACTAGTGACTCCACATACCCCCTAAGAAAGTAATCTAAGGGTGTGAGATCACAGGATCGAGAAGGCCAGTTCACAGGTCCATTACGCGAAATTATGCGCTCAGTAAATCTTTCCCGCAGTAAATTGATGGTGTCGCCCGCCCTGTGGCATGTTGCGCCATCTTGTTGAGACCAAAGCTCTGTCACGTCAATGCCATTCAACTAAGGAACGAAGAAGTCAGAAATCATGTTTCTATAGCGCTCTCCATTGACGGTAACATTCTGGCCGGCACAGTGAGTTTTAATGGTTGTAAGGGCATCTCCACTCCAAATTCGGCAATTTTGTTTGTTTACATATCCATTTAACCAAAAATGGGCCTCATCGGAGAACAAAATTGTGCGTTGAAAATGAAGATCAAACTGAATCATGTTTTCGGCCCATTCGCCGAACCTACGATGTGCATAATGGTCACGCGTTTTCAACTCTTGCTCAAGCTAGATCTTATAAGCTTCTAAGCTAAGATCTTTCTGTAAAATCCTCCACAAAGTGGATGGACATAGCTCCAATTGCTGTGCACAATGGCGAATCGACTTATTCGGATTCTCCTTAACACTGCGCACCACAACGGAAATAACTTCTTCTGTTAGCACAAAAAAAAAACACCCTTTATTAGTCGAATAAATGGGGGCGTTCTCACAGACCAAAATTAAATGTGCGATGTCCTTTTGGATCCCAATTGTTCAAAAAAAAAACGTTCCCTGCATTCGCAACGTGAGCGTTTCTTGGCTGCAACAAGGTAGTAATCCAAATGGATACTGAATCGACCATTGAATGGGTGCATACGACCAGGATATTGAACGCCTATCTTTCATTAAACAGTGAGCATAATAAATCTGGTTGCATGCTCATTAATCAGAGCTTTATGTGTATCGAGAAGTCGGAAACCGGTGCCAACTACCTTCGGCGAAGTTGAACTGCCTCATTAAGTTTATCAATCGCCGAGCTTAAAATGCTCTCCTAAGCCACATTGCCGTTGAAAACACCTAGCATTATTCTAATATCCTGGTGAGGGCATATGGGGGCATGAGGGCTTGAGAAGTATGTCTCTCCCATCCATCAGGTAGTAAGCACTTGTATCAATCTCATGAAGATACTCATGGTAGCTAAAGTAGATATCACAAGGCGACTATCATATCTTCCGTAGTCCGGTGTCGGCTGAATAGAGTCAACTTCCTTTGCCGTCCATTATGCTATCACTCGGAATCTAGTTTCTTATTCGAATTTCGAGATATTCACTGAATGAATTTTGTACACGAAGGCCTCCAAACACTACTCATAATCTCAGGATCTACGGATTAGTACGCCTCACTTGGTAGTTTACAACGAATATACATAGGAGCTATTTAGCGACGTTGCGAGGAGGCTTTGTGTTGACAAAGTTTGAATAGAGAGGCAAAGATTGATCGAAAAGTTCCATAACGTAAAAAACTTCCTGTTTCTTCAGGAGGGATGCTTTGAAAGAAAACCTTCTAAGTTCCGGCACAGAAACTAGGAACAATTCAATATCCCAGAATAGAGGAAGTGGGCCCGGTTTTTAAGATTTAGACGGATTAAAAGCCGCTACTGCGGATGGTTTGCCAGTTTTTAAATTGAGTGTCACCAGTTAGATTCTTGTTAATTGGTCTTCAACTTCTTCAGACCTGAATATTTAACTATTAAATAGCAGTTAGACTAACAAAATAAAAAAATAAACAGTTCAACAAAATGCCAATGCCAAAATAATAACACTGAAATGCCTTACTGCTGTTTACCACCTCCAGGAAAAATAGCCTTCAGCCTAAAACATTTTCGGCAATACCACTTGACTCTACGTACGTATTATCAAAGAGCTGAAAACCTCCAAAACTCCTCAAAGCAAATTTCCAGCGAAAACTCTTCCAAGGTCGATTGACTTGACTCATCGACTGCCGCCAAATTAACTGCGAACGAAGCAGTAGCTGAATATTTAATATGTATCCAACGGCCCAACAGAGTCACGTATTGTAGGCCAGCTATAAAAGGTGAAAACGAAGTTGAATCGAAATTATAACACAATCTCAAGTCACTTGGAATATATCAATCCGAAACCAAACTAAATCAACATGCTCAAATACGTAAGTTACAAGCAAGGATACTCAGGCAGGATATTTTAATAGAATAAGGATTTTCTTATGCTTTTAGACCGTTGTCATCTTTGCTCTTATTGCCTGCGCTGCTGCCAAACCAGGAGTTCTTGCTCCACTCGCATACTCTGCTCCAGTGGTTGCTGCTCCAGGAGTTGTCACTGCCACCAGTAGCCAAGTGATTGCCAGGAATTACAATGGAATTGCCGCTGCTCCAGTTTTAGCTGCTGCTCCAGTTGCTGCTCCACTAGCTGCTGCTCCATTGGCAGCTCAATATGTAGCTTCACCATTAGCAGCTCCTTTGGCTTACTCTGCACCACTAGCTGCTGCTCATTTGGGATACGCTTCAGCTCCACTATTATGGTAGAAAGTGATGACGACAGGAATAAATTGAATGCGAAGACGATATCCAACTGTTTGGTTTTTATTTCTTGTTTTGTTTTAGGTCACTTGTCAAAATTTCTATCTGACGCCTAGGTGGATTCTTTGTCTTTTCCTAGTCTTGTTATGGTCCTGTGGTCACTCAAAAAGTCAGTTACCTTTGTATATAGTCATCTCTGAACTGCAACTTTTTTTGGTTGCAGCACCAGTTTCAGCTGGACTTTGGGCGCATTTGTAATGCTGGCTTCATCGGGGCATCGTGTGCCGGTAAAACCAACGCCGGCTTTGTTTTTGTCTTGCTCTGCTCTTGACCCACTGGCATTCATATGTGCTCTGCTCGGTAATCTCAAAACAAACTTCAGTTTAAAAAAGAATGGTCTTTGGTAGTCCGGTCACAATACATAGTATCATGTGATCGCCGATCTGATCGGTGGAGGGTTTAGAGGAGAGTGTCTCAAGACCTGAACTTGCGTTAGTACCGCGTGCGTCCTCGACTAATGTTTCTATTGACAGATGGGTTTCACATAAGAACAACTGAAGATGACATAACTCTCCAAGATGCCGGCAATCCAAACAAATTTTTCCAACCTTCATAAATCTTGAAAAGTGCAATCAAAGGGCAAGTTTGGTTTGATACTCGTAGTTCCTTTTATCGATAGCTTTGTATAAGGAGGATTCTTACACCACGCCTTACTAGGATGACTTAACCTGTAACTGAACAGTTGCATTGTATAAAGAGAATAAGTTTCTGTAAATACAAAATAGAGATTCTCCGAACTAACGCATAGACCTCAGATTATTCATGGAAAGATATACGACTACGTTACATGCATTAACCTCAAAATCCCGGTTGAACCTGGACCTCAACCAAAAAGGCTCTTCAGCCAGAACGGTCTTGCCCTAACTGCCTTCAGCACCGCACTACAAGTTGATTGAAGTCCTTCCCACTTGCATGTGCCACCTTTGATGTGGCCGTTCAGATCTGTACTGTACATCGAAGTTGGACTCGAGGACTCTTTGGGACGGAGCTATAGAGTCTATTCGTTCAACATGGTCCAGCCATCTCAGTCGCTCAGACGCCTGACTAGACCGCTATCGCGGTACAGCCTGTACAATTTGTGGTTGATCTTCCTGTTCTCAGAGATGTTGCGATTGGCAAGAGTAATTCTTTATCTGATTTCTGAGCTGGTGTTCTCGCTACTTGTAACTGCAGACCCAAGGTAGACGCTGTACAACCCGTACAGTTCGCCGTTGTATCTCCTCCTCCACTCGTCGTCTATGCGGACGGGACCGAAAGTCACTCGAAGAATTTTCCTCTCAAAGCAGCCATCCATTTTTGATAAAGTCCGTGCCTTTGCGCCATAGAGCAGGACTGGGATTATTAGGGTCTTACTCGCATATTGGGTCACTTCAGTTGTTCGAAAGAGGGCTTTGCTAGTCAATTGCCTTCTTAGATCGAAGAAGCAGCGATTGGCAAGAGCTATTCTTCGTTTGATCTCAGCGCTAATGTAGTTGTCTGAATTGAGAGCGGAGCCCACAAAGACCCTAACGACCTCAATGTTATATCTATCGAGGGTGACGCTCTTACTACGACGTCGGTGTTGGGTGTCCTTTCTGGTTGACAGCCCTCACTGACGCCGCGCCCATCTAAATACTAGTGAAAACGCCACTGACATCATGCTGCTTTCTTCCGATTAATTGGACGGACTTTTGAAAGATTGTGCTTCTCTGTGTTAGCCCGTGAGTTTTGCACTATTCTTTCAAGAACGATGTTAGGGAAATCGGATGACGGCGCATCGCTTTGTCTAAATCCTTTTTTGACAGCAAAGGTCTCGGTGAGTTCTTTACCGACCTAGTCATCCTGTTCAAACGGACGAGTTTGGCAGGAATGTCGAAACTAGACATTGCTATGTGTGGCTCGTCCCTATAGATAGCGGCTTTAAAATCGATGAATAGGCGTATCAACTTGGAGCTCATGGGTTGTTTTCAAGATCTACCGTAGTATGAATATTTCGTCAACGACGGACTGTCCTGGCCTAAAATCACACTGATATGGACCAATTTGGTCGGCTTTAGGCGTTCACACAATACACAGAATTTTGTGGGCGATGTTAAGACTGGTGCCTCTGCTCACTTCAGACTCTCCTTTCTTAAGAATCGGACAAACAATGCTAACGTTTCATTCATCAGGCATACTTTTATCCAACCATCTTTCCAAAATGAGTTGGTGTATGCTTCTTACTAAGTCATCGCCTGCCGCCTTGAAGAGCTCGCCAGTCAGGCCGTCCGCTCCAGCAGTTTTGCTGGGTTTAAGCTTAGATATGACTAGCCTATCTTCACTTCATTCAGGCCGGGTGGACGAAATTGTTGGGCTACATCGTCCAAGTTGAAAATTTCATTCAGGTTGACAGCGCTATTTGGTTCGTCATCGACGTTATACAGTCTACAAAAATGCACTTTCCAAATCCTTAGCATCGACTGCGACTCTGACTCTACTATGTTGCCTTGGCTTCGGTTCGGGATTTGTGTTCGTCGCAGGTTTTTTTTGGATTTTGGGGGTACTACCGAATCTCATTCCTGTAGTAACATCTCTTAATTTCCTCGACCGAGCGCCTCCCATGCTTCTCCTTTTTCCTCCTGAGAAGCCGGTGTTTGTCTCTCCTCTTCGCTCGTAAGAATGTCTAGTCCACTCATCGTCAAACCAGGTGGTCCATTGTGGCGACATGGCCTCTTGACAATGTTGTAAATGGTCCTTAATACTTGGTGCTGGCGGCAAGGCAAGACCTCTTAAGAGATCGGAGACTCGATCTGAAAAGGATTTGTCGAACTCTTGCGATTGTAGCCGCCTAACGTGAAACCTCCTCACAGTATTAGCTTGTCTTTGCGACGCTCGGGATATCCACAGTCGTATCTTACTCGTATATACAACAAGGTAATGGTCTGAATCGATGTTGGTCCCTCGGATGAGTGCCATAATTCTGGAGGAGTGCCTTGTATTTCGCCCTACCGCCAAGTTGATTAGTATGAATCTGTTATACGAGGTGGTATCGTGCAGGCTTCAGGCTATATCGCACTTCCAAAGATGATCTCTTTTCCCATTTTAATGCAAATCGCTGAGGATAATCTTAATGTCATAGCTAGGGCACAGGTCGTAGGTCTGGTCTAGGAGCTCGTAGAAGCCATCTTTGGTGTCCTCATCTTTCTCTTCTGTGGGGACTTGAGCGCATATAAGGCAAATGTTAGAAAATTTACCCTTAATATGGATTGTAACGAGGCGCTCGTTCACATGCCGGAAATTCAAGACTTCTTGCCTAAGTCTGCCTCTAACAATAAATCCGCATCCAAATAGGCGTTGCTTTTGCCGTCAATAACAATCGCCGTAGTAGATGTCGCAGTTTTTCATTATCTTTTTGTCCCGCCCAACCCATCGCAATTTTTGGATGGTGGTAACATCCAATTTGCAGGAGTCTAGAGCCTCCGCTAGTTGCTTGGCTGCTCGTGGCTTATTAAGGAACCTAACATTCAGTCTACAGATCAGAAGTTCGTTGTCCTTATTTCGTTGGCAGTGGTTGTCAACATCCCAACTCCGTCCGTAGCCTAGGCTTGTTGTTGCTTCGTAACAGTTGGTTTTTTTCCCAAGGCAGGCAGTTACCCTGATGGTACAACTCACAATCTGGAGGAATTTCATTATACGATAGACACTTCTAGGAAGAGGAATGTAAACGCCGTCGTTGCTTCATTAAGGGCTCATCCGCCATCACATCTTTTCCTGACTTAGGCTCAGAGACTCTTACCGGCCTAAAGGGTTTTATTTGATTTGTTCCGAGGTTTTGTGTTACCGTTTATAGGGGTCAGTACTCGCGCTTATAAGTTTGGCAAGCCCAGTTCGAATGGATATCGACCAGTACCCGATAGTTACCACTTGGAGGTGAAATAAGCACAATTGATGTGTAGAAAGAGTTAAAACACTGGGCATCCTCAAGTTGACACCTCTCAGTGCCTACCTTATTTCTACAGCTCCCAAGCAGCAAAGTAGACGACTATCTCGAAGTTGTAACTGCCAATGGCGACGTTCGGCGGTGTGTGGTACCTTTTTAATGACTCGTTTATATCGTCGACCCATTTTAGGCCGCTTCCATCTCGATAAGCTTCCAAGTCGATAAGATAAACAGAGACTGTTTTAGAAATGTGTAAGGGATCTAACGAAGGGAAAAAAAATGTAGACAAATGCTGTTCCTGGTGTCAATATAGCGTTTGAGGGCCATCCCTAGCAAGCGCTTTGAGTACTCCGAAACATGGTCATATCTCCGCAAGCCATGAATGTATCTAACTGCGTCATTAAATGCCACTTGTACCTTACGCTTACCTTACAGAGAGTCACTACAACTGTATATTATTTCAGCATAGATGATAAGAGGTAGAATTAGAGTTCTGACTAGTTTTGGTCTAGTATTAATTGGAGTAAAACTTGCAGATATCCAGAGTTTGCAAGGACATCCATATATTCGTCCTCTAATATAATTAACATGTTCGTATCCTGACAATTGACAATTGATGACAAAACCCAGACTAGTAACAGTGTTAACAATTTTAAATTGATTGGCAGAGAGTAGAACATCTGGTAAGGTGCTAAGCGATAAAGTTTTATTATAAATAGCAATAACCTGACACTTATTTTGATTCAAAAGCAATCCATTGTTTGCAGACCAAGAGAAAGTACTGGCAAGATCTTCATTTAGATTGCTAACCAGTTCAGATATATATTTAATAGACTTTGCGGCATGTAGCTGGACATCATCTGCATGAAGGTGGACAGAGAAGTGCTTACAGACATAACGTAGGTCATTGACGAACATACAGAAGAGAATCGGACCAAGAATTGATCCTAGCGGCACACCTAGATTTACTGGCAAAAATGCTGTGGAAGAGTCACGTGTAGCAACTCTCTGAAATGTGTCAGACAAATTCGCCAAGACCAAATAGATTTTTCAGCTTCCAGAATAGGAGTTTATGGTTTACTTTAAAAAAAAGTCTTTGAAAAATCAAGCATGCAAAGAAGCAAGCCTAACCTTTATCGTAGTCCTGTCTTATTTCCTCAAAAATGTGTACCATTGCAGTGGAGCAGCTGTGGTTAAATCTGAAATCAGATTGTCCCTCATAAAGCAACTCACTAATGGATAGATGTTGGCTCAGCTGTTTAGCTATTAATTTCTCAAAGACTTTTGATAGACAGGATAATATGCTTATAGGTCTAAAAGCTGCTGCGGATAACGGATTAGTTTTTTTGGCAACAGATACAACTCGGGCAGTTTTCCATGATTTGGGAAAAGTTGATGTTGTGATCCAGTGATTGCAAATGTGGGTAAAATTGAACATTATAAATGGGAGAATCAGCTTAATAAATCGCATATCTACCCCATCTTCATCAATAGCGTTGTTTGTGTTTCTGAGACATGGTTTGATCCGGAGTTATGCGATAAAATTTACGAGGTAACCGTCGACCTCGTAACTTATTTCGTCCTGACAGGTATGGGCGATCGGGTGGGGGAGCCGCAATGTATGTAAGAGATGGCATTAGATGTGATCTCGTTCATAAATCGCACCTTGACTGCCCCCTGCAATATCTTTTCGTGAAGATTACTTGCTGTTCATCGCAAATGCTTATCTGCACGGCCTACAGACCCCATAAAAATGTCGATATTGCACCACTGCTTGTTAGCTTGGAACAGCATTCTTGTATAACCTCTCAGATCGTACTCTGCGGCGACCTTAATTGTATTCTTCTGCACAATAGCACCTCTGCACTTATAATCGGCTTCATGAACTCTCTAGGCTTATCTCCTGTCAACTCCTCGGCAGCAACTCACTTCACCAGTAGCTCTAGCACCTTACTTGATGTCTTTTTTATTAACGATCCCGAACAGGCTCTACTTTTTAATCAACTTCTTGCACCTGGTTTCCCCAAACACGCCCTCATCTTCTTAATCTACGATTAATTTCTCATACAGTTCCCTTATGGATAAATCGGGATATCACTGAGCTGATTGTCAAGAAAAACATAGCGTACTCTAGATGGAAGCGGTGTAGAATTCCAGAGCTACATGCAAGCTACTCCACCCTTCGGAATAAAGATGTGCATAAAATTAGATTGGCTAAACAAAATTATTACGCAAACCACCTCAACCCTGCGGGTTCTGGCAAAAATGTCTGGAAGGCTTTAAAAAATTTAGGTATCGGTAAACAAAACCGCAAGGTCCCCGACAACATTGACTGTAATCTTTTGAATGCAAAATTTCTGGATCTAAAAAAAACCAGTTCAAACGTACCTGCTGATTTGTTTCCTGACCCACCCGAAGAAGCTGATGGAACCTTTAGCCCTACCTTACTTGATGATACTGATGTTGTTGCAGCATTACTGTCAGTAAAATCAAATGTCATAGGTTTGGACAATATAGATCCCAGGTTCGTTAAACTGCTTTTACCCTTTATTTTGCCTTACCTCAAACATCTATACAACTCTATCCGAACAACCTCTGAGTTCCCAGCTGATTGGAAAAAAGCCATGATTATTCCAATTCCGAAGAGTGGCAGCGGTTCAGTAGATTTTAGACCAATTTCTATCTTAGACTTTTTGCCAAAGGTTTTTGAAAAAGCAATTTCAAGACAGATACAAAGGTTTCTCGATGTCAATAATCTCCTTAATGGTGCTCAGTCCGGATTCAGAGCTAATCCGTACTACTTAATATTGTTGATGAGATACGCATAGCAATGGATAGGAAAGAAGTAAGTTTGCTTACTCTTCTCGACTTCTCCAAGTCTTTTGACTCATGCGATCATGCGATCCTCTGCTCTAAACTAAAAAGCTTGTTTCGCTTCTCTTCAACCGCAACCAAGCTTTTTCAATCATACCTTACAGGGAGACATCAATGTGTGGTTGTTGGAGATAAGACATCAGGTCTTCTCCCAGTGTGTAGTGGTGTACCACAGGGATCAATTTTAGGCCCTCTTTTTTTCGTATTTTACATTAACGATCTTCCCCAGGCGGTCAGACACTCCACTGTCCTCATTTTCGCTGATGATGTGCAGGTCTTTATTAGTAGCCCACCTGCTGAACTTGCCCAGGCATCAGAAGCAATGAACAACGATTTGTATTGCATACAGCAGTAGGAACAGAGTAATAATCTGAGTCTGAATCCAGCTAAATGTAAATCGAAAGCCATAAACCACACCAAATTAGATAGGTCGTTGCTACCGCACATCAAACTAGGTGACTCCGTGATCACCTACGTTGAAAAATTAAGGAATCTTGGAATCATCTTTAATGACACGCTTACCTGGTCCGACCACATAAACGCTACCATTGGTAAAGTTTATGCTGCAATTCGCGTTTTATGGGTCTCAAAACACTTCGTCCCTATTAAAACCAAAACTTTACTGGCTAAAGCTCTTCTGTATTCTGCTATACTGCTGCGAAGTTTATTGTAACACCGACTCTAACTCGTTAAGAAATTTAAATGTAATATTTAACAACATTACCAGATACATTTACAATCTTCGATGTTATGACCACGTATCACAACACTCAATAAAAATCTTTGGCTGTTCCTTAGTTAACTTTTTGAAATTCAAAGCTTTGTTTTGCATCCACCAAGTTATGCGAACTGGCCAACCAGACTATCTCTATAGAAAATTGATTATCCAACCAAGATACTCCTGCTTGGCATCCGAACGCACTTTCTCTGTTTATACCACACGTCAGTGGAATTCTCTACCAATCGAAATAAGAAGCATCGCAAATCACCGCACTTTTAGAACCTCCCTCCTGAAATTCCTTTCATCGTCCTAGTCTCCCTGTGAACATTAGCTTTAAATATAAATTTTTATACATCAATAGAATTTCGATAACATATGAATTACGAGTATAAACTCATTTTCTTATTTTCCTTCTATCTATGTACACTTTTACAATACTTTAAATGCTCTTTTGAATTTTGTTAAGCCTTACGCTAACTACAAGAAGTCATTCTTTTGTGTAAGTTATGTTTAATAAATAATAATAAAATAATAATAATAATAATACGAGGGCGGGTCAATAAGTGACTTTTTGAATTTCTGACCTCTTTACTGAAACAGCAACACTGCTCCTGTCAACAGGCATCTGTCAGTTGACTCCTGTCAAAATTTAAACTTGCTGCGTCAGTTAGTTTGTGTTTGACAGCTATTTTTATCAGACTACTCACTAATTTGAGGAGAAAATGGAAAAAAGTGAATTTCGTGTGCTTATTAAGCATTATTTCTTGCGAAAAAAAACCATTACCGAGACCAAGGCTAAGCTTGATAAATACTATGGGGACTCTGCACCATCGATTTCAATGGTAAAAAAGTGGTTTACTGAATTTCGTTGTGGCCGTACAAGGACTGAAGATGCCGAACGTCCTGGACGCCCAGTTGAGGTCTCTACACCCGAAACAATCGAAAAAATTCACGATATGGTGTTGGCCGACCGAAGATTGAAAGTGCGAGAGATTGTGGAAGCCGTAGGGATCTCGCATGGCTCAGTGGTTTCAATTTTGAATGATCACTTGGGCATGAGAAAGCTTTCCGCAAGATGGGTGCCGCGTTTGCTCACAGTCGACCACAAACGCAATCGTGTAACAACTTCACAGGAAGGTTTGGCGTTGTTTAATCGCAATATGGAGGAGTTTTTGCGCCGTTTTGTAACCGTGGACGAAACATGGATCCATCACAACACACCAGAGAACAAACAACAGTCAAAACAGTGGGTTTCTAAGGGTGAATCGGCGCCAAAGAAGGCCAAGGTGGGTTTGTCAGCCTATAAAGTTATGGCGACTGTTTTTTGGGATGCACGCGGGATAATCCACATTGACTACCTTCAAAAGGGAAGAACAATCAATGGGGAATATTATGCCAACTTATTGGACCGATTCAATGACGATTTGAAAAAAAAAAAACGACCTCATTTGGCCAAGAAAAAAGTTCTTTTCCACCAAGACAATGCAAGGGTGCACACATGTGCAGTTGCCATGGCAAAAATCCATGAATTGGGCTATGAATTGCTCCCTCATCCACCCTATTCTCCAGATTTTTCTCCGAGCGACTACTTCTTGTTCCCAAACCTGAAGAAATGGCTTGGTGGAAAAAGATTTGACTCCAATGATGAAGTCATCTCGCAAACAAAGGCCTATTTTGAGGACCTCGACAAATCATTTTTTTTGGAAGGGATAAAAAAATTGGAGAAGCGTTGGACAAAGTGTATAGAGCTCAAGGGAGACTACGTTGAAAAATAAAATTATTTTTTTATCAAAAAATCTGTGTTTTAATCCACCTTATTGACTTATTGACCCGCCCTCGTATTAGGTACATAGTGAAATTTGCTGATTGATATCTCTTTCTGGTTCCCATCATTTAACACCTGTTGCTGTACGCTGCCCACACAATCAATTAAAATTCTATCATTGTTTGCCACGATTACTTCCTTTTGCACAGGTTCTCGTATATTTTTAATGATCGATTTGTGTTTTGTCATATGAACGGTACAACCACTATCAATATCCCAATCTGATGGTAATTCACTGAATTGAACTAGCAATGATGAAAATAACATGGTTTCATTTTTGTCATTTTTGTGTTGTGGCATTTTTTTGCCTTTTTCTTTAGGGCAGTTCTTAACGAAATGTTGTTTGGAACCACATCCAAAGCAATGCTTTTTGTTCCTATTTTGGAATTTTCTGTTTTTGATGGCTAAAGCCGCCTCTCTTGAATCACATTTTTCACTTTCAAGGATTAAGCCTTGCATTAGCAAGTTTTTAACGCAATAAAATGTAATTTTTGTTGAAGAATTTTCTACCGCAAGTATCATAGGTTTATACTCCACAGGTAAACCTACCAGCATCAATGAACCGGCTACTTCTTCGTCTATATTAAAGCCAGCCGTCTTCACTTTTGACCACAATGAACTCATTTTATTGACGTAGTCTTCCATTGCTGCACATTCCTTTTGCTTAAGTGATACCAATTGTTGTAGCAGTGCCACTTTCTGACCTGTGCCGGTATCATCAAAAGCCGCCGCTATACTATTCCATGCTTCTTTGCATGAGCTTGCTCCTTCTATGTGATTGTAGTTAGACGGCTCAAGCAATAAGGTCAACTCACCTATTGCTCTAAGATCAGCTTTCCTTTGGTTAACATCTGCTGTGGGGGATAATACATTCTGGCAATAGCCCCACACTCCCTTGATTATCATGTGAGCTCTTGCACCGACCTTCCATTCAGAGTAATTCTACCTGCCTTTAAGGCGACTAAATGGTATTTGTGAGGTCATTTCTTTTGTTTTGTTGTTCGCAGAGTCTTCGTCAAGAATATTATCTGATTCCTGAGAAAAACTGGCAATGTCTTCAAACGATTCACTTAATTTGATAGTCTCAATTTTATCAACCATGTTACAAGTGCACTTGAATTAGCTATCAATTTAGTTACGCGCAAAAAAAAAGTTACAACAATAGAAAATTTCAGGAAAATATTAACCCCGGCAAAGAAATTAATATCGTTATCACGTATTACTGATAAAATAGGCTGCGCAGTGCAAGCGTGCTGGGCCCATAACCTGATAGATTCTAATGGGTGGAATTTGCCTATAATAATCTAGAAATAAAATGAAACACGACCGATCAAGCTGAAGAGAAGGAAGAAAAATTTTATTGAGTAACATGTCGATATGACAAATGACATTTAATGTAATGGGCATGTTCAATTAACTTTCCAATAAGATTTACAATAAATTGCAATACCACCTCCCCAAGTATATGTAATCCTGTCGTTCCTAGCAATTTTGTAATTAGGTATATCATAACTTATATTAGAGACATCGCTTTTAACCCTTCTAACCTACTCATTGGTCTGGCCAGAGCTTTTCCATTTTCGAAACAATTTTTGAATAATTGATTGTCAGCGTACATATTTTTAATGCTTTAGTGTGGACAATAAATTGTAAATCTAAGTGGGTGAGAAAAAAAAGAAGTTTTTCTACAACAACCCTTAGAATCAATGGAGTAGGTCTGGCCATACCTTGCTACATATTGTGTGGAGAAACGTATTTATTTAACGTTTCATTCAAAAAAAAAACAACTATTTTTACCTAAGTCCGTCAAGTAATTATTAGTTTTATTTAGTGCACTATACAGGGTGTCCCGTAATTTGAGTACGATAATTTGGGAAATGATTCCTGGGCATATTATAAAAAAAAAAATCATTCTACAGTAAGGGTCTACTCGTATTTCCAATGTTGGCATCATTTATCGACGGTGCCAAAAAAAGGCTTACTTTGGTGTACCCTGAACCATGTTAACGGAAATTGCTCTCTTAGTGCTAATGGTAAAAACTTCGTGTAGGACTTTATTTTTAGAAGGCTGGTACTTTATAACGTCGTTTAAATAAAGTTGATATCTTGTTTGAGTCTTTAGATATACAATTTCTAAGCCTGTTCCATTTCCATTGCCCATGCTTATTTTCGACTTTGAGGTCGAATGCCTAATTAACATAACGTTTTACTATTTTTTTCTTATGATAGTAACAATAATAAAACAAAAAATCATCATCAAATTTGTACAAAAACCCACAGATTTTATGATACTTGGAAAAACCTGCAGCAGTTAAAATTTATAAAAAAGGGTTTTTTTGCTTTAAACTCCAAAGGCTGTGAATAAAAATGATTTTGTGTGGTCTTAGGTAGTTTTTATTTTATGTGTATACTAAAACAGTTATAACAGGTGCTTAAAGTGTCCTCCTTGGTTTTGTATGCATGCTAGAGCCCGTTTTTCGACTGCACTGCGAATGTTTATTGATTCTAACAGCTGCCTCACTTTTGATGACGCTTCGAGAATACGATCTTCCAATTCAATTAAAGTTGCTATTTCGGTTGAATAAACAAGTTCTTTCATTCTTCCCCATACAAAAAAATCCAATACTGGTCCAGTGAACTGGTCCATTTCTTCGTATCCAACGTTTATCGTACTCTTCATCTAGCCAGTTCTTAACCTCACGACCATAGTGGACTGGAGCACCGTCCTGTTGAAAATATGATGAAGCTAGTTGAATCAGTGGAATGTCCTCCAATAGTTCTGGTAAATCATTTCGCAAAAACTTCAGATAGTTTGTAGAATTCAGCCTAGGTGGTAGTTTGAAGGGGCCGATTAACTTGTTTCCAAGTACACCTGCCCACATATTGACGCTGAATTTGTATTGAAATGATTTATGTCTCATTGTATGTGGATTATTCGCAGCCCACGTATGAAGATTATGAAAATGTGTGATCCCATCTCTTGTAAATTGAGATTCGTCCGTCCAAAGAATTCTGCTAATAAACTGGTTGTCATCCAAGCTCCGCTCTAGCAACCAGTTAGAAAACTCAAGTCTCGTTTCCAAATCACTGGGAAGCAGTTCTTGTGCTGGTGTATTGTGGTATGGATAAAAATTTTCTCCATACAGTACATTAGAAATTTTATGTCTGGAAACATTGGATTGCAAAGCTAAGGGTCTGATGCTGATTGATGGACTAGTTGTAACAGCATCCAGTATTCCTTCATCAGCCGAAATCCTTCTTACTTGTGGAGCTACCACATTCGGTAGTGTATTCGAAACTGATCCGTTTCTCGAAGCCTTCGATACGTATTTATAAATACTTCGTTACTAGGAAGTCGTCGATTAGGATAAAGTTCATGGTATTTTTGTCGCGCACTAGTTGAACTTCCATTGCACAGCCCATAAACGCAAATAATTTCGGCGTAGTCTTTGTTTGTAAATACAGACAGACCGCCAGAGACTGTAACCTTGGCGTAGAAAATTAAACCGATGAATTAATTTTCTTTTTCTATTTTTGTTTGGTAAATTTTCCACATAGGCCTTCATACGCCAAAAATAACTCTTCTGAGAACTTTTAAGGAACAGGGTAAAGAGATGAGGGTTTTGACAGGTAGTCAAATAAAAGAGCACGCTTTAAAGCTCTTTAATAGTTATGCAATTTTAAAAAAATATTGGAAAATTAGTAATTCGTGGAAAACCACTCTTACGAGTATGTATTGTCAATTGTTGTTAGAAACGTTGGAAAAAAATCTTAAATTCCTTTTTTTACCTGTTGCAGGTTTTCCAAGTATCATAAAATCCATGGGTTTTTGGGCAAACTTGTTGATAATTTTGTTTTTTTATTATTGTTACACCCGTAAGAAAAAATTAATAAAACGTTATGTTTATTACGCATTTTTTGGAGAAATGTGACCTCAAAATCAAAAATTACCATAAGCAAGAAAAATGGAATAGGTTTAGAAATAGGATATCTGGAAATTCAAACAAGATATCAGCTTTGTTTAAACGTGCTTACAAAGGTTAGTATTTCCTCTAAAAACAAAATCCTAAACAAAGTTCCCACCATTAGTATTAACAGAGCAATTTTGATTAACATGGGTCAGGGTACACCGAAGTAAGCCTTTTCTTAAATCGTCGATAAATGATGCCAACATTGGAAATAGGAGTAGACCCTTACTGTAGAATGATTTTTTTTTTTTAGAATATGCCCAGGAATCATTTCCCAAATTATCGTCATCGAATTAGGGGACACCCTGTATACGAGTATAAACAAAATAATTTAGTATGGTATTTTGCTAAAATATGGAATTGCCAGGAGTTTTCCACTAATTACTGACGTATGCAGGCCATTGGGTCACTTGTACATTTCGTATTTGATTGTAAATCGTTTATTGCCTAGGACTTCCCGATAATTAGATCATTAGTGTATTTTACAGTTAGTTATTTTTGTTCAGTTTGTGGGTATATATCAGAGTGAAGGCACTATTATTGTCAATCAGTAATCTTTATTTGAGCGAATCAGAAGCAAATTAGGAACAACATGCTTATACGAAAGTAAACTACTATGGCTGACGATTCAACTGGAGCCGCATGAGCGAAGAAGAAAGAGAGCAATACGTTAACAGGCTTGCCGAAGAAGTACGAGAGAGTGGCTCTGAAGTATAAGATTTTGGTGGCGATGACGTTGAGGACTATGTTCCTCAACATGATGCGGAGACAGTCTTGGAGTAGGGGTAATATCGTATATGGAAGATACTGATGATGACGAGAAGCTGGAAGAATTACAAGCAGAAAACGATCGAGTTCGCCAAGCGCAAGAAGGATAATTCTCCAAGGAGAATGGTACCAATAATCCCCAGCAACAGGTGGTCCAAGAGCACACAATGTCATTTGAGAAGACGGTGGCTGCGCAAGACGAGGAATGCCTCGTAGTCATCTTGGTATCTTCAAGACAATGATGTCAGAAGATATGTTGGTTATCATCATGCGAGAAACTAATAGAAGGGCTCAATAAGCAATTACAATATGAAATATAACGAAAATAACCCGATAAAGCAAATAATTTGGACATCTGTTACTTAAGAGGAACTACTCGTATATGCCTATTTTGGTCTTTGTTTAGCCGCTGGTGTAAATCACGCCAACATGCTGCATACAGAAGAGTTGTGGAAAATTAACATGAATCCCGTATTTAGAGCAAAGATGTGGCTAAATCAGTTTATAAGATTTGACGATCAAAGGACTCGTGTCGAACGGCAAAGTTCAGATAAAGCAGCTGCTATTCGGGATATGCGGACAATGCTTAATCATCATTTGGAGACTGCGTATATGCCGACAGAAGTTATAACCATTGACGAACAACTATTCCCATACAGAGGGAACACACGATTTACACAATACATACGAGGGCGGGTCAATAAGTCCGTGACTTTTGGATTAAAACTGATTTTTTGATAAAAAAATAATTTTATTTTTCAACGTAGTCTTCCTTGAGCTCTATACACTTTGTCCAACGCTTCTCCAATTTTTTTATCCCTTCCAAAAAAAATGATTTGTCGAGGTCCTCAAAATGACGAGATGACTTCATCATTGGAGTCAAATCTTTTTCCACCAAGCCATTTCTTCAGGTTTGGGAACAAGAAGTAGTCGCTCGGAGCCAAATCTGGAGAATAGGGTGGATGAGGGAGCAATTCATAGCCCAATTCATGGATTTTTGCCATGGCAACTGCACATGTGTGCACCCTTGCATTGTCTTGGTGGAAAAGAACTTTTTTCTTTGCCAAATGAGGTCGTTTTTTTTTCAAATCGTCATTGAATCGGTCCAATAAGTTGGCATAATATTCCCCATTGATTGTTCTTCCCTTTTGAAGGTAGTCAATGTGGATTATCCCGCGTGCATCCCAAAAAACAATCGCCATAACTTTATTGGCTGACAAACCCACCTTGGCCTTCTTTGGCGCCAATTCACCCTTAGAAACCCACTGTTTTGATATTGCGATTAAACAACGCCAAACCTTCCTGTGAAGTTGTTACACGATTGCGTTTGTGGTCGACTGTGAGCAAACGCGGCACCCATCTTGCGGAAAGCTTTCTCATGCCCAAGTGATCATTCAAAATTGAAACCACTGAGCCATGCGAGATCCCTACGGCTTCCACAATCTCTCGCACTTTCAATCTTCGGTCGGCCAACACCATATCGTGAATTTTTTCAATTGTTTCGGGTGTAGAGACCTCAACTGGGCGTCCAGGAGGTTCGGCATCTTCAGTGCTTGTACGGCCACAACGAAATTCAGTAAACCACTTTTTTACCATTGAAATCGATGGTGCAGTATTTATCAAGCTTAGCCTTGGTCTCGGTAATGGTTTTTTTTCGCAAGAAATAATGCTTAATAAGCACACGAAATTCACTTTTTTCCATTTTCTCCTCAAATTAGTGAGTAGTCTGATAAAAATAGCTGTCAAACACAAACTAATTGACGCAGCAAGTTTAAATTTTGACAGGAGTCAACTGACAAATGCCTGTTGACAGGAGCAGTGTTGCTGTTTCAGTAAAGAGGTCAGAAATTCAAAAATGCACAGAATTATTGACCCGACCTCGTACCATCGAAGCCTGCGAAATACGGAATAAAAGTACGAGTATGTTGGGCTTGCAGCAACGGATACCCTTGCGAAGGGATTCTGTATACGGGCAAAGAAGATGAACATCAGAGCGCTGTAAATTTGGGAAAGAAGGTGATGAGTGAATTAACAACCAAGTACCAATCCAGCGGGAGAACTGTTGTTGCTGACAACTTTTTTACAAGTTTTGAAGATGTTGAAAAACTTCGAGAATCTGAACTGGCCTTTGTTGGAAAGAAGTGCATCCGGATCGTAGCCGCTTAACACAATCCACTATCTTTGGATTTACGGATAATGTCGCAGCAGTGTTTTACGTGCCGAAAATATCCAAGGCAGTCATTTTACTGTCAACAGTCACTACGGCACTGAATTGGTTGGAACAGCAAGAATTTTAATTAATTAATTTTGGTGGGGGTGAAAGCCCCCATTTATTGGGCTTAATACAAGGTATAACTTAAAATTAAACTTAAACTAAAACTTTAAACTAAGGTTGGTTATTGTGGTGAAGGAGAACGGATTTGAGGTAGGAAGTGGTGTGGTGGAAGTCAAAGACGCTAGGGTTGAATTAATTTTTCGTAGCATACGGGAGATTGGTTCGTTCGCGCCATAGGTGGTATGGTGGGTGGGGAGATAGAAGAGACGAGGGGTACGTAGATTACGAGGGTTAGTGTTGAGGAAAATAGAATTGTGAAGGGACGTGCATTCAACCTGACCTGAAAGAAGTCGATGAATGAAGAGAAAGTCGGCTGCATCTCTGCGTTCCTCAAGGGTGTTTAGGTTAATAACGTTGAGACGGTTTTGATAGGGGGGCAAAGTAAAAGGATCATCCCAGGGCAAACCTCGAAGAGCGAATCGAAGAAAACGGCGCTGGATGCTTTCGATTCTCGAGATATGAACGCGATGATATGGGGACCATACTTGACTGGCGTACTCTAGGAGGGGACGAGCAAAGGTAATATAGAGGGACCTGGTCACGTATGGGTTGGTGAATTCTTTGGACCATCGTTTTACAAAACCTAGTGCAGAGTTGGCTTTAAGGATTATCCCATCCATATGCAAAACGGAAGTTGAGCTTCCTATCACACAAAATGCCGAGGTCGCGAAGAGATTCAACGGAGGAGATAGGTTGGTTGTGGAGAAGGTAGAGTCGGGGAGGAGATATGTGCCGCTTATGTGAAAAGGTGATGGATTGGCAATTGGTGATATTAAGTTCCAAACAATTTTTGAGGCACCAGATCGAAAAACTATCAAGGACTTGTTGAAGAAGGAAGGAGTCATGGGGAGAGGAAATGGTTTTGAAAAATTTGGTATAGTCGGCGTAAAGGGAGACGGACGAGTGTTTGATGATCCTATCGAGATCATTTATGGTTAATACAAAGAGAAGGGGACCGAGATGGTTACCTTGAGGAACTCCAGAGTTGGCCAAAAATGGAGCGGAGTGGGCTGACCTAAAACGAACACTGTAAAAACGGTTTTCGAGGTAAGAGGATATCCATTTTAACAGTATGGGTTCAAAGCCGAGGGCAGACAATTTGAAGAGTATTAATCGATGAGAGATTTTATCGAAGGCTTTGCTAAAATCGGTTGCAACTACATCGACTTCGTTGCCGTTCTCTAGGGCAGAGATGGCAAAGGATACGAATTCAACGAGATTTGTGGTGGTTGACCTACCCTTTAGGAAGCCATGTTGTCTAGGGGAAATAAGTGATTTGCATTGGAAACTTAGAGCTTCATACAAAATACTTTCGAGGAGTTTGGGTATATGGGAGAGTTTAGCGATTGGACGATAGTTTGTTATTTACTTCTTTGATCCCTTTTTGTGGATCGGGGTTATAAAGGAGGTTTTCCAAACCTGAGGAAATTCTCCTTGTGAAAGGGATAGACGAAAGAGATCAGAAAGGGCAAGGGAAAGAGACGAAGAACATTTTTTAAGAAATATGGCAGGGAGGCCATCTGGACCGGGTGTAAATTCGTCATTGAGTTGGTGTAATTTATATTCGATATAGGAGGGGTCCAAGATGTGAGAGAGAAGTGGGCCATTGGAGAAGTTCAGTAGGTAACGAAAATAGGATGGATCTGGTACAAAGGAGTCGTTGGTGAAGGATTGTTTAAAGAAGCTGGCAAATAGGTTGGCAATGGTAAGTGGATCGGTTGATGACTTGTTGTTGAAAGAGAGGGAAGGAGGGTAACCATCGGACTTTCTTTTGTAGTTAACAAATTGGTAAAAGGACTTATGGTCATTTATAAGGTTGACTTGCGCATTCAAAGTTCGGTGAAATGAAAATAAGCACCAAGATAGTTGGAATAGTCGGACAAGGATCTGGTACGCAGGAAAACAGCCCATAACTTGTTTCTCTTGTTTCGTAAGGAACGAAGCTTGCGATTATACCAGGGAGGACTAGTAGATGATGTTTTAAGGCGGGAAAACGGAACGTAAAGGCTGAAAGAATTAAATATTTCTTTATAAAAAATGGATAAGGCATCATTTACGCTTAGGTTGTGAAAGTTAAAGGGGGATCTGCTAAGATAGTCACTGATTTTGTGAAAGTTTGCTTTATGAAAGTCGTAGGATGAGAGAGTTGTGGGAGGAGTGGACTGGAAAGAAGAGTTATGAAAAAAATGAAAGTAGAAGGGGGGGGGGGGGGGTAGTTGTCGATTGTAGAGAGAGATAGGGGACAAAGTTAGACTGAGGAGTTAATTGAATCTGTTGTGAAAATAAGAAAGCCACAATCAATTCTGTTTTACTAGAAACAGAAAGTTGGCGTCGACGTCATGGGTCAAATCTTGGAAGAATATACATGTAAACGACAGACGAAGCGATGGCCATTGGCTTTTTTCTGCAACATGTTGGATGTCGCAGCCTTAGCATATTTCACAATTTACAAAAAAGTAAATGATATGAGTGCAACGAACAAAACCAATGCACGTCAACAATTTTTGCATTCTTTGATTGAGCAGTTAGTGACGCCTCAGATCGAAGCAAGGATAATAGGAGTGTTTTCCGTTCGAAAGGGCATCAAATCTTTCTTCGGAGCACCATTGCAAAATAGGATTACACAGCCCATCAGCATCCAGACATCAACGGGCCAGAAAAAGTCGTGCAGAATTCGCAGAATAAACTATAAAATATAGTACACAGAAAACCAGTTACATAAATGCCATAAATGTAAATGTAAAGGTAAATCAAGAAAATACTTCGTAATATTAATGTTAAGTAAAAAAAAGTCTTTAAATTAAAAACAAAAATAATAACATGTCCAAAATAACCAAAAAAAAAACCTGAAGTGTTTGATTAAGTTCCATCAATTTTCATACAAAATCTATGAAGGTCCAGCAAGACCTATTCCATTGATTGGAAGGTGTTAAAACATCCACTGACAGAAGGGTTAAACCAGGTTTCACAAACACATACAACATCAACGCCAGAATCCGCAAACATATACTTTAGATAATCTAATATGACAAACTTTAAACCCATCACAAATTTGTGTTATCATTGTGTGCGTAGATTTTTTATCCACACTATTATTGAAAGGTCTATTTTTCGTTCTGTTTTCAGACTATTAAGAGCAAAACAAAAACAGAGAAAAAGTTATGTCACAGACCTTAGAAAAATTGAACAAACGGGTATACATAAAAGAAAAGGAAATTCAAGAGAAACAGAGCCAGATAAAAGAAATGAAATATAAGAGAAAAACGCAAAGTATTGGGATTTAAACTTTAAAGTAAGTAAATAAGAGAATAAATCCACTATATTTAAGAGCAGCTTCATTGTCGAGTCGCAGCAGCAACATCATTAGCAGCAGTGGTGTAAAGATCGTCACAGCTTTCGATGGAAAAGCTATTTCCGTTAGCCGTCTTCTTGGCATAAGCAATACCGGCGTTTGTGTACACGGTGAACAATTATTTCATTCTCTTTAGGTCACGCTTTGTAAAAAAAAGCGAGGATGTTTAGTAAGGCTCTCATTCAAATAACAACCGCCGTTTAATGGAATGACAATGTCATTTAATTTCAGATCTGTTTTTTGCGGTAATTCGCTGCAGCAATGAGAAGAGCATTTCTTAAATTCGAAGAGTTATAGTCCGTATCAATTCAGTTTGCCAACGGTCGATTGCGCAGAGAGAAGATTTAAGAGATCAAAAATGGTACGAAAGAGTAAATGTTTTTGCCTGAAGTTTACAATGCCTAACCGAACTTTACATGGCTTAGAACTAAAATGCTGTTGAAGAAATTACTTGATTTTTTTTTATTATGGAGTCGACCTGCGGGGGCCACCTGTTATCTAGGGTTGGATTGGCAAAAAATTCAGGACTTAGGTATATTTGTTGAATTTGTATACGCTAGCCCGATCGTAATTGATTAGGTTCTCAACGTTTTTTATGATTTTATAATTTGTGGTTTAGTTATTTGGACTTTAGTTCACTGGTTTTAGGATAGGATTTTCGGTCTTTGAAATAAATTAAAGAAAATTATTAACGCCATACTTTTTATTCAATTACTACCAAAAGTCCATGTACCTAATTTCTAATTAGTAATAGTAAACGTTCAATTATTAATTACATGTGATTATAATCAAGCTAGACCCAATACATATAAATGATGGATTTGCTATTTGGAATCCAGTTTTACGAAAACAATGGCATTGCTCGAACAAAAGCTTATACAAATACAGGAAATTGGCATGGATTCATCGCGAAAAGGAAAACCAATAGGAAGTCAGGCCCGTAAGATCGTTGTTAACATGTAAGGACTGAAACGAATAAAATCTGTAGATTTTAATACGGGCTATACTTCCAATGCGTAAAAATTGCAATCCCATTTTGTACCCAAATTAGCCTGTATATTCTCTAGTTTCAGTTTGTTATTAATTTTAGTTCAGTGCGGTTTAAAATATTTATAAAATATGAGTCAAGAGGAACGCCGTAAAAAGATCATCGACAAATAGCTCGAGAATTCTTCGCGTCCAAACCATTTCATCGCAAAAAATTTAAACATAGCACGCAGTACAGTGGATTCTGTTATTAAACGATATTTGGAGACGTTGACAGTTAAGCGAAAACAGAAAAGTGGAGCTAAGAGTTGAGCACATGATACAAATTTGGACAGGAAAGTAGTGGGTACCATCGTAAAAAACCGGACTATGTCATCCAGAGATGTTGCTCGGAAATGTAATACCAACCAAACAATGGTACAAAGATCTAAAAAAACGTAACGGTCTAAAAACACGAAAAACACAAAAAATACCAAAAGTTACTGAAAAGCAAAAAAAACGTCATAAAAACACGAGCCCGAAAGCTATACGAGCTGATCGGCAACAAGAAAGCGTGCTTGGTTTTCGATGACGAAACTTATGTCAAAGCCGACTTTACTACTCTTCCAGGTGCGCAGTTTTACAACTCGTTTGAAGCTGAGATTGTTCCGCAATCAAAAAAACTCGGGTCAAAATATCTCGTTTGGTAGGCCATTTGCCAATGTGGACACAGAAGCTCATCGTTTATTACAACGGGAACAATTAGCGGAGAAGTGTACATTAACGAGTGCCTAAAAAAACGGTTGATTCCTTTCTTAAACAAACACGAGGGTTCAACATTATTTTGGCCAGATTTAGCTTTAGCTCACTATGCTCATGCGACGTTGAGCTTTCTTGTTGCTAAAATAGTCGACTTTGTCCCAAAAGACATAAATCCACCCAATCTTCCACAGTGCCGTCCCATTGAAAGGTATTGGGCTTTGGTCAAAGCTAAATTGAGGAAAAGTGAGCAGTGTGCAAAGGACGTAAAAGATTTTAGTGCTAAATGGAAAAGAGCGTCCAAAAAGATCACGGATGTAACTGTCACCAACCTTATGAAGGACATTCGAAAGAATTTGAGGAAAGAATGGGAACCCAAATAATTTTTTTTATTTTTTGTAATTGTGAATGAATTTAATAAAAACAGAGTTTTAAAGCAAATAAAAAAAATTTACATGAATTATGAAAATATCTTTTTTTTCACTTTGAAGTTTCCAAATTTTATTAATTTCAGTCCTTATAACAAAAAATTGGAAGAATCTATGAGTTTATGTTTGAATAATCCCATAACGTACGCAAACTCGCGGACTGAGGAGTTCACTGGAATTTCGGCTCGATCAATACGAACGATTATCAAGGAATACGAGGAGAAAGGTGTTATTAAATCACCAAAATGGAAAACTGCATTAGGCGACTTCGACATCACAGCTATTCGGCGAATTATATACAATTTTTAAATTGAGGAAAAAATTATGATTACCTTAAAAATGTTGAGACAACGGGTCCAGGAAGATTTGGAGCTTAACTTAAGCATTATGTCGCTACACAGGATTCTAAGAAGAAATGGATTTTCCTAAATAAAAACGGAGAACAACCGTAAATTTCTGTGCGAAAAAAATGAAGTTAAATTTTTACGAGTGAAATATCTAAGAAAGGTGCAGGAATACAGATCAAAAGGACATGAGATCATTTATTTGGACGATAGCTATATTCACAGCTCACACACAAGACCAAGGGCATAGACATAGAAATTTCTCCAAATGGATGACAGATCAAGTTTTGAATAACATAGAAGAACCTTCAGTTATTGCAATGGACAACGTATCTTATCACCACAGGAAGACAAGCAAATCAATTCTGGTTTCGGAAAATTTGAGATGTTATAAATTTGTGGAGAACGTTTGGCAAATTTTCATTTGGAAGTATAGGCACACTAAAGAATACAGCATTGCGAGAAACTTCTTTTCTTTTTAAGATGTTCATTTGCTGCCGAAGAGAGTTTATTTCAACAATATGCATTTGAGACGTAGCTGAGGCAGCTTCTTCAAGTTTATCCACTCGCGCGACCACGCTGGAAATTGCATTGTTTAAGCTGTCAAAACGTTGAGCCCAACTTTCTTTTATTTCTTCAATTTTGTTGCTGAATTCTGCACACATCTTGTTTATTTCTTCTATGAAACTGCGTTTAATTTTGGTGTAATTGTTAATTTTTGTGGGGACTGGGGGGCCCCATTTATCAGCTTAATACAAGCTTAATCTAACTTAAAAACTAGGTCTAAAAACTTAAGACCTAGGGACCAAGGAAGTGATTTGAGACGTGAAGTGGTCAGGTAGAAATCAAAAAGGGAAAGGTTTGAGTTAACCTTTCGGAGCATGCGGGAGATTGGTTCGCTGGAGCCACAAGAGGTGCGGTGGAATGGACGAGGATAACGCGGATTGCGGGGATTGGTATTGAAGGAAATGGAGTTCAAAATGGATGCGCTGTCGATGGAACCTGAGAACAATCGAAGAATGAAGAGTAGTATTCCTACGTTCTTCTAACGATTTTAATATTGAGAAATTTGAGGCGGTCCTAATAGACAGGCATAATAAAGTCGGGGATTGCATTTACGTGAGAAGGTTATAGATTGGGATTTGGCGATACTAAGTTCTAACCAGTTTTTGAGGCACCAGATTGAAAACGGATCAAGGTCTTCTTGAAGAAAGGCTGAGTCCTGGCGAGAGGAAATAGATTTAAAAAATGTTGTGTCGTCAGCGTAAAGGGAGAGGGAGGAGTGTTCAATGACCCTCTCAACATCGTTGATACTAAGAATGAAGAGAAGAGAGCCAAGATGACTGCCTTGTGGAACTCCAGATGAGGCCAGGAATGGAACAGAAAGGGCGGATCAAAACCGGACACTGTAATATCGGTTTACCAGGTAAGAAGAAACCCATTTTAATAAAAGAGTCCCAAAGCCGAGAGCAGACAATTTGGAGAGGATCAATATTGATGAGAAATCTTATCAAACGCTTTAGTAAAATCAGTTGCGATAAGCAAAAGACACGAATTCAACTAGGTTTGTGGTAGTTGATCTACCTTTTAGAAAATCATGTTGTCGGAGCGAAATAAAAGACTTAAGCTTCAAAGAGTTTGGACATATGAGAGAGTTTAGCAATGGGGCGATAATTGGTACCTTCATGCTTAGATCCCTTTTTGTTTATCGGGATTATAAAAGAGATCTGCCAAATCTGGGGAAATTCTCCCTGTGTAAGGAATAGATGAAAAAAGCAGGAAAGGGGTAGAGGCAGGTTGGAAGAGCATTTTTTAAGAAACACGGCGGGGAGTCCATCTGGGCTAGGTACGAATTCATCCTTAAGATTTTGTAACTTTTCTTCAATAACTGCAGGAGCGAAATTTCGAGTGAGAAAGCGACGAGGGATCTGGTAAGAAGCAGTTGTTGGCAAATGATTGTTTGAAAAATGTAGCAAAAAAGTTGGCATTGCATAGATGACGAATACTTACTTAGATGTTCTTACAAAATTTTCACAGTTAGAGCAGCTTTGTCGTTGTTCACAAGTTTTGATGGTGGCGAAAGAGAATTTGTACTCGAGGGTGTCTTTCTGGATTTCGTTGTGCGTAGTGACACCATATATGGACGACATGACTACTTAGGTTGAGAATAGCAAGACCGCGGAAACGAGCAAACACTTTATATCTTTAGAATTGGAGATGAAAGATCTTAATTTAATGTTCACAAGGACAATAGTTTTGTTTTTACATATATGTATATAAATTTCAGTTTCAAACTCTTAAACTTTATAAAATGTAAACTTTAGACTGGAGCGACTGGATAAGCACGTCTATTCTCTGTGAAAGTACATCACATCTCATGATCACGTACATCACACATTTTATCGATGGTGGACTTTCACGCCTTGAAACCGTACTTGTGTGAACCAACCAGATTGTTCATGAATGGTTTCAGATGCTCACATAATACAGCGGAAAAGCCCTTATAGGCGATGCTCAGAAGTCTAGTTCCTCTATAGTTTTCATAGTCAAAAGGATCTCTCTGTTTGTAGATCGGACAAACGGTGCAAAGATTCCATGTCTCGGGCATGTTGTATGAGCTAATGGATATTGCCACCCAGGTCTTCTCCAGTTGTCTTCAATAGTTAAGCAGGTAGTCAGTCTTTGTTCATTTTTGGAGGCTTCCATTCTGGATTTGTAGCCCATATATGGTCCTTTCATTCTCTGATACAGCATTCGAATGTTATTTCTTCAGTAACATCTCCCATTACTTCGGTCAAGCCCTTCTCGTGCTTTTTCTTTCCGAGAAGCCTGCGCTTTCCCTTCTTTTCTGCTCAAAGACGTTACGAGCAGACTATTACACCAGAACCAGCTTCTCTGATGTAATCGTGATGAGCCAACAATTAAGTGTTTAATGAAAAAATTCGAATCGACTTACTTCATAATGTTTCCGCGCCAGTAAGACAGCGAAATACCAGAGGTGGAGAGAATATTGCTGCTGTTCGCGAAACGCTAAGTCAAGATCACAATCAATCGGATTCGCGTTATTAGCAACAGCTGTGTCTCTATGCTGCAATTTATTAAAAGATTTGGCTATATGTTCATATATAATGGCAATGATCCAAGAACTAAAGCATATCGATTGGGCTCTATTGTAGATGGAAGAAGATTCAAATCAATGACGAGGCATATATTTGGTTAAATGGTCACATCTAGTCAAGCTATCGTTCTGTGCTAACCAATTTTGTTGGGGTAAATTGAAACTAAAAGGCCTGGTGAGTGGAGAGCCTATGTGGTTTCAACAGGACGTTGCCACAATCGATTTGCTGAAGACGAAGTTCGGTGATTGCCTTATCGCCAAAAATGGACGTGTTAATTAGCCGCCCCGCTCATGTGATTTAGCACTTTTAGATTACTTGCTTTGGGCCTACATCAAATCTCTGGTCTATGCCAACTAGCCAGAAACTTAAGACAATTTGGAAGTGAATCTTCAACGTGAAATTAAATTTCGACCGAATTATGCGAAAAAGTCGTGAAAAATTAAGTCTAGTCGACATATTTGAATGATGTTAAACTTCCGCCTGCCAGGTGTATCTAATGTAACACCCCATCTAAAAGATACAGCATTGTTTAAACAATTTTTTTTTTAAACCCTCAAACCGACAAACAACAACTTTCTATTGCCAGAGCACCCTGCACATTTTATTTTTTGTACAGAACGAGTCAAAAAAAAAAAAAAACAATTCCTGTTTGCGCGACGGAATACTCTAACGGTATTGTACCGAATGTATCTTTTCCAATATATATCTGTCCTCACTCCAATCTTATCCCTTACATGGGACAAACTTAGTGCACTCATTCAACACGTGATCGGCAATGACCAATCTGCAGACAGATATTTACAAAATGCCTACCTCAGTAGGCTTAGAATCAACCGAAAAATTCAAATTTCACAAAACATTACCCTTCACCCAAAATTCGTGGAATTGCCTATCGACAGACACTTCGCCACTTCCATTTTCGAGTTGTTTCTCCTTCGAGTTGATTGTGTTGGCGAAATTCTCTGGAATTTCGGACGATTTTACTTTGGTGGAATTTATTGTTTTGCTGAAAATCCCGAAACAGTGGATATTATATCGAGATGAGTATGCGGACGACGGCACACATTCAGGATAGGTATTTTGACAACTACCAGGAGAATGGAACAATCTATCTAAAGAATAAGCGGCTCATATCGACAGGGATTCTGGAGGAGCTCCTTCAACGGGATGGAGAGGTGAAATTTTGTCTTTCAAACACTTTCACCCGAATTCAATTGTTTCTTTTGCTTTTAGATTTATTTGAGTAGAATCCCGGAAACAGTCACTCCAGAACAGGTGGCTTCGATTGCGTCTCTCCTAGGTGAGCTGTATGTGCTTCGCTTCAAAGTGAATTACGCCAGACAGTCACGTGGTTTTGCTTATTTGCAATACACCAATCCTGGGATGAAGTTGTTAGCTGTTGAGAGGTACGTAGTCTAGGTGGTACATCAAGGAGGCAACTTTAAACATGCTTTGCAGACTTCCAGAATTGTTCGATATAAATGGCCTGGGACAAATCCGGGTACGTGAGTCAAGGAACAGCTCCACATTGGTGTTGCGGAATGTATTCAACCTCACGCCGCAGCAAGTGGAAAATGTCCTTCGGGATATTCATACGAATTTTCGACAGATTAAAGTGCGAATCGTAAATGGCAACCAGTTTGAGTATCAAATTATTTTCAGATGCAACGATGATGCTGTGCAGGGCAAAAAAATAATGATCGTCAATATGCACAGCCTTGGACGAACTGCTGAAGTTAACTGGGGTCATAGGTTTTAAATCCAATAAATAAACGAACGAAAAGAGTTGCGGAATGTACTCGTATCTTCAAGTGGAATGTGCCTTTGTTTGTATGGATCAATTTTATTGTACCTATTATGATATTAAAATCGTCCTCGGACTAAAATGAAAAGCTGTGTGTTGTATTGGTTTGCAGCATTATAAGTGAGGCCTTTCGACAGAATACCACTTCCAGTTCTCGAGTTGTTTTCATCAAATATCTGGCTGCATTCAGCGATGTCATGGTTGTGATGAAGACGCGATCGGAGAGCGATTTTGTCAAAAAGGAGTTCAGTTGGTATTCGCATCTGTAACTAGAATTCAGTGAACAGAAGTCATATTCGTACTATGAGCACCTGCGGCATGACAGCGTGACGTACATGCCTGTAATACGTTTTATCAGCATTTCTTGGAATTCCAGGTATTCGCAGAGTTCAACGATGCTGCAGTTCGTTTGCTTATTTCAATGAAGTGCTTTCAAGTCTTATCATCAAGAATTTTCGGTTGGATATTGTCAGCTAGATGGTGTTTTGGATGCTATTGAGAGAAATCTCACCGTCGCAGTGCAGAACTACAAATCCAAGTCGGTTAAACTTACGAGTACCTACACTCTCGGGGCATCTTGGTCTTTCCTGCAAAAGAAAATACGCATCTATAAACATGCAGGCCTTCTTTTGACAATCATCATTTTAAATGTATGCATCTTGATATTCGCAGTAGTCAGTCTAGATACCGCCGCTTTTTCCGTCATTTGTAGAGAGATGATTATTCTGTCAGGACTTGCTAGGATGTAGTAAAGATAGGAGTTCTATTTTTTAAAATATAGAAATACTTCAACTCTGTAGTGATGCGGGAACTAGTTGAAGGTATCTTGCGGCTCCTCATAACCTTCTCCATTGATTGTCGTTTAGAGTTTTCCCTTAACACAAGATCTCATGGTCTCTCTGTATGGGATTGGACTATTTCAGGTATCTCGTGTTCTTTTTTTTTTTCTACAAGTGGACTTTCTGGAGCTGGGCTAATCAATTATTAATGGTTTTAGTCGACCTGGGATAAGGGAGACTGTCAGAGAGTAAATAACATTTGAATTGCATCAGAGTACAATACAAATCCACGAAGGCGCATTACTCTGATATTTTTAAGTCGTAGTCCACCTAAACGATCTGTGCAACAAAATTAGAGTTAGGAGACTATTACAAGATTCACCTGACTAAGATTTCTCTGATTAAGACCTGTTTCCTTACTGCACATGGAACCACTGATGAGTGGTCTTCATTCGAAGTGCATTTCGGACAGTTGTTGGCCCATTGAGATACCACTGGGAGAGCGTGGAACGGCGCCTCTACTATAGGCACTATCGGTAGAATCTTAGAAATTGTTTGGAAAATTTAAAAATGTCAGCAGTCTTTATAGAGCAGCGATAATTCCTTATGAATTATGAAGCAGGACAGTTGCAAAGGAACTGCGTAACAAAATCGTTTTCCTCATCATCTCTGCAGTTGTTACAGGGATCATTGTGAGGAAACATCAATCTTCCAACGTCGGATTATGCAGTGATTTTATTTTTGACTTGGAGATATTAAAGAGCTTTAAGGTGAGAGATGACTCACAATAGTCCCGATCGTTCCATGTATGGCTAACCGTAGCAAGCGCTTGTGAGTTTGTAATCTTTATGGCGTATGAAAAATGTATCTTGATAGGTATTGGCTGGGTGTCTGGTATTTCCGCGGATGTCTGAATGCCTGTAAATCTAACAGGACGTTATTTTGCGAAGTTTGACTAGCTGGCTTATAGATATTGTAGAAGCATTCCCGCTCTGCTTCAAGTACTGCACGACTCCCATCCACTGTGAGTTTATTCTATCTTACCGGTGAGACTTTCTTTAGTCTGGAAAAGGTATATTTGTGTATTGCTCTCGCTTTTTTGTCCTGGGTGTGACTTCTAGGAAGGAACAAGTTCGGCTCCAGGCCTGATCGCTCTTTAGCATATTCTGATTACCCCGATGCTACTTTCCAGCTCCCGTCGTTGAGCTTCTGATCTCCTGCGAATGAAAAAAGTGTGGTTTGCACCGTTTACTTGAGAATCTCTGCATTGGCAGGCTGGATCGATGGAGAAAGGTGTTGAAATATCCGCGTCCGATGAGAAACTGGGTGAAGTAGTAGTCTACTTTGTCGTGTTTCCGTGCATTGCATTTATGCACGTTCTTGATCAGCTTCGCAGTCTATCGTCCTCTGCTTTCTGAGTTCCAACGTTCTTGCCACTGCCGTTTCGTGAGATTCATTATCTCCTCGATTGCCGCTTGTACTCTAATTTATGCCTTTTTGTCGTAAACGTGCTTCCTTTAAGCCGATTGGAAACCGATAAGGGTTACTTATTGGACTGCAAGGACGGCTAGTTCCGACACCGTTCGGAGCCAGCTTGCCACCCGTAGAGCTCGGCATTATTCTTGTTGATGTGCGTCTGCCCAGCCATTTAGAAAAACGGCGGGTGTGATTGACATTAGTAGCCTTCGTTTGCCATCAGCTGCTTAGTGACATTGCGACTTTCGACGCTCGTTTCGATACGGACTTTATCTGTTACCAGACGGTGAGTTTCAACATTGATAGTTATTCCCAAGTATTTCACTGTTTCCTTGCTTATTATAACTTCGGACCCCTCTTGGAAGTTAATGACAGTCGGGATCCTCTTATTGGTCAGAAGGATTCTCTAGGTTTTTTCTGTAGATACTCTAAGACCGTGCTCATCCATCCATGGAATCCCTAGTCTCATACCCTAGTTCAGCTTCATTTGCGCATTCCCTGCGTCTTTTGCCGTAATCAGGAAGACATCATCAAGAGGCATCTCGATGGGAAGTATGCCATCGTATGAGATGTTTCAGAGGTCATGTCCCAGGATCGATCTTTGTACTGATCCGGAGGTGATTTCTTTTCTTCGAGGGTCTTTCGTGGTATCGTTGATCAGCTCCCGGTCTTTTAGATAGTTCTTCAGTATCCGCGAGAGATAAACTGGAAATGTTGAAAGTATATGGAAGGGCATTCAGTATATCACTCCACCTGGTTGGATTGAAGGCATTTCGCACAGAGTTGCCAACAGTACAATTTTGGAGTTATGGTTACCCTGGTGGGCGTTTCGGGCTGCCTTTACTACTTATCCTATAGCTCTGATCGTAGAGTGGCCCTTTCTGAAGTCATATTGTCTCATGCATCTGTGAGTGGTGGTTTCATCATCTTTTCTAGGAGTGTCCCTGCAGTGTCCAACATACAAAGTGGTCTGTACGCAGATGGATAATCCGGATCTACTTTGCCTTTGTTGATCAGTAGCAATCGTTTCGCCATCCGACTCCTGACAGATGTTGTACATGTTTAGCTGTTACTGAACATATTTGGGCAGTCGCTTTCAACACTTCCGTCGGTATTACGTCTGGTCCGGGGGCTTTTCGGTTTTTTTTGCAGGGTTTTTACCGCTAGACTTAACTCTTCTTCGCTGAAAGCTGGGGTCATGTCGGAGGGGCTGGGCGAGTGAGTTGGGAAAAGTATGCCTACTATGTACTCCGTCTTTTCTTCATTTATGGTAGAGCTGATGTTTAGTTTTTGCAACATGTGCTTATAGCCTAGTACCCAGAGGTCACTACCTTCCATATCTGCGTTTTGCTCGTATTGATAGCCTTCTTGAGCTCGGATCTCTTGGTTCTGAATTCCGATAGAATATCTTTCATAGGCTTCCCTTGATGAATGTGCGTCCCAGCTCAAGGAATCTCCTTCGAAGCGCTGCTATCTCCTGCGTCCACCATTACACTGGGTCCCTGTTTCTGTTGGAGTTACTCACTCGGGGTATCGAAGCATCTATGAAAGCCGTATGAGTTGCATCGTGACTTCAGGTTTTGTTTCTGCTGCACCCTCAAGTTGAAGTACAGATCCTTTTCCTTCTTCGATCACAGGAGTGAGAAGCACTTCGTTGAGTCTATTAAGGTTCCACCTCGGAGCCCGTGTTGAATTCCAATTTGGAACTCGTTGGTCCTCTCGGAGGTCGCCTCCTAAGGCAACGTCTCGCAGCCATCGAGATGCATTTGCCTTCCTCGTAAGTCTGTGGTTGGCATCCCCCACTCCTGCGCTCTGGGATTGAAGCCCCCGGCGACCACGATCCTTCGATTTCAGCCATAAAGTCCTCCAAGTCTTCCGGGATTTGCCGGAACTCGTCTATCCTTTGGTTGAGCGTAAGATAGATGCTTATTACCTTGGGTCAGTCGCTTTTCATCCAAACAAAGCTTCTTTGTATGCCTTGGTTTTCGGTGGGGAATTTCCTTGTAACTGCAATTCAGATAGAAGCTGTTCCTAATGAGTCCACAATCGAGTTTGGCTCTTTCTTGTTCTTATATTGTTCGCTGATGAAGATCACATCCGCTCGCAGTTCACTTCTGTTTCTAACCAGCTGACAGCGCAGCCATTCGATTCCTATGAAGTTTTTCTTGAAGTATTCTGATCATTGGAAGTTGCTCTTCTTCACCTTTTCAAGTGCTTCTCTGAACATTTACCTGACCCCGGCACAAGATCCAACGCTGATGAAAGAGTTTTTATATTCGCACATAGGCATCACTTCCGATGATTTCGGCAGTCGACTTTGCTATAATCCCGTTGTCCACAGTTGAAGCACACCTCTTTTCCCGTTCTGTATACACCGCAAGATATTTTATGATAGATACGTGGCATTCCTGCATGCAATCGCTTATAGTGTTCGAATTTACGGATCTATCTAAACTAAGTAACAGCCTGGTGAACAGCTTAAACTTGGAGTTGGTTCTACAGTTTTTTGGGTAGACTGAAAGATTGACGTATGCAGAGGTGATCAGATGGCCAAACGCCTTCGCCTGTCTATCATTCAATTGTGAAAAAGAAGAAGATCCTTTTAAGAACGACGTTACGTTATATGCGAATGTTTCTTTCCGGATTTAGCTAATAGAAGGCTATGCAAAGGCCAAATTCAGCGAGTTCAAAGTCAGTTCATTGTGGAAACCGTTATGCGGCCTTTATTTAACTCTTTCTATTGCTAGATGTTCTCGTATCTTAGTTTAAGGCCAGAGTAAATGATCACCTGTAAGAACTAAGTACTCAGAAGATAATTATGCAGGCAGGACTTTGCTTATTTTCTAGCATAACCACACGGTTATACCATAAGGGAGAATTATTTTAACAACTGTGTGTAGGCTGGTATAATCCCAGTGTATGGGGGCAACTAGAGGGTTTTTGTTTCCTTTTGGGACATTTTCCTTCTACCTCTATTTGATTTCTAAAATAACACCTAAGTATCTGACGCTCTTCAAGAACCTCAACGAGATATAGGATTAATATTGAATCGAGAGATGAATGGTGTTTTGATTTGTGTTGTACTACGTTCCTACTCTGATGTGCATGGATTGGCAATAAGGCCGTGGTTGAATGTCCTAAAGGAGAATATGACTTAAGCATATTCATGAACGCTAGATCTTGCACAAAGTGACGTAATCTGGAAACAACATCACGTCCCATTTCCTACTATTTGGAAAACTGCAGTAGAATTTGTGGTAGTCCGCAATATGTGTTCTTTCTCGATGCCACGATGTACCGACTTTTCCTCGTTTACCGGCAGACCGATCTTCACAGCTTCTGCGTCAATATTTGTGAACGGCTCACAAACAGCATGCTATGTTCTGCATACGATGTCCTTCGCGTACATATTGAATCCAACTCGCCATCTTAAATTCAATGCTTATGAGCTCGAGCACTCGTTAGCTGGCAGAACAAGAATTGGGCCACTTTAGACGATCACGTAAATTAGTAATCATTTGCCAAAACTCGAGATTGATCAAATCCTAAATTTCCACGATGGAACCACCATCTATCGATCGCTTCCCGCATCGCCATATTTACTCGTAGGCACATACGTACACGGTCCATTCCATTCCAGACCACATGGATCAATCGACTGATCACGTGCAAGCACTCTGCAAAATTCCAACCCCTTCCCGCATTGTGATTCATAATGAATTCTCCCTCTTGTTACGGAAAGCGCCATAAACTCTCAATTAGCCTTGATAGTTCCCTCGCCTTCCAGCAATCATTATCAAACCACGGTTCTTTGTATCGTTTTTCATTATTCGTAAATTGGCTGATGATTGGGGACACTTCCTTTACAATCATTTCAATTCTGTTGAATTTTTTTAATTTTGGCGGGGGCTGAGGCCCCCATTTATTGGCTTAATACAAGCTTAATCTAACTTAAAAACTAACAGAAAGACTTAAGAGCTAGTGACCAAGGAAGTGATGGAGGAGATCTTGTTTAAGACGAGGAGTGCTCAGGTGGAAATGAAAAAGGGAGAGGTTCGAGTTGACCCTTCGGAGCATTCGGGAGATAGGTTCGTTGGAGCCATAAGAGGTGCGGTGGACCGGTAGATAGAAGAGACGAGGACAACGTAGATTGCGGGGGTTGGTATTGAAGGAAATTGAGTTCAAAATGGATACACAGTCGATGGAACCTGAGAGAAGACGATGAATGAAAAGAACGTCAGCAATATTCCTACGTTCTTCTAACGAATTCATATTTAGAAGTTTGAGGCGGTCTTGATAGGGAGGTAAGATTAAAGGGTCGTTCCATGGCAGGCCACGGAGGGCAAATCGGAGGAATCGACGTTGAATACCCTCGATTCGGGAAACATGAACCCGGTGAAAGGGGGACCAAGCTTGACTGGCATACTCAAGCAGGGGGCGAACAAAGGTAATATAGAGAGATCTGGTTACATACGGGTTGGAAAATTCCTTGGACCACCGTTTAATAAATCCAAGTGATGAGTTGGCTTTGAGGATCATCTTATCGATATGCGAACGGAAATTAAGCTCACTGTCGAATAATATGCCAAGGTCTTGAAAAGACTGAACCAGGGGAATTGGTTGACCATGGAGAAAATAAAGTCGGGGAGGAGACGGGTTGCATTTACGTGAGAAGGTTATAAATTGACATTTGGCTATATTAAGTTCCAGGCAGTTTTTGAGGCACCAGATTGAAAACCGATCAAGGTCTTCTTGAAGAAGGGCAGAGTCCTGGGGAGAGGAAATAGATTTAAAAAATTTTGTGTCGTCAGCGTAAAGGGAGAGGGAGGAGTGCTTAATGACACTCTCAACATCGTTGATAGTAAGAATGAAGAGAAGAGGGCCAAGATGACTGCCTTGTGGAACTCCAGATGAGGCCAGGAATGGAACAGAAAGGGCGGATCTAAACCGAACACTATAATATCGGTTTACCAGGTAAGAAGAAATCCATTTTAAAAAGAGCGGCTCAAAGCCGAGAGCAGACAATTTGAAAAGGATCAATTTATGAGATATCTTATCAAATGCTTTAGTGAAATCTGTTGCGATAACATCGATTTCTTTGCCATTTTCTAAGGCTGAGAGTGCAAAAGACACGAATTCAACTAGATTTGTGGTAGTTGATCTACCTTTTAGAAAACCATGTTGTCGGGGTGAAATAAAAGGCTTGCGTTTGAAGCCTAACGCTTCGTATAAAATGCTTTCAAAGAGTTTGGGTATATGAGAGAGTTTAGCAATGGGACGATAATTGGTAACTTCATGCTTAGATCCCTTTTTGTGTATCAAGATTATAAAAGAGGTCTTCCAAATCTGGGGAAATTCACCCTGTGTAAGCGATAGACGAAAAACGTAGGAAAGGGGTAGAGACAAGTTGGAAGAGCATTTCTTAAGAAACATGGTGGGGAGTCCGTCTGGGCCAGGTACAAATTTATCCTTAAGATTTTGTAACTTTTCTTCAATAACTGCAGGATCGAAATTTTGAGTGAGAAAGGGACCAATAGAGAAATTTGGTAGATCATTGAAGTAAGAGGGATCTGGTACGAAGGAGTTGTTGGCAAATGATTGCTTGAAAAATGTAGCAAAAAAGTTGGCGATGGTAGGAGGATCACATGAAGTTTTGGTTTCGAAAGCGAGGGAGGAAGGATAACCATCAGTCTTACTTTTGCAATTGAAAAATTGAAAAAAGGACTTGGGGTCATTTATGAGATTGGTTTGCGCACTATTCAGGTAGCGCTGATAGAGAGATTTATAGAGTTCAATGAAATGAAGATATGTACCTAGATAATTTGAATAGTCGGAAGAAGAGTGGGTGCGAAGGAATACCGTCCATAACTTGTTTCTTTTGTTTCGTAGAGAGCGAAGTCTACGATTATAACAAGGAGGGGATGTAGAAGAAGTTTTATGGCGGTAATATGGCACACAAAGGGAGATGGATTTGAATATTTCTCTGTAAAAAATGGAGAGGGCATCAACCAGAGATAGATTGGTAAACTCAAAAGTAGCACTGCTTAGATAGGTATTAATTTTACGGAAATTAGCTTTGTGAAAATTGTAAGAAAATAGAACTGCGGGGGGAGGCGACTGAAGGGGAGAGTTGTGGAAAAATGAGAGAAGAAGTGGAGGATGAAAGTTATCAATAGTTGAAAGAGATAGGGGACAACACGATACTGAGGAGTTGATGGGATCAGTTGTGAATATAAGGTCTAATTGCCTTTCCATATAGTTGGAAACGCCACTGACTTGGCATAGACTAGAGTCTGTTAGCCGATCTAAGAATAGGCATTCCTTAGTAGAAATGGGATTGGAAGCGATGAAAAAAGATAGGTCTTCAGATGGAGTCCACTTCAGCTGAGGCAGATTAAAATCGCCGAAGATAATGATATCATCAAGCGATTCTGATAAGTCGATCAAATTGTCAATTGCTGCAATAGCAAGTTGGTAGGATTCGATAGGTTGCGCCGGAATAATGTAACAACACATAACGTACAAGCATCTACAAGTGAGGGTTATTTTAACCGACACAAAGTCGAGCTTAGGAGAGGATGATGTTGCAACGAGAGAGGAGTCCAAGCTGTTGTGAATAGCCAGTAGGACACCTCGACAAGGGGATTCAATCAAGGGGGGTGCGCGATCATCATCCCGAAAAACATTAAAAGAAGGAGGGAATAACTCCTGGTTTTTTATGTTGGGGATAAGATTAGTTTCGGTGAGAGCATAGATATCAAATGGGAGAGCATGAGATTGGCGGAAAACAGCGTGGGTTTTAGAGCGGAGTCCTCTTACGTTCTGGTAATAGAAGGTGAGAGGGAGGTTTTTGCATGACTTTTTAGGGTTGAAAAAATTTATCATGGTCAAGGCGACTGCGTTGGAGGTGTGATACTCTTTTAGAATGTACATAGTGGCGAAGAGCGGCAAGATCGTCTGCAACTTTTTGGGGGGGCGTATTGAAAATCTCGTGATACTTTATATAAAGTTTCCTGAGACTGGTAACGTCTGTAGGGAGGCCTTCCTGCTGGATAGAAACCATGACGCTTGTTTTTGTTTTACCCTCGTAGCACACCGAGTCGGATTTATCGTGCAGATAGGCGAGATATAGACGTATATTCTCATATATCTTTTTATCTCTAAGCCTAGAGAGCGCATAGCGACATTCGGTGGTATCGCTAGTTTGCTGCGTTAATTTAACAGTGGGTGGCGAAAGGGGGTCAATAGAAGAGGGAGTGGTTAATGAGTTTGGTGTCGCAACTGCTGGTTTTTCTGAAATAGGGTTTAAAATGTGAGAATTGATGAAATTGGGATACTTAGCTCCAGTTCTGAGGTCGAAATTAGGGATAGGCGTGTGTGTTAGGGGTTGAATGGTGGGAGTTTGACTGGAGTTTGAGTTGTAGGGGTTAAGTCGAAAGAGACACGTTGACGTTGGGGCTTGATTTGAGGCGGAATAGGGGGAGTTGGAGTTTGGGTGGGCGGCTTAAAATTAGGAAAAATTGTTGTTTTAAAATTCCAATTGGAGCTGGGTTTGTTGTGGGAAGAGGAGGTGGGTTTTGGCAAATTAGATTTATTTACTAACTTATTTGTTGGCTTAGGTATAACGGACTGCTTCTTGGGCGTATTTTCCAACCATTTGCAGACACGCATCTTTCCAAGATTGAAATTGTTGCTGGCAGGATTATGGAATAACCATTCGTACTTGGTTGGAAGATTGAGCTTGAAGCTGCGATTGCTTCTGTGGTGAGATGTAGGAAGCAAATTGCAGTGGCTAATGGTAATGCCATATTTCTTTTCGAAGAAATTTGTGATCCAATTAACATCAGCATTTGGGGGGGCGCCTTTGATAAGAAGCGTGGTGGCCAATTGATTCTTTGAAGCAAGCTTATCAAGTCTACGTTGCCATTCGGAAGGTGTCCAAGTTGAATTAAAATGACTGATAAGCTTCCGTGGGGCAGCGATTGGAGGAGCTGACATAGAAATATTTTCTGCTGTTAAGTTGGAAGAAACTTCGCAAGAATCAGTGGGTTGAACCGTCCGCAGATGACTTATATGTGGGGGCGAGCGTGAATCCACTTCAGGTTCCATTAATTCAGCCATAAGTGATGTATTGTAGGGAACATTCTGGTGAGGCTGCGGCAAGTTTTGTGTATCAACGATTTTGCTGTTTATTGTTGCGATGTGATGTTCAATATCGCATACGAGGGATCGAGTCGCAGTAAGTTCGTCGCCGACATCGTTCACTTTATCGAAGATAATGGGATCCCAGTGTTTGGGAGAGAATTGTTTGTGTGACGAGGACTGAAAATGAATGTCTATGTCGTCACGCAGGGAGTTTATCATCTCGCAGGTTTTTTGGTTGGAGATAACCTGCGCAGAACACATACCTTTAATGTCAATCAACACTTTATCGGGGTGACGTAAGAGAGTTTCTTCATTCCTGGATCTCCCGGAGTCTAACTCGATAAGACCAGCAATTTGTTTGTCCATGTGCTTTACTTTTGATTTTATTACATCGGCTGAGTTCTGCACTGAGTTACGTAACTCTTCAACACTTTTAACACTGTTTTCTATTACCGAAATTTTATCCGTAATCTTTTTGGCGAGTGCGTCCTGGTAGGAGTCATTTGAATCACTTAGGCATTTTATTGCCAAAAGCACGTGTGAAAGTGAGATACTCTTACACTCATCACAGAAGAAATGCCCTTGCAAGCTACCCAGTCAGCATTGCTGTCATTGATTGAACGATTGGCAATTCCGCAAGACATATTCAAATTGGTTGTGTAGGTCAGTGAGGGTATAGATATAGGTCGAGTTATTTTTTTTTTTTTTGTAGATAGGGGCTTTTATTTGCACTGAAATCTGCCAGTAGACAAAAAAAAAATAATGAATTCGAGCACTGGGGGTTATTAACCGGAAAATGCAATTTAACGAGATTTATAACTGAAAATTGAACAGGTGAATAGGGAGAACAAGAAAAACACGTCTAACTGGTTTGAGTCGCAATGAAGTTACATGAAGTCCACATGTAACTGGCTTTGTAGTTTCTCATCCAATTGTCTTCTATGTACGAGGAGGAGTGGAGGAGTTCTATTGGGATATTTTTGATTACCCTCCCTACAGTCCTGATTTGGCACCAAGTGATTATCACCTATTCCCAAAATTGAAATGTGAATCAATGCCTCAACGCACTGGCGTTGTTACGTTACGTTACGCTCGTCCCACGTTACCAAAAATGTACAGATTTAAACGGAGACTATGTGGAAAAATAATTTAGATGTTAATAAAACTATTTTGTGCAAAAAATTAATGCTTTTGGTTTTTTTAAAAAATATTTTTCACTTCGGAGGTTGAACTTGGAATAGCCCTCGTATATGAGGATACATTAGAATTGATCTATATATGCCTCGGTAGGAGATTCTTGTGTCTTGGACCCAGATTATCAGTTACCATCAGCTCAAAGGTTACAGAAATCGGCAGGTAATTTGAATATGGAACGACCGTAAACTTCCCCGGTCCTCTCACAAATGTGAACTCTTCATATTTGTCTTTCAAACTTTTGGTACCATTTGCGTTACAAGTTTGATCTTTAGAGACCGGATTACACTCCTTACCTTGCTCAGGTTCTGGCCGAAAACATACCTGGGCGCCGGGAAGGTCGATTTCATACTTTTTTAGCAACAGGAGCTTTCCTCTCATAGATTTTCTGTGGCCCATGATATGATTATCGAAGGAATAAAGATTTAGAAGTCCGCGTACTAGTGAGTGCCCCATGCAGCCCTTCTGGAGCCTGATAAAAGTGGCAGTGACGTATTTATGAATAAACATGTTCCATCAGATAACTAACGCATATAACTAAAGCCTTGCCGAAAGGTCGTTTACAGTGTCAGGAAGCTGACAGCGTCTTAAAAGTTATCAACGTGACTTGTTTAGTTCAAAATGGTTTGGTATTTCGGATCACACCCTCTTATTAGCTTCGTTGGGAAAACGGATGGTGGTATGTTTCAGCTCAGATAAGTCAGCTTCCTCCTTCTCGTTAAAAGAACAAACCCAGTTTTGAGAAGATTGGCTGACAGCCTATTTCTAGTACGCCACCCGTCTAACATCATTCAAATATCGTCCATAAAGCCGCTTGCGCGATGGAACACGCTGGGCCCAATTTTCCGTGGCTCATAATGCCGTCGATATTCTAGCAATATCGCGTTGAATGATCGCCTTCTAGTCTACAGCTTCTTGCTTGTTAGTTGTTAGCATAGACCAGGGACTTAATGCAGTCCCCAAATACATACAATAGACAGTCTAAAAGAGATGAATCGCAAAAGCGGGCTGGTCAATTGGCGGCCGTTTCTAGCGTAAATATCACCGAACTTCCGAATCTTCTTCCATCTTCAATAGAGTTTAATCAGACAAAGTTCTAATTGCACAATAGCTATATGGCTGTAGCTCTTGGACAAGAGCGTTCAAGAGATATGCAGTTCTTGAGAACGCCGTTTTTCTGACCGACTCGCTTATAGCCGCAATATTCTCTTCACGTATAGCGTTTCTATGTATCACTGGCACGGAAACATTATGGAGTGAATGAATCGACTCAAATTTGTTCACTAAATATCCAATTGTTCGCCTATCGGCATGATTATACGGGTCGTCAATTATCGTCGTTTCGATAAAAAATTTGGATGATTTGTAAACGCTTGTGAAGTGAACTAAACGTATGTTGGTGATAGATGACGCGATTTACTCATATTTTGGTTGCATTGCCGGCAGTAAACGGCATATCAGTTTAGACATGTTGATTAACCTGACAATGCAGCTGACTGCCCTACTATTTCGGACCACCTACAAATGGCAACACGTGTGTATAAAGAAGAAAAAAGAAATCGTTTGGTGAAAAAGGAACACGCAACAAACAAAAATTATCCACTCGATACAATTTTATTGCCGCAATCACTCGTATGCCTTTCTGGACAATTGGTGGATAGATGTGATAATTTACAACATTTTGGAATTATTGTCTGCACCAAAGGACATGAGTAAGAAAGTAGAAATACACCCTACGAGAACCCTTAAGCCTGTATATTCTCTAAGATCTAACAAGGGTTCTGTTCATATTCTTGCAAAACACGTCCTTGTTTCCTCTAACTTCTGAAAAACTCAGATTTTCTTAAGTCTTCTTGATGGAATATTTAAAATACGCATTTGCTATTGAAAATCAGTGTATACAGGTGTTTCTTGTCCGGAAGCAGCTAACATTATCCTCGACGATAATTTCAACATTGTCAACATTGTATGTATAGCATCACATCGTTCTAAAACTCAAATTGCACCCGTTCCACTTATGGCCATCAAGTGATCTTCCAACATCTTGGCAACTTAATTAGGATCAATAACTTCCATCATTCCACGCAAAAATTTCAAACAATTGGTCAAGTGCCTTAATGACTCATGACATCAAAATTACACGCACTTGGCATACTAATGACGGCGTATTCGTATCTACATTCTATAGTTCTTCATTCATACACTTATACCGTATAAGGGCAACCGAACTAAGGCTAATCTGAATTTCATGTCACGTATGGTGCTTAGTATAAAAATAAACGAAACTCATGACAAGCTATGCATAACTCAGCAAAACTTCTTCGAGTAACCACCAATAAACTCAAAACAATCCATCCAATATGTTCAAATATGTAAGTTACGAGTATTTTAGATAAGTCCACATACGAGTAGATATTATTTAAGAGATCAATTTGTAAAACAGGATACCTGACAGTTGGCTTTTATCCTTTCAGATTGCTGTTGTCTTCGCTGTTATTGAATGTGTTGCTGCGAAGCCAGGAATTTTAGCTCCACTCGCGTACTCTGCTCCACTGGTGGCTGCTCCTGGAGTTGTCACTGCCACAAGTAGTCAAGTTGTCGCAAGAAACTTCAATGGTATTGCTGCTGCTCCAGTAGTTGCCGCTCCATTAGCAGCTAGGTATGTTGCTTCACCTTTAGCCGCTGCTCCAGTTGTTGCCGCTCCATTGGCAGCTAGATACGCCGCATCACCTTTCGCCTCTGCTCCAGTTGTTGCCTCTCCGTTAGCTGCTAGGTACGTCGCTTCACCTTTAGCCGCTGCTCCAGTTGTTGGCGCTCCATTGACAGCTGGGTACGTCGCTTTACCTTTCGCCGCTGCTCCAGTTGTTGCCTCTCCATTGGCAGCTAGATATGTCGCCTCACCTTTCGCTGCCCCATTGGCAGCTGCTCCTTTGGCTGCTAGATATGCCACTTCACCTTTGAGTTATGCGGCTCCAGCTCCAGTTCTGTTGTAAGAACTTTGCCTATGATGTGATAACTAATAAATGAACTGAAATGTAACTTAAAGAACTCGTGCATCATTTGTTTGGCTATTAGGTCTGAGTGAGAACGAAAATTTCAACAGCTTCCCATAGGTTAGGTTAAACAGGGGTATGATCTTCCGAGATTTGGGTTGTCAGCTGTTTGCCAGCTTTAGGTATAAAAACCACCTTAACTTCTCTCCAAGCTATTGGTATGCACCCTATTTTTAGACTGTGTCTAAGAATTTCCATAATTTTTTGGATTGCTACCTCCGGTGCTTTCTGTAACATAATCGGTAGAATACCATCCGGACCTGGAGATTTGCACGACTTAAAGGACTGAATTGCCCTGCGTAATTTTTTCCTTTTAATAAGAACACCTATTTCCTCTTCGGAGAGAGAGGGATCAATTTTCTCAGGGTGTCGTAGCATGCCAGGGTCATCTGATGCTGTGGATTCCGACACGGGTTCCCACCAGGGTTGCCATAACCTTTTGGCTACTTTCAGCCCAGGTTCATCATTTTTCCTGAAGTAGCTAACAATGCTCGCTTCCTTTGAAAGCATTTTGAGTAACCTCGAAACCTCGCCTGTTACCGCGATACATTCGCAATTCTTCCGGGTTGAAGCCCTTTCTGACTTGAATTGTTTCTTACATTTGTAATACTCATTGTACTGTCCATTCTGAAAAGTTTCGCCCTATTCCCTTTCCTTTTTCAGCCTATCTCCTTATTTCACCATTTTGGTAGAGCCCTTTTAGGTGTTCTGTTAGCCGGGCAAGCTTTCTCGAATGCCATTGTTAGTGCCTTATTAATATTTTCTACCGCCCTATCTAAGTTAACAATATTATCGCAGCTGATTGATTGGGGATCCACTTCTGCATACTTGACCCATTCAGTCTTCCCAGGATTTCTTTGAAAACTACATATCCTGTTCTAAAAGATGAACTTCATCGATGCTTCGTCGACTACTCTCCATTCCTTTATTCTCTAATTCTTCTGCATTTGAAGCAAGGGCGATATCTAGCACCGCCTATTTTTCACCACGAAGGTGGGTTGCAAATATTGAGATTGGAAGATAAAATAAAATCATGCAAACACACACCTCTTGGGTTGATAGCACCGCTTCCACATCGTGTATGATGGGGGTTTGCGTCACAGTCCAGTACCAGCATCCAATTTTTCTGCCTTGCCAAGTCCTTTAACTTCTCCGACATCACTACCTCGACAGGCCGTTGCTGCCTTATTGTGGAGCAGGTTTATCTCCAGCCCTTCCACCATCTTGGGGGTGTTCTTTCTCATCCTTGCCTTGGGTCGATGGCTTGACCATCAACCTTCCTATGCTGTACCTTACACTACCTCGCTTTTTCTTAAGCAGCCCCTGTTAAGGGACAGCAGAAAATGCTGCCCGTACTGCCTTCTAGGCTCCGTCTTAAGGACTCTCCATGTATCGGATTTAGTTCCCGATTCTGCATATGGAGTAGTCCCAGGAGCTTCTCAGGGTACGCGTAGGGACACGGAGCCCAAACCCCTGCTATCGACAGAGTTTACTTTGCCAAATCTGCCACCGCTGTGCATTTTAGCTTGATGCTTTCCCAAGCATGCATACTACCAAAACAAAGTGGCTGAGGAAGTCCACAGAAGCTTATTCCCACAAGCTACAACCTTGAGTCCGCCTTCCCAAGCAGCGCCATCGAATTGAAGTTCCCCGTTTCCTGTGCTGGATAATTCCTTCCACAGGACGTCTTGGAACTTCTCCTCGACGTTTTTCCACTAGTCGAATGTCAGACGACCGCAAGGCTCCAGCTCGTCAATCACGGCACCGAGGAGCTGGTCTTTCGGGTCACATTCAGCTTTTCTGCATCGTCCGGTTAAACGACGTCGTCGGGTCTGGCTCTCATGCTGCTAAAACTTTCCTTCTTTCCAGGCTCTCTTTTCATTTCGTCGAGTAGGAGGTAGAGGACGCTAGATCGACTTCCACTCCCGCCTTTGCAGCAGCATCTTCCTTGCTTGGCGCCTGTTGGGTAAGCGATTTCTTAGCCAGGATTGCCCTCGCTCTCTCAAAGGCGGCTTTTCCCCATTCGCTTAGGTTGCTGGGATCACAGACTTCATATTTTGATACCTTACGCCTAGCGTTTCGTAAAAAACCCCTTGCCCTTTGGTGTGCGTTCTTCGCATTCTCAGCTGCGGTGATAGAGGCGGCAGTCACATCCGCTGCGCCAACTGCTCCCACCTTTTCCACCACCGCAGCTTTGCCCTTATTTCTTTGCCTTTGGAGGTAGCTTCGGCAGCGGATGTGCCAGATGCCTTGGCTACCCCTTCAACCGAGGTCCTGCCCTGTGCATCACAGGTGTGAGCACCAGCCTGCTCACCGGTGAAATCACTCTCCATTGCCCCTACCAGGGGGAAGATGGATGAAGTCGAGACTTCGCCTTCACTCACCTCTAACTCTTCCTGGACAGGGATTGTCTGTCTTGTGTTTTTTATTTCGTCTTTTTTTTTTTTGCGTGCGGTTTTTTTTAAAAATTTCAACGTTTATTTATGAAAAACATGTACAATAGTATTTTTCAAAGTATTGCCCATCTGAAGCTATGACTTTTTACCATCTTTCTGGCAATTTGTGGATCCCATCCCAAAAGATCTGCCCCGGCTTGGCAGCCAAGAATGAATCAAGCCAATTTTTGATATTCTGCTCTGATGTGAACCGTATTTCAGTGATGGCGTTCTGCATCGACCGGAACAAATGGTATTCAGAAGGGGCAAGGTCTGGGCTATAAGGCGGATGGGGTAAGACTTCCCATCCACTGTTTTCCAAATAGTTCTTAACCGGAATAGCAACGTTAGGCCGAGCGTTGTCATGATGGAAAATTATTGCCTTATGTCTGGTCGCATATACCGGGCGTTTTTCGGCCACTGCTCTCTTCAAACGGATTAACTGTGTTCGGTAGCGTTGTCTATTGATGGTTTCACCCGGTTTTAGCAGCTCATAATACCCATCTGATCCCACCAAATACAGAGCATTACCTTCGCGCCATGGATATCCGGCTTTGCCGTTGATTTGGCTGGTTGGCCGGGTTTCACATATGAGTTTTTGCGCTTACGGGGTTGTCGTAATGGATCCATTTTTCCATTTTTCATCACCAGTAACAATCCGATGCAAAAATGACTTCCTTTTGTGGCATTCCAGCAGCATTTCGGACATGCAAAACCGCCTTTCGACGTCTCTCGGCTTGAGTTCATGTGGAACCCAATTTCCTTGCTTTTGAATATATCCAGCTGCTTTTAAACGTCTGGAAATGGCTGCTTGAGTGACATCCAAAGATTCTGCGAGCTCTTCTTGTGTTCGGCAACAATCTTCATAGAGTAATGCTTCCATTCCAGTTCTTCATCTTCAAACTTTTTTGGCTGCCCAGGACGTTCATCGTCTTCCAAGCCAAAATCACCACTTTTAAATCGTGCAAACCACTTTTGGCACGTTCGCTCAGCTAGCGCATGTTCTTCGGCAGCAGTTTTCTTCATATTAAAGTAATGAAGAAGAACTCCCCGCAAAAACACTTTTTTAGGCACAAAGTTCGACAGATTTGAGTGAAAAAAAATTATTGTTGTGTACGCTTCAAATGAATGAAATATACTGAAATGGCGTACAATGACAGTAGCTTTCCAACGCATGTTCCAATGGAATTAAGTTATATACCTAATATTTAAAATTTTCTTTGATTCCCACTAGTAGGGCCGGAAATAAAATACCTGGGTAAGGCGAAGTATAACAGGCCCGCGCCAAGGCGCCTCAGAGAGCTCGTTTTGACCCTAAACCTTGCATCCTTCGGCATGGTTTGGTGTATGCTCACACCACAACTGGAATCATGATTGGCAGTTCTTAGTTCGCCATTTCTCAGCCGACCGCAGTCGGTTGAGTTTTTGCGACTCAAAAAGACGCTCGCGTCAAAGTGCCTACCACGTGGAGGAGAGATTTGATTAAAGCTAATTTAATTACATTTAGCGAACAATCATTTTGATCAGCTTTTCTACTAAGGTAAATTGACTTTGCAGGCTTAGACATAAGACATAACCAAAATGTTTGGTTCATGTACAATACAAGTGATTGTGAAAACTATTCCGCGTCGTTTTAAAGTGTTCATTACAATGCCAAAGGGAGGACGGCGATCTACTTAATGTGTGAACCGCACTGATGACCGGCGTGCGACGGATAATGAAATTAGTCGTATTGGCATGTCCCAATTATGTTCAGGAGCGACTGAAGATGAATCCCAAGCGCATATATGTAGAATTCAGCAAATTCATACACATCAAACACAACGTCAGTGAGCACAACACAACGAACATGACCGATTACGCCGACGCGGTGCTGCTATAAACTTGGAACAAGCGACATTCCATTACGATTCGGAAATCGATTACAGTGCGGACAGATCAGTAACGAACGGAGAAATGCCAACCATTTGTCCACATTATTTTGCGCAGGCGGGAAAGTGAAATTGTCACAATTGGTTCCTCCACCAGAGCCATTACGCTCATTGGTTTCTGGAACAGGAAGTGATTCTACCCATTTTCTGGCCCACGTCCAAATGTATGGTACAACAGTTGCTTCCAAATGACGTCGTTTGGAGCAACGCATATTGTGCGGAAGAGTTTCATGCCCACTTTCAAGGTAATTACAACACAATCCTCTTTTGCATCAGAAAACACATTGAATCCATTCAACACAGTCAATTTCAAACCGCCATTGGAGATTCCAGAGCAAATATATCATTTAGTTGGAGTCTTGTTGCCAACACTGGATGCGGACCATCAATTCTTACAAATTTATGTCATGGGCAATTCGGATGCTGAAGTTAATCAGCGTTGTGCGCATAATCCGACAACGGAGCGAGCCATTGTAGGAGAATTGCAAACGCTGGACTTCAGATCGCAGGCATCACTTAGGTTTATACCATCTCCACTTGAGTCTTCCGTCGGCCCGTTACATTATATACTCGTAATGGTGATCTTTCTTTCTCCACTCTGATTTCGGCTCAGTGCACGGTGTATGGTTCCTTCGGGGTAGTTATGAAGGGTGACCAGATAAGAACGGTAGGAAAAAAAAATTAAAGAAAACAACAACAACATTTTGAGGCTACGTTCATGCGATTATGTGTCGAATAGCACATCACTCAAATAGCTACCTCGGCTTCGCTGGCAGTGTTTCCAGCGGTCGGTCCAATTTTTGATGACTGGGTTCAATGTGTGCGGCGTTATTTCGGCAACACCGTGTTGACTGTTAGCATCTAGCTCATCCAAAGTGGTTGGCTTGTTAGAGTGGACTAAGGCTTGACGTAGCCTACGAGAAAATAATCGAGTGGTGTCAAACCGCATGATCAAGGCGGCCAATTGATGAACGCTCGCCGTGAGATGACCCAATAGCCAAATTTCCCTACATAAATCAAGGGTTACGTCGTTTGAAGCGCCGTTTTGTTGGAACCGCAGCTTGGATGTTGTCGACCTCTTACCGCAGAAAATCGGTTAATATGGCTCTATACCTGAGACTATTGACGGTAACGGTGTCTCCTCCTCATTTCGAAATAAATAAGTTTCGATAATGCCGCCATTCCATAAATAGCACCAAACAGTCAATCTTTGAATGCATTGATGCTTGGCCGAGCTCCAATAACGGCAATTATGCTTACTGACATAGCCGCTGAACCAAAAATGGGCCTCGTCCGAGAAGATGATTTTTTGGCCAAAATCCGAATCTCCGGCCAACATTTCCAGAGCCCAATTATCGACCTCACGGCGTTGTCTATGGCCGTCCGACCTCAATTCTTGCATCAGCACAACCTTATACGGATGTACGCCCAAATCCAACCGTAAAATAGGCCGAGTTGACCCTCTGGAGATGCCCAACTCAGCTGATCAGCGCCGAATTGACATTTCTGTGTCTTCTTCGACACTGGCCGTTAAGACGGCTATGTTTTCTTCATTTCGCACCAATCTCTGTCCGGTTGGTGGTTTAAGATCCAAAAGAGTGTACTCACGCTCAAACTTTGATGATGGCCGACCTTACGACGAAAATCACGTTGCGTATTTACATTTGAATCGGAATTTCGACAATTTTTTAATAATTTCCGAACGTTCGGCAAGCGTAAACCGATGCATGATGAAATGGCAAACCTTACTGAAAATTCGGACAGCTCGATATCCTTTGTAACTTTGACAGCTCCTGAAACATAACAATTGGAATAACTATCACTGCTATCTGGTCACCCTATATAAGCAATATTGGCATGCAAGATTCACCGCCCGCCTTATGAACCATCTCTTTTCTCTTATGAATCTGGAGTTCTGATGACTTTTATTTCATAAGTCCAAAGGGGTCTTCATGCTCTAAAAGCCAATCGCTTTTCGTATGTAATAGCCAAAGGTCATAAGAGATGAATCGGAGATGTTATTGAGCCTTGGAGAAATTTGTTTTTAACAGTTGACTAGTTGAGATACAACCAACTAACACCTGTGAGATTTTATCTCATCTAAATTTGTACATTTATGCAGCCAAGCTTTAGTTACCGCAGACAAAAGCTACGAAACGTACGAAAAATTACATAAATTCATCGTATCGTCAATTTATTTTTCATATGATTCGGTACGTCCACACTATAAAAGACCGTAGCTGAACACATTGAATACTGTGATTCCAGGAAGATGCGACGGACTATCTGCAGCGATCCAGAATATTTTTTGGGGTCGTAGCAGGTGCAACGTGATGGATTTCATACTATCTAACCTTGTTTTCAACAACTTTGGCTCTCAGCCAACTTTGTTACAAAAGTAAGACTGCACGTAATCGACTTAGCGCTAAGTAAATTGCCGATTGGAAAGCACTTTCGGTGGTCTTCATGTCAGAAAATAGGTACATCGAATCCAGAATCCGAATCCAGAATCGAATGCGAAGTCTCGGCCCTCTTGAAGAGCACGTAATTTCAGGTGGAGTTTGGCAAGTCCTCTTGCTAAATTCAGGACAAAATAAAAGCTAGAGGAAGATGTTCGGAACCTGAATGGTAGCCTCACCAAGTATTTCCAACTGACATGACAAGCCGGGAAACAGTCACACAGTTCGCGTATTACTTGGTGGAAAGCTGATGTAAAAAACTCGAATACTTCTAAACAAACCACTTAATACCAATTTGAAGGTAGACAGGAATCTACGGCAAGAAGAATATAAGAAGCTTATTCATATTTTAAAGAGTGCCTCATATAAAGAGTTTTGAAAACAGATCGAACCAGTTGGTGAAACCAGCACAGGTTAGTGAAAGTCTTCAAAAGGAGGAAATCAGCCAGCTCCCATAGACGAAGCTGCAAGTGAGCTGAGTAACACAACATGCCATATCTGTTATCTGTCATCGGTTATGAAGAAGACAGATGAAGCCATGAAACACGCAGTTGTTACGCTACAAAAAGATATAGATCAGCTGCTGGCAATTCTGAAGAGAGTCTTCATTGCTAGCCTGACACGAAACCCAGAAAGGACAGAAAAGATGACTACTGTTCGCCAAGGGCTTCATTCATGTTGAAGACAGATGTCTCTAGTGTTTTACGTAGGTAGCTGTCGTGAGGGCTTAAGCCTACGGTGCGTCTTCGCACAAGATATCAAAACAATGCGTGGATAAGCGACCTTCGGGTAGTACAAGTACTACCACCAGTACCAGATTCGAAGTCGTGTGTGAGGCACGAACTTCCCCTTTGGTGAAGGGTCGATGCCTATCTAATACCTCAGCCATTCTGTGGGTCATGGCACTCGGTTGCAATGCAACTCCACATCGATCAGACCAATTGGTTCCATAGCAATCCCATGGTTTAGCACAGGTCGTGCACATATGCTAAGCCATGAGATGTCCAAGCACCATTAGTTCTGTTCTCCCCGCGATTTTGGGTATAAACCTACAGCCACCACTATACTCCCACAAGGGGGCCAACTCCTAGGTCAGGCCGGAACCATAGTTCCGGGGGCTCCTGACTTCCAGATGGTACCAGAATATAGCTTTCGGTGGAGCTTCGCAACCTTGAGGTTACTTCCAGTTGGGCACCTCACTGCCCAGGACTGGCGGCCTTTCAACAATTTGGACAATGAATTTATGATCTACCCGCTAGCTGCCTACTGCGTCTTCTATAAAATACCTCTTTTGCAAAACTACGGGTTCTTTCGAACCATACGGTATCCGTGATAATTCCACTGACATCGTAGGTCTCACCATTAAAGGTGATGCCCATAGCTTGCAAGTTCCTTATGTCAGCGTAATTGGGACACTCACATAGGACATGAAGCCAGTCCTCATAAGTGGCTCCACATGAGCAGCTCGCAACCCCGCTAAGCCCCCTCTTATGCAAGAATGCATTAAGAGAGCCTTGCCCGGTCAACAAAAAGCCCAGGCTGAGGTTAAAATTCCGTTCAGGAAAAATTCTCATGGTTAGCACATCCCTTAGGAAGCCGTAAGTAACCCTGCCATTTTCGCTAGCATCCCATCTAGATTGCCATCTAGATAGAACACACGCGTGTAGCAAGGTTTTACGCTGCTTCAGGGATAGGCCATCCACTTCTTCCGGGGAAACCCAATCGCGCCCATTTAGAGGGAGACCTTTTCTGATCTCCAAGCAACACTTGCATTGCCTCTGTGGAGACAGTGTGGCAAACCGGTAAACATCCAAGCAATGCGACTCTTTGGCAAGTCAAGATCCGCCTTCGACTATCAACAGTCATAACCCTGTCGTACCATACCGTCACTCAGCATGCGTTGTCTGGTTCGAACTAGGTGAGGCATGAAGTTCATACACTCACCCATCGTTATGCCCAGATACGTGACCTCAGTCACACATCTAATGCCAACGCCGTTCAAACGTATCGCAGGAGCCCGACGTCTTACATTCAATTTGCCCTTGAGCTTAATTGAAACAGTCTTATCCTGCGACACACTTACCCCAACGCTTTCCATGTTGCAGACAATAGAGGTTCTTTATGTCGAGCTAAATGTGCACAAAATTGCTTTGTGAATGCATCCTCTATCAAAGATGCAACGTACCTACCCACGCGGAAGATTCTGCGACAATGCGCTTCAAAATCTGGTGGGCAGAAGCGAACTCGTGCGTGCAGGGCATTTTCATCAACATCGAGGATATTTCGACAACGCAGCCTTTGACGGCATGTATAACTTAGCCAGACAACATTGCGTTGGCGAATTACAAGTTTTGTGGATAAAATCAATGCTCGTGACTAGGACCCTGGTTGCGAAACTGACTGCAGCTAATATGAGATGGTGGGCGTAAACAGTGGTTACCCGCCAGCCGGTGTCCTGTCTGTAGTGCTAGTATGGTGCATGTTGGTCAGCTCACTGCTTAACGTTCCCATTAGTTCTGACGTCTACTATCGGGCATAATATATGCGGATGATGTATTCTATGTTGGTTCACGTATAGGGTTGCTGAGATGTCGAAGATTGGTACACCAGCAGTTGGCTTTCAGTCAGTCCTCTTGAAACTGATGTTTTTTCTTTACGAGGGGAAAGATGCTGACCGATCTGACTGATCTAGTTCTTTAAGGCATTACTATCCGTTTCCTCCACGAAGCCAAGTATTTCGGTGTCATACTGGATAACAAACTTCTTTGTACTAAATATGTCACATCGAAAATCTCTGCCGCTTGGCAGTGTATACGAGCTTTCTACAAGGCATAGAGTTTGGCAGCCAGGGAGATCGTCTGGATTCACGCGTCTATGACAAGGTCAATTTTATTCGATGCGTCGGTTGTCTGTTGGAACAATTTTTTACGAATATATGTCGTGGCTGATTTTACCAGACTCCAAAGAAAGGTCTGTCTTGAATGCATAAGGGCTCTCCCTAGCACAGGCATATTTCATTTAAAAAGAAAAGGTCCAACACGTGCGGATGAACTTGTGGACTGTCTATCTTTGAACAGTGGCCTTATGGGCATGTTTTAAAAATATTACACGACGAAACTCGGACGAAAAGATCGCTTTATTTTGAGACTTTAAGTGACTCAACGAAGGAATCTCTTCCTGACGTAATGAAGTTGCATATTTGCTCTCCAAATTTGTTAGCCCTTACCTGAGCCAGTGCCAGTGTGCATCGATGTTTGCGGAACTATTATTTGGAAGCACGCAACTATTTTAGATTGTAACAGTCCGACTAACTAGTAGGATGCATCTGCAATCAGATACTCGTATGCTACCACTCATCGGGTTGTGCTTTTTATTACAAAAGTGGACTTCATCTCGTCAAATTATTCAAGGTATACCACTGAAGAAGGAGACTCCTGGGATAGGGTATTTACATCCCGGAGGGTCGAATATAAAGCAATTGATTCTGTCCAAAATATGGATAACCTTTCGATTGGGTTGGACCAATCATTTAATAGGGTGGCAGTGATCTTGTTGAATCTTAGGGGCTTTTAAAGTGTGAATATCAAGAATATTTTCGGTGAAGGCTTCGCCTGATAGCTAACAGATGTACGAGTACCGATACCACACGAAATCTACTCCTTTTAAGCAATTTGTGGAAGACGATTAGAACATGCTTGATTGAATTCGTGACCATGATTGTAACCGCAGTCTGCACCGAAATTAACATGTAAGTTCGCACATCCATCACAACGAGCCGGAAATTGTTTACTGAGTGAGCAAGTAATTGAAAGGTGTTCCTCTTACCGAGGGTGCAATTAAAATCTCAGACTGCGACAATATTAACATTTCCGCCCCATAAACGCCAAGTCATCAACCCTGGTAGACACATTCTAATTACACATACTCCCCGCATGATGAAAAGTAATATCGCGAACACCAATCCTGGTCTCGACACAAAGCCAAAAGTCAACAACAAGAATCGCACTGACTTTCTATCTATTCGGGGATGCAAAGTGAAAAATCTGTATCCCGCGGATTACAAGTGTGCTGCATTAGGAAGTCGAATAATTTTACTTCCACCCAGAACCAGAGAGCTTCAGTTCTACCTCAGAGTGCACCTCGAAGCTTACATTGCAAATTTTCTCGAAAATTACAAATCTCCTCAGCATCACCAGGGTGGTGAAATGGTGGTTCCTTTATATCCGGCCACATAAACAATGCGCACTCCTTCGGCCATGGTATGTTCCCAGTTAATCCACAAAGACCTCCTCTTGCGAACGCCCCTCTGTAATGTTCCGTAACGCAGAGGAATGCTACGAGTATTTTCTTTCGTTTTTAATTCTTAAAAACGCCAATAGCCAAAAGTCCCGGCTTTTTGTTTGTGAAATTTATTTGCTTTTAAGACTTGTGGCTACCTAGACTACGAGTAATGTCCTGTAGTAGCTCATTACCCAGTGTACCAGCTTTGTGGCTTTGTTGGGCCATCCTTTCAACGGGTACATGTGCAAATGTATGTCCTGGGACACGAACTGTTGGAGAATTTTCGCCTGATTATTGCAAATCACAAGAACGAAGTTGGTAAATTGCTAAGGCTGTCGGGTGTTGGTTGCTTGGGTGTGTGGTTGGTCCTTTTTTTCGCCACCGGGATTTACGAATTTTGTAATTTTCCATTGTTGCTAGAAGGGAAAAGTGTAATTTTCTCAACCATCGCCGAAAGGGTTAAAATGTTTTTGCGGTGAGGTTTGTTAATTACAGGACGCGCTACGAATAAAAACAAAAAAAAGTGGAAAAGCATTTCTTATTTGTGGAAGGTTTTTTTGGGCAAATAACCGCGCAGTGAGTTCATGAGTGAGGTAAAATGAGCTCTTCTGTGCTTAGGAGTTTTGGTTTTGGTGTTCAGGGTTTCGAAGTGGGCTCGAATCACCTGGATTTGGGTAGAGCAATGTTATAATAATGGTTGGGATTGGGGGGAGTAAGTTAAAAAAAATATATGGTGCACTATCGGGATGTGAAAGATTTAGTTCTATTCCTGTGGGTATTGCTGATTTATGTGTGATAAATAAAAACAGTCAAAGTGGACAGAACACAAAAGTATCCTGCCTCTACTTTGAGGTGAGTTCATCACATCAGATTTGCAACGGGCTCCTGATGAGTTTGTGCCCAATATAATAGGGCTTACTCTATTTTTTGGGTACAAAATAAGCGTTCTATGAAGACACAAGCATCAAAACTTGACTAACAACTAACGGGTAACCAGATAGAAATGATAATTATTCCAATTGTTATGTTTCAGCAGCTCTTAAAGTTACCAATGACATCCAGCTGTCAAAATATTCAGTAAGGTTTGCCATTTTGGATCCTAAGTCACCAACCAGAGTGAGATTGGCGCAGAATGAAGAAAATATAGCCGCCATAGCGACTAGTATCGAAGAAGACCCAGAATTGTCAATTCGGCACCAATCAGTTGAATTTGGCATCTCCAGAGAGTCAACCCGGTCTATTTTGCGGTTGGATTTGGGCCTACATCCGTTTAAGGTTGTGGTGACGCAAGAACTGAAGCCGAAAGACCATAAACAATGCCGTGAGTGCCGCTAATTAGGTGCTGGAAATGTTGGCCGGAGATCCGGATCTCAGCGAAAAAATCTTCTTCTCGGACGTGGCCCATTTTTGGCTAAGCGGCTACGTTAACAAGCAAAATTGTTATTATTTTAGCTAACACAATCCATAAGTGTTCAGCCAAGTATTGATACATCCACAAATATTGACTGTTTGGTGCGGTTTATTGCATGGCGGCATTATCGGACGTTATGAATGAAACACCGTTACCGTCAATGGTATCAGGCATAGAGTGATGTTAACCGACTTTCTGTGGTCAGAGCTTGACAACATCGATATATCCGAGCTGCGGTTCCAACAGACGGCGCTACATGTCATACAAGCGACGCAACGCTCGAAGTTGTGAAGGAGAAATTTGGCGACTGTGTTATCTCACGGCGCATTATCAAAACCTTCGAATCCATTCCGGAGGTTGAGAGCAAGATTGAGGGGGCTAACAACATCCTAAAAAGACGGATTACTTACTGGTCCCACTACTCCCAAAACGCTAAAAGACTCCTCCAAGCGCCAGAGATCATTAGAGGAAACCGTGCCGGCTCCCAAGAGGCCTAAAACCTATAACACCAAAACCCTTAGGCCATCCAATAGCACATCTCTTAGGTCTTTCAGCGAAGGCCTAAAAGACGCAATAACGATCGCGGTAATCGACAAAAACAACACCGACGGATCGATAACACCTTAACGGTGGCAGTTGGTTAAAGCTTTCGGGCAACTTCTTGGCCATCATGCGGGTAAACACGTAAACACGGGACCTCCTCCCATCATAAGCGACACTGGGTGGCATCAAGGCCACGTTAAGCTTATCGCTTGTGTAAATCAAAGATGTCTTGATCTTTTCACCAAAGCCACAAATGGATTAGGAGAAATTTGGCCAGGTGCAAAACTCAAAGTCGTGCCTAAGGAGAATATCCCTAGCAGACATAGAACCCGTACCTGGGTCCCAGCCGAACCCTCCTCCCCAGGAAGCATTCTGCAAATAATCAGGATCAGTAACCCGACCCTTCCGACTCATGACTGGAAATCACGAAACTGAGTGGACCTTATAGATGTGGGTTAATTGTAATCAGACAGAAGGCTTGATTCGGTTCGGGTTCGAGTCCATACACCTAAGCGTCTACAAAAAGAATGAGCTGGATGCTGGCAAGCAACCTCCTCCTCCTTTAATGGAGACAGCACCAAACACAACGTCAAATCCTGGAGCGTCGATATATTTTCCAGAAATGGATAGCGACGACTCCAATTTATACGAGGCGATAACTAAGCCGTCGATCTCCTCTTCTGACAATCTCTCGGAAATGGAAACCAATGACGAATTAATAAGAGATCCTATACGATCAGAGGAAGAAGATGAGCTCTCGGGCACATTTTCAGAATCGGAGGACTTGAACAGTACCGTGGTTGAGGCTACTCTGGTAAATTGTAGAAATGATACGGTTTCTCCAGATTAATCTCCATCACTCAAAAAAGGCTACGGCCGCACTAGAAACCATGGATCGTAGAAGGAGTGGTACGTCGACTTGAGACACCTGTATATGCTCCGCTCTATACAAGAGACAATGGTAAGATTAGAACTTGTATATTAGTGAAACGTAGCCTTAATGCATTTACGCTCATCACACGGTATGGGGCAGTACCGACATCAACGATAGAGCTGAGTCACTTTTTGATTATATTATAAGTACAAATCTCATTGTTTGCAACATTGACAATGAGCCCACTTTTATAACTAGAAACCGATAGGAAATGCTATATGTCACTCTTGTCTCTGACAACATCACTCAAATACTAACGAGCTGGATGGTATCATCTGAACACTCTTTTTCAGACCGCAGATACATCCAATTCAGCCTGAGCGATGCTCCCCCAGCCAACTAGCATTCCGGAACTACAGGAAAACTGATTTGCCAAAATACAGAGGAGTACTGTCAGAAACGCTATCCTCTGAACTATCAAGTCCCACGTGTGACACCAATGAGCTTAACATGAAGTTCAGGGAATTCACTCTAGCTCTCAATCAGGCTATGGCCGCTGCCTGCCCTCTTATTCAACCGAGAGGCAAGAAACAGCCACATTGGTGGACATCAGCACTGGGACTGCTCAGAAACACTTGCTGAAAGCATTTCAACGGAGCAAAAAGCACAAGAAAAGTGACTAACTGGGACTCATACAAAGAATCCCTCAAATTATACAAAAAAGAACTGAGGAAGGCAAAGCGACAATCCTGAAGGTCCTTCTGCGACAAAATCACGGAAACCTCCGAGGCATCACGGCTAAGAAAAATCCTCTCTACAAATCCTATGATGCCTAGCTGTTTGAAAAAAACCAATGGCTCTTCGACAACCTCAAGTGATGAATCACTCAACCTGCTACTGGACACCCACTTTCCAGGTAGCTTTCAATTCGCGGCCAGTAGCAACCCAAATAGGTCTACTGCAACCGGGACCATAATTCATGGTCTGATCACAAGAGACAAACTGCTCTGGGCGCTGCATAGCTTCAAAACATACAAGTTTGCTGGTCTGGACGGTATAATATCTGCTGAGCTACAAAGGTCCTCAGATATTATACTGCCTTCGCTAGAGAATGTTATGAGGAGCTATGTAGAACTAATCCACATTCTACTGTCATGGAGAGAAGTCAATGTAGTCTTCATTCCCAAAGCCGGAAAATGTTCTCATATTGTCCCAAAGGACCTCAGGCCTATAAGTCTATCATCTATCATCTTTCCTTCTGAAAACTCTAGAACGACTGATTAATATCCATATGCGAGCTAAAATTGATCCAAGACTTTTGTCAACGGCTCAACCTGCCTACTGTAAAGGAAAGTCGGTGGAAACGGCTCTTCATTCACTGACTAGCCACATCGAACGATCCCTACAATATATAGAGTACACAATGATTGCTTTCCTGCACATAGAGGGTGTCTTTAACAACGTCAACACAACCGAAATCACGACTGCGCTGTCAACTCTGCAGGTAGGCGACTCACTTGGGGAGTGATCAGTCTTATAGCAACTCAAGCTCCAAACTGGGTGGGGCTTCTGCTAAAAGATGTGTCAGTAGAGGTACGCCCCAAGACGGTTGCCTCTCTCCCCTTGTCTGGAACTTAGTGGTTAATGAACTGCTGGTATACCTGGAAGCGGGTGTGCCTACGTGGATGACGTTGATATAGCCGTCTCAGGTAAACATCTTGATACTATTAAAGAACTAAAGAACTTCTTCAGCTAAATCTAAAATAGATTAACCCGTTGGGCAGATCGCTGTGGATTGGGAGTAAACCCCCATAAAACTGATTTTGTTCTCTTTTCAAGGAAATATAAAATTCCAATTATAGACCCCCCTTAATAAACGGTACCAGTTTAGCCTTTCCGACTGGAAAAAACTGGAAACCTAGCATTCAAGAAAGAGTCAAGAAAGCTACAGTTGCTTTATTCTCTTGCTAAAAGCCATTGGGAATAAATGGGGCTTTCAGCCTCGGATAACCCACTGGCTATACATCTCGGTCATAAGGCCGATACGGGGTGGTAGTCTGGTGGACGGCCTTAGAAAGTGCTGTTAACTGAATTAAATTAAGCAGAGTCCAAAGAACAGCATGTCTATGCATAAGCGGAGTATTGCGGTCTACCTCCTCTGCGGCATTACACATTCTGTTTCATTTGACATCCCTCGATATTTTCTGTGACTAAACAGTGGGCAATTAATCCATTTGGCCACGCCAGTATTCTTAATACATTAGAAATCTTCACAGAGAACATCGATTACACCACACCTAAACTTTGGTTTGACAAAAGCTTCCATGTAAGCTTCCCCTCTAGATCCTTCTTGAAGGAAGATGCTTTCATGGAGTACAAATCAATCCACTTCGAGACAAATGGATCTAAAACTGATAGCGGGCTTGGTAGCGGTGTTTTCTCAGATAAGCTAAATCTAAACCCCTCGTTCCGTCTTCCAAATCACTGTAGCGTGTTCCAGGCGGAAATTTTAGCGATTAAAGAAGCTCTGTCCTGGCTGAAGAAAAACGTGATATCTGCAAAGGATATCCGCATCTTTTCGGATAGTCAGGCCGCTATCAAATCCCTGGACTCAGTCTCACTAAATTCTAAAACCGCCCTTGACTGCCGATCATCTCTTATGGAGATGGCAGAGCAGTTCAACCTTCACCTCTGTTGGGTGCCGGGGCAAAGAAACATTCCAGGGAATTGTAGGGCCGACAAACTCGCCAAAATTTGAACCACCCTACCTATTCTACCTATCGCTACGTGCAAATCAATATCAAAGCTTGATGCTAATAAAAGAACAGAACTTAGATGGACTATTAGACCAACATGTCTATCGACCAAACAGGTCTGGCCAAAGCTGGATCTGAATGGCTCTATGAATCTGATTCTTCTAAATATAAAACATCTCAACGCCATCATAGGTCATCACTGGACATTGTCTTAAAGGCAAACATGCAAGAAGGCTAGTCGATTTTACAAACGATTTCTGTAGAAGCTGCATTGACGAGGAGCAAAAGGAGATAACACATACTCTGTACATGCCCAGCTCTATCCCAGAGAAGAAAACTTCACTTAGGAGCTTTCTTCTACAATAACTTAAACGATCTAAAGGATATAGACATTAACAGTCTCCTACGCTTCATTATAAGCTCAAATTGGTTCCATGAGTAGAAGGATCATAGATCCATGTGGCATCACAACGGGCCAATAGGCCTAAGTGGCTTAGTCTTTCCAACAGCCACTTTTCCCTACCTACCTATCTTTCTAACGGCGATGGTTCATCAATTGGCCGCCTTGATCATGCGATTTGACACCACTCGATTATTTTCTCTGGAGCTACGTCAAGTCTTAAATCTACGCTAACAAGCCAACGGTTTAGACGAGCTCGAGGCCAACATTCGACACACTATTGCCGGAATAACGCCGCACATATTGGACCGAGTCATCAAAAATTGGACCGACCGCTGGAAGGCGGTCATCAAAATTGGACCGACAGCGAAGCCGAGGCCGCCATTTGAATTATGTGCTATTCGGCACATAATGGCATGAACGTAGCTTCAAAATGAAGCTAGAATCAATGCTATATCCACATCGTTATTGTTTTCTTTAAATTTTTTTCCTATCGTTCTTATCTGGTCAACCTTTCTATTAGTTTGGTCCGTTTCCGTATGGATGGGGAAATTCCATTCCCATAAGTCTGCATTGCTTACCATCAGTTGCAATAGCTTTTGCCGCTGCAGCCACACTGCAAACTTCATTACAATAAAGCGCTGCTACCATTGTTTGCCCATGTTACCGCGGCTGTTGTTTTAGATGCATCCCTACTGCTGCCATGCGAGCTATAAGACTTATGAAGATCACAACAATTGGATTGTGTTGTTGTTAACAGGCTATTTTATAGTTTAGTCTAGTTTGCTAAAACTGAATCGTCAATTGTGATTTGGCATGGGATTCCCGATTTTTATATCGAGGATTATGTTCCCATAACTTACACTAGGAACTCTGCATTAAGCTTCGCTTTTGCTAAGTTTCGCTTATAATCAAAAGGAATAGCAATCATTAGGAAAACCTCTGATGACTGACTTTTGAGTGGAATGGTATCTCAGTTTTGATAACAAGCTTGTTTTCTAGTAACATCCTTTGTGCTGAGATAAGAAGATATATCTCCCGTTTTTCAGTAGTTCTTCATACAGTTGTGCAGGAGTGATAAGTTTTGGAATAATTCTGTCATATTTAAGGTCAATTAGTAATTTTGGAATTGCTTTTGTATTTCTTCACTTTCATCCACCAACATTCTAATTTGAGTGGTTAATACTTGAAGTAGGATGGCCATTCTATCTCTGTTGATGTCTTTAATTATTTCAGAATTAAAGTGGCTAATCCTGTCAAATTGAGCATTAACTTCTTGTACTGTTTCTGTAATTACATTTGAAGCAGAGCTGACTAATGAAGTGTGATCGCTCAAGGATATTTTTAAATTTTTCCTCCATCTGGCGTCGGTCATCCGCATCCATTAATCCAAATAGTGCTTTATTGATTGTACTGACCCATTCAAATGTGATTCGCCTCCGTCTATTACTTATAAACATTCGGTGGTACTTTTCAATGCTTTCCAGGCGCTTTTTCAATGGCAATGTAATTATATAACACGCATCTTCAAATTGCGTTAATATAATGTATGACGCTATTCTAATTGGCTAAACTCGTATCTTTTAACATTTTTTTGGAAAGTTAGGGTGAAGCAGATATACAGTGTTGGCCAAAACTAAAGCAACTATAATCGCATGTCCGTGTTTTGCGATACATTTCATATAAATTTAGTCCAAAGTTTAAAAAAAATGTTGCCAATAGCTTGGAGTATTGTTGATTAATTTATAAAATCAATGAGAAGCAATTTTACGGCATCAAAAAAAAAAATACAGACATCCTATTGAATTCACTTTACTTTTCAGCTGGCCAAAACAAAAGCTACTCATTTTGCTCCGTAAATTTTCCTTAAAGTTCTCCGCTCTAGAAAACCGTTACTTTGACTAAACTACTCAAATCTGAATTGTCAATATTAAAAAAACAAAGAAGATAATTGACTCACTCGCGTGTATTAGTCTGCAGCAAGGTCTAAAGATCTTGTTCCCTAAATTTTATCTATGTAAACTGGCCAGATATAAATACTCCAATAAGATTGAAGAAAAAAAAGTATTAGTTTGACAAAAGCGTGTGGCTTAAAAGAAAGCAACGGCTTGACTTAGGATAACAAAATTATTTATTTTAAAGCTTTTAATATTTCTCTTACTGCGCAATGTACTTATTGGGTCTACAAGTAAGTTTCCAGCGGCTTTTTTTTTCCAAAATTTGAAGTTTTATTATGAAAACATAGTTACAATGCTTTATTCAAAGTATCGTCCATCGGAAGCTACAACTTTCCCCCATCTTTCTGGAAATTTATGAATTCCGGACCAAACAAATTTCTCGTCTTTCGAGCCCAAGAACGTATCGAGCCAATTTTTGATTTCCTCTACTGAGCTGAAGCGTATTCCCGTAAGAGCGTTCTGCATCGAACGAAACAAGTGGTAGTCAGATGGTGCCAAGTCTAGACTGTAAGGCGGGTGAGCCAGAATTTCCCATCCACTATTTGCCAAATAGTTTTTCACCGAAACCGCGACATGTGGCCGAGCGTTGTCGTGATGAAAAATGACGGACTCATGCCTGGTCTCATATTCTGGCCGTTTTTCTTTTAATGCCCGCTTCAAACGAATTAGTTGGGTTCGATATAATGGTCCTTTGATGGTTTCACCACTCGAAAGCAGTTCGTAGTATACGACACCCTTTTGATCCCACCATATGCAGAGCATGACCTTATTCACGTGAATATTTCATTTCGACGTCGATTGGGCGGGCTCGCCGGGTTTTGTATACGATTTTCTGCGTTTAGGATTATCATAATAAATCCATTTCTCATCACCAGTGACAATACGATGCAAAAATGATTTATTTTTATACCGCTGCAGTAACATTTCGGATATGCAAAATCGCCGTTCTTGGCTTCAATTCGTACGGCACCCAGTTTCCAACCTTTTGTATGAATCCCAGTGCTTTTAGGCGCAGGGAAACGGCTTGTTGCGTGACGCCCAATGATGCAGCAAGTTCTTCTTGAATCTGACACGAATCAAAACTTTTCGGCTTTCCGGGGCGATCTTTGTCTTCAACTCCAAAATCACCACTTTTGAACCGTTTGAACCACTCGTGGCACGTCAGTTCACCAATACATTCCGCCCCATAAGTTTCCGAAAGCAAACGATAGGCCTCAACTGCACTTTTCTTCATACGAGTATTAAAGAATAAAAGCAGCTCTTCCCGCAAATGACGTTTATTTGGCTGGAAACTTGCCATGATTTTCCTCGATAAAATGTACGACACCGATAGAACTGCTGAAATATAACGCTGCAAAGTTTTTGACAGATACAAAACCTGCAAATAAAACACATGGGGTCTGACATTTCTGCCCGGGATCCACTGGTGGCGCCATCTCTGACAAACGCTGGAAACTTACTTGTAGACCCAATAATATTTTGTCCAGTCTGCTCCATTCCCAATTATCGCCTCTCACCTTTGTCGGCAACTTAGAGCCAATTTGTTTGCGTAGTCCTGCGGTAATTGTCGCCAAATTCTTTTTAAACGCAGTTTAACCTATTTTATTGTCCTTACATTGTTTCCTTCAATCCTTTGCTTCATAAGTCTCCAGACATTTTCAATCGGATTGACATCTGGAGACTGAGATGCCCAATCCAACATATTGACGTCATTTCTCTCAGTGAAGCCCCGACAAATACGATTACGATCGTTGTGCTCTTGTAGGGGCCTATCCACGTCCGAATAGCATTTCAGCGGATCCCAGCAATTCTTACTTGCACAGTTGGATCATTCTTTGGATATTGAAATTCCCGGTAATGGTCACCGAAACAGCAATAAACATGCACTTTTGCCGCATGTTTCACTGTTATTTAGAAAACAGTTTAACTGTGAGCAGTCCACACACGTCTCAAGGGATTGTTGAAATCAAATGAAGCTTCGACAGTGAAAATAATTTTGGTCCAGTCCATATCTTTGTAACGGCGAGCTCACTCAAATCTTTTTCGGTTAACAAAGGCTTTGCAGCAACGTCGTTGAAATTAAAAACGTTATTTCTGATAATTTTGCGAATACTGAAGATGGAAACCTCGTGACCTTTTTCTAATGACATTTGTCTTGTTTTAAAAATTTTAAGCACTTTGGCTTTTGAAGTAATTTCTGTTTTTCTCCGTTCTGGTAAATCGTCAACGTTTCCATGTTCGTTAAATCGTTTCACACACTTCCTCACAAAACTCTCTGACTTTCGAAGATACCTTGCTGCAACTGTAACGGATAATTTTGGTCCCCGTGGATTAGCAACAAGCATTCATTACGGAATACAAGACTGTCAAAAACGAGATGCAACTAAAGTGAAATTTGACTGCGGATTAGAGGAGGAATAATTCTAACGGGGACCAAAAACTTTTATCGTCGGTGATAAGCCGAGATAGTAGGCCAAGAGTTACCTCAAAATGATCATTAGGACGATAAAGAGTAATCCCTTTATGTCATCAAGGGAATTCAAAAACGAGCTTAGTACAAAAGTTAGCACCAAGACACTTCATCGGAGAACTGTTGTTGGTGGTCTTTCATCAATCACGATAGCAAAGAAACCCTTTATTTCAGCCAAAAACAAAAGAGCAAGACTGAAATTTGCAAATGGCCATATTAAGTATTTCCACACAGTATCGAAGTGGAAAACGGTACTATTTTCCGACTAATCCAAGCGGTCAGATGGCTTTCGCCGACCAATCAATGAAGCATTGAATCCTCAATATTTAAAGGACATTGTGAAGAATGGGGAGATAACATTATGGGTTGAGGATGTTTCTCTGGACATAAAATTGTTCCCACATTATAGATGGAATTATGTACCGACTTATTTACAAAAGTATATGTTACTTGAAAGTAATATACTGCCACACGCTGAGGAAGAATTGCCACTCAAATGGTTATTTCAGCAGGATAATGATTCGAAGCATGATTCAAAAATAGTTCAAGAGTGATTTGGGGATCAGAAAATCAATGTTATAGAATGGCCAACCCAGGGCTCCGAACTCAACCCGATAGAAGATCTACTGGAGATTGCAAATCAGCGAATAGTTCGGTAGAACTGCAGGAATAGGGACGAGCTTCAACTCCAGGCTTGAAGAAGACATCCCCAGCTCTATAATTTCCAATCTGAACGGGAGTATGCCAAGAAGGTGTAGTGCAGTAATCAAAAACAAAGGTTTCGTGGCGATGATTATTATTAAATGTGAAAAATTACTACGTGGTAGCTTTTGTTTTGGCCAGCTTAAAATCGACACGGTTTCAGTATTTTTATTTTTCCTTTTTTTCTGCTTATGAACAATTATTTTTGTTTCTTTTATATGGTTTTCGAATAGAAAAACCTAATACTCGTAATATTGAAATTTAATCAGTTTTACCGCAGAATCTTGTGCTTATGTAAAAGTTGCTTTAGTTCTGGCCAACACTGTATATGTACATTGCCAATTTCCTTTATCTAACCTTTCCCTTTTGTCCCCATGCACATGGTGCAGTTGCGTTTTATGTCTTAACGAGTCAGAACAGCTCTAAATTAAATAAATTTGTCTTTTTCTTTTTCTAAAAAAACTAGACTCTCTTGGCTGTAATTAAATTTCTCACTAAACAAGGAAAAAGCCAAAAAACTATTCATGAAGAGATGGTGGCTGTTTACCAGGGTTCCGCACCTTTATTATCAACTGTGCAAAAGTGGTCAAGTGAGTTCAAGAGAGGCAGAGAGAGCATTGAAGACGACCCCCGCTCCGGCGCCCCGGCTACTGCTTGTACGGGAGAAAGCATCAAAGAAGTCGAAAAACTTGTTCTTGAGGATGCCCGAATAAAGGTGAAAATGATGGCAGAGATCACCAAGCTTTCAATTGGTACCATTCACACCATTCTTCAAGACCATCTTAACCTTTCGAAGGTCAGTGCAAGGTGGGTGCCACGAATGCTCACAGCGCCTCAGAAAAAAGTGAGAATTGCATGCTGTAGAGAGCTTTTGGAGATGTGTAGTGAGAACGCGGACGGTGTTATGGATCGAATTGTTACTGGGGACGAAACATGGGTCCACCACTATGACCCTGAAAGCAAACAAGAGTCTATGCAGTGGCATAAAAAAGGAACAGACTCCCCGAAGAAGTTCAAAGTCACTCCGTCTGCCGGGAAGCTCATGGCCACAGTTTTTTGGGACTCAAAGGGAATCTTGCTCATTGAGTACAAAAAAAAGGTGAAACCATCAACGCCACATCCTACGCTTCCACTTTGCATAATTTGCGGGAGGAAATTAAAAAGAAAAGACGGGGTAAACTCGCAGCGGGTGTGTTGCTTCTTCATGACAACGCTCCTGTTCATACGGCGCGAGTTTCCAAGGCTGCTGCGCGAGATTGTGGTTTCGAAGAAATCCAACACCCACCCTATAGTCCAGACCTTGTCCCTAGTGATTATTTCCTGTTTCCGGATTTGAAAAAATGTCTTCGTGGAAAAAGATTTTCGGATGATGAAGAACTCAAGTCGGCAATTTGCAGAGAAAGAGGAAATTTATTTTTTTGAGGGTTTAAAAAAGCTTATCTCAAGATGTAACAAATGCATTGATGTTAGGGGAGATTATATTGAAAAATAAAAACAATTTAAATTGAATTGCATTTTCCTTCATATCGATACCGAGAATATATTGAACGCCCCTCGTATGTTGAACAGGTCGTGAAATGTTGCCTACTCTTTTATTTCGCCAGAAGTTGTGGGAATTTTTATTTATTTCAATCCGAGTTTTTTTCAAACCTTACTTTCGGCATCCAGTCTTTCCACATATAGGAACAGACTTTGCACCTTGGGTTTGAATCTATTTATTAACAATTTTTTATCAGTGCTGATTCTGGTACTTTGGACTCGCCCAAATTAGGTGTATTTTCACCTCTGGTTTTAAACATAAACACCTGTCGTGTAGACTTAAGTTTACGGGATGCCCGTACATAGATGGCAGAAAGGATACGCCTTGCCATCGCTCTCCGTCAATCCTTTGATACCAATTCAGAACTGTATTGGAGGCAGAAGTTCCACCCTTGGTATGAGTCGAGGCCGACGTAAAACCTCTTACTGTTCTTAGGGTCATAGCACCCAGTACTTATTGCAACTCTACATTGGGTCTAAACCGCAGCCACTAAGACGCTCCCACAAGGGGGCCTACTTCAACAAGTCAGGCCTGAACTGAAATGCGTGGGGCTCCTGACTCGCATTGTACCGCGATTTAAGTCCTGGTAGGGACAACCGGTGGTCCTGCCGCCAACAAGATCTATGACCACCAACTTTTAACTGATGAAATCGTAGCAACCTTCGGTGGCGTCATCTAAAGATGTTTACGATAAGGTCAGTAATAGTATGCTCCGTCCCCTCTTTTTATTAGACAACGTCATTGATGGGCGAAGCCTTGATAATTGTGCGAGGGCCCTTTAGGTTTTAACAGTACGTAGTCCTTAGTGAGGGCGTTTCGAAGATACATGCATTCAAATACCTCGTTTTAAAAATATTCTTCTTGGCCAATTCCATCCGCCACTAATTTGTATGGTTGTATTGTAGGCATTCGATACTTGTCCATTTGTTTGGATCTCCGGGTGGATTTTGCCATTAAATTATTAAATTGAAGTAAAACTCTGTTGATCTGTTGATTCTCGTCTTGACGTTTACACAAGCAAACCGTTGAAGGTAATTTGTTTGGTCGCCTGGAGGACCTCCACACAATTATCAAGGCATCGCCCATTAATGACGTTGTCAAATAAAAAGAGGGCGCAGAGCAAATTGCAATTGACCAGTCACAACCTACCGGCCATAGGTCCTGTTGGCGGCAGGACCACCGGTAGTCCATACCAGAACTTAAATCATGTAGGTTAGTTAGACTAAGATTTATATTAAGTTAGATATTAAGTTTTTATAGAAAAAATAAAAAATCTGGATCATATGCTAAGTTTTTTGTTAACAATTTCTTTTCTTAGCCTTAAGTATACAAAATATATTTTTCAATAAAATGTAAATAAAGTCGAAAGACATAGATATAAGAATTTAGAGTAGCTTAGAGTGCCTGTGTGGGGCCAGTAAGTTAATATAAGTTTGTTAAGTAATTTTAAGCTAGCATTTAAGCATTTTTTGTTAGTATGTAAGAGTTTAATGATTAATATACGAGTATTGTAATAAAATGCATTTAAAACTAAAACTAACCAGAACTTAAATCACGGTACCACGGAAGCTCCGAACTCCCGGATCTCGGACCCAGCCTGACTTATTGAAGTAGGTCCCCTTGTTTGAGTGTCATGGTGGCTGTGGTTTAAACCTAAAATCGCAGGAAGTGTCCTCCAGTTGGATTAAACCCGATGCAGAGTTGCATTAAGTACTGGGTGCTGTGACCCAAATATTAGTAAGAGGTTTTAGGTCTTCCTCGACTCATACCAATTGTGGAACTTGTGCCTCCAACACAGTTCCGAATTAGTATCTCAGGAAGCCAGCAGAGTGACGGCAAACAAGAGCTCACGTAAACATCTGGAAACATCTGCTAGCCTGGTTGATATAGCTGTATCTCTACTCACAACTGAAGATATGTCCCCCTCATTTTTATATATTTCGTTGTCTAAGCCACGAAAAATGTTAGTTTTTTTCAGCTCGATTTGCATATTCCGATTTTTTTATCTGCCAGATTCTTTTTTCCACGTTTCTTCCAACTGGCGTGGAAAATGACGGAATCAAATTCAGCTCGATTGACAATAATTTATAAAATTTATAAAATAATACAACTGGCTGAGTTGAGGCGTAAATTAAACAGGTTTATTCTCAAACATTCTTAAGCTATTTGTACACAATTTTACAAACTAAAACTACACTATAACACTTCACTAGCATATGGAGTTTCCTTTATCTCGTTTACCAAAAGACGAAGGGAAAATCATAAAATCGTTCTTCTTCGTATCTCATCCATGAGATAAGTCGGCTGTATAGTTCCTTTTTTATTTTGGTTTAAGAAGTTATGGTTTTCTAGGTTTGCACATTTATACACATGTACATCTATGGCTACCTACTTTAACCTTCACATGGTAAAGCCTGGGAGCCTATTACCTTTGATAGGATACTCGAATCCTACGTGTATCTGCGGGCGTCTGGAAATGATTGAGCGGGAGGAAAGTGTTCGCACTAGTGGGTGGCCGCGGCTCAAGTGGTAGTATATTGGCTTCCCAATCGGACGGTTCTGGGTTAAATGCCAGTCGTGCCCGAAAGACATTCTTTTTTCAGCAACTAAAATCCTGTGAGATGAATGGTTGCCTAAAATACAACAGCGAGTCAATTTACACAAATAATTTAGTCTCCCCATTAAATGTTTTAAGCCACCCATGAAGTGAAATAACTGAGCCCAAACATCTTTCTCTCTCTCTCTATCCAATTTTCCAAAAAAACTTAACACGTGCTCCGGGATTTTAAGAGTAGTAACACCCTCTTGAGTGTTAAATTCTTTTTTTTTTAAAGAAAAATCTAGGGTATCTCTCTCTCAGCAACATGGCGACGGTGGAATCCCATATAAAAAAATTCGACGGCGGTTTCCACGTCTCTAGTCAGTTTAAACTACTTGGTGCACATACTCATATAGCGCTACTTCGAGGTATTCGGAGCCCAGATCCAAAGCGAACTCCGTGGTTCTGTTGAGATCCTGGAGTAAAGATAGCGGTGCAAGGAACGTGAATGACCCAATGCTGACTCTACACTTACTCACTACACCGGACTATTTAGCCGAAATCTTTTTCCAGGAGTTTTGTTAAAAACCTGACCCATCAGGTTGGGGTCTACGTGTTTCCTCAGGATGCAAAAAAAATACAGTTCAGAGATAACATCAATCTTGAAGATGGACGGATATAGCCCCAACTTTGCACATGGGCTGTTAAGACCATTATTCGACCACATGCAACCAAATAACTCGCGGAGGCTCTAGACTTGGGACTCCAGAATTCGTAATGTGTGATCCAAATTTTAAGTAGACAAGACGAGGGCCCCATATCTCATGATTATAAACGGATTTGGCTATTCCCCGATTAATCAACGGAAGATTGATCACATTGCGATCGACATTCCGAATGTCCGTATTTTCCGAGACAAAGAGTCAAGTAACACCACCAAAGATCGACGAATCTTTGTCGACCCCATTTCTGTCAAGCTCTATCTAACTCTTAGCCCCATATAAACCAACAGTAGAACACCAATGAGAATATTGCCAACGTGACATCAGAGAGATTTTGATGTGATCGGTTTCAAAGCGCCACCACGATGGAACCACTGGTTTGACTGGGAATTTAGGCATGTGCAGGTAGTCAAATAAGAAGCATATATCAGGTGGCAAATGTCAATTCTACTTTGATAATTGTGAAGTAAACAGACCCAAAATACACGTCGCTATGCTCTTAAATACCACGGAATAATTGTTACGATTAGGTGTATGGGACAACACGAGATGCTGCCAGGTCACTCTGGCTCCGGAGCAGCCGTTCTGCTGAGAATATCGCAGCTGTGGTTCAAGATGTCGACCAGACGACGTGCCACGCAATTGGGTATCAATCGGCGGTCTTTACAGAGAATTCTGGTGAAAGGGTATAAGATGTTTCCTTACAAAGTGCAGACAGTGCATCAGCTGTTAGCTGTTGGCCTCCAAGTGCATGTAACCTACGCTCAAGCCATCCCGACCACGAGGGAAACAACTTTTCATCGAAAATCATCATCTCTGTAGATATGTGAAAAAATTATCGCTTCTGGGCACTAAAAATGCGCTTAGAACACACGAAGAGCCACTGCACCCGCTCAAAGTTACTGCATGGTGTGCTGTTTACGCTGGAGGCGTTATCGGGCCTTATTTTTTCGAAAACGCCGCAGGCCAAACGACTACTGTGGACGGCGAGTGCTACGAAGCCATGTTCAACGACTTGTGGCGAATATGTGCTTCCAACTGGATGGAGCAACGGCGCATACTGCACGAGCCACAGCCGAAATTCTGAGGCAACATTTTTGGGTCTACCGGCAAGATTTAACTCTTCTAGACTTCTTTTTGTGGGGTTTTTTGAAGTCACGAGTCTATGTCAACAAGCCTCAGACTATTGAAGCCTTCGAAGAGAATATCCATCACGAATACGTGGACCTATCGCCGGAAGTTCTTGCAAGAGTTTTGGAAAATGCCAAATCGAGCTCGAATGGTCATCGATTCTGGCGGCGGCCACTTAACCGATATTATTTTCCCTACTCAATGTTAAAAAATTTAAAATATCAAGTAAACATAATCCAAAAATAGAACTAAAGTTTATCATTCATAAAAAAAATTATAGTCAAAGAACATCGGATGACAACTTTGCGCCACCTTGTATATAGTATAATCCGACAAGAAGTGTCATTCTAAATCATTAGAAAAATTCAACTTTTTTGTGAGTAGTGGTGATATTTTTACTTTGGCCAAATACACAAGCTCTGAAGTTAGTAATGGAATACAATACTTTCCAAATACTCACTCTGTCTGTCCACAAATAGTCATTCTTTTGATAAAAATTGTCAGACCGTTTTCTCATAATTGCGGCTGTATTTCGTGAATAACAACTTTTGCTTTTACAACACAAAAAGTCTAGTGGCGTTAAATCGGACGATCTTGGCGGCCAATTGAAGTCTCCATTTTGAGAAATCCCATGTACAGGAAATTTGTCGCGCAGTAGAGCCATTGTTTCATCAGCTGTGTTGCATGTGACACCGTCCAGCTGAAAATGAACGACGTTCACGTCCATAGCATCGATTTCGGGCAAAAGAAAGTCAGTCAACATCGTTCTGTAACGCAATCCATTCATTGAAACTGTCAAACCAGCTTCATTTTCGAAAAAATATGGTCCAATGACACCGGCAGTCCAAAAACCGCACCAAACAAGGAAGGAGGTTGTTCCACAATTCCTCTTGGGTGTTCCTACCCAGACAAATGGAAATGAACCTCCTCATTCAGAATAATTTTGTGTACAAAATTATGATCTTGTTCATTCATTTCCAACACACAATCGGCGAAAGTATGGCGTTGTACGTAGTCTGCTGGCTTCAATTCTGTCAACTGGACCTTCTAAGCATATTAGCCAATACATTTTGTAAAATGCGGTCCAAAGTGGTTGCGGATAGGCCCAACTCCTGGGACCTCGAAATTTACACACCAGTATTTTCAGTCACACTCTCAATTACAGCGGCGATATTTTTAGCTGACCTTACCGGGCGAGCAACAGTTGAAGTCCTCACACCACTAGCCTTTCCTAGACGTTCAAATTTATCGATTAAATTCACTATAGCTGAGAAGACCCTTAAAGATGACCAGAAGTATTACGAAATTTACGAAGCGTCTCCGCAATATTTTTTACAGTTTCTAGTTCATTGTGCGAGTATGTATCGATCCATACTTAATAACCTCCTAGCTTTTACTTATCAAAAACCGTCACAATCATAGTTGAATATTGGCAGTTCAATAATGGCGCGAAATTTAATATGACACCTCTTGTTGGGTGACCCTTTAACTGCGCTGCATCGACGGGCGAGAGCTGCTCGTAAGCTCTCTAGAATGGAAGGGAAGACCAGAGCCTAGCCAGAAAGAAAAAAAAGCGCACAAAAATCCCGCGATCGAGAAAGTTGAGAGATTCTACCGCAGGAACGACGTTCGAAAGTTCTAATAGAGAATAAAACGAACATATCAGGGCTACAAAGCCAGAATGGTTAGTTAGTTTTTAGTTTTAAATGCATTTTATTATCTTAATCATTAACCCTTACATACTAACAAAAAATGCTTAAATGCTAGCTTAAAATTACTTAACAATCTTATACTAACTTACTGGCCCCACACAGGCACTCTAAGCTACTCTAAATTCTTGTATTTATGTCTTTCGACTTTATTTACATTTATTTTTTTACATATATATCTTGTATACTTAAGGCTAAGAAAAAAAATTGTTAACAAAAACTTAGCATATGGACTTAATTTTCTATAAAACTTAATATCTAACTTAAAATACCTAACCTAACCTAACCTACATACACAATATACACACATATATATAATACACAATTATATACATATATTAGTATATACCTTTGTATATACTAATATATGTATATATTTCTTAAATGCTAACCTAAACCTATGTAAGCTGGCCATCGCTATTCGCAGAGCAAATAGATCTGTCAGCTCTGCCCCATTAGTGAGGCTGGTCAGTAATTGACGGAAACGACGACGAAACATCTTCTCCATCATTCAACCACCAGAAATTCTGGTGCTGCCGAACGACATCCCTCTTATCGCGATTCCCCACCGCCCTACTGAACCTGAGACGATCCACACTGCCGTGTGCGACGTCTCTGCCGTAGTTGAGTCGCCTGTCCCCAGCTTTCCGAGCGACATGGAAGATTAACGGGACCGCTGATCTATCCTGGATCAACCCTATCTGATCCAGGTAGAGGAATGCTTCCGGTGGAACGAAGCCGTCAGAGCGCACACTCTCGTGGTAAAGGTAGTTGGGGTAGTAAGCCCCAGATATCAGGTTATTCGTCGAGTTCATTGCTCTTGCAATGTGCCTTTGAGTCAGCTTAATTACGAAGTAATTAGGTTCGCATTAGGTTCGCCCTGTTGTAAAGGACCTCATTACGATAAAATTTTTTGTACTCCGACTCTGGTGTTCTGTACAAGCGAAGGCAAGCCCTAAGGCAAGCCCTCTCAAACACCCGAATCTTTTCCATTAAGCTTGCTCGTACATTGAACCACACGGGGCACCCGAATACCAGCATGGGCCTGTTAAGGGCCATGTAGCAGATTACCTTTACCCTCGCATCGAGTTGGCTGCTATAAAACAGTCTCTTTGTAAGGGCAAAAGCGCCTTTGGCTCTGGCCAGAGCAGCATCTACATTTTTGTCAAAATACAGAAACTGATCTAGCCAGATCCCAAGGTATCTGACTGATCGAGAACTTACGCCAATTTTTTCTGGTATCCCTAGAGGCTCTAGACAACGGCGTCCTAAAGAGAATGGTTTCTGACTTCCGAAAGTTGATTTTTAACTTCCAGTCATCGCAAAATCGTCTTATCTTATCGAAATCACGCTGCAAGAGAGTATTAATGACCTCGATTTTTGTACCTGTACGCTATCAAATCGTCTGCGTACGCAATAATATGGGGAAGTGAACCTATCAAGTCGCTTGTATAAATGTTGAATAGGATCGGCGAATTGACCGCGCCTTGCTGAAGACCATTTTTAATTTGAAATATTCCAACAGAAGTCACATCGCCATTTTTCACGATGAACTGTCTATTGGTTAGCATATTAAAAAGAATGTACAAGAGTGGTTTACTGATCCCCATCCTAGTCAGCTTATAGAAAAGACCCTCTAACCATACAGTGTCGAAGGCCTTCTCCAAGTCAACAAGGCAGGCACCAGTGCATTGGTTTTTGCCTTTATTCCATTGGATATCGGACACCAGTTTAGACGCGGCATGTGAGATATCATGTCCCGCCTTAAAACCGAATTGATTATCCGGAACTATATGTTTGTCCTCAACCCACCTAGACAGAGCTCTATTGATTACTTTTTCAAACACCTTACTGATATTCGGAAGGAGACTTATCGACCGGAGATTCGCCGGATTGGATATATCCTTTCCCTTTTTGGGGATAGGTTGCACCACCGCCGTTTTCCAATGCGCTGGATAATGTGCATTATTCATTGCATTATTAAACAGGGTGGCGTAAATGTCCACCGCTTCTATAGGAAGTTGTCGAAGCACGATGTTCGGAATACCATCGGTCCCCACTGATTTCTTAGCCCTGATTGTGTCGAAGATCTCATGGAGCTCTTCCTTCGAAATGAACGGGGGTAGGTCACCCTCTCTGGTGATGACATTATTTGCCATATTTTCTTCGCTGAACCGGGTGAAACCAGAGCCCTCGGATCGCCAGTTCTCTACTTCATTTCGAATGAAGAAGTCGTGCACCAAGACGCGATTGTCCAGGTCATAATTAGGTCCAATGGTATCAGTGGCCTTGTATATTTCCTGGAAAGCCAGAATGGAAACTTGCAAAGATGAACATGGACAACTAGTAGTTCTAGTAAAGTCGCAATCGGAGTTGAGAAAATAGAAAGAATACTTCTGTATAACGTTAATATACATATAACGGCGATGATTTTAAGCAGATTATTGAAGCTAATATACATTAAAGCTGCAGGTAGGGTAGCTGAGCTACAATGTTTAAAGCAGATAGATATGACCTTGTTGAGAACATCTAAAAGATATGGTGAGAGGAAAGTATTCACATGGAATATTAACATCGTTTGTTCAATCCACAAGAAGGACACCCTTTTGACTTGGCCAACTACACTTCGCGCTACGGCAAACCTTCAAAAAGACGGGGAATTTCAGTCCGAAACTCATCATCTACTTGTCGAATTAAAAAGCCGCATTTGACAGCGAACCGCTTATAGGATCCAGCTTTACAACGCCACGTCTGGTTTTGACATGCCTGACAAGTTCGTCAATTTGTGCAAGACGACTGTAGAAAATTCTCACTCCTCCATCAAGATCGGTAATGAGCTAATCGAGACTTTTATTGTCAGGACAGGTTTAAGATAAGATGGCCTGCTGTAATGTGACTTCTTAACATCGCCCGGAAATAATCATGCAGGCACAAAGCACAACAAAAGAAGCCCGATCTTTTTCAAACAATTTGTGAGGCCACCGTTCTGAACAGCGTCCTCTACCTTGGTAGGCTAGCTGAGCTAATCCTTAAAGCTTGTAAAGTTTGTTGCCTTCGGATTCCTCATCCTCAACAAGGCCAAGACCAAGACAAGGCGTAGACCAAGACGTGGAATATCTACATAAGTATCTGTGGTATAGCATGGAAGCCTCCGATAGTATGATGACAAACTCTGACAGAACGGCTTGCTAACTATCCCTTATTTGCTAAATTTGCCTTACTTCATGGATATGACGTCTGCATCCTTTTTCCAAAAACTCTTTTTACTTGTAATTTCTAAATTCACAAAACAGCTCAGAGTAAGTCGGGGTACCTTCTGAAAGAAATTCATTCCCCTGACCTTTGATTTTTTTGGGAAATTCTTCCAAGAAATTTCATTCCTCCGATGGACTCTTGCGAGAGATCTGTAATTAATCTTTTACCAGAAGCACTACTAGACTTTCGACGGCCAGTGTTTGCCTTCCACCTCAGATTTGCATGTATACAGCTACATTCATTAACTGTTGGTAGACTTGCCATTAAACTACAGCACTACGATTTGAATGAGTTTGATTCCACGGCCAATTCGTAAACCGTTTAGCCAACCCGGATCTTCTCCCCAACTAAACAAGGGTCATCTTTCCGCGACTCAGCATACCAACAACTTGACAAATTTGTCATAAAAAAAATAATCGAAACCATGCAAAGACGTCCTTGTCTTACTTACGCCATTTAGCACAACCACCAGCGCATATTTCATGTCTTTCCTAATTCACGGTGTGTGCCATAAAAACTTCAGCACTGACAGCTTGGCTACTTCATTAGGGCGACCGACTTGAAGCGTCTCAGCTAATTGATATGCGGCAGACGTCATGTAAACAAACAACACTAAGGAAACTGACATTGAAAGGCCAGAACCCATTATGCCCATAGCTCCGGCTGCGAGTTTTTTGGCCATTTCTTGTAGTGAGTCGTGGTAAGTGCGCAATGCGAAGGTGTTTAACGAATCTGAATTGCGGGGATTCCCCTGTGTGATACGAATATTACCTCAGGTGCTTCTAAGGAGCATATGCGATTGAACAGTGCTCTATTGCAATTGGCGCTTGTTGCTGTCTGCGCTGTGGGGTAAATAAAAATCAATTCACTGGTGTTTGGCAGATACGAAAACATTCCTACAAACTGGTACGTGTAGCTAGGTGACCCATTTTCGTGGTAATGCAGTGTAGAAACCAAAAATAAAAAAAACGTCGTCCGCTGAATGTGAATTTGGCACACGCATCCAGCACCGACACCGTGTCGCTGATGGCTGCAATTTAAAATGCATTTGGGGAAATCCGTACGAGTATCTGGTATCTGTGTGCTGAAGCACGGGAGCTTGCGATATGGTTTTGTTGGACACGTTTATGCACTGCAAATTGGTGTGGGTTTGAGAGGGGGATGACACCTACTACGTGTCCTCATTTTGTTTGCACAGATACGAATACAACAACGACTACGACTATGACTACGACTACGATACGTGGGATGGTTTTTATTTTATTTCTCGCTTTTAAATTTAATTTTAAGTGAAGTGCTTGCGATGTGCATTAAGAGGGTTGAGGGGGGTGGATTGGACCAACAGCTATAGCACAGGCTAGATTGAACTATTAAATGGAAATTTTCTGTGGAAGACGCATTTTAGCTGGAGGCGATATGCAGCTTCAATTATATTGCTTTGACATACACAAAGCTAGAGATGTGCATAGTCAATGAGATAAATCTAGTTTATGCTGGGTGAGGGAGGGATTTAGGGAAAATAGAAACGTGCTTCTGGAGTAGTTTGAGCTGAATTTAAAAAAAAAAAATGAAAGCTCTCTAATTCTTTTTCGGAACGAAAGGTATTTTGAGAATTATTTATGAGGACGACAAACTGCACTTATTACGTTTAAATTTGTTGAAAGGTGAATAGGATTATGTGATAGATAGGTGTTCTCAATTCTTGTTCTCTGTTTGACAAGCCAAGCCCCAGCCTGAGGCTATTTAAGGATTTGAATGAGAAATTATTTGTGTTCTCGAAAGGGGCTCATCCATGGACACAATAATGCAACGAATGACATAGGGAAGTGGGGTGGTTTCTAATGTTACTGTGCTGTTCTTCAGTAAACTCGTGGGTGCTTTGTATTAACAATCATACTCTGTGAGTCATTAGGTCGTTTACTCATAATTGCGACAACCGGCATAAATGATCCCAATCAATTTAAAGCAGTTAAAAAGCAATTTAAAGTTTCTAAACTTTGCGGGAAGCCATTTGGCTATTATTATGACTGTAATACGATTTAATTCGGTGAACACTTACAAACTAATGGCACTGTATAAAGAATTCAACATTTAATTATATGAAGCGCGGGAAAATTTGGTTGTGTTTGTGCCAACGTTTAAATCGTCCATTTGATAGGTTGACTGCGATATCAACAAGTTAACAATCCACAAACAATATCAACAATCTGATTTGCGTGAGATGCTCCAATCTCCTTTGGGTCGATGGGAGAACGTTGACCTGAAACTGGTGCATTGACGGTCTGGGTCGAATCTCGATAAATCTGTGTATCTGAATGTTGCCGCCACCTAAGACTATAATCCGACAGCGAGGACATCTGTTGCCGATAGTACGAAATACAGAAATGTCATATCTTGGCGGATTTGCTAGGTAAAAGGTAGGCAGACCGATCGATTGCGCTTCTTTTTCTTTTGGAGATTGTCGTTTCAACCACGTTTTCTTTTTGTAAAATATTAGTTGCGCAATAAACTTAGTTTTTTAAAGTATACACTACACAGTGTTACTATTGAAATGAGTTTCGTTTTTTTTTGTCTGTTTTTTTTTTTATTTCTTGTTCCTTGCGCGAACAGTTCTTTAAAAAACTGGCAAGTCAATTATTCTTCGAACGCGATTATGCCGGAAGATGCTGCTACTTCTACGCCACATCACAATTGTCAGCTTTGCAATGAACCCGACATTCCCGAAATGGTCCAATGCGATAAGTGTGATCTCTGGTTACACTTTGCATGTGTGGGAGTCAGTTCAGCAGTGGCAGACGTGAGCTTTAAGTGTGAGGAATGTTCAGTGAATGTAACCAGTAACCTCGAATAATCAAGATAATATTTCCAAATGACAAGTCCTCAGGAAAGAAGAAGTAGTTGCTTTTACAACGCTTGGAGGAGGAGAAATTGTTGCGAGACAAAAGCAATCAACTCTACCTTCAACAGAAGTATGAAATTCTTGCTCAGGTCTCCGATGACGAGGAAGAGTATGATGCCAGCCACCACCATCAACCGCGGCAACACCAAGAGCGCAAAACAGAACAGCAGCAGGGGAAATCGAATGACGACGAGATACAAGTTCTACCGCATGTAAGTAAAGCATTTCAACTTTCTTCCACTCAATTAGCAGCGAAACATGCCATTCCGAAAGACTTACCTATGTTCAGCGGCAACCTTGAAGAGTGGCCTGTATTTATCAGTTTCTAAGATAAGAGTACAGACCTTGCTGGGTTTTCAAATGGCGGAAATCTAGTCCAACTCCAGAAGTGCCTTGGTGGAAAAGCAATGGAAACTGTTAAACATCGGCTTATGCTCCCAAACATGGTCCCAGATGTCACTAGAACTCTCCGAATGCTGTTCGGATGACCAGAGCACATAATTCACGTACTGATTACCAAAGCCAAGAACATGGCGCCTCCAAAGGCTGAAAAGCTGGGATCGTTAATTGAGTTTGCCATGCCAATCAAAAACGTAGGTGCGACAATGGAAGCCACGAACTTAACAGCACATCTTAACAACCCAATGCTTCTGAAAGAATTCGTCGACAAGCTATCACCACATCTTCTATTGACGTGAGCAGTATTTTCCAAGAACTTACAGCCTGCAACTCTGGCTGCATAGTCAGTTAGAAACCACAAAGAGTGTGGCGTAAGCCTATGCGATCATTTAGTTTCCAAATGCCCCACATTTACGAACGCAAGTCTCTCAGAAAGATGGGAAATGTTACGCTGTAACATGAAGCACCCATGAAGCACAAACCACGTTCACCAAAGTGCTTTTCCGAATATTGCCAGTGACGCTGGAAATCAGTTGATACCGTTGCATTTTTAGATGGAGGATCGTCCTTAATACTGTTGGATGAAGAATTGGTTGGCAACTTAGGACTTTCGGGAAAAACGGAGGTGGACATCTGACACCACACGTACCGAGTGCAGTTCCCAAATCGTTTCTTTTGAAATTGCAGTAAGGTGCGATGGCAGTCGTAAGCATCAGCTTAACAATGTGCGTACTGTGCGCAGCCTGGATTTACTAACGCAAACAGTTTCCACTCAGATGCTAGCGAAGCAATACCAGCATTTAGCTAATCTATTCCATCATATCAACAAGCGCAGCCACGAATTCTGATTGGTAAAGGCAATTGGAAACTGGGTGTTCCCTTGAAAGTCTTCGAGGGCAGCTGGTCACAGCTAATCGTAACCAAGATCAGACTTGGATGGTCAGTCCATGGTCCTGATACATGCACCAAAAATTAAGCTACTACAGATTCATCTTGAATTCTTGTGTGTGAGTGCTATGTTGACAGAGAACTTCACCAACTTGTGAGCGATTTGTTCTCAATAGAGAACGTCGGCATTCTCATTCCTACCTAGCAAATAGTCTCCGCCGAGGAAAAAAGAGGAACGAAAATCTTGGAAGATACCTGCGTACGCATCGATGGACACTTTGTAGTAGGTATATTATGGAAATTCGATGACATTTCCCTACCCATGGCACGCCGCCGATTTCATCATTTGCAAAAGAGAATCGGAAGAGATCAAAAGCTTCGTAACAATCTGGACCAGCAGATAACAAATCTGGTAGCAAAGGGATACGCGAGACAGTTGTCAATTGAAGAAATGAACATCGGACATGGTCAAGTTTGGTATCTGCCGATTTTTATAGTTCGGAATTCCAATAAACCCGCAAAGGTTAGATTAGTTTGGGACGCGGCAGCAAAATGCAATGGGACATCATTAAACGATTTCCTTTTGAAAGGCCGCAACCAACTGGTACCCTTGACAACAATCTTGTGTGGTCTTCGATGTGGCAAGATTGGTATTTGTGGTGACATTGCCGAAATGTTCCCTCAGGTGCCAGGACGAGAGGCTGCGGATGACTTGCAGAATCCAAGTGTTTTTGAAATGAACATTATGACCTTCGGTACGACTTTTTCACCATGTATAGCCCACTACGTGAAAAAGCTTCCTAGCAAGGCTGTACTGGAACATCACTATCTTGATGATCTCATAGATAGTGTCAACACTGAAGTGGAGGCAATCCAACTTGCGGAAGACGTCGAATACATATATCCATCAACATGCTGCGTTTCACATTAGAAACTGAATGTCGAATTCGGTAGCTATACGTGCAGCATTTGAGGGAGACAGCGATGGACAACGTTACAAAGCATTTGGCGTTGACGAAACAACTTCAACGGAAAAGGACTTGGGGCTTTATTGGTGTACATCGACGGAACAGTGCCAACTAAGCGGAAGATTCTTCAAATTCTCATGTCGGTTTTTGATCCCATGGGATTTACATCGCACTTCCTCATTTGCATCAAAATATTACTGAAGGAGGTCTGAAGAGAAGCAATTTGGTTGGGACGAGGAGTTGCCTGCAAGCATGGTAGGAAGATGGCTTCACTGGAGAACGCTACTGCACAACGTGACGGAGGTAAGAGTTCCAAGGTGCTACTCTAAACTACTAAACCAAGCGAATGTGTGCGTGCAATTGCACACCTTCGTGGACGCAAGCGAAAATCCATACACAGCTGTATCTTACTTCCGAATAGAGTGCCATGACAATATCGATGTGGTGATCGTATGCGCGAAAGCCAAAGTTGCTTCTCTACATCTCTGGCTCTGGCTACACGATAAACATCTCTTATCTGCAGTTCACACAAGTATTCTTGTGGACTGATTCCAATACTGTACTCGCATGTCTACGAGGAGACCCGCGTAAGTTCCAGCAATTCGTCAAGTTCAGATTCGGCGAAATCCTAGATGCATCGCAGATTTCTGAATGGAGATGGGTTCCCAGCAAGTTCAACATAGCTGACAAGACCACGAAATGGAAATCACCACCAGAATTCCTCGCCACCAGTGAATGGTTCAGTGGTCCGGTCTTTTTGCGGTACTTGCATAGTGAGTGGCCTCAGTCACCCACAATAGACAGCAGCAACGAAGAAGCACGACCGTCCATGCTGCATATTACCGAAGCATCAACCAACTGCATTATTGACTATTCCCCATTCAGTAAATGGTCAGGTATGTATCGTTCCTTGGCTTATGCGATTAATTTTATAGAAGTCTTAAGATTTAGGGTGAAGGGGAAGCACGCTGTTCTCACCAGACTGACCTCGGAGATGATCAGGCGATCCTAAGCGGCACTTTATCATCAAGCCCAGAGAAGTCAATCGCTAGAGAAAACAGTTCGTCTATCAAAAGGCAGCCCACTAGCTAAACTCTCACCGTTTCTGGATACAGATGGTGTACTGAAGATGAGTGGTCGCATTGCACTGGTACACTGTGTGCATGAAAGCTGTAAAACTCCAGTTATTCTACCGGAGCTCCATCGCATTAACTTCTTGATTATCGACTCTTACCATCGAATCATGAGACTGTTCTTAATGAAGGCAGACAGAAATTCTATATCGTTAACTTAAGAACTGTGCTGAAGACGGTCCGCCAACGCTGTCAGTTTTGTTAAATCCAAACGGCTCATCCGGTTGTACCAGAAATGGCAAGCCTGCCCATTGCATGGATGAGTGCCGTCAGTAGACCCTTTTCCTTCGTTGGACTGGACCAATTTGGCTCTATTTTAGTAACCGTGGAAGGCGAAATGAGAAGACTCCCCAAGTCATATTTATGTGCCTTACAAGCAGTGCATATAGAGCTGGCGCACAGTCTGACTACGGATTCCTGCATCATATGCCTAAAAAACTTTATAGCGCGACGGGGGTACCTCGACAATGCCACGAATTTTCGAGGCGCGGAGAAAAAATTTCAACAAGAACTGGCAAAGATACTGCTGATACAAAGTGGAAGTTTAACCCTCCATCTGCTCCACACAAGGGTGGCGCCTGGGAAAGGCTGGTACGGTTAATCAAATGTATTTTATACCGCATTCTTCCGAGTAGTAAGGTCGGCGAGGAAACCCTGTGAAGTAATCTGGCTGAAGTACAGAACACCATCAATGCAAGACCACTTACATTTGTATCGCTAGATTCGACGGAGGACGAGGCACTCACCCCCAACCATTTCATTCTCGGAACATCGAATGGATCTAAGCGATCATGTGACTTGAGACGCAATCGGAAATATTCTCAAACGATAGCTGAGGTCTTTTGGAAGACATGGTTCAAGGCATATCTACCTACTTTAAACAGTCGAGACAAATGGTTTCAGAAGCTGAAGCCGATCGAAAAGGGAGACGTGGTGATTATAGTCGACGAACAGCTTGCCAGGAACTGCTACCCGAGGGGCGTTGTGGTCAATACTGTGGTAGCTCAAGACGGACAGGTTAGAAGAGCGACTGTGCGAACTTCAAGTGGACTTTTTGAGCGCCCTGCAGCTAAGCTCGCTATCGTGGATGTTCCGAGTGGAGGATTAATACCAAAGTCATCAAATCCGACTCACCAAAACCATTATGATGCAGGACCTGTATTTAATGAATTTTTTAAAGAAACAATAATTACTATTTACCTGTCTCAAGTCGATGATTTCTTTCGGAGGATACTCATTCAATGAACTAAGCTCTCTCGAATATGGCATTGACAATGCCGCCAACTCCGTTCCCCAGTTTTAATCAGAAATATTCGAGCTCCCGAAGCCACTCTCAATTCAATTAGTGGTCCATTTCTTTACACCACTTTATTGGGACGTTTTGTCCCAGTCGTCGGTTTGGTATTTTCTTGCTGGCAGCATGTACTTATGTACTTGGTGTTGTAGAAAACATCGTAGAAAGCGTCTGTCCTTGTGAGGCTGAAACTGGTGCTTATTTGAGAGAAATAATGTTTCAACTGGCTGGAAACAAAGTGCATTTCTCCGTCCGTTTTGTAGCTTATGTCAGCAGCAATTAAGTCTTGGTTGCAAAACTGTTGAACATTAGATGGTGAGAGTCAATTCGGCTCAAAGACATAAGTTCGCCGTCTTTGCGATCGCTCGTCATGTAGTGGTGTGAAACTCCTTAAACATGTTTCCTGTATGGAAGTAATGTGAGGGTTTATATTCAAGCCGGAAAGCCTCCTCTTTAGAGATCCAGTAGCAGACTTGGAATGATAAAGGTTAATCTGAAGAATTATAAGTACTAGAAGAGTGGTTTCTGATGGTTGAGGGCTGTAGAAATAGGATAGACACTGAAAGGTCTCAATCTGGCGATACTCAGTATTGTAACTCTATCAACACATCAATTGTGATTATTTTACCTCTAAGTAGCATCCAATGGGTACTGGTCGATGTCCATCCGGACTTGACTTGACAAACTTATAAGCGCGAGTACTGATCAGCAGATAGGAGGATTCTGAACGGGACAGTGGATAAATTCCCCAGATACAATCAACGATAAAGTAAAATCACGGAACACGAGCCAAATCCGACATACAAATATGTCATACGATTTCTTTATTGTCATTATTAAAAGAGTGGTGGAAAGCTAACGCGCCAGCACAAGAGGCACAATCTTTCAAAGGTTCGTCCAAGTACTTATATACGCTGATGATACTGACATAATCGGCAGAAAGCAGCGTGATGGCTGTTGCTGTTTCGCAACGAAGATGGGTTTAATGATCAATGATGTAAATTTAGGGTAGTTAAGGACTTGGTCTACATAAGCCTTACTATCAATTCAGACAAAGACACCAGCCCTTAGATGAAACGATGAAGTATAACTCTTGCCAATCGCTTCCTCTTTGGGCTAAGAAGGCAATTGACTAGCAAACTGACTCTGTATAAGACCTTAATAATCCCAATCCTGCTCCATGGTGCAGATGCATGGTCTTTATCAAAAATGAATGAGGGTTCTCTTGGCTGCTTTGGGAGGGCAATTCTTCGGATGACTTTCGGTCCCGTCTGCAAAGACGGTGAGTGGAGAACGAGATACAACGCTGTACAGCGACATCGACTTAGCCAAAAGAGTGAAGGTCCAACTACTAAGATAGCTGACTCATGTAGAGCGGACGGACACCAATGCTCCGGTCTGAAAAGTTTTCGAATCCGCCCCCGCGGGACAGCGCAGTGGAAGAAGACCGCGACTAAGGTAGCGCATGCAAGTCGAAGGGTACCTCAGCCAACTTGGCGTGCGAAACTGGAGCCAGCTAGCTACCGATTGAGCTGGCTGGAGGCGCTTGTTGGTCGAAGCCCAGATCCACCCCGGAATGTAGCGGCGCCACCTTAAGTAAGGACGGTTGTTTCTTGTTGGAACTAACCCCATGATCTCGACAAATGATTTGTTTTAGTCATGTTTGTTTGATACCTGCCTTCCATGTAAGAATAGATTTTTTTTTTCACTTTTAAGTATCGATTCCAGGATCCTGGATCTAAAGACGCATCAAAACATCCTTCGAGTAGCCCCGAAATCAATAAGAAGAAGAAGAATCGCAGCCGAAGAAGCAGAATCAGTTGCCTGAAAACCTTAAAAGTTTTTGTACACAGAGCAGAGCTCTGCTTTAGCTATCCCCCACAGTTAGTCAGCACAGTGTTCGGAATCAAAATCATTCAGACTTATAAGTTAGCCGGCCTTGACTCATTCACGTTTTCAAATTAATTCCATCGGAACCGCAAAATTCGCTGGTTATAGCACCATTGTTCGATGGAAAATCCATCGACTGCAAAAGTCAGAGAAACACGTTTTTCTTCTTGGCCCTGTTCCTGACGGAAGAGGAGAATGCGGTTTCGAGAGTTTAATCAGTTTCGACAGATCTGACTACCGCCGATCGGTTTCTCTTTTCGGCCGCTGCTGGAGGAGTAAGGCTTTTAGCACTCGCGCCTTGGATAACATTTTTCGTCTACTTGATTCCCGTCTTTGTTTTCTTGACAAATTTCTGCTATAGGGGTGTATTTTCGATTGAGTCTCTCCTAAATCGCTCTGAAAAACATCCTGATGGAGGTTTTACCGTAACAGCCTGAGCCTCTTCGGTGCTCCTTCCATCGTTTCGACTCAATCTACCGAACGCATCGTAGAAAGAGCAGTAGGAGTCACAGGAACCGAAAGATCTATCAACTGCTTGATCAGCAACTAAATCGCTGAAGGATTTGCATATATTGTATCTTCGTGGGATTATTGCTACTGCTAGCATCAGCTAAAGTATAGCCCTGTGTGCTGACGTCAAAGCTCTTTAACCAGTGTATGTCTTATATGGACGTCTTTGGGTTCCTCACGCATCTATGCGATCTGGGGGTTACCTGCGATAAAATAGAAACTAAGCTCTCGTCACACCAAGATTATACCATTGCCAGAGCCAACCCCAGTCTCTGTCTAAATTCTGGTTAAAAGATTTGTCAAACCTTTACGTAGCTTAATCTTTTACATCACCCTTGATAAGCCCGCTGTTGAATAATCTAGCCAAGGAGGGTCTTTACACTATGACAACCATACTATACGACTTGAAGTAGTACAACGAAGATTCATTCTACAACTTTGGCAGCCAATATCGATTGTACCACTCTGCCACAATTTACTTCCTTTAATGCCAATCCTCGTTAGAGTAGATCCATGCATTGGCAAATATCTCGGAGAATATGAAGTGTCCTTTAGCAACGACTATGAATTCTTATTTCAATTCTCAGGTTCATAACCAGGGTGTCTATAAATCTGACTCATCCATTACACGATTGAACCATAATTTGAAGATAAACGCGAGAATAGTTTTCACAGTACGACTATTTACTGAAAAGGACACCTTAAATGTTTCGATATCTACACATTAGTTTGGCGAAAAAACGTCACCGAACTACCCTCTAAGAAATCCAGGACAAAACCATTCAGAAGCCCATTTCATGGGGTTGAAGCTCTGTTCACCAAACAACTTGAATCTGAAAAATACTTAGACAACTTGAAACCCTTTCTGAGCTGCTCAATAAAATACTTATTTAATTTTTATTAAAGAAAAAATCACAAATTTGACAAATCCTAAGCCTTTAAGGATTAGCATGAAAGTGGCAGAAAGATTGGAGACATCTTCGGCATTTGAAACGGAATCATGTACTGGGGCAGATATGAGCTGAGAATCTCTTGCACATTCTTTCAGTTTTCAAGCCTTTTAGCGGTGGTGCACTACGATTGACTGCATGTTTAGCCTTCCATGCAAGGAAGCCTTTCCCGACAGCATGAAAGGACTTAACCTCCGTGACAGGTGCCTCCAATGAAGCTTTCCTCTTCTTTGTATTGCCATCGGCAAGTTTCAGTGAAGCAATGTATTCCATTTGCTGCCTCCTTGCCATCACACTCTGAGTGCTAAGATATCTGTACTTTTTGGAAGACTTTGCCGAGCCCTTACGAGCCTTGCTCTGCAGTCCCGATTTGCAGAGAAGGTCGGCGATGCTATTGTTTTTAGCGGCTGAACTAATGGTTGGTGAGGTTATGAAATTGTAGCAACTTGTGGCGTTCAAGAGTTCCGTATCAGGCTCACGTGCATTCGCACTTTTTTGAACGTCAGCTTGCCTTTGTCTTGCTAGTTTGATGATAACCGTTTGATTTCGGGGTGTCAGAGGGGAGTGCACTAACTTTGCTGGTCCAGATTTGAGAGAATTCCGGCAAACTTCAATGGTAAGTTGACCTTGATACTTCTGTGGGCTTGGATTTCTGACGAGTTGTTGGGCTCCGAAGAGCGAAGACTTATCTCTAGGGCTGATTGTTAGGATTCCCTCGAATTTCTTTGAAGCTCGAGTTTGTAGGGTTTTTTCGAGATTCTCTGTAGCATTGAACGTTGGCATTTCCTTAAGATTTGTGGCAGGGGTATTCAATGTGTTGACGTTGACTGTAGATTGTAATATGCGACGATACTGTGCAGTACTTGCCGCTCGTTCTCTACGAATTCGCTGTTGCTGGTAGGCAGTCTTTGGTAACAATTGCTTCCCTTTAACGAAGAGATTGAGTCCCATGTAAGCAGGTGATGGCGGAATCAACTGTCTGTAGATCAATTCAAAATTGCCAGTGTCAGCTTTTGGAGTAACCTTCCTATCAACCACAACTGCAAATTAGAAAAAATGATTAAAATTTTGAAAAGCATATTAATCGCATGTTATACGAGTACCTCTTACAACATCCTCCAAACATTGAGGACACATCCTGGCCGTAACACTCGTAGTTGCCCCAAAGTCCGGACTAGCATTGATCTCGATTAGCCATGGATAGAAATTCTCACAAATCATGAAATCAGCTCCAAATACTTCAAAGGTATTCTGTCTACGTTCCATGTTGTCCTGTGAAGCAAGTGCTGTTCCAATGATGGCCTTACGCATGCCAGGATATATTCTCTCTGCCCACATTTCGTGTTTGCCAATTTGACGCAGGTACGCTTGAAAGGAATAGCAGTCCCACATATTCTCAGAGGGCAGACGTTTGTCCCGTTTTCCATTTGTGTACTTTTTCTGAATCGCATGATTCGTCAGGTGTATGGATTCATGGTGATTACTGAGATTGTACTCCTGTGAACTGAATCGAACGTAGCTCTCTTTGTACATCCACAGGACGAGGGGCTGAACGTTTGTTATTAGGAACCACTGACGAATATCGAACTTGGTATTGTGGATGATAAGAGGTCTTTCTGAAAGAATAAAAACGGTTACTACACTTTTTTGTTGGAAATCGTACAAGATCAATGGAAAACTTCAGTCCACCTATTTTGAGATATTGGTAGCTCTTAAGGGTCTAAGATTAAGGATCTCGAATTGTGTGAAGACCGAAAGAGTCACTTTTTTGCATCGATTATTGAATCAACAAGGGACTGTTTCCACTAAGATACTCTTCTAGTCCAAAGGAGGAAAGCAGAGGAAAGCGCATATGGAATCACATTTCGTATGAAAGTGAAATGGTTCTTGAGATTTGTTTCAAGGTAGCCTTCGGTATTCTGGATATCAAACTTTTAAGCCTTTTTAACGATTTCCCACTTTGCCGTTGTATAAGGGCTGAATCAGACTGCAACCGTTGACGGCAAGTGTAACTGGGCTAAACAACATGACGTAGACGAATCACTTGTTTGTGGCTAAAAGCTACGCTGGTAAATAGGACACTGAATTTGGATGCTGACTGTGGCCAATATATGATGGCGGGGATGAATCGGGGTGCCACCAAGGCGTGGTGGTGTCTCCACTGCTATGGTTCATTTTGGTCGACTTAAAACGATCTTAACAGTTCCGACGTTATGCTCAGGAATATACAGACGATGTAGCTGTACTGTCTGTTGGATTATACACGGCTACATTTTGCTCTTAAGCAGAGACAACCCCAGATGTGTTCGACGACTGAATAGGCTTTCAAATCTGAGGTTATTCTCCTTACAAGAAGGGGGAAGATGACTGGTCTGACTCATCTAGTGCTTAAACGCATCAACATTCAATTTTTCAGAGGATTTAGGTGTCATCCTTTGGCTATAATAAGGCCAATTATATCCTACGCGCATCGGTAGTGTGGTGGAACAAACTTCATCTAAAATTCGTCACTGTAGCTTAATAGCTTAAACATGCCACCTGATGCAATGATACCAGAAGTCCTGGCCTCCACGACACGACAACAGACAACGGCTTCCGACTAATCGATTTTGTAGCAGCTTCTAATATGGTGATAAGTAGCACAAGTTTCAAAGACTACGAATCCAGACAGCAACCTGGCGCACACCAAATTGACGGTGTGCACGAATCAGATATTCTGAATGTGCAAACATTCAGAAGAGCAAACGTCGACTCTGACCACTTTCTTGTTGCAGTCAAATTTAGAGCTCGACTATCCAACGAAAAGAATCGTCCAGAAAAAGAAATTGAACATTGGAAGCCTTAGCACGACTGGGCGTCTGAGCGAGAGACTCTCCGCTGTGCATTCGCCATCCACAAACACCAACAATCTGTGGAACCAGTATCGTGACATCATTAAAGAGGTAACCGAGAACACCGTAGGTTACCAGTCACCACCACAAACGGGCTCTTGGTATGATGACAGAAAATACAAACATTGAAAGGCAAAACAAGGGAAGAAGGGAGGAAAAGCTGACCTTTCGTAAAAGAAAAGGACCTACGCAGGTCTTTAAGCCCGGAACGCAGGTTTTTCGAAAGAGTGAAGTAAACCTTGTCACTGAAGCGCAGGGAATAGTAGATGTGTTAGAGCAGAAATTCCAGCAACTGCTTAATGGGCATCATGTAGTTTTCGACGGCAAGAAGATATGAAAGATCCAGTCAAAATTGGCTAGACGAATTGGCCTTGAAGTAAATGAGGACAAAATCAAGTACATGTTGTCAACAAGCAAAGGGCAAAACATCACTGTTGATAACAGTAACTTCGAAGTGGTTAAGAAATTTACCTATCTCGGAGTCGAGATCAATTCCAAGAATGGCACCCTAGTGGAGATTCGGTGAAGACTTACCCTAGGGAACCGCTGCTACATCGGTTTGGCAAAACAAATAAATTAAAAACACTTAACTCAAAACACTCAATATAAAACATTGATCCTGCCAATTCTTTTCTATGGTGCCGACTGCTGGACGATAAGCTGGAAATCAAAGCAAATATTAAACACTTTCGAGAGAAGAATTTTTCGTCGATTATTTCGTCCCTCGCATACGGGAGGGCGAATGGAGGAGGAAATAGAACCGTGAACTCTATGAGCTGTATCTAGTTATGGATGTAGTCCAAATGGCTAAAATACTTAGAATAATGTTTCACCAAAGATGATTTTCGAATCACGCCCCAGATTGGAGGCGACAAGGAATTCCGAACCTCCGTTTTAAAGACCAAGTCATCGCGGGTGCTAGAGCACTTGATCTAGACAACTGAAAGCAGCGATCCCGTAGTCAAGTAGAGTGGAAAGCTGCTGTGTCTCAGACAGAGACTCTTCTTCACTACTTGCTTAGCATGCAGCCAAATACAATTCCTATCCAGTTACCATTCCGAGATCTAAGTGATCGCTGCTCTATAAAGATCGCCGACTTTAACAGATTCGTCAAGAAATCTCTATGCTTCCCAGAGCAGCCAGAGAAATGCCCTACCTCACTCTCCCAATCGGCGCACAACTGGTCAAAATGCGTTTCAATGAGGATCACTTTTGCTTAGCCCAACCTAAGTCTTGCAAAGCTTTAGCCAGTGCACGATTTCCAAACATTGATATCCTTAAATTAAATTGATCGACGCAAGGCACTCCTTCAGTGTTTTGAGTTTCCGACAGCCGTCTCTGATGTACTGGGTTTCACCCCTCCCCAATAAAGAAACTCCTGGTTCGATGGCGAATGCAGACAGGCAAATCTAGGAATATAGTAGATGTACAGAGCGGCCATATAGAAAAGAACATCTGCACGGATGGGGAAGGAAGTCTCATTTAGTAGACCCGCAGTCATTGCTGAGAATCTGGAAAGATTATGTCTTCCGACTGTTAAGCGGTGAAGACAAGCCACATCCAACCATCAGATAGAATGAACCATTCAGCTTGGACGAGCAGGATAGCGATTTGCAAGCCAGTAAGAGGCTTTATTTACCTCGATTCCTTTATCATCTCCTACAACGACACCAGCGAGGGAAGCTTTGCTTCTAGGACCTAGAAGGCAATTGAGTAGTAAAGCTCTCTCCGGAGCAACCAAAAAGACTTTATGCAAGAAACTGATAGACACTGACGAAAGCGGATGAAAATGTTCTCGGTTGCTCGAAGATAAAAGTTCTTCGGGTATTTTTCTGTCCTCTTTGCATAAATTCAAAATGGATGAGATGTTTCAAAAACGACCTGTATTGGCTGTAAAACAATGCCGAACTCATGAGAAAAGCCCGGATGACCCAGCTTAGATAGCTGGGCGAATGGACACCAGCGTCCGCCTAGAAAGTTTCCGATTCCAATCAGTTTTCGACTGCGATAGTAGAGGACGACCTCATATTAGGTGGCGCACACAAGTGGAACGGGGCCTCACTCTAATTCGTGTGCGCAACTGGAAACAGCTGGCAAAGGACCGCGCTAGCTGAAGAGGCATATTAGCTAAGCGCCACCAAAGTAAACAAGTAGGGTCCGTACACTTAAAGAAAACTGAAGGCAGTGAAGCTTCTTAGTCCAGCAAGAGTTAAAGTCGACCGATCCAGCAATAAAAACGGAGGAGCTCGAAGCACAGCTCAAAGGGTTAGAGAGCAACGACCTTAAGTTCGTGGGGGTCAAGCCGTTTACCACGGCCGCGGCAAGAGGTGGTAACCGTAAATCGATAGTCAGCGAAAAATCAAATTCCTGTACTATCATGCTGTAAGGTGGGAAAAATTATAGAGGGCAGATCGTGTACTGCAATGTATGCGCTGCCAGAGGTTCGGGCACGCCTCAACTAATTGCAATATGCAATTCAGATGCATCAAGTGCGATAAGGATCACAAAGATGGAGAATGTCCTTTAGGCAACGATAGAGTAGTGGATAGGGGTCAACTCTATTGCGTACTCTGCACGAATTCGAGGCATCCTGCCAATTTCAGGGGTTGTCCCAGGTTGCAGCAGCTGAAAAAGGAAGTTCAGGCTCGAAAACAGTTCATCGAAGAAGAGAAGCGTCAAAAGAGTAGTGCGTTCTCTAATTTTGTGGCACCCAGTGTATCCTTTCTGGAGCGGGTAAGGCCACAATAACAGCAAAAAATACGCCAAAGTAGCCGGAAGCGGATCTGGATTTGAAAGCGATTCTTCTGTCCCTACACGGAAAAATTGATCATTTCCAGAAACAATTAAATGAACAAGCGGCCCGAATTGACGTCATCTATTCGACCCTGTTTGACAAGTCTGGCACGCCGATGTAATGTCTGCTACGTTGAATGAGGTCAATTTGAAACGTTAACAACCTACAAAATCTGTTGCTAAGTGAATGATAAGATGTGCTTCTGGTTAGCGAAACTAAGCTCAACCAGAATCAAAAAATTGGCTACAGTGGCTACAATATATATAGAAGGGACCGTCCACACTCCTCATGAGGGGGTGGGGTTGGTATCTTATTACGCAAAGGCATGCGCCATAGGGTCAAATATAGCTTGAATTTAATGAGGTTTCGGGTGTTGGAAGCTTGCATCGTATGCATTCCTCTTCATAGTCGAAGTCGAGTGTATGTGGTGTCGCTTTATGCTTTATTAGGTGCTTCACCTAATCCCATTCAATTTATAACTGAACTCGAAATACTTTTTCGTTGCCTTCAGCTTCAATCGGAGGAAAATTGACTTGAGCTGTACGCGGCGAATATCCCATCCTTCCCATCAGCCAGTTCTTTCCTGGAGTTGGCATTAATAGACAGTGGACTAGAACTGACTGACACGGATCGAAACACAAGGAACTGTTTGCGAGCGTTCGAGTACGATAGTGATCACTATGGACTTGCCGCCACAATACGGATCCCAAACGAGCAAACGCAGCTGGAGCAGTATGATCAAGTGTACTCATACGACTACCGTAGAGTACGGTGGTCGTGCTTCACTAAAATCTTAAAGCGTAATTTACTTTTGAGTGGAATTGATCCCTCGACTAACAGAAACTTGACAAACGAAGAAATCGACTGTAATTTATTGACGATGCAAGACGTTGTCATACGGACTATGGAGCAGACTATCCCTCGGATAGAATACTCCGATGAAAGCCAGGTTGAAAAGTACAGAACTCCAACAATCAACGCATTGTGCGCTCATAAAAGTAGACTAATCTCTAGGCTTAAGCAGCTGTACAGACAGTTCACTGACAGAAACGACCCGGAAATAAGAACACTGAAGTCACTGATCAAAAACCTAAAACAATTAATTAAAGAAAATTACAGTATGTCTGTAAGTCTGTACTGGGGCAATAAGATTCGGGCAATAAAATCCAGTAGTCCGAATATGTTCCCGAAGATAAATAAATTGTTCAGGAGGAAAGATCACAATGACATTCAGTGTGTCCGAATTCCACAAACAACAGAAAACAGACAGACACTACTGAGCGTTGGCATAAGTCCAGAGAATGCCGACTCAGGCGACGGTGTTTTCGTGGTCGAAGACCCACAGGAGAAAGTGGATTTGCTGGGAGCTTTTTTCGAGTCCGTGTATACGGTGAACAATCCGGTTCAACATAATCACGATATTGACAACAGGGTCTACGTAAATCACTATTATTTGCGTAACGAACTTCAAAATTGGCGATCCGAGAATCACGGTTTCACCATATTCAGTGAAGAAAACGGCGCAAACGTTATCGTCGCCGATGAACGAGGTTCCTCGAATTTGTTCGTGTGAAAAGATGAATTCCTGTGCATCTTTGAGTCTCTGAAAAACAAAAAGTCGTCAAGAGTAGACGGTCTCCCAAACGTCGTATTAAGACATCTGCCCTTGGAAGCAGTGGATATATTTACTACGCTATTCAACAATGCGCTTAATAATGCATATTATCCGACGCATTGGAAAACAGCTGTGGTACACCTAATCCCGAAAAGGGATAAAGTTAGAACTAACCCTGCTAATCTTCGGTCAATTACAATAGTTTGCTTCCGAATATTAGCAAGGTATTCGAGAAAGTGGTAAATAGAGCCCTGTTAAAGTGGGTTGAGGAAAATAATATAATTCCGGAAAATCAGTTTGGTTTTAGGGCGAGGCATGACACTATTCATGCTGCGTCAAAGCTGGTCTCCGACATACAATGGAATAAAGGCAAGAACCAATGTACGGGTGCCTGCCTCGTTGACTTTGAGAAGGCCTTCGACACCGTATGGCTAGAGGGGCTTTTCTATAAGTTGACCAGGATCGGAATGCCGAAACCGCTGCTATATATGATTTACGACATGCCTATGGGAAAGAAGTTCGTTGTTAAATGTAACAATGTTATTTCGAGCAAGACCTTTGACATTAAAAACGGCTTACAACAGGGGGCTGTGATTTCGCCGATACTATTTAACATTTACACAAGTGATCTAGTAGGTTCCCTCAATCATTCCAGACGATTTAGTGGCGTACAGATCAGGTCCAAAAATCGAAGTCATTAACACCCTTTTGCAACGTGACTTCGATCATATTAAGGCGTATTGCAACGATTGGAAATTGAAAATCAATTTTCAAAAGTCGCAAACAATATTGTTTAGAACTCCATTGAGATGTGCTTCTAGGGATACCAGATATAACTGGCGAAATTTGGTCATCATTGGACAGCACGGACTGCCATTAGCGGTGAGAGGCGTAGTGAGATACCTTGGTATCTGGCTTCACAAGTATTTGTGTTGATATTTGTATGGTATTTGTAAACATATAGAAGCTTGTCTTGCTGGGGCCAAGAAGGCTTTAGCAGTCAGCTTGTCTCCAGGGTGAAGGTCATATGCTATGTGGTCCTAATCAGGCCAGTCATCGCTTATGGTTATCCAGTGTGATTCAATGTAGCGCTGTATCAGATGGAAAGGATTCGGGTGTTTGAAAGGCAGTGTCTTAGAACTTGTCTCGGCTTGTACAGAACACCAGAATCAGAGTACAAAAAATATTATCCCTCACAAAGTCCTTTACGATGGGGCTAATCTGAATAGGATTGACAATTTCCTGATTAAGGTAATTCGAAGACACGTTCCAAGGGCAATGACCAACGATAATAGCTTGATCTTTGGGGTTAATTACCCCAATGATATGTACCACGAGAGCACTCTTCTATCTGGTTTTATCCCGCCAGAGGCATTTCTCCATATTGTAAGATAGTTTTTAAGGCCGAAAGGTAAACTATGAATGAGATTGTTAAGTTTAGAGCGCTCGGTAAGAGCCAATAAGCTAGAAGAAGTAACTATCATTGTTAAATTAGATTTAATCATTTTTGTTTGGAATGTAAGTAATAATGAAAGAAACAATAAAAATGAATTTAAAAGTAAAAAAAGTAACAGTAGCAAGAGTTAAAGTAACATTTTCCCGAAGCAACACGGAGTGGAACCGGAATACATTATCAGAAGATGGCACGACAGGGAAGGCAGAGCACAAGATTTTCTACAGATTCTTACGGCCTTATTGAGCAGGAGACCCAAAAGATAAAAAAAATAATAAAAGGAGTGCAGCGTTTCGTGCAACTCAATAGTACGTTTTAGAGCAGCAAAATCAGAAGAAATTACTGACTCTCGACATTTCAATCTGAAGACAAATGTCGCAGTGTGATTACGTACTGGCATAATAAAAGCGCTTCTCAGAATGTACTTTATGTTCATTCGTAAATAGATATGCAAACTAGGCTCAAACATAACTTAAAGATGTAGATAACATTTGAATCCTGTATAATGCCTACAAATAGACAACTATCAGTCATGCAACACCACATCACATGGTGCTTCGACTTACCACAGAACTTTCATTGAAAACGCAAAGACCTTCAGCCTGACAAGTGACATAGTCAGCAACATAGCATAGTCATGTAAGTTTTACAATTCATTTCTACCTCATTACATTTGCTAAACAACAAAAGAACATCAGAAAACAGATTTTGTTTACAATACCGAACCACACATTTCAAGGACATCATACTGCGTGTACACACACAAGTATATAACATATATCAGTCTGTCCTTCAAGGACTGAAATAAATTCCTTATCGACCACAAAAGATATCATGCAACGTGAGAGTTATTATAGCCACCCTCGCTAATAGCTCGCGTAGCCTTACTCAATAAATAGAGCGTACCACATGAATGTTTCACCCCTTCACTCACACGACTGTTCTATTGAAACCGCAATTTATGTATGTCATCAATTAGCAGCAAACACTACCTCCTCCAAAACACGCACCTGGATCAACCTCAACTGTATCAGTGTACATACAACATACCTAACTACATACTCACCGATATATTTCTGGATGACGAATCTGCTTTTTGACGCCACAGAAGGATTAATGACTGCCAGGATCTTCTTCAAATTATCCATCAGCTGAATACCTCTTCCGCGACACTTATTCGCTGGCTTTATGATCCAAATGTTTTGATACCCATCCAAGCAGTATTGAGGCCAATACTTCTTCACATTGTCTAGAATCACAGTTCCAGTCTTGATGAGGTTGTCAACCAGCCTCTGAGGATCTGAGAGGATGCGTCCATTCTGATTAGCTAACATATGCTGTTGCAAAAGGAACGCATCCCAGTCGTGCTCCCATACATGAGATGCATCATCACTGTCGATGTCATTATGGTTACATGCCTCCACAAACTCATTGCAGCGCTTGAAAGCAAAGTCAATCGAGTTGAATGGAATTTTTCCAGTCGGCGAGAAGACCGCATCAAAGCCAGCCTCCGTAAACTTGTCCACTAGCCACTTTATGAATGAAATACATGCGGTTATCTTGAAGTTGTCTACGAATTCCGCCAGTTCCTCCGGACTCCAGGCATTGTAACACCGGGGGAAGAACAACTCCGATATACCCTCCTCATAGAACCAATGAAAGTCCTTCAAGTGACTACAGAGGCCCTCCTTTGACGTGAATGGGACTCTTTGAATTTTGTTGATAGTCATGATGGGATTTTTGGCCAAGTCAATGTAGTCACACTTTTCCTTTCTCGCCGTCCATAGGAAGTCTATTGGGACATGTTCCAAAAATCTGGACATGATGTTACGTTCACACTTGAGTATGTACTGTCGACGAGACTCACTGAATTTCCTCTTGGGCAGACTTTGCGCAAGGTCTTCATATGTTACCTGGCACGTCCCCGATGGGGTGTGTTTCCTATGTGCATCCAACTTCTCGACCCATCCCCGTGAGGTTAGCGCATTTCGGACCGAGTTGAAACACCCCCGAATGGTGAAAGTCTTATTCGAGTGGACAGCTTCATGTGCCAATTTACGTAGGCTATTCATGCGATCCACTGATATCCAAGTCTTACGACTGCAGTACTGCATATCCTTATGGTCACCATTATTGGCTCCAGAAGTGTTGGCCACCGTTGAGTTGTTACCATTCTCGGTACCTTCGTCACAACCTGGTTTTGACAACATTTTGTATATTTTTTTTCTTTCTAGGACACTTTATCCGAAGCAGAGGAACCTTTCACTACCTTCGCGAAACAGATGTCACGTAAGAACTACTAGGTGCTTCGATTTTCATTCTATTCTGTCCCGGAATACATCAGTCGACGCTGGGCTATATTGCGCTGGGCTGGGCTGGGCTGGGCTGGGCTAATAAAGCTCTCATAGCTCCCAGCTATAAATACTTCCTCTTGCATATGTTCGCTTACACGAAGGTCGCTTACTTTCAGTGTACAGGAAGAAGAACAAATAAAAATAACAAAAATGGCGAAAGTAAAAGGAACTTCTGCAACCTAGTTTCCGTCGAACTATTAAAGCGCACGAACGAGAACTTTGCCAAATACCTGTAGGTACGTGGGCTTGAGGTATCTGTACCGTACCTATGGACTCAACGGCTTCAATTCACATTTCAGTTGCCATAGAGTTGGTAAGTGTTTTTATTTTGGTAGTGGTGAATTATTTTTTTGTATGTGTTGAGGAGCTATATGCTAATTGTGAATGTAGGTCAGTTCTCAAACGTAAACAATTAATCAACAGAGATACGTTCCAAAGTTCCAAGGAACTTTGTAATTTATTTATTTCAATGGAGGATATTCGTACTTGCAACTTTGGTCTTTGATGGAGAAAATTCGCATTATGTTCTGCAGTCGAAACCAATAGGACCGTATGAAGGTCGAGCCATGTGTAGTTGTAATTGTATTGTGGAAAGTTAAAACAAGAAGAAGGATTTTACGGGAGTCGGGAACTCCTTAAGCATACGCTTATGGAGGAACTTTTGCATCTCGAAATTATAAGTGTGGTGTGGCACTAAGACTAAGGGGCATCTAGTTAGTCCTGCTCTTTCTGAAGTTCTGCACGGGTTTGCCTACAATAGTCTCATCGTGAGAAGGGATGTTGTATAGTGTTTTGTTTGTCTTTCCTGTCGGTGTTGTTTCGCCTCTGGCTAAGATTAGGTCTCCTGCCGATTCAATCGGCAGCCGCTGTTGTGATTTGTCGTTAAAATCAGCTCTAAATGATCCCTTTTGCTATGTTTACTGTTGCCTCTAACGTCGATGTTGATAATGAGTTGAGCTTATAATTTCCTCTGTCAGAGTGATCCTTTACTTGATGAGATTGGCATCGTCAACCTATTATGAAGCAGCGGATGAGATAGAGGTAGTGTCACTTATGCTTAGCGAGTTTGTAAATTTAGCAGTGCACCGAAACTAGTGGAATAGTGAAAGTCCTAATCGAAGAGGCAGGTAGTCTAAATGAAGAGGCATGTCTTGACAACTTCACCTCTGAGGCCTTGTTTATCAAGTTCATTGGCGATCTCATTACCTGCGAGTGATTTTGGACTCAGACAAGAATAAGGGAATAAAGTTTTTTGGACAGCGAAGTTTTGCTTTGCCTGAAAATTTTAATAAAGTTCAAGGACTAAGGAAGGCCTTAAGCGACTCTTGCTGCAGGTAACTGTGGCTCTTCCTATTTTTTTTCTCAACATATTTAGTTTGTTGGCATTATAAATGGTCATATCTCAGTTTGAAAGACAGACGCTTGTTTACCCAAGGAGCCTCTACTCTTAAGTATTGAATTTGTCGTTCTCCAGATGAGTCCTAAATCTAAAGGATGTTCATCTCCATTCCCCCTCTATCTTACTCACATCCTTCCTTCCTTCCTTCCCTTGGGCTGGATCAAGGTGTTATGCGACCCATGCCGAGGTGTAGCCTGGCTGGGGTCCCAGTATTATAAAAATAGCTTAGTCGTTAGCGGAGTATACGGATACCTGGCGACCTCCGGATTAGCTACACTTACCTGTAAGTAGCAGATTTCTGTAAAGGTGACCCCATATGGATTCATTCCTTTAATTAAAACACGTGACGGGTACTCCTTCAGTATCGGACTGTAATACGGTGATTACACCGGCTTTCCGCTAAGGTTCTGCAATAGGCAGAAGTCTGGCAGGCCATGGTGCACCTTTCAGGGGCAAGTAAAACGAGCCAAACTTTGCAAAACTTTCAAGAATTGGCAAGACTGTGGTCCTACCATTTTTTCCGCCTTTAGCAGCAGCAACTAAAACTCATCCCTCAAAAGAGACATCAGAGGATTAACTGCGTTCGCAAGCCCCATCCAAGGTGTTTTACACCAGACGCTGATATGCTGAACGCCTTACCCAAATCCTAGGTTCCATTCCGGAGGTCGAGGGAATCGCGGATATGAGGAACAAAATCGAGTGGGCCAACAACTTCCTAAAAGATGGATTACCCACTGTTAAAAGAGTCATTCCACGATAAATCGCTGAAGCTACATATATGGGGAGCTCTGAACGGCATCCCTCCGATTTGGCTGAAAAGTGGTAGAAATACTCATTGGAGTGGTACGAATCATAAGGCAAAAGAAGTTTTGCAGAACTCGATATAGTTTGCGTGTAACGGAACTTCAAAAATTGGCAAAAAATCTAACTTTATGCTTTCTTTTAATACATTTAAAAAAATCTTAACTTTGGCTCTGCTCATCACAATTTGATAAAATACCATATACGAGGGCGGGTCAATAATTCCGTGCATTTTTGAATTTCTGACCTCTTTACTGAAACAGCAACACTGCTCCTGTCAACAAGCATTTGTCAGTTGACTACTGTCAAAATTTAAACTTGCTGCGTCAGTTAGTTTGTGTTTGACAGCTATTTTTATCAGACTACTCACTAATTTGAGGAGAAAATGGAAAAAAGTGAATTTCGTGTGCTTATTAAGCATTATTTCTTGCGAAAAAAAACCATTACCGAGACCAAGGCTAAGCTTGATAAATACTATGGGGACTCTGCACCATCGATTTCAATGGTAAAAAAGTGGTTTACTGAATTTCGTTGTGGCCGTACAAGCACTGAAGATGCCGAACGTCCTGGACGCCCAGTTGAGGTCTCTACACCCGAAACAATCGAAAAAATTCACGATATGGTGTTGGCCGACCGAAGATTGAAAGTGCGAGAGATTGTGGAAGCCGTAGGGATCTCGCATGGCTCAGTGGTTTCAATTTTGAATGATCACTTGGGCATGAGAAAGCTTTCCGCAAGATGGGTGCCGCGTTTGCTCACAGTCGATCACAAACGCAATCGTGTAACAACTTCACAGGAAGGTTTGGCGTTGTTTAATCGCAATATGGAGGAGTTTTTGCGCCGTTTTGTAACCGTGGACGAAACATGGATCCATCACAACACACCAGAGAACAAACAACAGTCAAAACAGTGGGTTTCTAAGGGTGAATCGGCGCCAAAGAAGGCCAAGGTGGGTTTGTCAGCCAATAAAGTTATGGCGACTGTTTTTTGGGATGCACGCCGGATAATCCACATTGACTACCTTCAAAAGGGAAGAACAATCAATGGGGAATATTATGCCAACTTATTGGACCGATTCAATGACGATTTGAAAAAAAAACGACCTCATTTGGCCAAGAAAAAAGTTCTTTTCCACCAAGACAATGCAAGGGTGCACACATGTGCAGTTGGAATGGCAAAAATCCATGAATTGGGCTATGAATTGCTCCCTCATCCACCCTATTCTCCAGATTCTTGTTCCCAAACCTGAAGAAATGGCTTGGTGGAAAAAGATTTGACTCCAATGATGAAGTCATCTCGTCATTTTGAGGACCTCGACAAATCATTTTTTTTGGAAGGGATAAAAAAATTGGAGAAGCGTTGGACAAAGTGTATAGAGCTCAAGGGAGACTACGTTGAAAAATAAAATTATTTTTTTATCAAAAAATCTGTTTTAATCCAAAAGTCACGGACTTATTGACCCGCCCTCGTACCTTGTTGAATTCAGGAAAAGGTGAGCTTTCAAAGATTTGGAATAATTTTTATTTTCAAGGACGAAGGATGTTCCATAATATCATATATTATAGAGAGATTCGTCCTCTATTTCCATTTCAAATTTCAAGTTGGGATCTCTATGGGTTCGGCCAAAATAATGTTTTATAGGCGGCTAAATATTCTATAATAAATATTTTCATTTAAAAAACAAGTCACACTGGGGCCTTTGTATCCCAAGGCCTTAAAATCTAAAAAAAATCATTATTTATTATCTTCCGATGAAAAGGAAAAATATTTTCCTTTAATTACTCCTTGTGAAACAGATGATACGAGTATATGATGAAGTTTTCTTGTTTCCGGCACAATTCTTAAATTAGAAAATCCCGATTCCATCAATAATTTTTCTTCATTATACTCCTGTGGGGTCGCGTAAGAGATATCCATATTCTTTATATTTTCAGTTGCCCAGTTATATAACTGTAAGGGAGTTATTATGTGTTCCCTATACGATCTTTATAGGCTAGCTCTGGCAGCCAGTCTTTTTATTGTACCATCAAGTCCATCGCATGCGCTCTTACCATGAGAAGTCGCAAATAATTTCCATTCAGCATTCACTCCAAAATCCTGTTCATGCAATGTTAAATTAAAAAAGTTCTTTTTGTTTTTGTACTGCGCAGCAGATTCATCGGAAAAATAAATAATTTTCTTAAAATGTTGGCATTTCTTGTGCAGGAACTCTAAGAGACGGCGCTGAAATAAGTGTACTGCGATAGTATCATGCTTTAAGCAGTCACTGATTACAACAAAACTTTCATCTTTCATCTGGTTCCGGTAATACTCGTATGTATATTGCGAAAGAGTGAATCGTTGCCTGTTCGTTAGTCCAGTGGTATCCCTGCACTGCATCTTGCACAACAAAACCATCATTTTCGGAAAAGTTCAATATAACAAGTATGTCCGTTTTCGTTAAGAGAGTTTTGACTTAATTTATGTACCTGTTATAAAAACATGACGAACGAAGACACCAAGCAGTTGCAAGAAGCTCTGAATGAAGTCCTCGGAGTTTTCAATTCTCAATTCCAATTTTGATCGGTATGTACGGGTCCACTGATAGTATGTTACGTCTTCTATGAAGTAATTACTAAAAACAGTGTCAAAGATTCTCCTTAATTTAGAATAGTTTGGGCAATTAAGGCACTTGCCCGAGTAACAATTTATATCAGGAGGGTTACAAATTACCAAAGCTAAGCAGGCTCTGCCTGCTGAAAAGTAACCTCCTTGAACGCCAGAATGCGCTGCTACTGCAAAAAAGGTTATGGTGCCTTGAAGTCCGTTCATATTTAGGCAGACATGCCAAATTTCAGTGCGATACTGTCTTTAGTTTTGTTTTGACAGCTGATTGTTGTTGACGTGTTTGGCATCATGTTGAGTATGGACAAAAACGATTTTCGTTCTCTCATAAAACATTAATTTTTTGAGAAGCAAAACGGCGAAGGAAACAAAAGAATAGTTGGATAAATATTATAGGGCTAATGCTCCGTCAGATTACACCGTCAAATATTGGTTTCGAGAGTTTCGTGGTGGCCGCAACTTCACTACCCATCAAGTCCGCAGCGGCAGGCCCTCCGATGCGATTACAAAGGACAATGTCAAAACAATACATGAAATGGTGTTAGCTGACCGGAAAGTGAAGGAGCGCGAGCTAGCAGATACCACAAAGATTAGTACTGAGCGCACACGCCATATTTTGGGCAATATTCTGCATATGAAAAAGTTATCCTGCCGCTTGCTCACTCCTGACCAAAAACACGAACCCAAGAGCACTTCGAAAGAGTGTTTGGACTTGCTAATGCGGAATCGGGAGGACTTTTGGCGTCGATTGGTAACTGGATTTGGATCCCTCGGACTATTATGTATCTCTTCCCAAACCTCAAAACATGGCTCGTCAATAAAAAATTCAGCTCACGCGAGGAACTCATCGACGCCACGGAGGAGTATTTTGCAGACCTTCTGGAAAATTACTTTTCGGACGGGATCAAGAAGTTGGAAAATCGCTGGAATAAGTGTATCAAACTAAAAGGACTATATTGAATAATACAAAAAAATATTTTTTAATTCCCAAGGAGGTTACTTTTAGTATTGCTACCCTCAAACATGAGTTTGATATTTTGATGGATGGTGCAAATACACACGGAATGAGTTCCAGATACCCCAGCCAAGATGCAGTTCTTTGGTTTTAACGACGCGAATTTGGAAAATCCAATCTTAACATTATTATGAACTTCTTTGAACTTATAATATATCTCCGTAAGGTTAGCAAGAACCAGGCGTTTTGAACGTAGTCTTTTTTTCCTGGCATTAAACGGCTGATATCGTCTTCACAGTAAAAACTTTCTACCAATTGCTTGATATCAGCATCTAAGCTCTTCCCATAAGTTGATGGAACGCTCTGATCTTCTTGAAGTTTTCTAGATTGCTTGATCATATAGCTTGTCGATCCTGGAAACTCTTCTATAATTTTGTCGACGCCTCATTCTCTTGAAAGTAAAGACAACAAAACAAGTTTGGTGTCTTTGCTTATAGTTGTATGAAAATTTTCTTTTATTTTCCCTTCGAAATATTCATCCTCTCTGGAATTATCTTCATCATTATCAATAGTAACAGAGAAAACTTTCTCCGAAATTTTCAACATTGACTACACATATTTTAAGTCACTAAGTCTTCTCTTGTCGAATGTATCTTCTCCAATATACTGTATGCACTCATTAATCAAATTGAATGCAATGTTTTTTTCAAAATATATTTCATCAACTTCAATTTGATCTTCAACCTCTAGCACTGATGGCGTTGTATCAGAATTTCGGATCTGACTCAATTTTTTCCTATACGTAGAGCAAATTACCAACGTTGTGTTCAATTTTGGTTGCATCGTAACTATCCATGGTCGTACAGGCCGAAAATCACGAGCACTGGGTTGATGAGGTGGTAAATCCAGTGGATTGCAGCACGTTTTCCACACAAATGCACTCATTATAAATTTATATTACTCACAACACTTATTACGCTACAATCTAAAATAAATCCCGAGCTCACGAGAGATTGACATCAAGTGAGTGCAAATAAATTAAGCCTAACTTCTAAAATCCTCAAAAACGGGAAATGTGCAGTACTAGTCATTGAAGAAACAAAACAAGCACAGTGAGTTTTTTTTTTCTAAAAAAAAACAGCTAGGTACTTATGTATGTGCACTCGGGTGATAAGAGGAGTAACGTAATTAATACTATATAGTACATATTTAGTTTTTTAAATTAAGCGGCCTATAAAACATTATTTTGGCCGAACCTATAGAGATCCCAACTAGAAATTTGAAATGGAAATAGAGGACGAATCTCTCTATAATATATAAAAAAATAAAAAAAAAACAAAATACAATTTTTTGAGTTATTCAAGGATATATGAGGATATTCTGGAACATCCTTCGTCCTTGAAAATAAAAATTATTCCAAATCTTTGAAAGCTCACCTTTTCCTGAATTCAACAAGGTATATGGTATTTTATCAAATTGTGATGAGCAGAGCCAAAGTTAAGATTTTTTTAAATGTATTAAAAGAAAGCATAAAGTTAGATTTTTTGCCAATTTTTGAAGTTCCGTTACACGCAAACTATATCGAGTTCTGCAAAACTTCTTTTGCCTTATGATTCGTACCACTCCAATGAGTATTTCTACCACTTTTCAGCCAAATCGGAGGGATGCCGTTCAGAACGCCGGTCGATCCTTCATGGAATGACCCAAAAGACTCCGCCGAAGATCGTTGGAGGAAACCAAGCAAGTTCCCGAAAGGCCAATATTTAAAAGCGCCTAAACCCTCCAGGGTCTTCCAATGCCACATCTCTGAGGTCTTTTAGCGAAGTCCTAACAGACACAATAACGATCGTGGTAATCGATAACAGCAACGCCAATGGATCAATTTCACCTGAACATTGGCAGTTCGTTAAGTAAAAGTTTCGGGCAGCTTCTTTGTCATCATGCGGGAAAAACTCGGACCACCTCCCGTCACAAACGTTGATGACTGGTAGCAAAGCCACGCCAAGCTTATCACTTGATAAGACCTCTTGATCTTTACACAAAAACCGTAACTGGATTAGGAGAGGTCTGGGCAAGGAGGATATCCATTGTAGACCTATTGTAGACCCCGCACCTGGAACACAGTTGAACCTCCCTTCCCAGACGACATGCTGGAGATCATTAGCCTCAGCAACCCAACCTTTCCGACCCATGACCGGAAAGTCGGGGAACTGAAGGGGCCCTCTATATGTAGATGCGGGTTAATCGTGATCAATAATCCTCTGGCGCTAACTAAAGGCATGATTCGGTTTGGACTCGAGTCCATACTCCTAAAGGTATACAAAAATGAAGAGCTGTATGCAGATAATCAACCTTCTCCTACTTTAATTGAAACAGAAACTACAGCCTCACATCCTGGAGCGTCGATCTCCTTTCTTAAAACGGATAGCGATGACCTGAATCTTTCTGAGGTGACAGCTAAATCTGACATGCGGTCAGAAATGGAAACCGGCAGCGAATCAAAAAGCGTACTTTTACGATTAGAATATGGAGATGAGCTTTTGGGCACATTTTCGGAATCAGAGGATTTAAAAGACACCATGGTGGAGACTGATGCTACAATTTCTCCAGACTAACGTCCATCAGTCCAAAAAGGCCTCGGCTGGACTCACTCTGCGTCTATCCTAATCCAGAAACTATGGATTGTAGAAGGCGTGGTTTCTGGACTTGGGACATCTGAATACGTTCCGTTCTATACAACAGACAAAGGTAAGATCAAAATTAGTGAAACGTAGTCTTACTCAATAATCTTAGCGACCTCAATATAACCGTTGCTAGAGTGGAGACTACCAAAGGGATCTATTGGCTGCCATCGGCATATCTTGTCCACGATTATGTGGGCTCTCTCCTGAGTGACGAACTAGAAAGCTTGGCCTTGGAAGCTCGAAAGCCGGAAACTGGCTTCATGATGTGCCAAGGCACATCACACGGTATGGGACAGTACCGAAATTAACGATAGAGGTGAGTAATTACATTATAAGTACTAACCTCATTTTTTGCAATATCGGCAATGAGCCCACCTTTATAACTAAAAATCCACAGGAAGTGCTAGATATCACTATTGTCTCCTGCAACATCACTCAAATGATAACGAACTGGATCACTGATACACCTAATTCAGTCTGTCTCCTCCCCGCCAAATACTATACATTCCGGGATTATCGCAAAACTGATTGGTCATGATGCTAAAGCCAGATCAAACTGGTCGAGTCAGACTTCATCAAGCACTCCACCGAGGCCGAAGAGTACATCGCCTCTATCCAGGCGCCAAGTTTTGTCCGGAATACAGCACTGTTAGTATAGTAAAGATGGCAGTTCTTGGAGTGAATCAATTCAATAAATTGATATTCAAGAGTTTGTATCCATTTTGTAGTCTGTAACAACTCCTACTTGGATTACTAAAATCCACCAAGAAGCTCTTGACGTCATAGTCCTGTACTGACTATCGATAGCTGCTAGGACAGCATATCGAACAAACACTTCTCTGTCATCTGTGAATTATCGAAATCAAGGCAGGTTCAGCCCAAAACACCACGAATCTAGAGCATACTTAATCAACTGAGTGGTACCTGGGTTCAATATGATGTTCTCTAGATAAGATCTGTTAAGTACAACTAAAATAGGCAATTGTATCATCCTTGAAGATCTTCAGAATGCCCGAAATATTGTGCAGGACTGGGATTAGAGGGGTCTTATATAGAGTTTCCGTGGTTGTTCGGTAGAGGGCAAGCGTTGTTCTTCGTTTGATTTCTGAAGAAATGTCGTTTTCTGATGTTTTCAGCAAAGCCGAGGTAGACAAAATCTCTTACTACCTTAAAGTTATAGCTGTCGATTGTGACATTTTTGCCGGATCGTCGATGTTGGGTGTCCCTTCTTGTTGACAGCATATTCTTTGTTTCCCCTCGTTTACCGCTAAACCCATTTTTGCAGCTTCTGTTCCTATACTCGCAAGCGCACCAGTGACAGCTCGATGTGTTCTACCAATAATATCAATATCGTCGGCGTATGCAAGCAATTGAACAAACTTTTGAAAGATCGTAGCTCTTATGTTGGCTTGTGAGTTTTACACAATTCTTCCAAGTATGATGTTGAAGAAGTCGCAAGACGCCTTACCTAAATCCTTTTGTGACATCAAAGGTGTCGGTTAGATTGTTACCGACCTTGATGAAGCAGCGAGCTTTTTCCATCGTCAACCTGCATAAGCGAACGGGTTCGGCAGGGATGTTGAAATTAGACATGGTTCTGTATAGCTCGTTTCTGTAGATGCAGTCATATGCGGCTTTAAAATTGATAAAAAGGTGGTGAGTATCGATCGGAACTTCTTAGGTTTTCTCCAGGCTCTACCGTAGTCTGAACATTTGGTCAATTGGGGACTTACCGGGCCTAAAACCGTACTGATAGTGTCCAATCAGATCGTTGACAAATGGTTTCAGGCGCTCACACAATACGGCAGATAAGATCTTATGCTCGACATTTAGGAGACTGATGCGTCTATAGTTTATCATCAGGCATACATTCACCCAACCAAATCTTGGAAATAAGTTGGTGTATGCTCTCTACCGGGTCATCTCCTACTGCCTTAAATAGTTCGGACGTCCTACCGGACCGGCAGCCTTGTTCGACTTCAGTTTAGATGTTGCTAATCTCACTTCATTTTGGTCGAGTGGACGGAATTCTTGACTTGCATCGTCAATACTGAATGGTTCGCTCTGCCTGACAGCGGAATTTGTGTTGTCCTCGCCGTTTAGCAGTCTGCAGAAATGGTTTTTCCATATCCTCATTACCGACTGTGACCCTACTAGAAGGTTTCCTCGTTCATCTCTACAGGGTTCCGTTCGTGTCTTATTACCATGAAACGTCCTTTTTACCTTTTGGTAAAACTTCCGAACATTATTCCTGGAGTGGCACCTCCCTATTATCTCAATCGCGCGCTTCTCCTGCCCTTTCTCCTCCTCCGGAGAAGCCGATGTTCTTCCCTCCTCTTTTGCTCGTAGAGCTAACGAGCTGGTCTTGTCCTTTTGTGCAGCACCGTTTTATAGGCATGTTGTTTTGCTGCATGTGCTTCCCGGCACTCTTCATCATACCAGGGGTTTCGTGGCGGTGGACGGGGGAAACCCAGCACATCAATTGCGGCAGTTCTATTGGCTTCTCGGCATCCAACCCACTGGACTTCAACACTTGATACTGGCTGCAAAGGACTTCTCGAGAGGTTGAGGGATACGCGATCGGCAAAGGTTCTGGCGGCTTGTTGCGATTCAACGTTAAGCCTAATCATAGTATTTCCCAGTTGTTGTGGCGTCTGAGATATCCGTAGTCGGGCTGCAACTAGGTAGTGGTCCGAGTTTATGTTGGCCGCTCGGAATGTCACCACGTGGAGGTGAGTAGTAGGAGTTTAATTATCCAGGTCTCATCCCGATAAGCGATGATCCCACCAAAGGTGCCGGCTTTGCTAGTGTAGGCTCAAAGTTTTATTTGCCACGAAATCTGCCTTTAGACTCAGCAATTTAACGAGCTAATTGTGGAGCACTTTAATCTACTCGAGATGCATCGCAGCCTTCCCCAATTAACCCATGTGAACGAGTAATTTGCTGAAATTGACGTCAACATGGAATGCAATCACCTGATTCCAGAAAGGAACGAATGGACACTGTACTAAGTCATTCTCAGTAAGCTCATCTTCATTTCCATAGGTGGCTCTAAAATAGTCGAAGATAGTGGCGGCGGTATCATCCCTGAACATCATATTTCAGTCTACCTGCACACTGCAGAGTCTTTCAAATTAATTATTCATCAGGATACTGCTTGGCTCAGCCTAAATCCAATTTTTATATGAACGTGATCACGAAGACGGCTACGCAACGTCATAAAATGTAGAGGTCTCATAGACTTGCAGCTGATGTATTGGCTTCGGAAAACTGTGAGACATTTAGACTTAAATGGCCTGTACTCGATTCGAAATTGAGAAGAAGGGATATCGCGCGAGAGTGCAAAAAAAACAAAGTTCACTGTGCGGGCAAAAAAACAGTAACAACAACGCGCAGTGAAACTGAAATCAACAGTGCAGGCATCACATCCTTCCCGCCCCTGGTCGTAAGTACTGTTGCTTGCACTCGGTCACTGCCGTTGCTGTATTACATTGTCATAAAGCGCTTGCAGTGACTGAGTGTATGTAACAACCGATGGATAGCGGGCTGTGGGTATGAATTTTGTTGGTGTGCTGTTTCGTATTGTTGCAAGGGCATAACACCTACAACAATTTGATTCGGTAAGCCAACTCTGAATTTTTACTTCACAGCTGTGCTTAGTAACGTCGGTGGCTGTGTTTTTTGTGTTTATCTTCCGTTATAATGACTCGGGAACTCAGAGTGGATATTGCCAATATACGCGGGCTAAAAAGTTATCACTTTTCTGCGTACGTCCACGTCTGCGAATACAGACCAGCTGTTTTGGCAATTACTGAAACACAGGTAGATCCCCGCCCACACCTCTCAGATCACTCTGATCTGAAGCTACCTGGCTACGAACTAGTGCCATTATTCTTCTCTCTACGCGGTCTCGCCATTTACATGCGTAGTGATGTTGCTTACCAAACTTCACCACAATGTAATCTCTGTTCCAATCCGGAATTCAATTTCATGTGGTTAAAATTCCATCTCCGTAAGCAAATTATCCACTACTGCTTTATTTACAGAAGCCCCAAACTGGACAACAATTCGACTTTTAATGAGTTTGATGCGCTGTCTGACTTCATTCAAAGAATTGTATCCCTGTATCCTCATACTGAAATCTTTATTACGGGCGATTTCAATATACACAATTCTGGGTGGCTTCGACATTCTGGACAGACAACACCCGAAGGACGGTGTGTTGAGATCTTCGCTTCGGAAAATAACTTAACCCAGCTTGTAAATACCAGACGTTGGCTGTCATACTGCCAAAACCCTGAACTTGTTTCTAACTTCTCACCCTGATAAGTACACCGTTGATGTGCACTCCTCTCTGGGCTCGTCGGACCATTGTGTCATATCTGCTAATTTCTTGTACACCGACCACACAGTTAGAGAAAAGATTCCTAAAAGAACCGTATGGCAATACGAGAAAGCCAACTGGAGCGGTCTTAACAGCTTCTTTAGAAATTTTAACTGGTCGTTATGTTTCCCCGATAAAGATGTGGATGCCGCTGCTGACATGATCACAGAAATGTTTTTTCGGTCCTTCAAGACCAGCCCAAAAAAAGCTTAAACGAGCCTGAAATGACTGCAACGCCTTTCTTAAACGTGGTAAATTCCAATACGATCAAAAACTGAGGCAAAAAATACTAAAATGTCCCAAAGGTAGTAACAACTTTTGGGCGTTCATCAAAAATATTAGAAATTCTGCCTCATCCTCTATCCCAACGCTCATTTACAATGACATTCCAGCTGTCAGCTCTTTGAAAAAGGCCAATCTGCTCGCTGCACACCTTGCGACCAGCTCAACACTCGCAGATTGTGCCGCCTACACTTGAGCGCGTCGAATCTTCAATAGGACAAATCCATTTTCGCACTCTTGTAGTAGCAAGAGTTCTTAAAGATCTTAACATTCACAAATCTGCTGGTGCAGATGGTATATCTCCCCTTCTTCTGAAGAGGTGTTCTTCCTCGCTGGCAAAACCACTGCGCCTGCTTTTTCACCAATCCTACTCCTTAGGACACTTTCCGAGAAGATGGAACACAGCACTTGTCCAGCCCATCCCTAAAAAAGGCGAACCTTCCTCTCTCTCCTCCTACAGGTCCATTGCACTTACGTCCCTTCTTTCCAAGGTCATGGAAACGCTGATAAACCGTTGGCTCATGAAATATCTCGAAACACAAAAACTTCTTGTTTTCGTAGCAACAGGTCCACTGGTGATCTGATGGCATGTCTCACCGAAAAGTGTAACCAAAGCGTACATCATTCTGGCGAAATCAAGATAGTTGCACTTGATATTTCTAAGGCATTTGACAGAGTTTAGCTTCAGGATCTTTTGTCGAAAATGCGTGCTTTTGGGATCGACGACTCTCTTCTTCAATGGATTAGAAATTACCTTTCAAGTTGTCTTGGATGGTTGCAAGTCTGATATTCACAAAATAAATGTTGGTCTGCCTCGGGGCTCCGCTCTGTCTCCGACACTCTTTTTAATTTTCATCAACGATCTCTTGTCTGCTACTTGTAATCCAGTATATTCCTTTGCTGACGACAGTACTCTTTGGTTTTCATATTCGTTCCCGGACTAACGTCCCTGCTCTTCGCCTGTAGAACGGGAATGCCAGCATATGTTAAGTTCATTAAATTCTGTTATTACCAACATAGCTAATTGGGGAACCACTAACAGAATAGAATTTAATGCTTCCAAAACACAATGCTGTCTGCTGTCGTTAAAGCCAAATTTAAACACCCAGCCATTATCCAGTTGCTTCGTCGAAACCGATAAACTTTCCATACTCAGTATGTGTGTCAATGAAAAGTTAAGTTGGAATGACCACATATTCGGTGTCGTCAAAAATGCTGCGAAATATCTAGGTTTCCTCAAGCGATGTAAGAAATACTTTACCTCTTCTGATCTGGCCACAATATATATATAAGGTCCAAAATTGGAGTACAATGCCCACATGTGGTCGGGTGCGCCTAAAACATCTCTGCTCCTGCTAGATAGGATCCAAAACCGTGCGGTAAAACTCATAGATGATACTCATATCACTCAAACAATGGACACCCTCGAACACCGACGTAATGTCTCGTGTCTCACTCTGTTTTATCGCTATTTCCACCAACAGTGCTCCACCGAAATTGCCAGTAGCATTCCGCCCATTCAAACTTTTAACCGTTACACCCGCCTCGCTATGAATGCTCATCAGTATACCCTCAAGCCCATTTTTGGACGTACTCTTAAATATCATGATTCGTTCCTAAGCCGTACAACTTGCTTATGGAATGCCCTGCCTCGCTCTTTATTTCTTAGTCATTATAACCTTCAAACATTTAAAACCAACGTTCGCCGGTACCTCTCTTTCCATCCTTCCTGACTTTCCTTCGCCCGCGCTGTGTACAAACATTTTAAGGGTACTAAAAAATAATCCCTTGAGCGCGCTCGCAAATTATAAAAAAAAATATGATACTCTGGCCTCAAGCCATCAAAATGAAGTCCCTTAAAGTCATTTTCAAGATATGAGTAGCAGGCTGAAGCGCTTTAAAATGAGCAGTGGAGCTCTATTCTATCCATCTTAAGTTACTTGGATCTGGTATTGCTGGGATACTATTCTCGAAATCTAGATTTTGGTGGCGTTGATCCAGTTAGTTAAGAACAGGTTTATCACAGGAGGGCAAGAGGCAAAGAGGGAGCTGTTTAAAGGTCGTGAAGTAGTACTTATGTAGGAGTAGGGCAGAGCAGTACTCGCATGTGTAGTCCCCTTCCTAAGCACTTCAACTGTAAGCAGTCGTGTTTTAGAAAAAAAAAAAATCATTTTCCAATCAACGAAGTCCTGTGGCCTTCGCTATCAACGTGCAAAAAGCAAGCAAGCTTCAAAATTCAATTATGGATAATCTCATTTTAAAACAGTTCGTTCCATCAGGAATTTTTGCTATCAGTATTGCGGTTATCTCTTTTTCTGACGTTATTACCACATCAGAGGGGTCAGGATAGAAATGCATGTAACTTTTCGTACCTGCAAGCAATGCCAACCTATCGATACTCGAGCGCCGAACGATTATTCAATTGAGAGATTAATCAAATTCCTGTCACTAACTCTATAATTGTTACCCGCAGGAGGAATCGTACTCCAACTAATCGCCCAGCATCCTCAAATTGGAATCCCATTGGTACATACGAGTATAAGCGGTTCATATTCGGAAGGACACTGACCGCTGTGGCTGTGTGTTAATTGTATGCGCAACACGTGAACCGAGAGTCATATGGGCTCCCATTATTTCCCTCCTAAGTACATATGTATTGGTGCTTATGCGTATAGTGTGTCGTCCAGAGTCCAGAACCAGATCCAAAGTCATACCAAAAATTCTGAGCATCGTAGTACTCGTATTTCCACCCCAATCGAGTACTACATGACAGCTGGACTCGTGTGTAGTACTACGACGACGATGATGAAGGAAGCGCATCCGAATCGTGGCCAGCATCCATGTTTGCGCTTCTGAATGCGTCCCGTTCCCTGTGTCATTTAATTTAAGTCTGGCTATATACAATGAACCAAATTCCGATGAAGAGTCCATTGATCAATTTTGGTCGCCTAGTATTATAATGTCACAGTATGAACCCGCTCCCGAATCGGACACCCTTCGTTCTGTAATCCAATTCATCTCTAGCCGGCATCCCTCGTGGATGTGTTCACATGTGTTGGAGTGTGTCTAGTACCATGGTGCAGATGCACAACTTATATCACCTATGTGCTCGTACAACCGTTTAAATCGTGTTTATCGATCGCAAAAGTAAATATGTAGCAGCATGCCTGAGCCTGGTACACAGAGGAAGACGTTTCCGTTTTACGAGTACTATGGACGAAGGACATGTGAAGGAATTTACTCGGACTCGAAACTCACGGGTGCACGTGTGGCAGTCTCGAATACTATACAACTCTTTCCAGTCAATGGAAGTATATGCCAGTGTATGGGTGCGGATGAACTCTTACTTCCATGGCAGTGCGTCAATACTGCGCAGGACACCGTAGTGTTGAGAATAAATTTTGCCAGCGGGCAGAAGAGTATCTGTATACCCAAGTTGTGATGGCATCTGTAAGTGATGCTTTCATTCAGATGGCTCAAGTGCTGGAATTTATTTTTGAAGGAGCCTCTTCGGTTGTGTTTGATTTTTGGGAGGAACAACTTCGCTGACGTGGTTGGCTGGAATGGCTTATGCAGTGTCAGTTGCATGACAACATATGGCACGGCCATGCAATTTTTTCTGCCAAGCCAAACGTATTCCTTTTTTTTTTTTGCAAAGGATGAAGTGTTGAAGAAGGGTTTTTTCAGAAGATACTCGTATACAATTTGCGCGTTTCAGAAAATGAAATTATATTTAAAGGACAACGCATTTGCCGTAGATCGTAGAAACAGCATCTCCTGATAGGTGTTGTTCGGGTAAATTTCAAGAAATAGCCACTGTAGCAAGAAATCTAGCAATTCTGTTACTGACCACTATTTCCACTTCCTAGTGCTACCAGCTGAGAATTTCTTCAAAAATTGCGAACGCAGAAGAACTAATGGCGAGCCTTCTTCTGCACTAGAAAATAGCAGATGTGTCTGCAGCGTAGTGACATGCCATGGCAAAAAACTCAAAACAGAACACTACGCCCCGGGTCTACACGGATTCTTTGTCGACGACCCTTGACTGTCATAAACATACAACGATCGTTTTCTGGAACGTTTATATTCTTCTTGGCTCACTCCGGGAATATCTCTAAACGTCGGATTCCACCAACTTCAGCGTGAGTTCACGTGATATGGCATATACTTCGTGAAGTTGAGTGAGATACGATGCCTGAATATTGGGGAAGACCGCTCATCACCAAAAAAACAGTGTCACGTTCTGTTCTATCATGGACTGATGCTAACTTCCACAACATAAAGCTGTCTCATAATCTCGAACCCTCTGAAGGACCTCATACTTTATACGTGACTGAGGATGATACATAATTTCTGTAGCTACCTCTAAAACCAAGCGCACAATGTGAACATCGTTGTAGTGATAGAAGATTTTGATGCCAACGTAATACTAAGCTTAACCTTGTGGTAGGAAACTACAGTCTTGGAGACCGAAACAAGGCCGAAACAACGGCGACATTGTCGAACGTGTTGTGAATTTCTGTAATCCTAACCTTGGTCGTTAGAACTACGCTATTCAAGCACAACTTTTCCCACAATATTAGCCGGGTTTCAATCAACAGGCAGACAGCGGTCATCTAACCGATCGTTGATTAGCGATCAACCGCCGCTTCAGAAACTGTCTTCCAGACAGACTTGGGGTCGACAGCGGACAATAAAGCGGTCATCATCTAATGTAAATTTTTATACACGTTCGTACTGAAACCGCACCATCAATTGCAAAGCCCAATAAAGACAGGCTCAAGGATCTGCTAGTGCGGCAACAATTTAAGGACCATCTTGTCTTAGAAGCAGAAACAATGTAGGAAAACATTGATGACCACTAAAATGCAGTGAAAATGTTTTCGCAACTTGGGCACGTTTCTACATACCTAAAAACGTCACCGCACTGGCTATCGCCAGACAACAGTAAACGGCCGATAAAGATTCAACAATATTTCATTGCATCGGCCTCAGCAATAGTGAGAATCGGATTAGAAGGTTCGGTTCTGCGAGCTTCACTCTTGTGCTCGGTACATTCCCTTCCTCATAGGTTAAGTGAGTCCATACCTAAGCTTGAGGGTCCTTCCTTTTCGGCGCCGTAGAGCGATATATGGTAGAGTTGGCAACCGACTCAAGTAACCATCTTTTAGTTTTCCGTGAAACCAATTAGCCTAACACCAGTAGGCATTTCTAAGCGCAGGAGCCGGTTGAACCGCTATACACGTCTGAAAATTTAATTCACATGAGAAGTCTTGGCTGTAATGAACTTGTTCGGTAATCATAACCTTTTGATAATAACCAGCCGAGAATAAAGATGCTGTTACCAAAAGTATGGACCTAGAGTTCAGCAAGTGAAGATTACCCGTATTAGCCTAAAGAGAATTCTGCATAATAGCCTCGGAGGTTTCATTTACAATACCCATATCGCTTTCTTTTTGCGCTAAGCGGGGACCCACATGACGATTGATCGAGAAACTGCTGACTGTCCTATACCCTGAATTGGTCCAGCAGCTCAAGAATCAAGTTCATGGCGAAGTGTTTTCCTTACCCCTAGTGGTGGTACTGGGTAACTGCATGAGCAAACCCTTACTCACAACACATGTGAGAAATTTAAAAGATGTGACGAACCAACTGATGACCTGGTATAGAAAGAGATTCACTGTTGACAACTTTTGCAAACGTATAAACGACAACGTCCATCGGATCTGCACGTGGAATGTTCGGACACTTAAAACGCCACGAGCAGACGAGCAATTAGCAGAAACCCTTGACGGGTATCACGCAGATATCCTGGATGGCGGAAGTGTGATGGATGAAGAATGAAAAACTGTGATATACATACATATACATACTATGGTGACTGCTATAAGGAAAAGAAATAACGCTTATTCGGATGCGGGTTAGCCGTATACGGCAGACTAAGACAAGAAGTCTTCAGCTTCCGACACGTGAGCGCTCAAGGCTGACGCCGACGACGACGCCACCAAAGAATGTTTCTAGGAGCTCCTCGACAAGATGTATGAGCAATGTCCCAGGTGTGATATGACGTTAAAATAGTTCTAGGCGATTTTAACGCAAGGATAGGAGAACATGTTTGATAAGACGACACCACGTCTGGCAGCGGATTTAGGCTTATTGACTTTGCGGCGGAACGAAATATCACTGTAGGAAGCATACTGTTTTTTCATCTCAACATACACAAGGGGGTATGGTGGGCGGCGGTCTCCGGATCATGAGACACTAACCAAATTGATCATCACCACCTTGTTGCAGCAAAGGTGCGAATGCGGATTTCTCAAGCGCCATGGTAAACAAGGACTACCCTGAGAAGATATATCGTACAAAATCTGCAATCACACAAGACCGCCAGAATCGGTGCCGCATGCGTATCTCGAAATCTCTCAACAACTTCTATGCTACCAGCATCAAGTACCGAAGATCAGTGGCAACGCTAGCAACGTACCAGTGGCCAGCTCAAAACTCCCAGATTGTGCTTTGTTTCCGCCTACACTTGAGTGCGTCGAATCTTCAATGGACGATTCCACTTTCGCACTCGTGTAGTAGCAAGAGCTCTTAAAGATCATAACATTCACAAAACCGCTGGTCCAGATGGTTTATCACCCCTCCTTCTGAAGAGGTGATCTTACGTCCCTTCTTTCCAAGGTCATGGAAACGCTGATAAACCATTGGCTCATGAAATATCTTGAAACACGAAAACTTCTTAATGACCGGGAGTACGGTTTTCATAGCAATAGGTCCACTGGTAATCTGATGGTATGTCTCTCCGAAAAATGAAACCAAAGCGTGCATCAATCTGGTGAAAGCATGATAGTTGCACTTGATATTTCTAAGGTATTTGACAGAGTTGGGCATCAGGCTCTTTTGTCGAAAATGCGTGTTTTTGGGATTGACGACTCTTTTCTTGAATGGATTAGAAATTCCTTTTCTGAACGTTCAATTCAAGTTGTCTTGGATTCCTTCGAATCTGATATTCACAAAATAAATGCTGGTGTGCTCCAGAGTTCCGTTCTGTCTCCGAAACTCTTTTTAATTTTCATCAACGATCTCTTGTCTGCTACCTCTAATCCAATATATTCCTTTGCAGATGACAGTACTCTCTGCTTTTCATATACGTTCCCGGACTCACGTCCCTGCTCTTCGTCTGTCGTTAAAGCAAAATTTAATCACCCAGTCGTTACAAATGAATGGCACTTGCATCGTCGAATCCGATAAACTTTCCATTCTCGGTATGTGTGCCAATGAAAACTTACGTTGGAATGACCACATATTCGGTGTCGTCAAAAACGCTCCCTCTGATCTGGCCTCTATATACAATATAAGACATTTATCCGCCTGAAATTGGAGTACAATTCCCACATCTGGTCGGGTGCGCTCAAAACATCTCTGCACCTACTAGGGATAGGATTCAAAACCGTGCGATAAGACTCATAGGTGATACAATAGACACTCTCGAACACCGACGTAATGTCTCGTGTCTTACTCTATTTTATCGCTATTTCCACCAACAGGGCTCCACCGAAATGCCAGTAGCATTCCGCCAATTGAAACTTTTAACCGTTACAACCGCCTCGCTATGAATGCTCATCAGTATACCCTCAAGCACACTTTTGGACGCACTTTAAAATATCGTGATTCGTTCCTAAGCCGTACAACTCGCTTATAGAATGCCCTGCCTAGCTCTTTATTGCCTAGTCATTATAACCTTCAAACATTTAAAACCAACGTTCACCGGTACCTCTCTTTCCATCCTCCCTGGTTTTCCTTCGCCCGCGTTGTGTGCAAACACAAACATTTTAAGGGTGCTTAATCCCTTGAGCGCGCGCAAATTATATAAACAAAAAAGACGCAGCAGCTGATGTGTTGGGTTTCACCCGACCATCACCAAGAAATCCCTGCAGCTAAATAAGAACCGTGCAAAGCGGCGCTGCACCGACTCAACCGACTTGAAGTATACAACTGGAGGCAGTTAGCTAAAGACCGGGCTAAATAAGCAGGCTTGTTAGTTTAGCCCCACGTTCACCCGGAACTGTAGTGCCGTCTAAGTAAATAAGTAAGTTTGCGCTTAGGAGCAGCACAAAATTGATGGCGAAAATCGACACTCGAAAGCTCCACATGTGGTCAAAAAGAAGCAAACGCGTCCTCAACATATGACTGTTTGGTGTGACTTTTGAAGTTTCGGCATGATTGGCCCATTTTGGTCGATCTTCGAGTAACTTTTAACGGAGAGCACTAAAGAGGCATGATAACCGATAAATTATACTGGATACTCACTCTAATAATAAGCGTTACAGGATATTATGTCACTAACACCCAGCACAGTTTGGTACTTTGCAGTCACACTCACATAAAACCCAGTAAACAATGGAAGTTGGAACAGGGAACGCAGGCAGTAACGCAAAATTTCGTTCTGAAAAACTCTCCTCTCAGTTTTTCCTGATAAGTCTAGATGCGATATAATTTCCAGGATCTCATTGTCCCAGAGTCAACACTCAGTATATTCAGCCTTCAGATAAGCTTTGCATTCCCGAATTAGCTTGGAAATCGTGAAATCGCTCATCAAGGGCATGTTTAAGGGCAGTTTGGCTGTCGCGACAGATGCAAATGCTTCACCCCTTCCAGTGAATCTTTACAATGTAATTCATATCAATTGGGATTGTACGTATTTCCGCAAAATTTTCCTAACAAGAAATGTCATTTAACATTGTTGTTCTCCAGAAACAGTACCGCATCCTAAATCGGAGCCATCCCTGAAAACCAACCTACATTCGTCTCCGGGCTCACATTTGATTGTGGCCGAAACTAGTCCTGGACACGTGGAAAGTTGATTTCGTATTCTTTCTGCACAAGGATTTCTGGTGTCATTACGTCAGATGCCATGTCCATTAGAACAGAGTCAATAGACAGCCGGCTTGCAAGGTTATCAAAGCTCCAGGGCATGTTGTATAAAAGACAACTTCTCTTTAAACAGACCTGAATATCAGTATCAGTACATTTAGAACGGAGCCACGCGTGCTAAGGAAAGTCTGGTAAAATCAGCAGCGCAGTATTTTCGTGAAAGCTCTTTGCACCAGACCGACGCATAGGATTATATAAATACCTTCCTCTGTGAAAGGTCTCATATCTTTCCGAAAGCTCCTTTACACCGCTGTCGGGTGGGTTAGAAGCTTTCAACGTAACATGTTTAGTCCAGAGAAGTTTGTTATCCAGGATGACATGCAAATACGAGTACGTAGCTTCGTTGGAGAAATGGATGGTGATACCTTTAAGCACTAGATGAGTCATGCCAGTCAGCTTCCGTCTTCTCGTTAAGTGAACAACTTCAGTTTTTGAGAATATTGACTGAAAGCCTATTTGTGGTGCACCAATCGTCAATTATGTCTAGGGCGGCGTGTGCCTTCGAGCAGACAGTTGCTAGGCTTGGCACTTGACTTCCAATCAATGGCATTGGAGTAATATTTAATGCGCTACTATGTGTGGTATATGCCACAGGATACTAAATCACTCTGAGCAGTCAGCTGAGGCTTCATCCACAAAAGCTTTTGTGTAAACGTGATGAAAGCTGGTAATTTTTCGAAACCAATCACCGAAGATAGAGAAGGTTTAGGTATGTTCCTTGTCAAAGGCTTGTGTAAGATGAAGTTTTAAGCGGCACTAAAAAAGGTAACCACACTAGGATTACGAATGGCTTACTGGCAAAGAGCATGATAATGCGGATGCGCATGCTTGTAGGTAGAATAAGGTCGGTGAAAACAATTCTGAAAAATACATTCTGTCAACGAACAGAGGGGTCTTGGACAGCATGTAGTCAATAATTTCTTGAATCGATTATCATAACCAACAATAATGTCAATGAGGTGATCTGCTAAAAAATATTTGTATAACCATGGCGTGCTACGTGTCGGGCTCAGAAATCAACTTCAGAGTAGATCTCTCTCTTCCAAGGGACAAAAGAAACCTTCAATGGATCATCCATTCTTCCCATCCTAATATACTGTTGTATGGCACTGAATTAAGAACGGTAATTAGCAACAATGGGACAATTTTGGATCCATTCAAACGAAGAGTTCTTCGACAGATCTGCACTGGAATCAGAGTGAAGGACGCTGTACAAGGGACATTGGCATGTAAAATTTAGAAATATAAAGCGGATAAGCCGACCTGGCTAGGTCGACCAAATGCAATGACCCTCTGTCTATTCTGTGTTCTATTTGAAATGAGCTCCCGAAATTCATAGAAAATGTAGCTCTAATCTGACATCACTTTGGATTCCTAATTGGGTTCATCGCAAGCAGAGCCGAGGAGAATCATCAAATCTTTTGGCGGTAGCCATGTAACCATGGCAGTACATTTTTTTGTTTCTGGAAAACCACTGAGTACATAAGTCTCCAGTTCACATTTTCTAGCAGTGTCTTCTCCGATTCATTCCCTAACAATTTCTGACTTAACAATGTCCAAGGTCATTACTGCCGCCTACCATATAAAGGCAGCCTAACATGGCCGTATAATGTATTTCTTCTTCAACTTGTTACTGTCGTCGTCTTGTACAATCACAACTATTATTCAAGTTTTGAAGGCCGTCTAACAGTCTGTGCATGTAATGCGTGTTCCTTTATGGACAATCCATAAGACTTACCTGATGGCGTGCGCCTTGAATATTAATTCTCAACATGAACTGATGAGTTAACTGGCGAATACGACATTAGACGTGTGCTAATACCACATTGGGAATGCTACCTTTAATGAACAAATGAAAATTAATCAAATGTATCGCAGCAATTAATTTTGTATAAAAGAGTCTTGCAGCGGGTGGCATGTTATCAGTTGGACTTACTTCTGCAAGCCATTGAAACAAACTTTCAAAATGTTCAAATACGTAAGCTGAATGGAGGACCTTCCATATGTTCAAGGGATTAACAGTGATTTGTATCTTTTTCTTACAGACCGTAGCTGTCTTGGCTTTGATTGGATGCGTTGCTGGTAAGCCAGGAGTCATTTCACCATTTGCTGGACCAGTAGTTGCAGGACCTGGAGTTGTTACTGCTGCTAGTAGTCAAGTTGTGGCTAGAACTTTCAATGGAATTGCTGCTGCTCCAGTTATTGCTGCCGCTCCAGTTGCTAGATATGTTGCTCCAGTTGCTGCACCATTAGCTGCGGCTCCAGTTGTTGGTCCATTTGCTGCCCCATTAGCTTCTGCTCCGTTTGGTAGAATAGCTGCTCCTATTGCTGGACCAATTTCTGGGCCAATTGCTGCCCCACTAGCTGCTGCACCTTTTGGCAGAATTGCATCTCCAATTGCTGCTCCAATTGCTGGACCAATAGCTGCCCCATTGGCTGCTGCTCCTTTTGGTAGAATCGCTGCTCCAATTGCTGGACCAATTGCTGCCCCATTAGCTGCTGCATCTTTCGCAAGATTTGCTACTCCATTTGCTGCCCCAGTAGCTGCTCCCTTGGCTGCCCCATTAGCTGTCTCTCCTTATGCTAGATATGCTGCTCCATTAGCCGCACAATATGTTTCCTCTCCACTGATCGCTGGAGCTCCATTAGCCGCTGGATACGTTGGATCGCCAATTGCTGGACCTTTGAACTATGCTGCTGCTCCAGTACCATTAGCCTACTCAGCTGGTCTGCGATATGGCGCTGCTGCTGCTCCAGTAGCATGGTAAATGTATTTCAAAATCGAAAAACTGTGATAGCTACTCTTTAAATGTACTTGAATGTGAACTTTTAGATATGTAGACAATAAAACTGTTAGTTAACGAATTTTTCAAACTGATCTCAAGCCTTTTAGTCAAATTCATGAAAACGAGAATGCAGGTACGTGGCAACCTCCATTTAGTAAGCTTTGTAATTTTAAAAGCAGGTGACCTACGGAGATGGAAAGCTGCATACAAAGTGAACTCCAGAATTGTAGATTACAGAGGTTGCTTACATTAGCATTCAGGACATCCATTGTCAAAGCGATCCGGTTTCTTTTCTAACACTACACTATGAGAAGGAGGTCTATCGAAGATCACATTCTCTTCTCGTCGATGTTGAGGATATTCATAGAAGTGGTCCTGAAAAAGCTATACGAGTATGAATAACCGTCAGCCATATTAGATCATTCAAAAAAAAGGTACCGATTCCTAGTAATAAAGAAATTTAACAAAGCTTCCCACCTAGAGACTACAGAATATCTGTAGCACATAGCAATACACTGCAATGACCAATAGTTCCGGAAATAATGCAATTGATAGCCTTTTCCTTAAAATCGCTATAACTCCTAAACTAGGCGTCTGCGGGGGTCATATTACGCACCAGAAAAAAGAACATTCAAAATCTTAAAAAGGCTATAACCCCTAAACAAGGCGTCTGCGGGGGTCATATTATGCACCAGAAAAAAGAACATTCAAAATCTTAAAAAGGCTATAACCCCTAAACAAGGCGTCTGCGGGGGTCATATTATGCACCAGAAAAAAGAACATTCAAAATCTTAAAAAGGCTATAACCCCTAAACAAGGCGTCTGCGGGGGTCATATTATGCACCAGAAAAAAGAACATTCAAAATCTTAAAAAGGCTATAACCCCTAAACAAGGCGTCTGCGGGGGTCATATTATGCACCAGAAAAAAGAACATTCAAAATCTTAAAAAGGCTATAACCCCTAAACAAGGCGTCTGCGGGGGTCATATTATGCACCAGAAAAAATAACATTCAAAATCTTAAAAAGGCTATAACCCCTAAACAAGGCGTCTGCGGGGGTCATATTATGCACCAGAAAAAAAGAACATTCACAATCTTAAAGTCGCTATAACTCCTAAACTAGGCGTCTGCGGGGGTCATATTATGCACCAGAAAAAAGAACATTCAAAATCTTAAAAAGGCTATAACCCCTAAACAAGGCGTCTGCGGTTGTCATATTATGCACCAGAAAAAAGAACATTCAAAATCTTAAAAAGGCTATAACCCCTAAACAAGGCGTCTGCGGGGGTCATATTATGCACCAGAAAAAAAGAACATTCACAATCTTAAAGTCGCTATAACTCCTAAACTAGGCGTCTGCGGGGGTCATATTATGCACCAGAAAAAAGAACATTCAAAATCTTAAAAAGGCTATAACTCCTAAACCAGGCGTCTGCGGCGGTCATATTATGCACCAGAAAAAAGAACATTCAAAATCTTAAAATGGCTATAACCCCTAAACTAGGCGTCTGCGGGGGTCATATTATACACCAGAAAAAAGAACATTCAAAATCTTAAAAAGGCTATAACCCCTAAACTAGGCGTCTGCGGGGGTCATATTATGCACCAGAAAAACGAAAATTCAAAATCTTAAAATCGCTGTAACTCCTAAACTAGGCGTCTGCGGGGGTCATATTATGCACCAGAAAAAAAGAACATTCAAAATCTTAAAATGGCTATAACCCCTAAACTAGGCGTCTGCGGGGGTCATATTATGCACCAGAAAAAAGAACATTCAAAATCTTAAAAAGGCTATAACCCCTAAACAAGGCGTCTGCGGGGGTCATATTATGCACCAGAAAAAAAGAACATTCACAATCTTAAAGTCGCTATAACTCCTAAACTAGGCGTCTGCGGGGGTCATATTATGCACCAGAAAAAAGAACATTCAAAATCTTAAAAAGGCTATAACCCCTAAACAAGGCGTCTGCGGGGGTCATATTATGCACCAGGAAAAAGAACATTCAAAATCTTAAAAAGGCTATAACCCCTAAACAAGGCGTCTGCGGGGGTCATATTATGCACCAGAAAAATGAACATTCAAAATCTTAAAAAGGCTATAACCCCTAAACAAGGCGTCTGCGGGGGTCACATTATGCACCAGAAAAAAGAACATTCAAAATCTTAAAAAGGCTATAACCCCTAAACAAGGCGTCTGCGGGGGTCATATTATGCACCAGAAAAAGAGAACATTCACAATCTTAAAGTCGCTATAACTCCTAAACTAGGCGTCTGCGGGGGTCATACTATGCACCAGAAAAAAGAACATTCAAAATCTTAAAAAGGCTATAACCCCTAAACAAGGCGTCTGCGGGGGTCATATTATGCACCAGAAAAAGAGAACATTCACAATCTTAAAGTCGCTATAACTCCTAAACTAGGCGACTGCGGGGGTCATATTATGCACCAGAAAAAAGAACATTCAAAATCTTAAAAAGGCTATAACCCCTAAACAAGGCGTCTGCGGGGGTCATATTATGCACCAGAAAAAAGAACATTCAAAATCTTAAAAAGGCTATAACCCCTAAACAAGGCGTCTGCGGGGGTCATATTATGCACCAGAAAAAAAGAACATTCACAATCTTAAAGTCGCTATAACTCCTAAACTAGCCGTCTGCGGGGGTCATATTATGCACCAGAAAAAAGAACATTCAAAATCTTAAAATGGCTATGACCCCTAAACTAGGCGTCTGCGGGGGTCATATTATGCACCAGAAAAAAGAACATTCAAAATCTTAAAAAGGCTATAACCCCTAAACTAGGCGTCTGCGGGGGTCATATTATACACCAGAAAAACGAAAATTCAAAATCTTAAAATCGCTGTAACTCCTAAACTAGGCGTCTGCGGGGGTCATATTATGCACCAGAAAAAAGAACATTCAAAATCTTAAAAAGGCTATAACCCCTAAACAAGGCGTCTGCGGGGGTCATATTATGCACCAGAAAAAAGAACATTCAAAATCTTAAAATGGCTATAACCCCTAAACTAGGCGTCTGCGGGGGTCATATTATGCACCAAAAAAAAGAACATTCAAAATCTTAAAAAGGCTATAACCCCTAAACAAGGCGCCTGCGGGGGTCATATTATGCACCAGAAAAAAGAACATTCAAAATCTTAAAAAGGCTATAACCACTAAACAAGGCGTCTGCGGGAGTCATATTATGCACCAGAAAAACGAAAATTCAAAATCTTAAAATCGCTGTAACTCCTAAACTAGGCGTCTGCGGGGGTCATATTAAGCACCAGAAAAAAGAACATTCAAAATCTTAAAAAGGCTATAACCACTAAACAAGGCGTCTGCGGGGGTCATATTATGCACCAGAAAAAAGAACATTCAAAATCTTAAAAAGGCTATAACTCCTAAACCAGGCGTCTGCGGCGGTCATATTATGCACCGGAAAAAAGAACATTCAAAATCTTAAAAAGGCTATAACCCCTAAACAAGGCGTCTGCGGGGGTCATATTATGCACCAGAAAAAAGAACATTCAAAATCTTAAAAAGGCTATAACCCCTAAACAAGGCGTCTGCGGGGGTCATATTATGCACCAGAAAAAATAACATTCAAAATCTTAAAATGGCTATAACCCCTAAACTAGGCGTCTGCGGGGGTCATATTATGCACCAGAAAAAAGAACATTCAAAATCTTAAAAAGGCTATAACCCCTAAACAAGGCGTCTGCGGCGGTCATATTATGCACCAGAAAAAAGAACATTCAAAATCTTAAAATGGCTATAACCCCTAAACTAGGCGCCTGCGGGGGTCATATTATGCACCAGAAAAACGAAAATTCAAAATCTTAAAATCGCTGTAACTTCTAAACTAGGCGTCTGCGGGGGTCATATTATGCACCAGAAAAAAGAACATTCAAAATCTTAAAAAGGCTATAACCCCTAAACAAGGCGTCTGCGGGGGTCATATTATGCACCAGAAAAAAGAACATTCAAAATCTTAAAAAGGCTATAACCCCTAAACAAGGCGCCTGCGGGGGTCATATTATGCACCAGAAAAAAGAACATTCAAAATCTTAAAATGGCTATAACCCCTAAACCAGGCGTCTGCGGCGGTCATATTATGCACCGGAAAAAAGAACATTCAAAATCTTAAAAAGGCTATAACCCCTAAACAAGGCTTCTGCGGGGGTCATATTATGCACCAGAAAAAAGAACATTCAAAATCTTAAAATGGCTATAACCCCTAAACTAGGCGTCTGCGGGGGTCATATTATGCACCAGAAAAAAGAACATTCAAAATCTTAAAATGGCTATAACCCCTAAACTAGGCGTCTGCGGGGGTCATATTATGCACCAGAAAAAAGAACATTCAAAATCTTAAAAAGGCTATAACCCCTAAACTAGGCGTCTGCGGGGGTCATATTATGCACCAGAAAAAAGAACATTCAAAATCTTAAAATGGCTATAACCCCTAAACTAGGCGTCTGCGGGGGTCATATTATGCACCAGAAAAAAGAACATTCAAAATCTTAAAAAGGCTATAACCACTAAACAAGGCGTCTGCGGGGGTCATATTATGCACCAGAAAAAAGAACATTCAAAATCTTAAAAAGGCTATAACCCCTAAACAAGGCGTCTGCGGGGGTCATATTATGCACCAGAAAAAAGAACATTCAAAATCTTAAAAAGGCTATAACTCCTAAACCAGGCGTCTGCGGCGGTCATATTATGCACCAGAAAAAAGAACATTCAAAATCTTAAAATGGCTGTAACCACTAAACTAGGCGTCTGCGGGGGTCAGATTATGCACCAGAAAAAAGAACATTCAAAATCTTAAAAAGGCTATAACCCCTAAACTAGGCGTCTGCAGGGGTCATATTATGCACCAGAAAAAAGAACATTCAAAATCTTAAAAAGGCTATAACCCCTAAACAAGGCGTCTGCGGGGGTCATATTATGCACCAGAAAAAAGAACATTCAAAATCTTAAAAAGGCTATAACCCCTAAACAAGGCGTCTGCGGGGGTCATATTATGCACCAGAAAAAAAGAACATTCAAAATCTTAAAAAGGCTATAAATCCTAAACCAGGCGTCTGCGGCGGTCATATTATGCACCAGAAAAAAGAACATTCAAAATCTTAAAATGGCTATAACCCCTAAACTAGGCGTCTGCGGGGGTCATATTATGCACCAGAAAAAAGAACATTCAAAATCTTAAAAAGGCTATAACCCCTAAACTAGGCGTCTGTGGGGGTCATATTATGCACCAGAAAAACGAAAATTCAAAATCTTAAAATCGCTGTAACTCCTAAACTAGGCGTCTGCGGGGGTCATATTATGCACCAGAAAAAAAGAACATTCAAAATCTTAAAAAGGCTATAACCCCTAAACAAGGCGTCTGCGGGGGTCATATTATGCACCAGAAAAAAGAACATTCAAAATCTTAAAAAGGCTATAAGCCCTAAACAAGGCGTCTGCGGGGGTCATATTATGCACCAGAAAAAAGAACATTCAAAATCTTAAAAAGGCTATAACTCCTAAACCAGGCGTCTGCGGCGGTCATATTATGCACCAGAAAAAAGAACATTCAAAATCTTAAAATGGCTATAACCCCTAAACTAGGCGTCTGCGGGGGTCATATTATGCACCAGAAAAAAGAACATTCAAAATCTTAAAAAGGCTATAACCCCTAAACTAGGCGTCTGCGGGGGTCATATTATGCACCAGAAAAAAGAACATTCAAAATCTTAAAATGGCTATAACCCCTAAACTAGGCGTCTGCGGGGGTCATATTATGCACCAGAAAAAAGAACATTCAAAATCTTAAAAAGGCTATAACCCCTAAACTAGGCGTCTGCGGGGGTCATATTATGCACCAGAAAAACGAAAATTCAAAATCTTAAAATCGCTGTAACTCCTAAACTAGGCGTCTGCGGGGGTCATATTATGCACCAGAAAAAAGAACATTCAAAATCTTAAAAAGGCTATAACCACTAAACAAGGCGTCTGCGGGGGTCATATTATGCACCAGAAAAACGAAAATTCAAAATCTTAAAATCGCTGTAACTCCTAAACTAGGCGTCTGCGGGGGTCATATTATGCACCAGAAAAAAGAACATTCAAAATCTTAAAAAGGCTATAACCACTAAACAAGGCGTCTGCGGGGGTCATATTATGCACCAGAAAAAAGAACATTCAAAATCTTAAAAAGGCTATAACTCCTAAACCAGGCGTCTGCGGCGGTCATATTATGCACCAGAAAAAAGAACATTCAAAATCTTAAAATGGCTGTAACCCCTAAACTAGGCGTCTGCGGGGGTCAGATTATGCACCAGAAAAAAGAACATTCAAAATCTTAAAAAGGCTATAACCCCTAAACTAGGCGTCTGCAGGGGTCATATTATGCACCAGAAAAAAGAACATTCAAAATCTTAAAAAGGCTATAACCCCTAAACAAGGCGTCTGCGGGGGTCATATTATGCACCAGAAAAAAGAACATTCAAAATCTTAAAAAGGCTATAACCCCTAAACAAGGCGTCTGCGGGGGTCATATTATGCACCAGAAAAAAAGAACATTCAAAATCTTAAAAAGGCTATAAATCCTAAACCAGGCGTCTGCGGCGGTCATATTATGCACCAGAAAAAAGAACATTCAAAATCTTAAAAAGGCTATAACCCCTAAACAAGGCGCCTGCGGGGGTCATATTATGCACCAGAAAAAAGAACATTCAAAATCTTAAAAAGGCTATAACTCCTAAACCAGGCGTCTGCGGCGGTCATATTATGCACCAGAAAAAAGAACATTCAAAATCTTAAAATGGCTGTAACCCCTAAACTAGGCGTCTGCGGGGGTCATATTATGCACCAGAAAAACGAAAATTCAAAATCTTAAAATCGCTGTAACTCCTAAACTAGGCGTCTGCGGGGGTCATATTATGCACCAGAAAAAAGAACATTCAAAATCTTAAAAAGGCTATAACCCCTAAACAAGGCGTCTGCGGGGGTCATATTATGCACCAGAAAAAAGAACATTCAAAATCTTAAAATGGCTATAACCCCTAAACTAGGCGTCTGCGGGGGTCATATTATGCACCAGAAAAAAGAACATTCAAAATCTTAAAAAGGCTATAACCCCTAAACAAGGCGTCTGCGGGGGTCAGATTATGCACCAGAAAAAAGAACATTCAAAATCTTAAAATGGCTATAACCCCTAAACTAGGCGTCTGCGGGGGTCATATTATGCACCAGAAAAAAGAACATTCAAAATCTTAAAAAGGCTATAACCCCTAAACAAGGCGCCTGCGGGGGTCATATTATGCACCAGAAAAAAGAACATTCAAAATCTTAAAATGGCTATAACCCCTAAACTAGGCGTCTGCGGGGGTCATATTATGCACCAGAAAAAAGAACATTCAAAATCTTAAAAAGGCTATAACCCCTAAACTAGGCGTCTGCAGGGGTCATATTATGCACCAGAAAAAAGAACATTCAAAATCTTAAAAAGGCTATAACCCCTAAACAAGGCGTCTGCGGGGGTCATATTATGCACCAGAAAAAAGAACATTCAAAATCTTAAAAAGGCTATAACTCCTAAACCAGGCGTCTGCGGCGTTCATATTATGCACCGGAAAAAAGAACATTCAAAATCTTAAAATGGCTATAACCCCTAAACTAGGCGTCTGCGGGGGTCATATTATGCACCAGAAAAAAGAACATTCAAAATCTTAAAATGGCTATAACCCCTAAACTAGGCGTCTGCGGGGGTCATATTATGCACCAGAAAAAAGAACATTCCAAATCTTAAAAAGGCTATAACCCCTAAACTAGGCGTCTGCAGGGGTCATATTATGCACCAGAAAAAAGAACATTCAAAATCTTAAAAAGGCTATAACCCCTAAACAAGGCGTCTGCGGGGGTCATATTATGCACCAGAAAAAAGAACATTCAAAATCTTAAAAAGGCTATAACCCCTAAACAAGGCGTCTGCGGGGGTCATATTATGCACCAGAAAAAAAGAACATTCAAAATCTTAAAAAGGCTATAAATCCTAAACCAGGCGTCTGCGGCGGTCATATTATGCACCAGAAAAAAGAACATTCAAAATCTTAAAATGGCTATAACCCCTAAACTAGGCGTCTGCGGGGGTCATATTATGCACCAGAAAAAAGAACATTCAAAATCTTAAAAAGGCTATAACCCCTAAACTAGGCGTCTGTGGGGGTCATATTATGCACCAGAAAAACGAAAATTCAAAATCTTAAAATCGCTGTAACTCCTAAACTAGGCGTCTGCGGGGGTCATATTATGCACCAGAAAAAAAGAACATTCAAAATCTTAAAAAGGCTATAACCCCTAAACAAGGCGTCTGCGGGGGTCATATTATGCACCAGAAAAAAGAACATTCAAAATCTTAAAAAGGCTATAAGCCCTAAACAAGGCGTCTGCGGGGGTCATATTATGCACCAGAAAAAAGAACATTCAAAATCTTAAAAAGGCTATAACTCCTAAACCAGGCGTCTGCGGCGGTCATATTATGCACCAGAAAAAAGAACATTCAAAATCTTAAAATGGCTATAACCCCTAAACTAGGCGTCTGCGGGGGTCATATTATGCACCAGAAAAAAGAACATTCAAAATCTTAAAAAGGCTATAACCCCTAAACTAGGCGTCTGCGGGGGTCATATTATGCACCAGAAAAAAGAACATTCAAAATCTTAAAATGGCTATAACCCCTAAACTAGGCGTCTGCGGGGGTCATATTATGCACCAGAAAAAAGAACATTCAAAATCTTAAAAAGGCTATAACCCCTAAACTAGGCGTCTGCGGGGGTCATATTATGCACCAGAAAAACGAAAATTCAAAATCTTAAAATCGCTGTAACTCCTAAACTAGGCGTCTGCGGGGGTCATATTATGCACCAGAAAAAAGAACATTCAAAATCTTAAAAAGGCTATAACCACTAAACAAGGCGTCTGCGGGGGTCATATTATGCACCAGAAAAAAGAACATTCAAAATCTTAAAAAGGCTATAACCCCTAAACAAGGCGTCTGCGGGGGTCATATTATGCACCAGAAAAAAGAACATTCAAAATCTTAAAAAGGCTATAACTCCTAAACCAGGCGTCTGCGGCGGTCATATTATGCACCAGAAAAAAGAACATTCAAAATCTTAAAATGGCTGTAACCCCTAAACTAGGCGTCTGCGGGGGTCAGATTATGCACCAGAAAAAAGAACATTCAAAATCTTAAAAAGGCTATAACCCCTAAACTAGGCGTCTGCAGGGGTCATATTATGCACCAGAAAAAAGAACATTCAAAATCTTAAAAAGGCTATAACCCCTAAACTAGGCGTCTGCAGGGGTCATATTATGCACCAGAAAAAAGAACATTCAAAATCTTAAAAAGGCTATAACCCCTAAACAAGGCGTCTGCGGGGGTCATATTATGCACCAGAAAAAAGAACATTCAAAATCTTAAAAAGGCTATAACTCCTAAACCAGGCGTCTGCGGCGTTCATATTATGCACCGGAAAAAAGAACATTCAAAATCTTAAAATGGCTATAACCCCTAAACTAGGCGTCTGCGGGGGTCATATTATGCACCAGAAAAAAAGAACATTCAAAATCTTAAAAAGGCTATAACCCCTAAACAAGGCGTCTGCGGGGGTCATATTATGCACCAGAAAAAAGAACATTCAAAATCTTAAAATGGCTATAACCCCTAAACTAGGCGTCTGCGGGGGTCATATTATGCACCAGAAAAAAGAACATTCCAAATCTTAAAAAGGCTATAACCCCTAAACTAGGCGTCTGCAGGGGTCATATTATGCACCAGAAAAAAGAACATTCAAAATCTTAAAAAGGCTATAACCCCTAAACAAGGCGTCTGCGGGGGTCATATTATGCACCAGAAAAAAGAACATTCAAAATCTTAAAAAGGCTATAACCCCTAAACAAGGCGTCTGCGGGGGTCATATTATGCACCAGAAAAAAAGAACATTCAAAATCTTAAAAAGGCTATAAATCCTAAACCAGGCGTCTGCGGCGGTCATATTATGCACCAGAAAAAAGAACATTCAAAATCTTAAAATGGCTATAACCCCTAAACTAGGCGTCTGCGGGGGTCATATTATGCACCAGAAAAAAGAACATTCAAAATCTTAAAAAGGCTATAACCCCTAAACTAGGCGTCTGTGGGGGTCATATTATGCACCAGAAAAACGAAAATTCAAAATCTTAAAATCGCTGTAACTCCTAAACTAGGCGTCTGCGGGGGTCATATTATGCACCAGAAAAAAAGAACATTCAAAATCTTAAAAAGGCTATAACCCCTAAACAAGGCGTCTGCGGGGGTCATATTATGCACCAGAAAAAAGAACATTCAAAATCTTAAAAAGGCTATAAGCCCTAAACAAGGCGTCTGCGGGGGTCATATTATGCACCAGAAAAAAGAACATTCAAAATCTTAAAAAGGCTATAACTCCTAAACCAGGCGTCTGCGGCGGTCATATTATGCACCAGAAAAAAGAACATTCAAAATCTTAAAATGGCTATAACCCCTAAACTAGGCGTCTGCGGGGGTCATATTATGCACCAGAAAAAAGAACATTCAAAATCTTAAAAAGGCTATAACCCCTAAACTAGGCGTCTGCGGGGGTCATATTATGCACCAGAAAAAAGAACATTCAAAATCTTAAAATGGCTATAACCCCTAAACTAGGCGTCTGCGGGGGTCATATTATGCACCAGAAAAAAGAACATTCAAAATCTTAAAAAGGCTATAACCCCTAAACTAGGCGTCTGCGGGGGTCATATTATGCACCAGAAAAACGAAAATTCAAAATCTTAAAATCGCTGTAACTCCTAAACTAGGCGTCTGCGGGGGTCATATTATGCACCAGAAAAAAGAACATTCAAAATCTTAAAAAGGCTATAACCACTAAACAAGGCGTCTGCGGGGGTCATATTATGCACCAGAAAAAAGAACATTCAAAATCTTAAAAAGGCTATAACCCCTAAACAAGGCGTCTGCGGGGGTCATATTATGCACCAGAAAAAAGAACATTCAAAATCTTAAAAAGGCTATAACTCCTAAACCAGGCGTCTGCGGCGGTCATATTATGCACCAGAAAAAAGAACATTCAAAATCTTAAAATGGCTGTAACCCCTAAACTAGGCGTCTGCGGGGGTCAGATTATGCACCAGAAAAAAGAACATTCAAAATCTTAAAAAGGCTATAACCCCTAAACTAGGCGTCTGCAGGGGTCATATTATGCACCAGAAAAAAGAACATTCAAAATCTTAAAAAGGCTATAACCCCTAAACAAGGCGTCTGCGGGGGTCATATTATGCACCAGAAAAAAGAACATTCAAAATCTTAAAAAGGCTATAACCCCTAAACAAGGCGTCTGCGGGGGTCATATTATGCACCAGAAAAAAAGAACATTCAAAATCTTAAAAAGGCTATAAATCCTAAACCAGGCGTCTGCGGCGGTCATATTATGCACCAGAAAAAAGAACATTCAAAATCTTAAAAAGGCTATAACCCCTAAACAAGGCGCCTGCGGGGGTCATATTATGCACCAGAAAAAAGAACATTCAAAATCTTAAAAAGGCTATAACTCCTAAACCAGGCGTCTGCGGCGGTCATATTATGCACCAGAAAAAAGAACATTCAAAATCTTAAAATGGCTGTAACCCCTAAACTAGGCGTCTGCGGGGGTCATATTATGCACCAGAAAAACGAAAATTCAAAATCTTAAAATCGCTGTAACTCCTAAACTAGGCGTCTGCGGGGGTCATATTATGCACCAGAAAAAAGAACATTCAAAATCTTAAAAAGGCTATAACCCCTAAACAAGGCGTCTGCGGGGGTCATATTATGCACCAGAAAAAAGAACATTCAAAATCTTAAAATGGCTATAACCCCTAAACTAGGCGTCTGCGGGGGTCATATTATGCACCAGAAAAAAGAACATTCAAAATCTTAAAAAGGCTATAACCCCTAAACAAGGCGTCTGCGGGGGTCAGATTATGCACCAGAAAAAAGAACATTCAAAATCTTAAAATGGCTATAACCCCTAAACTAGGCGTCTGCGGGGGTCATATTATGCACCAGAAAAAAGAACATTCAAAATCTTAAAAAGGCTATAACCCCTAAACAAGGCGCCTGCGGGGGTCATATTATGCACCAGAAAAAAGAACATTCAAAATCTTAAAATGGCTATAACCCCTAAACTAGGCGTCTGCGGGGGTCATATTATGCACCAGAAAAAAGAACATTCAAAATCTTAAAAAGGCTATAACCCCTAAACTAGGCGTCTGCAGGGGTCATATTATGCACCAGAAAAAAGAACATTCAAAATCTTAAAAAGGCTATAACCCCTAAACAAGGCGTCTGCGGGGGTCATATTATGCACCAGAAAAAAGAACATTCAAAATCTTAAAAAGGCTATAACTCCTAAACCAGGCGTCTGCGGCGTTCATATTATGCACCGGAAAAAAGAACATTCAAAATCTTAAAATGGCTATAACCCCTAAACTAGGCGTCTGCGGGGGTCATATTATGCACCAGAAAAAAAGAACATTCAAAATCTTAAAAAGGCTATAACCCCTAAACAAGGCGTCTGCGGGGGTCATATTATGCACCAGAAAAAAGAACATTCAAAATCTTAAAATGGCTATAACCCCTAAACTAGGCGTCTGCGGGGGTCATATTATGCACCAGAAAAAAGAACATTCCAAATCTTAAAAAGGCTATAACCCCTAAACAAGGCGTCTGCGGGGGTCATATTATGCACCAGAAAAAAGAACATTCAAAATCTTAAAATGGCTATAACCCCTAAACTAGGCGTCTGCGGGGGTCATATTATGCACCAGAAAAAAGAACATTCAAAATCTTAAAAAGGTTATAACCCCTAAACAAGGCGTCTGTGGGGGTCATATTATGCACCAGAAAAAAGAAAATTCAAAATCTTAAAATGGCAATATCTCCTAAACTAGGCGTCTGCGGGGGTCATATTATGCACCAGAAAAAAAAAATTCAAAATCTTAAAATGGCTATAACTCCTAAACTAGGCGTCTGTGGGGGTCATATTATGCACCAGAAAAAAGAAAATTCAAAACTTTAAAAGGGCAATATATCCTAAACTAGGCGTCTGCGGGGGTCATATTATGCACCAGAAAAAAGAAAATTCAAAATCTTAAAATGGCTATAACTCCTAAACTAGGCGTCTGCGGGGGTCATATTATGCACCAGAAAAAAGAAAATTCAAAACTTTAAAATTGCTATAACTCCTAAACTAGGCGTCTGTGGGGGTCATATTATGCACCAGAAAAAAGAAAATTCAAAACTTTAAAACGGCTATATCTCCTAAACTAGGCGTCTGCGGGGGTCATATTATGCACCAGAAAAAAAAAAATTCAAAATCTTAAAATGGCTATAACTCCTAAACTAGGCGTCTGCGGGGGTCATATTATGCACCAGAAAAAAAAAATTCAATACTTTAAAAGGGCAATATCTCCTAAACTAGGCGTCTGCGGGGGTCATATTATGCACCAGAAAAAAGAAAATTCAAAATCTTAAAATGGCTATAACTCCTAAACTAGGCGTCTGCGGGGGTCATATTATGCACCAGAAAAAAAAAAATTCAAAATCTTAAAATGGCTATAACTCCTAAACTAGGCGTCTGCGGGGGTCATATTATGCACCAGAAAAAAAAAATTCAAAATCTTAAAATGGCTATAACTCCTAAACTAGGCGTCTGCGGGGGTCATATTATGCACCAGAAAAAAGCAAATTCAAAATCTTAAAATGGCTATAACTCCTAAACTAGGCGTCTGCGGGGGTCATATTATGCACCAGAAAAAAAAAATTCAATACTTTAAAAGGGCAATATATCCTAAACTAGGCGTCTGCGGGGGTCATATTATGCACCAGAAAAAAGAAAATTCAAAATCTTAAAATGGCTATAACTCCTAAACTAGGCGTCTGCGGGGGTCATATTATGCACCAGAAAAAAAAAAATTCAAAATCTTAAAATGGCTATAACTCCTAAACTAGGCGTCTGCGGGGGTCATATTATGCACCAGAAAAAAAAAATTCAAAATCTTAAAATGGCTATAACTCCTAAACTAGGCGTCTGCGGGGGTCATATTATGCACAAGAAAAAAGCAAATTCAAAATCTTAAAATGGCTATAACTCCTAAACTAGGCGTCTGCGGGGGTCATATTATGCACCAGAAAAAAGCAAATTCAAAATCTTAAAATGGCTATAACTCCTAAACTAGGCGTCTGCGGGGGTCATATTATGCACCAGAAAAAAAAAATTCAATACTTTAAAAGGGCAATATCTCCTAAACTAGGCGTCTGCGGGGGTTATATTATGCACCAGAAAAAAGAAAATTCAAAATCTTAAAATGGATATAACTCCTAAACTAGGCGTCTGCGGGGGTCATATTATGCACCAGAAAAAAGAAAATTCAAAACTTTAAAATGGCTATAACTCCCAAACTAGGCGTCTACGGGGGTCATATTATGCACCAGAAAAAAGAAAATTCGAAACTTTAAAATGGCTATATCTCCTAAACTAGGCGTCTGCGGGGGTCATATTATGCACCAGAAAAAAAAATTCAAAATCTTAAAATGGCTATACCTCCTAAACTAGGCGTCTGCGGGGGTCATATTATGCACCAGAAAAAAGAAAATTCAAAACTTTAAAATGGCTATAACTCCCAAACTAGGCGTCTCCGGGGGTCATATTATGCACCAGAAAAAAGAAAATTCAAAATCTTAAAATGGCTATAATTCCTAACCTAGGCGTCTGCGGGGGTCATATTCTGCACCAGAAAAAAAAAATTCAAAATCTTAAAATGGCTATAACTCCTGAACTAGGCGTCTGCGGGGGTCATATTATGCACCAGAAAAAAAACAATTCAAAATCTTAAAATGGCTATAACTCCTAAACTATGCGTCTGCGGGGGTCATATTATGCACCAGAAAAAAGAAAATTCAAAATCTTAAAATGGCTATAACTCCTAAACTAGGCGTCTGCGGGGGTCATATTATGCACCAGAAAAAAAAAATTCAAAATCTTAAAATGGCTATAACTCCTGAACTAGGCGTCTGCGGGGGTCATATTATGCACCAGAAAAAAAAAAATTCAAAATCTTAAAATGGCTATAATTCCTAACCTAGGCGTCTGCGGGGGTCATATTCTGCACCAGAAAAAAAAAATTCAAAATCTTAAAATGGCTATAACTCCTAAACTAGGCGTCTGCGGGGGTCTTATTATGCACCAGAAAAAAAAAAATTCAAAATCTTAAAATGGCTATAATTCCTAACCTAGGCGTCTGTGGGGGTCATATTCTGCACCAGAAAAAAGAAAATTCAAAATCTTAAAATCGCTATAACTCCTAAACTAGGCGTCTGCGGGGGTCATATTATGCACCAGAAAAAAGAAAATTCAAAACTTTAAAACGGCTATATCTCCTAAACTAGGCGTCTGCGGGGGTCATATTATGCACCAGAAAAAAAAAATTCAAAATCTTAAAATGGCTATAACTCCTAAACTAGGCGTCTACGGGGGTCATATTATGCACCAGAAAAAAGAAAATTCGAAACTTTAAAATGGCTATATCTCCTAAACTAGGCGTCTGCGGGGGTCATATTCTGCACCAGAAAAAAAAAAATTCAAAATCTTAAAATGGCTATAACTCCTAAACTAGGCGTCTGCGGGGGTCTTATTATGCATCAGAAACAAAACTCAAAATCGTAAAATGGCTTTAACTCCTAAGCTAGGAGTCTGCGGGGGTCTTATTATGCACCAGAAAAAAAAAAATTCAAAATCTTAAAATGGCTATAACTCCTAAACTAGGCGTCTACGGGGGTCATATTATGCACCAGAAAAAAGAAAATTCAAAATCTTAAAATGGCTATAACTCCTAAACTAGGCGTCTGCGGGGGTCATATTATGCACCAGAAAAAAAACAATTCAAAATCTTAAAATGGCTATATCTCCTAAACTAGGCGTCTGCGGGGGTCATATTATGCACCAGAAAAAAAAAATTCAAAATCTTAAAATGGCTATAACTCCTAAACTAGGCGTCTGCGGGGGTCATATTATGCACCAGAAAAAAGCAAATTCAAAATCTTAAAATGGCTATAACTCCTAAACTAGGCGTCTGCGGGGGTCATATTATGCACCAGAAAAAAGCAAATTCAAAATCTTAAAATGGCTATAACTCCTAAACTAGGCGTCTGCGGGGGTCATATTATGCACCAGAAAAAAAAAATTCAATACTTTAAAAGGGCAATATCTCCTAAACTAGGCGTCTGCGGGGGTTATATTATGCACCAGAAAAAAGAAAATTCAAAATCTTAAAATGGATATAACTCCTAAACTAGGCGTCTGCGGGGGTCATATTATGCACCAGAAAAAAAAAATTCAATACTTTAAAAGGGCAATATCTCCTAAACTAGGCGTCTGCGGGGGTTATATTATGCACCAGAAAAAAGAAAATTCAAAATCTTAAAATGGCTATATCTCCTAAACTAGGCGTCTGCGGGGGTCATATTATGCACCAGAAAAAAGAAAATTCAAAACTTTAAAATGGCTATAACTCCCAAACTAGGCGTCTACGGGGGTCATATTATGCACCAGAAAAAAGAAAATTCGAAACTTTAAAATGGCTATATCTCCTAAACTAGGCGTCTGCGGGGGTCATATTATGCACCAGAAAAAAAAATTCAAAATCTTAAAATGGCTATACCTCCTAAACTAGGCGTCTGCGGGGGTCATATTATGCACCAGAAAAAAGAAAATTCAAAACTTTAAAATGGCTATAACTCCCAAACTAGGCGTCTCCGGGGGTCATATTATGCACCAGAAAAAAGAAAATTCAAAATCTTAAAATGGCTATAATTCCTAACCTAGGCGTCTGCGGGGGTCATATTCTGCACCAGAAAAAAAAAATTCAAAATCTTAAAATGGCTATAACTCCTGAACTAGGCGTCTGCGGGGGTCATATTATGCACCAGAAAAAAGAAAATTCAAAATCTTAAAATGGCTATAACTCCTAAACTAGGCGTCTGCGGGGGTCATATTATGCACCAGAAAAAAAAAATTCAAAATCTTAAAATGGCTATAACTCCTGAACTAGGCGTCTGCGGGGGTCATATTATGCACCAGAAAAAAAAAAATTCAAAATCTTAAAATGGCTATAATTCCTAACCTAGGCGTCTGCGGGGGTCATATTCTGCACCAGAAAAAAAAAATTCAAAATCTTAAAATGGCTATAACTCCTGAACTAGGCGTCTGCGGGGGTCATATTCTGCACCAGAAAAAAAAAATTCAAAATCTTAAAATGGCTATAACTCCTAAACTAGGCGTCTGCGGGGGTCTTATTATGCACCAGAAAAAAAAAAATTCAAAATCTTAAAATGGCTATAATTCCTAACCTAGGCGTCTGCGGGGGTCATATTCTGCACCAGAAAAAAAAAATTCAAAATCTTAAAATGGCTATAACTCCTGAACTAGGCGCCTGCGGGGGTCATATTATGCACCAGAAAAAAGAAAATTCAAAATCTTAAAATCGCTATAACTCCTAAACTAGGCGTCTGCGGGGGTCATATTATGCACCAGAAAAAAGAAAATTCAAAATCTTAAAATGGCTATAACTCCTGAACTACGCGTCTGCGGGGGTCATATTATGCACCAGAAAAAAGAAAATTCAAAACTTTAAAACGGCTATATCTCCTAAACTAGGCGTCTGCGGGGGTCATATTATGCACCAGAAAAAAAAAATTCAAAATCTTAAAATGGCTATAACTCCTAAACTAGGCGTCTACGGGGGTCATATTATGCACCAGAAAAAAGAAAATTCGAAACTTTAAAATGGCTATATCTCCTAAACTAGGCGTCTGCGGGGGTCATATGCTGCACCAGAAAAAAAAAAATTCAAAATCTTAAAATGGCTATAACTCCTAAACTAGGCGTCTGCGGGGGTCTTATTATGCACCAGAAACAAAACTCAAAATCGTAAAATGGCTTTAACTCCTAAGCTAGGAGTCTGCGGGGGTCTTATTATGCACCAGAAAAAAAAAAATTCAAAATCTTAAAATGGCTATATCTCCTAAACTAGGCGTCTGCGGGGGTCATATTATGCACCAGAAAAAAAAAATTCAAAATCTTAAAATGGCTATAACTCCTAAACTAGGCGTCTGCGGGGGTCATATTATGCACCAGAAAAAAGAAAATTCAAAACTTTAAAATGGCTATAACTCCCAAACTAGGCGTCTCCGGGGGTCATATTATGCACCAGAAAAAAGAAAATTCAAAATCTTAAAATGGCTATAATTCCTAACCTAGGCGTCTGCGGGGGTCATATTCTGCACCAGAAAAAAAAAATTCAAAATCTTAAAATGGCTATAACTCCTGAACTAGGCGTCTGCGGGGGTCATATTATGCACCAGAAAAAAAACAATTCAAAATCTTAAAATGGCTATAACTCCTAAACTATGCGTCTGCGGGGGTCATATTATGCACCAGAAAAAAGAAAATTCAAAATCTTAAAATGGCTATAACTCCTAAACTAGGCGTCTGCGGGGGTCATATTATGCACCAGAAAAAAAACAATTCAAAATCTTAAAATGGCTATAACTCCTAAACTAGGCGTCTGCGGGGGTCATATTATGCACCAGAAAAAAGAAAATTCAAAATCTTAAAATGGCTATAACTCCTAAACTAGGCGTCTGTGGGGGTCATATTATGCACCAGAAAAAAGAAAATTCAAAATCTTAAAATGGCTATAATTCCTAACCTAGGCGTCTGCGGGGGTCATATTCTGCACCAGAAAAAAAAAATTCAAAATCTTAAAATGGCTATAACTCCTGAACTAGGCGTCTGCGGGGGTCATATTATGCACCAGAAAAAAAACAATTCAAAATCTTAAAATGGCTATAACTCCTAAACTATGCGTCTGCGGGGGTCATATTATGCACCAGAAAAAAGAAAATTCAAAATCTTAAAATGGCTATAACTCCTAAACTAGGCGTCTGCGGGGGTCATATTATGCACCAGAAAAAAAAAAATTCAAAATCTTAAAATGGCTATAACTCCTAAACTAGGCGTCTGCGGGGGTCTTATTATGCACCAGAAAAAAAAAATTCAAAATCTTAAAATCGCTATAACTCCTAACCTATGCGTCTGCGGGGGTCATATTATGCACCAGAAAAAAGAAAATTCAAAATCTTAAAATGGCTATAACTCCTAACCTAGGCGTCTGCGGGGGTCATATTCTGCACCAGAAAAAAAAAAATTCAAAATCTTAAAATGGCTATAACTCCTAAACTAGGCGTCTGCGGGGGTCTTATTATGCACCAGAAAAAAAAAAATTCAAAATCTTAAAATCGCTATAACTCCTAACCTAGGCGTCTGCGGGGGTCATATTCTGCACCAGAAAAAAAAAAATTCAAAATCTTAAAATGGCTATAACTCCTAAACTAGGCGTCTGCGGGGGTCATATTATGCACCAGAAAAAAGAAAATTCAAAATCTTAAAATGGCTATATCTCCTAAACTAGGCGTCTGCGGGGGTCATATTATGCACCAGAAAAAAAAAATTCAAAATCTTAAAATGGCTATAACTCCTAAACTAGGCGTCTGCGGGGGTCATATTATGCACCAGAAAAAAAAAATTCTAAATCTTAAAATGGCTATAACTCCTAAACTAGGCGTCTGCGGGGGTCATATTATGCACCAGAAAAAAAACAATTCAAAATCTTAAAATGGCTATAACTCCTAAACTAGGCGTCTGCGGGGGTCATATTATGCACCAGAAAAAAAAAATTCTAAATCTTAAAATGGCTATAACTCCTAAACTAGGCGTCTGCGGGGGTCATATTCTGCACCAGAAAAAAAAAATTCAAAATCTTAAAATGGCTATAACTCCTAAACTAGGCGTCTGCGGGGGTCATATTATGCACCAGAAAAAAAACAATTCAAAATCTTAAAATGGCTATAACTCCTAAACTAGGCGTCTGCGGGGGTCATATTATGCACCAGAAAAAAAAAATTCAAAATCTTAAAATGGCTATAACTCCTAAACTAGGCGTCTGCGGGGGTCTTATTATGCACCAGAAAAAAAAAACTTCAAAATCTTAAAATCGCTATAACTCCTAACCTAGGCGTCTGCGGGGGTCATATTCTGCACCAGAAAAAAAAAATTCAAAATCTTAAAATGGCTATAACTCCTAAACTAGGCGTCTGCGGGGGTCTTATTATGCACCAGAAACAAAACTCAAAATCGTAAAATGGCTTTAACTCCTAAACTAGGAGTCTGCGGGGGTCTTATTATGCACCAGAAAAAAAAAAATTCAAAATCTTAAAATGGCTATATCTCCTAAACTAGGCGTCTGCGGGGGTCATATTATGCACCAGAAAAAAAAAAATTCAAAATCTTAAAATGGCTATAACTCCTAAACTAGGCGTCTGCGGGGGTCTTATTATGCACCAGAAAAAAAAAATTCAAAATCTTAAAATCGCTATAACTCCTAACCTAGGCGTCTGCGGGGGTCATATTCTGCACCAGAAAAAAAAAATTCAAAATCTTAAAATGGCTATAACTCCTAAACTAGGCGTCTGCGGGGGTCATATTATGCACCAGAAAAAAAAAATTCTAAATCTTAAAATGGCTATAACTCCTAAACTAGGCGTCTCTGGGGGTCATATTATGCACCAGAAAAAAGAAAATTCAAAACTTTAAAACGGCTATATCTCCTAAACTAGGCGTCTGCGGGGGTCATATTATGCACCAGAAAAAAGAAAATTCAAAACTTTAAAACGGCTATATCTCCTAAACTAGGCGTCTGCGGGGGTCATATTATGCACCAGAAAAAAGAAAATTCAAAACTTTAAAACGGCTATATCTCCTAAACTAGGCGTCTGCGGGGGTCTTATTATGCACCAGAAAAAAAAAATTCAAAATCTTAAAATCGCTATAACTCCTAACCTAGGCGTCTGCGGGGGTCATATTCTGCACCAGAAAAAAAAAATTCAAAATCTTAAAATGGCTATAACTCCTAAACTAGGCGTCTGCGGGGGTCTTATTATGCACCAGAAACAAAACTCAAAATCGTAAAATGGCTTTAACTCCTAAACTAGGAGTCTGCGGGGGTCTTATTATGCACCAGAAAAAAAAAAATTCAAAATCTTAAAATGGCTATATCTCCTAAACTAGGCGTCTGCGGGGGTCATATTATGCACCAGAAAAAAAAAAATTCAAAATCTTAAAATGGCTATAACTCCTAAACTAGGCGTCTGCGGGGGTCTTATTATGCACCAGAAAAAAAAAATTCAAAATCTTAAAATCGCTATAACTCCTAACCTAGGCGTCTGCGGGGGTCATATTCTGCACCAGAAAAAAAAAATTCAAAATCTTAAAATGGCTATAACTCCTAAACTAGGCGTCTGCGGGGGTAATATTATGCACCAGAAAAAAAACAATTCAAAATCTTAAAATGGCTATAACTCCTAAACTAGGCGTCTGCGGGGGTCATATTATGCACCAGAAAAAAAAAATTCAATACTTTAAAAGGGCAATATCTCCTAAACTAGGCGTCTGCGGGGGTCATATTATGCACCAGAAAAAAGAAAATTCAAAATCTTAAAATGGCTATAACTCCTAAACTAGGCGTCTGCGGGGGTCATATTATGCACCAGAAAAAAAAAATTCAATACTTTAAAAGGGCAATATCTCCTAAACTAGGCGTCTGCGGGGGTCATATTATGCACCAGAAAAAAGAAAATTCAAAATCTTAAAATGGCTATAACTCCTAAACTAGGCGTCAATACTTTAAAAGGGCAATATCTCCTAAACTAGGCGTCTGCGGGGGTCATATTCTGCACCAGAAAAAAAAAATTCAAAATCTTAAAATGGCTATAACTCCTAAACTAGGCGTCTGCGGGGGTCATATTATGCACCAGAAAAAAAACAATTCAAAATCTTAAAATGGCTATAACTCCTAAACTAGGCGTCTGCGGGGGTCTTATTATGCACCAGAAAAAAAAAAATTCAAAATCTTAAAATGGCTATAACTCCTAAACTAGGCGTCTGCGGGGGTCATATTATGCACCAGAAAAAAGAAAATTCAAAACTTTAAAACGGCTATATCTCCTAAACTAGGCGTCTGCGGGGGTCATATTATGCACCAGAAAAAAGAAAATTCAAAACTTTAAAACGGCTATATCTCCTAAACTAGGCGTCTGCGGGGGTCATATTATGCACCAGAAAAAAAACAATTCAAAATCTTAAAATGGCTATAACTCCTAAACTAGGCGTCTGCGGGGGTCATATTATGCACCAGAAAAAAAAAATTCAATACTTTAAAAGGGCAATATCTCCTAAACTAGGCGTCTGCGGGGGTCATATTATGCACCAGAAAAAAGAAAATTCAAAATCTTAAAATGGCTATAACTCCTAAACTAGGCGTCTGCGGGGGTCATATTATGCACCAGAAAAAAAACAACTCAAAATCTTAAAATGGCTATAACTCCTAAACTAGGCGTCTGCGGGGGTCATACTATGCACCAGAAAAAAGAAAATTCAAAACTTTAAAATGGCTATAACTCCCAAACTAGGCGTCTCCGGGGGTCATATTATGCACCAGAAAAAAAAAAATTCAAAATCTTAAAATGGCTATAACTCCTAAACTAGGCGTCTGCGGGGGTCTTATTATGCACCAGAAAAAAAAAATTCAAAATCTTAAAATCGCTATAACTCCTAACCTAGGCGTCTGCGGGGGTCATATTCTGCACCAGAAAAAAAAAATTCAAAATCTTAAAATGGCTATAACTCCTAAACTAGGCGTCTGCGGGGATAATATTATGCACCAGAAAAAAAACAATTCAAAATCTTAAAATGGCTATAACTCCTAAACTAGGCGTCTGCGGGGGTCATATTATGCACCAGAAAAAAAAAATTCAATACTTTAAAAGGGCAATATCTCCTAAACTAGGCGTCTGCGGGGGTCATATTATGCACCAGAAAAAAGAAAATTCAAAATCTTAAAATGGCTATAACTCCTAAACTAGGCGTCAATACTTTAAAAGGGCAATATCTCCTAAACTAGGCGTCTGCGGGGGTCATATTCTGCACCAGAAAAAAAAAATTCAAAATCTTAAAATGGCTATAACTCCTAAACTAGGCGTCTGCGGGGGTCATATTATGCACCAGAAAAAAAACAATTCAAAATCTTAAAATGGCTATAACTCCTAAACTAGGCGTCTGCGGGGGTCTTATTATGCACCAGAAAAAAAAAAATTCAAAATCTTAAAATGGCTATAACTCCTAAACTAGGCGTCTGCGGGGGTCATATTATGCACCAGAAAAAAGAAAATTCAAAACTTTAAAACGGCTATATCTCCTAAACTAGGCGTCTGCGGGGGTCATATTATGCACCAGAAAAAAAATTTCAAAATCTTAGAATGGCTATATCTCCTAAACTAGGCGTCTGCGGGGGTCATATTATGCACCAGAAAAAAAAAATTCAAAATCTTAAAATGGCTATAACTCCTAAACTAGGCGTCTGCGGGGGTCATATTATGCACCAGAAAAAAAAAATTCAATACTTTAAAATGGCAATATCTCCTAAACCAGGCGTCTGCGGGGGTCATATTATGCACCAGAAAAAAAAAAATTCAAAATCTTAAAATGGCTATAACTCCTAAACTAGGCGTCTGCGGGGGTCATATTATGCACCAGAAAAAAAAAAATTCAAAATCTTAAAATGGCTATAACTCCTAAACTAGGCGTCTGCGGGGGTCATATTATGCACCAGAAAAAAAAAATTCAATACTTTAAAATGGCAATATCTCCTAAACTAGGCGTCTGCGGGGGTCATATTATGCACCAGAAAAAAAAAAATTCAAAATCTTAAAATGGCTATAACTCCTAAACTAGGCGTCTGCGGGGGTCATATTATGCACCAGAAAAAAAACAATTCAAAATCTTAAAATTTCTATAACTCCTAAACTAGGCGTCTGCGGGGGTCATATTATGCACCAGAAAAAAGAAAATTCAAAACTTTAAAACGGCTATAACTCCTAAACTAGGCGTCTGCGGGGGTCATATTCTGCACCAGAAAAAAAACAATTCAAAATCTTAAAATGGCTATAACTCCTAAACTAGGCGTCTGCGGGGTTCATATTATGCACCAGAAAAAAGAAAATTCAAAATTTTAAAATGGCTATAACTCCTAAACTAGGCGTCTGTGGGGGTCATATTATGCACCAGAAAAAAAAAATTCAAAATCTTAAAATGGCTATAACTCCTAAACTAGGCGTCTGCGGGGGTCATATTATGCACCAGAAAAAAAAAATTCAAAATCTTAAAATGGCTATAACTCCTAAACTAGGCGTCTGCTTGGGTCATATTATGCACCAGAAAAAAAACAATTCAAAATCTTAAAATGGCTATAACTCCTAAACTAGGCGTCTGCGGGGGTCATATTCTGCACCAGAAAAAAAACAATTCAAAATCTTAAAATGGCTATAACTCCTAAACTAGGCGTCAATACTTTAAAAGGGCAATATCTCCTAAACTAGGCGTCTGCGGGGGTCATATTCTGCACCAGAAAAAAAAAATTCAAAATCTTAAAATGGCTATAACTCCTAAACTAGGCGTCTGCGGGGGTCATATTATGCACCAGAAAAAAAACAATTCAAAATCTTAAAATGGCTATAACTCCTAAACTAGGCGTCTGCGGGGGTCTTATTATGCACCAGAAAAAAAAAAATTCAAAATCTTAAAATGGCTATAACTCCTAAACTAGGCGTCTGCGGGGGTCATATTATGCACCAGAAAAAAGAAAATTCAAAACTTTAAAACGGCTATATCTCCTAAACTAGGCGTCTGCGGGGGTCATATTATGCACCAGAAAAAAGAAAATTCAAAACTTTAAAACGGCTATATCTCCTAAACTAGGCGTCTGCGGGGGTCATATTATGCACCAGAAAAAAAACAATTCAAAATCTTAAAATGGCTATAACTCCTAAACTAGGCGTCTGCGGGGGTCATATTATGCACCAGAAAAAAAAAATTCAATACTTTAAAAGGGCAATATCTCCTAAACTAGGCGTCTGCGGGGGTCATATTATGCACCAGAAAAAAGAAAATTCAAAATCTTAAAATGGCTATAACTCCTAAACTAGGCGTCTGCGGGGGTCATATTATGCACCAGAAAAAAAACAACTCAAAATCTTAAAATGGCTATAACTCCTAAACTAGGCGTCTGCGGGGGTCATACTATGCACCAGAAAAAAGAAAATTCAAAACTTTAAAATGGCTATAACTCCCAAACTAGGCGTCTCCGGGGGTCATATTATGCACCAGAAAAAAAAAAATTCAAAATCTTAAAATGGCTATAACTCCTAAACTAGGCGTCTGCGGGGGTCTTATTATGCACCAGAAAAAAAAAATTCAAAATCTTAAAATCGCTATAACTCCTAACCTAGGCGTCTGCGGGGGTCATATTCTGCACCAGAAAAAAAAAATTCAAAATCTTAAAATGGCTATAACTCCTAAACTAGGCGTCTGCGGGGATAATATTATGCACCAGAAAAAAAACAATTCAAAATCTTAAAATGGCTATAACTCCTAAACTAGGCGTCTGCGGGGGTCATATTATGCACCAGAAAAAAAAAATTCAATACTTTAAAAGGGCAATATCTCCTAAACTAGGCGTCTGCGGGGGTCATATTATGCACCAGAAAAAAGAAAATTCAAAATCTTAAAATGGCTATAACTCCTAAACTAGGCGTCAATACTTTAAAAGGGCAATATCTCCTAAACTAGGCGTCTGCGGGGGTCATATTCTGCACCAGAAAAAAAAAATTCAAAATCTTAAAATGGCTATAACTCCTAAACTAGGCGTCTGCGGGGGTCATATTATGCACCAGAAAAAAAACAATTCAAAATCTTAAAATGGCTATAACTCCTAAACTAGGCGTCTGCGGGGGTCTTATTATGCACCAGAAAAAAAAAAATTCAAAATCTTAAAATGGCTATAACTCCTAAACTAGGCGTCTGCGGGGGTCATATTATGCACCAGAAAAAAGAAAATTCAAAACTTTAAAACGGCTATATCTCCTAAACTAGGCGTCTGCGGGGGTCATATTATGCACCAGAAAAAAAATTTCAAAATCTTAGAATGGCTATATCTCCTAAACTAGGCGTCTGCGGGGGTCATATTATGCACCAGAAAAAAAAAATTCAAAATCTTAAAATGGCTATAACTCCTAAACTAGGCGTCTGCGGGGGTCATATTATGCACCAGAAAAAAAAAATTCAATACTTTAAAATGGCAATATCTCCTAAACCAGGCGTCTGCGGGGGTCATATTATGCACCAGAAAAAAAAAAATTCAAAATCTTAAAATGGCTATAACTCCTAAACTAGGCGTCTGCGGGGGTCATATTATGCACCAGAAAAAAAAAAATTCAAAATCTTAAAATGGCTATAACTCCTAAACTAGGCGTCTGCGGGGGTCATATTATGCACCAGAAAAAAAAAATTCAATACTTTAAAATGGCAATATCTCCTAAACTAGGCGTCTGCGGGGGTCATATTATGCACCAGAAAAAAAAAAATTCAAAATCTTAAAATGGCTATAACTCCTAAACTAGGCGTCTGCGGGGGTCATATTATGCACCAGAAAAAAAACAATTCAAAATCTTAAAATTTCTATAACTCCTAAACTAGGCGTCTGCGGGGGTCATATTATGCACCAGAAAAAAGAAAATTCAAAACTTTAAAACGGCTATAACTCCTAAACTAGGCGTCTGCGGGGGTCATATTCTGCACCAGAAAAAAAACAATTCAAAATCTTAAAATGGCTATAACTCCTAAACTAGGCGTCTGCGGGGTTCATATTATGCACCAGAAAAAAGAAAATTCAAAATTTTAAAATGGCTATAACTCCTAAACTAGGCGTCTGTGGGGGTCATATTATGCACCAGAAAAAAAAAATTCAAAATCTTAAAATGGCTATAACTCCTAAACTAGGCGTCTGCGGGGGTCATATTATGCACCAGAAAAAAAAAATTCAAAATCTTAAAATGGCTATAACTCCTAAACTAGGCGTCTGCTTGGGTCATATTATGCACCAGAAAAAAAACAATTCAAAATCTTAAAATGGCTATAACTCCTAAACTAGGCGTCTGCGGGGGTCATATTCTGCACCAGAAAAAAAACAATTCAAAATCTTAAAATGGCTATAACTCCTAAACTAGGCGTCTGCGGGGTTCATATTATGCACCAGAAAAAAGAAAATTCAAAATCTTAAAATGGCTATAACTCCTAAACTAGGCGTCTGTGGGGGTCATATTATGCACCAGAAAAAAAAAATTCAAAATCTTAAAATGGCTATAACTCCTAAACTAGGCGTCTGCGGGGGTCATATTATGCACCAGAAAAAAAAAATTCAAAACCTTAAAATGGCTATAACTCCTAAACTAGGCGTCTGCTTGGGTCATATTATGCACCAGAAAAAAAAAATTCAAAATCTTAAAATGGCTATAACTCCTAAACTAGGCGTCTGCGGGGGTCATATTATGCACCAGAAAAAAAAAATTCAAAATCTTAAAATGGCTATAACTCCTAAACTAGGCGTCTGCGGGGGTCATATTATGCACCAGAAAAAAGAAAATTCAAAACTTTAAAACGGCTATATCTCCTAAACTAGGCGTCTGCGGGGGTCATATTATGCACCAGAAAAAAAAAATTCAAAATCTTAAAATGGCTATATCTCCTAAACTAGGCGTCTGCGGGGGTCATATTATGCACCAGAAAAAAAAAATTCAAAATCTTAAAATGGCTATAACTCCTAAACTAGGCGTCTGCGGTTGTCATATTATGCACCAGAAAAAAAAAATTCAAAATCTTAAAATGGCTATAACTCCTAAACTAGGCGTCTGCGGGGGTCTTAATATGCACCAAAAAAAAAAATTCAAAATCTTAAAATCGCTATAACTCCTAACCTAGGCGTCTGCGGGGGTCATACTCTGCACCAGAAAAAAAAAATTCAAAATCTTAAAATGGCTATAACTCCTAAACTAGGCGTCTGCGGGGGTCATATTATGCACCAGAAAAAAAAAATTCAAAATCTTAAAATGGCTATAACTCCTAAACTAGGCGTCTGCGGGGGTCATATTATGCACCAGAAAAAAAACAATTCAAAATCTTAAAATGGCTATAACTCCTAAACTAGGCGTCTGCGGGGGTCATATTATGCACCAGAAAAAAAAAATTCAATACTTTAAAAGGGCAATATCTCCTAAACTAGGCGTCTGCGGGGGTCATATTATGCACCAGAAAAAAGAAAATTCAAAATCTTAAAATGGCTATAACTCCTAAACTAGACGTCTGCGGGGGTCATATTATGCAAAAGAAAAAAGAAAATTCAAAATCTTAAAATAGCTATAACTCCTAAACTAGGCGTCTGCGGGGGTCTTATTATGCACCAGAAAAAAAAAAATTCAAAATCTTAAAATCGCTATAACTCCTAACCTAGGCGACTGCGGGGGTCATATTCTGCACCAGAAAAAAAAAAATTCAAAATCTTAAAATGGCTATAACTCCTAAACTAGGCGTCTGCGGGGGTCATATTATGCACCAGAAAAAAAATTCAAAATTTTAAGATCGCTATAACTCCTAAACTAGGCGTCTGGGGGGGTCATATTATGCACCAGTAAAAAGAAAATTCAAAATCTTAAAATGGCTATAACTCCTAAACTAGGCGTCTGCGGGGGTCATATTATGCACCAGAAAAAACAAAATTCAAAATCTTAAAATGGCTATAACTCCTAAACTAGGCGTCTGCGGGGGTCATATTATGCACCAGAAAAAAAATATTCAAAATCTTAAAATCGCTATAACTCCTAACCTAGGCGACTGCGGGGGTCATATTCTGCACCAGAAAAAAAAAAAATTCAAAATCTTAAAATGGCTATAACTCCTAAACTAGGCGTCTGCGGGGGTCATATTATGCACCAGAAAAAAAATTCAAAATTTTAAGATCGCTATAACTCCTAAACTAGGCGTCTGCGGGGGTCATATTATGCACCAGAAAAAAGAAAATTCAAAATCTTAAAATGGCTATAACTCCTAAACTAGGCGTCTGCGGGGGTCATATTATGCACCAGAAAAAAGAAAATTCAAAATCTTAAAATGGCTATAACTCCAAAACTAGGCGTCGGCGGGGGTCAGATTATGCACCAGAAAAAAGAAAATTCAAAATCTTAAAATGGCTATAACTCCTAAACTAGGCGTCTGCGGGGGTCATATTATGCACCAGAAAAAAAAAAATTCAAAATCTTAAAATCGCTATAACTCCTAACCTAGGCGACTGCGGGGGTCATATTCTGCACCAGAAAAAAAAAAAATTCAAAATCTTAAAATGGCTATAACTCCTAAACTAGGCGTCTGCGGGGGTCATATTATGCACCAGAAAAAAAATTCAAAATTTTAAGATCGCTATAACTCCTAAACTAGGCGTCTGCGGGGGTCATATTATGCACCAGAAAAAAGAAAATTCAAAATCTTAAAATGGCTATAACTCCTAAACTAGGCGTCTGCGGGGGTCATATTATGCACCAGAAAAAGGAAAATTCAAAATCTTAAAATGGCTATAACTCCTAAACTAGGCGTCTGCGGGGGTCATATTATGCAAAAGAAAAAAAATTCAAAATCTTAAAATCGCTATAACTCCAAAACTAGGCGTCGGCGGGGGTCAGATTATGCACCAGAAAAAAGAAAATTCAAAACTTTAAAACGGCTATATCTCCTAAACTAGGCGTCTGCGGGGGTCTTATTATGCACCAGAAAAAAAAAAATTCAAAATCTTAAAATGGCTATAACTCCTAAACTAAGCGTCTGTGGGGGTCATATTATGCACCAGAAAAAAGAAAATTCAAAACTTTAAAACGGCTATAACTCCTAAACTAGGCGTCTGCGGGGGTCATATTCTGCACCAGAAAAAAAACAATTCAAAATCTTAAAATGGCTATAACTCCTAAACTAGGCGTCTGCGGGGTTCATATTATGCACCAGAAAAAAGAAAATTCAAAATCTTAAAATGGCTATAACTCCTAAACTAGGCGTCTGTGGGGGTCATATTATGCACCAGAAAAGAAAAATTCAAAATCTTAAAATGGCTATAACTCCTAAACTAGGCGTCTGCGGGGGTCATATTATGCACCAGAAAAAAAAAATTCAAAATCTTAAAATGGCTATAACTCCTAAACTAGGCGTCTGCTTGGGTCATATTATGCACCAGAAAAAAAAAATTCAAAATCTTAAAATGGCTATAACTCCTAAACTAGGCGTCTGCGGGGGTCATATTATGCACCAGAAAAAAAAAATTCAAAATCTTAAAATGGCTATAACTCCTAAACTAGGCGTCTGCGGGGGTCATATTATGCACCAGAAAAAAGAAAATTCAAAACTTTAAAACGGCTATATCTCCTAAACTAGGCGTCTGCGGGGGTCATATTATGCACCAGAAAAAAAAAATTCAAAATCTTAAAATGGCTATAACTCCTAAACTAGGCGTCTGCGGGGGTCATATTATGCACCAGAAAAAAAAAATTCAAAATCTTAAAATGGCTATATCTCCTAAACTAGGCGTCTGCGGGGGTCATATTATGCACCAGGAAAAAAAAATTCAAAATCTTCAAATGGCTATAACTCCTAAACTAGGCGTCTGCGGGGGTCATATTCTGCACCAGAAAAAAAAAATTCAAAATCTTAAAATGGCTATAACTCCTAAACTAGGCGTCTGCGGGGGTCATATTATGCACCAGAAAAAAAAAATTCAATACATTAAAATGGCAATATCTCCTAAACTAGGCGTCTGCGGGGGTCATATTATGCACCAGAAAAAAAAAAATTCAAAATCTTAAAATCGCTATAACTCCTAACCTAGGCGTCTGCGGGGGTCATATTCTGCACCAGAAAAAAAACAATTCAAAATATTAAAATGGCTATAACTCCTAAACTAGGCGTCTGCGGGGGTCATATTATGCACCAGAAAAAAGAAAATTCGAAACTTTAAAATGGCTATATCTCCTAAACTAGGCGTCTGCGGGGGACATATTATGCACCAGAAAAAAAAAATTCAAAATCTTAAAATGGCTATAACTCCTAAACTAGGCGTCTGCGGGGGTCATATTATGCACCAGAAAAAAGAAAATTCAAAACTTTAAAATGGCTATAACTCCCAAACTAGGCGTCTCCGGGGGTCATATTATGCACCAGAAAAAAGAAAATTCGAAACTTTAAAATGGCTATATCTCCTAAACTAGGCGTCTGCGGGGGTCATATTATGCACCAGAAAAAAAAATTCAAAATCTTAAAATGGCTATATCTCCTAAACTAGGCGTCTGCGGGGGTCATATTATGCACCAGAAAAAAAAAAATTCAAAATCTTAAAATCGCTATAACTCCTAACCTAGGCGTCTGCGGGGGTCATATTCTGCACCAGAAAAAAAAAATTCAAAATCTTAAAATGGCTATAACTCCTAAACTAGGCGTCTGCGGGGGTCATATTATGCACCAGAAAAAAGAAAATTCAAAACTTTAAAATGGCTATAACTCCCAAACTAGGCGTCTCCGGGGGTCATATTATGCACCAGAAAAAAGAAAATTCGAAACTTTAAAATGGCTATATCTCCTAAACTAGGCGTCTGCGGGGGTCATATTCTGCACCAGAAAAAAAAAATTCAAAATCTTAAAATGGCTATAACTCCTAAACTAGGCGTCTGCGGGGGTCATATTATGCACCAGAAAAAAAAAATTCAATACATTAAAATGGCAATATCTCCTAAACTAGGCGTCTGCGGGGGTCATATTATGCACAAGAAAAAAAAAATTCAAAATCTTAAAATGGCTATAACTCCTAAACTAGGCGTCTGCGGGGGTCATATTATGCACCAGAAAAAAAAAAATTCAAAATCTTAAAATGGCTATAACTCCTAAACTAGGCGTCTGCGGGGGTCATATTATGCACCAGAAAAAAAAAATTCTAAATCTTAAAATGGCTATATCTCCTAAACTAGGCGTCTGCGGGGGTCATATTATGCACCAGAAAAAAAAAATTCAAAATCTTAAAGTGGCTATAACTCCTAAACTAGGCGTCTGCGGGGGTCATATTATGCACCAGAAAAAAAAAATTCAAAATCTTAAAATGGCTATATCTCCTAAACTAGGCGTCTGCGGGGGTCTTATTATGCACCAGAAAAAAAAAAATTCAAAATCTTAAAATCGCTATAACTCTAACCTAGGCGTCTGCGGGGGTCATATTCTGCACCAGAAAAAAAAAATTCAAAATCTTAAAATGGCTATAACTCCTAAACTAGGCGTCTGCGGGGGTCATATTATGCACCAGAAAAAAAACAATTCAAAATCTTAAAATGGCTATAACTCCTAAACTAGGCGTCTGCGGGGGTCATATTATGCACCAGAAAAAAAAAATTCAATACTTTAAAAGGGCAATATCTCCTAAACTAGGCGTCTGCGGGGGTCATATTATGCACCAGAAAAAAGAAAATTCAAAATCTTAAAATGGCTATAACTTCTAAACTAGACGTCTGCGGGGGTCATATTATGCAAAAGAAAAAAGAAAATTCAAAATCTTAAAATAGCTATAACTCCTAAACTAGGCGTCTGCGGGGGTCTTATTATGCACCAGAAAAAAAAAAATTCAAAATCTTAAAATGGCTATAACTCCTAAGCTAGGCGTCTGCGGGGGTCATATTATGCACCAGAAAAAAAATTCAAAATTTTAAGATCGCTATAACTCCTAAACTAGGCGTCTGCGGGGGTCATATTATGCACCAGTAAAAAGAAAATTCAAAATCTTAAAATGGCTATAACTCCTAAACTAGGCGTCTGCGGGGGTCATATTATGCACCAGAAAAAACAAAATTCAAAATCTTAAAATGGCTATAACTCCTAAACTAGGCGTCTGCGGGGGTCATATTATGCAAAAGAAAAAAAATTCAAAATCTTAAAATCGCTATAACTCCAAAACTAGGCGTCGGCGGGGGTCAGATTATGCACCAGAAAAAAGAAAATTCAAAATCTTAAAATGGCTATAACTCCTAAACTAGGCGTCTGCGGGGGTCATATTATGCACCAGAAAAAAGAAAATTCAAAATCTTAAAACGTCTATAACTCCTAAACTAGGCGTCGGCGGGGGTCAGATTATGCACCAGAAAAAAGAAAATTCAAAATCTTAAAATGGCTATAACTCCTAAACTAGGCGTCTGCGGGGGTCATATTATGCACCAGAAAAAACAAAATTCAAAATCTTAAAATGGCTATAACTCCTAAACTAGGCGTCTGCGGGGGTCATATTATGCAAAAGAAAAAAAATTCAAAATCTTAAAATCGCTATAACTCCAAAACTAGGCGTCGGCGGGGGTCAGATTATGCACCAGAAAAAAGAAAATTCAAAATCTTAAAATGGCTATAACTCCTAAACTAGGCGTCTGCGGGGGTCATATTATGCACCAGAAAAAACAAAATTCAAAATCTTAAAATGGCTATAACTCCTAAACTAGGCGTCTGCGGGGGTCATATTATGCAAAAGAAAAAAAATTCAAAATCTTAAAATCGCTATAACTCCAAAACTAGGCGTCGGCGGGGGTCAGATTATGCACCAGAAAAAAGAAAATTCAAAATCTTAAAATGGCTATAACTCCTAAACTAGGCGTCTGCGGGGGTCATATTATGCACCAGAAAAAAGAAAATTCAAAATCTTAAAGTGGCTATATCTCCTAAACTAGGCGTCTGCGGGGGTCATATTATGCACCAGAAAAAAAATTCAAAATCTTAAAATCGCTATAACTCCAAAACTAGGCGTCGGCGGGGGTCAGATTATGCACCAGAAAAAAGAAAATTCAAAATCTTAAAATGGCTATAACTCCTAAACTAGGCGTCTGCGGGGGTCATATTATGCACCAGAAAAAAAAAAATTCAAAATCTTAAAATCGCTATAACTCCTAACCTAGGCGACTGCGGGGGTCATATTCTGCACCAGAAAAAAAAAAAATTCAAAATCTTAAAATCGCTATAACTCCTAAACTAGGCGTCTGCGGGGGTCATATTATGCACCAGAAAAAAAATTCAAAATTTTAAGATCGCTATAACTCCTAAACTAGGCGTCTGCGGGGGTCATATTATGCACCAGAAAAAAGAAAATTCAAAATCTTAAAATGGCTATAACTCCTAAACTAGGCGTCTGCGGGGGTCATATTATGCACCAGAAAAAAGAAAATTCAAAATCTTAAAATGGCTATAACTCCTAAACTAGGCGTCTGCGGGGGTCATATTATGCACCAGAAAAAAGAAAATTCAAAATCTTAAAATGGCTATAACTCCAAAACTAGGCGTCGGCGGGGGTCAGATTATGCACCAGAAAAAAGAAAATTCAAAATCTTAAAATGGCTATAACTCCTAAACTAGGCGTCTGCGGGGGTCATATTATGCACCAGAAAAAAGAAAATTCAAAATTTTAAAACGTCTATAACTCCTAAACTAGGCGTCTACGGGGGTCATATTATTCACCAGAAAAAAGAAAATTCAAAATCTTAAAATCGCTAACTCCTAACCTAGGCGCCTGCGGGGGTCATATTATGCACCAGAAAAAAGAAAATTCAAAATCTTAAAGTGGCTATATCTCCTAAACTAGGCGTCTGCGGGGGTCATATTATGCACCAGAAAAAAAATTCAAAATCTTAAAATCGCTATAACTCCAAAACTAGGCGTCGGCGGGGGTCAGATTATGCACCAGAAAAAAGAAAATTCAAAATCTTAAAATGGCTATGACTCCTAAACTAGGCGTCTGCGGGGGTCATATTATGCACCAGAAAAAAAAAAATTCAATACTTTAAAATGGCAATATCTCCTAAACTAGGCGTCTGCGGGGGTCATTTTATGCACCAGAAAAAAGAAAATTCAAAATCTTAAAATGGCCATATCTCCTAAACTAGGCGTCTGCGGGGGTCATATTATGCACCAGAAAAAAAAAAAATCAAAATCTTAAAATGGCTATAACTCCTAAACTAGGCGTCTGCGGGGGTCATATTATGCACCAGAAAAAAGAAAATTCAATACTTTAAAATGGCAATATCTCCTAAACTAGGCGTCTGCGGGGGTCATATTATGCACCAGAAAAAAAAAAATTCAAAATCTTAAAATGGCTATAACTCCTAAACTAGGCGTCGGCGGGGGTCATATTATGCACAAGAAAAAAAAAAAATTCAAAATCTTAAAATGGCTATAACTCCTAAACGAGGCGTCGGCGGGGGTCATATTATGCACAAGAAAAAAAAAAAATTCAAAATCTTAAAATGGCTATAACTCCTAAACTAGGCGTCTGCGGGGGTCATATTATGCACCAGAAAAAAAAAAATTCAAAATCTTAAAACGGCTATAACTCCTAAACTAGGCGTCTGCGGGGGTCATATTATACACCAGAAAAAAGAAAATTCAAAACTTTAAAATGGCTATATCTCCTAAACTAGGCGTCTGCGGGGGTCATATTATGCACCAGAAAAAAAAAATTCAAAATCTTAAAATGGCTATATCTCCTAAACTAGACGTCTGCGGGGGTCATATTATGCACCAGAAAAAAAAAAATTCAAAATCTTAAAATGGCTATAACTCCTAAACTAGGCGTCTGCGGGGGTCATATTATGCACCAGAAAAAGCAAAATTCAAAATGGCTATAACTCCTAAACTAGGCGTCTGCGGGGGTCATATTATGCACCAGAAAAAAAAAAATTCAAAATCTTAAAATGGCTATAACTCCTAAACTAGGCGTCTGCGGGGGTCATATTATGCACCAGAAAAAAGAAAATTCAAAACTTTAAAATGGCTATATCTCCTAAACTAGGCGTCTGCGGGGGTCACATTATGCACCAGAAAAAAAAATTCAAAATCTTAAAATGGCTATAACTCCCAAACTAGGCGTCTGCGGGGGTCATATTATGCACCAGAAAAAAAAAAATTCAATACTTTAAAATGGCAATATCTCCTAAACTAGGCGTCTGCGGGGGTCATATTATGCACAAGAAAAAAAAAAATTCAAAATCTTAAAATGGCTATAACTCCTAAACTAGGCGTCTGGGGGGACATATTATACACCAGAAAAAAAAAACTCAAAATCTTAAAATGGCTATAACTCCTAAACTAGGCGTCTGCGGGGGTCATATTATGCACCAGAAAAAAAAAATTCAAAATCTTAAAATGGCTATATCTCCTAAACTAGGCGTCTGCGGGGGTCATATTATGCACCAGAAAAAAGAAAATTCAAAACTTTAAAATATCTATATCTCCTAAACTAGGCGTCTGCGGGGGTCATATTATGCACCAGAAAAAAAAAATTCTAAATCTTAAAATGGCTATAACTCCTAAACTAGGCGTCTGCGGGGGTCATATTATGCACCAGAAAAAAAAAAATTCAAAATCTTAAAATGGCTATAACTCCTAAACTAGGCGTCTGCGGGGGTCATATTATGCACCAGAAAAAAGAAAATTCAAAACTTTAAAATGGCTATATCTCCTAAACTAGGCGTCTGCGGGGGTCATATTATGCACGAGAAAAAAAAATTCAAAATCTTAAAATGGCTATAACTCCTAAACTAGGCGTCTGCGGGGGTCATATTATGCACCAGAAAAAAAAAATTCAAAATCTTAAAATGGCTATAACTCCTAAACTAGGCGTCTGCGGGGGTCATATTATGCACCAGAAAAAAAAAATCAAAATCTTAAAAAGGCTATAACTCCTAAACTAGGCGTCTGCGGGGGTCATATTATGCACCAGAAAAAAAAAAATTCAAAATCTTAAAATGGCTATAACTCCTAAACTAGGCGTCTGCGAGGGTCATATTATGCACCAGAAAAAAAAAAATTCAAAATCTTAAAATGGCTATAACTCCTAAACTAGGCGTCTGCGGGGGTCATATTATGCACCAGAAAAAAAAAAATCAAAATCTTAAAATGGCTAAAACTCCTAAACTAGGCGTCTGCGGGGGTCATATTATGCACCAGAAAAAAAAAATCAAAATCTTAAAATGGCTATAACTCCTAAACTAGGCGTCTGCGGGGGTCATATTATGCACCAGAAAAAAAAAAATTCAAAATCTTAAAATGGCTATAACTCCTAAACTAGGCGTCTGCGGGGGTCATATTATGCCCAGAAAAAAAAAATTCAAAATCTTAAAATGGCTATAACTCCTAAACTAGGCGTCTGCGTGGGTCATATTATGTACCAGAAAAAAAAAAATTCAAAATCTTAAAATGGCTATAACTCCTAAACTAGGCGTCTGCGAGGGTCATATTAAGCACCAGAAAAAAAAAATTCAAAATCTTAAAATGGCTATAACTCCTAAACTAGGCGTCTGCGGGGGTCATATTATGCCCAGAAAAAAAAAATTCAAAATCTTAAAATGGCTATAACTCCTAAACTAGGCGTCTGCGGGGGTCATATTATGCACCAGAAAAAAAAAAATTCAAAATCTTAAAATGGCTATATCTCCTAAACTAGGCGTCTGCGGGGGTCATATTATGCCCAGAAAAAAAAAACTCTAAATCTTAAAATGGCTATATCTCCTAAACTAGTCGTCTGCGGGGGTCATATTATGCACCAGAAAAAAAAAAATTCAAAATCTTAAAATGGCTATAACTCCTAAACTAGGCGTCTGCGGGGGTCATATTATGCACCAGAAAAAAAAAATTCAAAATCTTAAAATGGCTAATACTCCTAAACTAGGCGTCTGCGGGGGTCATATTATGCACCAGAAAAAAAAAAATTCAAAATCTTAAAATGGCTATAACTCCTAAACTAGGCGTCTGCGGGGGTAATATTATGCACCAGAAAAAAAAAAATTCAAAATCTTAAAATGGCTATAACTCCTAAACTAGGCGTCTGCGGGGGTCATATTATGTACCAGAAAAAAAAAAATTCAAAATCTTAAAATGGCTATAACTCCTAAACTAGGCGTCTGCGGGGGTCATATTATGCACAAGAAAAAAAAAAATTCAAAATCTTAAAATGGCTATAACTCCTAAACTAGGCGTCTGGGGGGACATATTATACACCAGAAAAAAAAAACTCAAAATCTTAAAATGGCTATAACTCCTAAACTAGGCGTCTGCGGGGGTCATATTATGCACCAGAAAAAAAAAATTCAAAATCTTAAAATGGCTATATCTCCTAAACTAGGCGTCTGCGGGGGTCATATTATGCACCAGAAAAAAGAAAATTCAAAACTTTAAAATATCTATATCTCCTAAACTAGGCGTCTGCGGGGGTCATATTATGCACCAGAAAAAAAAAATTCTAAATCTTAAAATGGCTATAACTCCTAAACTAGGCGTCTGCGGGGGTCATATTATGCACCAGAAAAAAAAAAATTCAAAATCTTAAAATGGCTATAACTCCTAAACTAGGCGTCTGCGGGGGTCATATTATGCACCAGAAAAAAGAAAATTCAAAACTTTAAAATGGCTATATCTCCTAAACTAGGCGTCTGCGGGGGTCATATTATGCACGAGAAAAAAAAATTCAAAATCTTAAAATGGCTATAACTCCTAAACTAGGCGTCTGCGGGGGTCATATTATGCACCAGAAAAAAAAAATTCAAAATCTTAAAATGGCTATAACTCCTAAACTAGGCGTCTGCGGGGGTCATATTATGCACCAGAAAAAAAAAATCAAAATCTTAAAATGGCTATAACTCCTAAACTAGGCGTCTGCGGGGGTCATATTATGCACCAGAAAAAAAAAAATTCAAAATCTTAAAATGGCTATAACTCCTAAACTAGGCGTCTGCGAGGGTCATATTATGCACCAGAAAAAAAAAAATTCAAAATCTTAAAATGGCTATAACTCCTAAACTAGGCGTCTGCGGGGGTCATATTATGCACCAGAAAAAAAAAAATCAAAATCTTAAAATGGCTAAAACTCCTAAACTAGGCGTCTGCGGGGGTCATATTATGCACCAGAAAAAAAAAATCAAAATCTTAAAATGGCTATAACTCCTAAACTAGGCGTCTGCGGGGGTCATATTATGCACCAGAAAAAAAAAAATTCAAAATCTTAAAATGGCTATAACTCCTAAACTAGGCGTCTGCGGGGGTCATATTATGCCCAGAAAAAAAAAATTCAAAATCTTAAAATGGCTATAACTCCTAAACTAGGCGTCTGCGGGGGTCATATTATGTACCAGAAAAAAAAAAATTCAAAATCTTAAAATGGCTATAACTCCTAAACTAGGCGTCTGCGAGGGTCATATTAAGCACCAGAAAAAAAAAATTCAAAATCTTAAAATGGCTATAACTCCTAAACTAGGCGTCTGCGGGGGTCATATTATGCACCAGAAAAAAAAAAATTCAAAATCTTAAAATGGCTATATCTCCTAAACTAGGCGTCTGCGGGGGTCATATTATGCCCAGAAAAAAAAAACTCTAAATCTTAAAATGGCTATATCTCCTAAACTAGTCGTCTGCGGGGGTCATATTATGCACCAGAAAAAAAAAAATTCAAAATCTTAAAATGGCTATAACTCCTAAACTAGGCGTCTGCGGGGGTCATATTATGCACCAGAAAAAAAAAATTCAAAATCTTAAAATGGCTAATACTCCTAAACTAGGCGTCTGCGGGGGTCATATTATGCACCAGAAAAAAAAAAATTCAAAATCTTAAAATGGCTATAACTCCTAAACTAGGCGTCTGCGGGGGTAATATTATGCACCAGAAAAAAAAAAATTCAAAATCTTAAAATGGCTATAACTCCTAAACTAGGCGTCTGTGGGGGTCATATTATGCACCAGAAAAAAAAAATCAAAATCTTAAAATGGCTATAACTCCTAAACTAGGCGTCTGCGAGGGTCATATTATGCACCAGAAAAAAAAAATTCAAAATCTTAAAATGGCTATAACTCCTAAACTAGGCGTCTGCGGGGGTCATATTATGCACCAGAAAAAAAAAAATTCAAAACTTTAAAATGGCTATATCTCCTAAACTAGGCGTCTGCGGGGGTCATATTATGCACCAGAAAAAAAAATTCAAAATCTTAAAATGGCTATAACTCCTAAACTAGGCGTCTGCGGGGGTCATATTATGTACCAGAAAAAAAAAAATTCAAAATCTTAAAATGGCTATAACTCCTAAACTAGGCGTCTGCGAGGGTCATATTATGCACCAGAAAAAAAAAAATTCAAAATTTTAAGATCGCTATAACTCCTAAACTAGGCGTCTGCGGGGGTCATATTATGCACCAGAAAAAAGAAAATTCAAAATCTTAAAATGGCTATAACTCCTAAACTAGGCGTCTGCGGGGGTCATATTATGCACCAGAAAAAAGAAAATTCAAAATCTTAAAATGGCTATAACTCCTAAACTAGGCGTCTGCGGGGGTCATATTATGCACCAGAAAAAAGAAAATTCAAAATCTTAAAATGGCTATAACTCCAAAACTAGGCGTCGGCGGGGGTCAGATTATGCACCAGAAAAAAGAAAATTCAAAATCTTAAAATGGCTATAACTCCTAAACTAGGCGTCTGCGGGGGTCATATTATGCACCAGAAAAAAAATTCAAAATTTTAAGATCGCTATAACTCCTAAACTAGGCGTCTGCGGGGGTCATATTATGCACCAGAAAAAAGAAAATTCAAAATCTTAAAATGGCTATAACTCCTAAACTAGGCGTCTGCGGGGGTCATATTATGCACCAGAAAAAAGAAAATTCAAAATCTTAAAATCTCTATAACTCCAAAACTAGGCGTCGGCGGGGGTCAGATTATGCACCAGAAAAAAGAAAATTCAAAATCTTAAAATGGCTATAACTCCTAAACTAGGCGTCTGCGGGGGTCATATTATGCACCAGAAAAAAGAAAATTCAAAATCTTAAAACGTCTATAACTCCTAAACTAGGCGTCTACGGGGGTCATATTATTCACCAGAAAAAAGAAAATTCAAAATCTTAAAATCGCTAACTCCTAACCTAGGCGCCTGCGGGGGTCATATTATGCACCAGAAAAAAGAAAATTCAAAATCTTAAAGTGGCTATATCTCCTAAACTAGGCGTCTGCGGGGGTCATATTATGCACCAGAAAAAAAATTCAAAATCTTAAAATGGCTATAACTCCTAAACTAGGCGTCTGCGGGGGTCATATTATGCACCGGAAAAAAAAAATTCAAAATCTTAAAATGGCTATAACTCCTAAACTAGGCGTCTGCGGGGGTCTTATTATGCACCAGAAAAAAAAAATTCAAAATCTTAAAATGGCTATAACTCCTAAACTAGGCGTCTGCGGGGGTCATATTATGTACCAGAAAAAAAAAAATTCAAAATCTTAAAATGGCTATAACTCCTAAACTAGGCGTCTGCGAGGGTCATATTATGCACCAGAAAAAAAAAAATTCAAAATCTTAAAATGGCTATAACTCCTAAACTAGGCGTCTGCGGGGGTAATATTATGCACCAGAAAAAAAAAAATTCAAAATCTTAAAATGGCTATAACTCCTAAACTAGGCGTCTGGGGGGTCATATTATACACCAGAAAAAAAAAACTCAAAATCTTAAAATGGCTATAACTCCTAAACTAGGCGTCTGCGGGGGTCATATTATGCACCAGAAAAAAAATTCAAAATTTTAAGATCGCTATAACTCCTAAACTAGGCGTCTGCGGGGGTCATATTATGCACCAGAAAAAAGAAAATTCAAAATCTTAAAATGGCTATAACTCCTAAACTAGGCGTCTGCGGGGGTCATATTATGCACCAGAAAAAAGAAAATTCAAAATCTTAAAATCTCTATAACTCCAAAACTAGGCGTCGGCGGGGGTCAGATTATGCACCAGAAAAAAGAAAATTCAAAATCTTAAAATGGCTATAACTCCTAAACTAGGCGTCTGCGGGGGTCATATTATGCACCAGAAAAAAGAAAATTCAAAATCTTAAAATCTCTATAACTCCAAAACTAGGCGTCGGCGGGGGTCAGATTATGCACCAGAAAAAAGAAAATTCAAAATCTTAAAATGGCTATAACTCCTAAACTAGGCGTCTGCGGGGGTCATATTATGCACCAGAAAAAAGAAAATTCAAAATCTTAAAATCTCTATAACTCCAAAACTAGGCGTCTACGGGGGTCATATTATTCACCAGAAAAAAGAAAATTCAAAATCTTAAAATCGCTAACTCCTAACCTAGGCGCCTGCGGGGGTCATATTATGCACCAGAAAAAAGAAAATTCAAAATCTTAAAACGTCTATAACTCCTAAACTAGGCGTCTACGGGGGTCATATTATTCACCAGAAAAAAGAAAATTCAAAATCTTAAAATCGCTAACTCCTAACCTAGGCGCCTGCGGGGGTCATATTATGCACCAGAAAAAAGAAAATTCAAAATCTTAAAGTGGCTATATCTCCTAAACTAGGCGTCTGCGGGGGTCATATTATGCACCAGAAAAAAAATTCAAAATCTTAAAATCGCTATAACTCCAAAACTAGGCGTCGGCGGGGGTCAGATTATGCACCAGAAAAAAGAAAATTCAAAATCTTAAAATGGCTATAACTCCTAAACTAGGCGTCTGCGGGGGTCATATTATGCACCAGAAAAAAGAAAATTCAAAATCTTAAAACGTCTATAACTCCTAAACTAGGCGTCTACGGGGGTCATATTATTCACCAGAAAAAAGAAAATTCAAAATCTTAAAATCGCTAACTCCTAACCTAGGCGCCTGCGGGGGTCATATTATGCACCAGAAAAAAGAAAATTCAAAATCTTAAAGTGGCTATATCTCCTAAACTAGGCGTCTGCGGGGGTCATATTATGCACCAGAAAAAAAATTCAAAATCTTAAAATCGCTATAACTCCAAAACTAGGCGTCGGCGGGGGTCATTTTATGCACCAGAAAAAAGAAAATTCAAAATCTTAAAATGGCTATAACTCCTAAACTAGGCGTCTGCGGGGGTCATATTATGCACCAGAAAAAAAATTCAAAATTTTAAGATCGCTATAACTCCTAAACTAGGCGTCTGCGGGGGTCATATTATGCACCAGAAAAAAGAAAATTCAAAATCTTAAAATGGCTATAACTCCTAAACTAGGCGTCTGCGGGGGTCATATTATGCACCAGAAAAAAGAAAATTCAAAATCTTAAAATGGCTATAACTCCTAAACTAGGCGTCTGCGGGGGTCATATTATGCACCAGAAAAAAGAAAATTCAAAATCTTAAAATGGCTATAACTCCAAAACTAGGCGTCTGCGGGGGTCAGATTATGCACCAGAAAAAAGAAAATTCAAAATCTTAAAATGGCTATAACTCCTAAACTAGGCGTCTGCGGGGGTCATATTATGCACCAGAAAAAAGAAAATTCAAAATCTTAAAACGTCTATAACTCCTAAACTAGGCGTCTACGGGGGTCATATTATTCACCAGAAAAAAGAAAATTCAAAATCTTAAAATCGCTAACTCCTAACCTAGGCGCCTGCGGGGGTCATATTATGCACCAGAAAAAAGAAAATTCAAAATCTTAAAGTGGCTATATCTCCTAAACTAGGCGTCTGCGGGGGTCATATTATGCACCAGAAAAAAAATTCAAAATCTTAAAATCGCTATAACTCCAAAACTAGGCGTCGGCGGGGGTCAGATTATGCACCAGAAAAAAGAAAATTCAAAATCTTAAAATGGCTATAACTCCTAAACTAGGCGTCTGCGGGGGTGATATTATGCACCAGAAAAAAAAAATTCAAAATCTTAAAATGGCTAATACTCCTAAACTAGGCGTCTGCGGGGGTCATATTATGCACCAGAAAAAAAAAAATTCAAAATCTTAAAATGGCTATAACTCCTAAACTAGGCGTCTGCGGGGGTAATATTATGCACCAGAAAAAAAAAAATTCAAAATCTTAAAATGGCTATAACTCCTAAACTAGGCGTCTGCGGGGGTCATATTATGCACCAGAAAAAAAAAAATCAAAATCTTAAAATGGCTATAACTCCTAAACTAGGCGTCTGCGAGGGTCATATTATGCACCAGAAAAAAAAAATTCAAAATCTTAAAATGGCTATAACTCCTAAACTAGGCGTCTGCGGGGGTAATATTATGCACCAGAAAAAAAAAAATCAAAATCTTAAAATGGCTATAACTCCTAAACTAGGCGTCTGCGGGGGTCATATTATGCCCAGAAAAAAAAAATTCTAAATCTTAAAATGGCTATATCTCCTAAACTAGGCGTCTGCGGGGGTCATATTATGCACCAGAAAAAAAAATTCAAAATCTTAAAATGGCTATAACTCCTAAACTAGGCGTCTGCGGGGGTCATATTATGCACCGGAAAAAAAAAATTCAAAATCTTAAAATGGCTATAACTCCTAAACTAGGCGTCTGCGGGGGTCATATTATGTACCAGAAAAAAAAAAATTCAAAATCTTAAAATGGCTATAACTCCTAAACTAGGCGTCTGCGAGGGTCATATTATGCACCAGAAAAAAAAAAATTCAAAATCTTAAAATGGCTATAACTCCTAAACTAGGCGTCTGCGGGGGTAATATTATGCACCAGAAAAAAAAAAATTCAAAATCTTAAAATGGCTATAACTCCTAAACTAGGCGTCTGCGGGGGTCATATTATGCCCAGAAAAAAAAAATTCTAAATCTTAAAATGGCTATAACTCCTAAACTAGGCGTCTGCGGGGGTAATATTATGCACCAGAAAAAAAAAAATTCAAAATCTTAAAATGGCTATAACCCCTAAACTAGGCGTCTGCGGGGGTTATATTATGCCCAGAAAAAAAAAATTCGAAATCTTAAAATGGCTATAACTCCTAAACTAGGCGTCTGCGGAGGTCATATTATGCACCAGAAAAAAAAAAATTCAAAATCTTAAAATGGCTATAACTCCTAAACTAGGCGTCTGCGGGGGTCATATTATGCCCAGAAAAAAAAAATTCAAAATCTTAAAATGGCTATAACTCCTAAACTAGGCGTCTGCGGGGGTCATATTATGTACCAGAAAAAAAAAAATTCAAAATCTTAAAATGGCTATAACTCCTAAACTAGGCGTCTGCGAGGGTCATATTATGCACCAGAAAAAAAAAAATTCAAAATCTTAAAATGGCTATAACTCCTAAACTAGGCGTCTGCGGGGGTCATATTATGCACCAGAAAAAAAAAATTCAAAATCTTAAAATGGCTAATACTCCTAAACTAGGCGTCTGCGGGGGTCATATTATGCACCAGAAAAAAAATTCAAAATCTTAAAATCGCTATAACTCCAAAACTAGGCGTCGGCGGGGGTCAGATTATGCACCAGAAAAAAGAAAATTCAAAATCTTAAAATGGCTATAACTCCTAAACTAGGCGTCTGCGGGGGTCATATTATGCACCAGAAAAAAAAAATTCAAAATCTTAAAATGGCTAATACTCCTAAACTAGGCGTCTGCGGGGGTCATATTATGCACCAGAAAAAAAAAAATTCAAAATCTTAAAATGGCTATAACTCCTAAACTAGGCGTCTGCGGGGGTAATATTATGCACCAGAAAAAAAAAAATTCAAAATCTTAAAATGGCTATAACTCCTAAACTAGGCGTCTGCGGGGGTCATATTATGTACCAGAAAAAAAAAAATTCAAAATCTTAAAATGGCTATAACTCCTAAACTAGGCGTCTGCGGGGGTCATATTATGCACCAGAAAAAAAAAAATCAAAATCTTAAAATGGCTATAACTCCTAAACTAGGCGTCTGCGAGGGTCATATTATGCACCAGAAAAAAAAAATTCAAAATCTTAAAATGGCTATAACTCCTAAACTAGGCGTCTGCGGGGGTCATATTATGCACCAGAAAAAAAAAAATTCAAAATCTTAAAATGGCTATAACTCCTAAACTAGGCGTCTGCGGGGGTCATATTATGCACCAGAAAAAAAAAAATCAAAATCTTAAAATGGCTATAACTCCTAAACTAGGCGTCTGCGGGGGTCATATTATGCACCAGAAAAAAAAAAATTCAAAATCTTAAAATGTCTATAACTCCTAAACTAGGCGTCTGCGGGGGTCATATTATGCACCAGAAAAAAGAAAATTCAAAACTTTAAAATGGCTATATCTCCTAAACTAGGCGTCTGCGGGGGTCATATTATGCACCAGAAAAAAAAATTCAAAATCTTAAAATGGCTATAACTCCTAAACTAGGCGTCTGCGGGGGTCATATTATGCACCGGAAAAAAAAAATTCAAAATCTTAAAATGGCTATAACTCCTAAACTAGGCGTCTGCGGGGGTCTTATTATGCACCAGAAAAAAAAAATTCAAAATCTTAAAATGGCTATAACTCCTAAACTAGGCGTCTGCGAGGGTCATATTATGCACCAGAAAAAAAAAAATTCAAAATCTTAAAATGGCTATAACTCCTAAACTAGGCGTCTGCGGGGGTAATATTATGCACCAGAAAAAAAAAAATTCAAAATCTTAAAATGGCTATAACTCCTAAACTAGGCGTCTGCGGGGGTCATATTATGCCCAGAAAAAAAAAATTCTAAATCTTAAAATGGCTATAACTCCTAAACTAGGCGTCTGCGGGGGTAATATTATGCACCAGAAAAAAAAAAATTCAAAATCTTAAAATGGCTATAACCCCTAAACTAGGCGTCTGCGGGGGTCATATTATGCCCAGAAAAAAAAAATTCAAAATCTTAAAATGGCTATAACTCCTAAACTAGGCGTCTGCGGAGGTCATATTATGCACCAGAAAAAAAAAAATTCAAAATCTTAAAATGGCTATAACTCCTAAACTAGGCGTCTGCGGGGGTCATATTATGCCCAGAAAAAAAAAATTCAAAATCTTAAAATGGCTATAACTCCTAAACTAGGCGTCTGCGGGGGTCATATTATGTACCAGAAAAAAAAAAATTCAAAATCTTAAAATGGCTATAACTCCTAAACTAGGCGTCTGCGAGGGTCATATTATGCACCAGAAAAAAAAAAATTCAAAATCTTAAAATGGCTATAACTCCTAAACTAGGCGTCTGCGGGGGTCATATTATGCACCAGAAAAAAAAAAATTCAAAATCTTAAAATGGCTAATACTCCTAAACTAGGCGTCTGCGGGGGTCATATTATGCACCAGAAAAAAAAAAATTCAAAATCTTAAAATGGCTATAACTCCTAAACTAGGCGTCTGCGAGGGTCATATTAAGCACCAGAAAAAAAAAATTCAAAATCTTAAAATGGCTATAACTCCTAAACTAGGCGTCTGCGGGGGTCATATTAAGCACCAGAAAAAAAAAAATTCAAAATCTTAAAATGGCTATAACTCCTAAACTAGGCGTCTGCGGGGGTCATATTAAGCACCAGAAAAAAAAAAATTCAAAATCTTAAAATGGCTATAACTCCTAAACTAGGCGTCTGCGGGGGTCATATTAAGCACCAGAAAAAAAAAATTCAAAATCTTAAAATGGCTATAACTCCTAAACTAGGCGTCTGCGGGGGTCATATTATGCACCAGAAAAAAGAAAATTCAAAATCTTAAAATGGCCATATCTCCTAAACTAGGCGTCTGCGGGGGTCATTTTATGCACCAGAAAAAAGAAAATTCAAAATCTTAAAATGGCCATATCTCCTAAACTAGGCGTCTGCGGGGGTCATATTATGCACCAGAAAAAAAAAAATTTAAAATCTTAAAATGGCTATAACTCCTAAACTAGGCGTCTGCGGGGGTCATATTATGCACCAGAAAAAAAAAAATTCAAAATCTTAAAATGGCTATAACTCCTAAACTAGGCGTCTGCGGGGGTCATATGAAGCACCAGAAAAAAAAAAATTCAAAATCTTAAAATGGCTATAACTCCTAAACTAGGCGTCTGCGGGGGTCATATTATGCACCAGAAAAAAAAAATTCAAAATCTTAAAATGGCTAATACTCCTAAACTAGGCGTCTGCGGGGGTCATATTATGCACCAGAAAAAAAAAAATTCAATACTTTAAAATGGCAATATCTCCTAAACTAGGCGTCTGCGGGGGTCATTTTATGCACCAGAAAAAAGAAAATTCAAAATCCTAAAATGGCCATATCTCCTAAACTAGGCGTCTGCGGGGGTCATATTGTGCACCAGAAAAAAAATTCAAAATCTTAAAATCGCTATAACTCCTAAACTAGGGGTCTGCGGGGGTCATATTATGCACCAGAAAAAAAAAACATTCAAAATCTTAAAATGGCTATAACTCCTAAACTAGGCGTCTGCGGGGGTCATATTATGCACCAGAAAAAAAAAAATTCAAAATCTTAAAATGGCTATAACTCCTAAACTAGGCGTCTGCGGGGGTCATTTTATGCACCAGAAAAAAAAAATTCAAAATCTTAAAATGGCTATAACTCCTAAACTAGGCGTCTGCGGGGGTCATATTATACACCAGGAAAAAGAAAATTCAAAACTTTAAAATGGCTATATCTCCTAAACTAGGCGTCTGCGGGGGTCATATTATGCACCAGAAAAAAAAAATTCAAAATCTTAAAATGGCTATAACTCCTAAACTAGGCGTCTGCGGGGGTCATATAATGCACCAGAAAAAAAAAATTCAAAATCTTAAAATGGCTATATCTCCTAAACTAGGCGTCTGCGGGGGTCATTTTATGCACCAGAAAAAAAAAATTCAAAATCTTAAAATGGCTATAACTCCTAAACTAGGCGTCTGCGGGGGTCATATTATACACCAGGAAAAAGAAAATTCAAAACTTTAAAATGGCTATATCTCCTAAACTAGGCGTCTGCGGGGGTCATATTATGCACCAGAAAAAAAAAATTCAAAATCTTAAAATGGCTATAACTCCTAAACTAGGCGTCTGCGGGGGTCATATAATGCACCAGAAAAAAAAAATTCAAAATCTTAAAATGGCTATATCTCCTAAACTAGGCGTCTGCGGGGGTCATATTATGCACCAGAAAAAAAAAATTCAAAATCTTAAAATGGCTATAACTCCTAAACTAGGCGTCTGCGGGGGTCATATAATGCACCAGAAAAAAAAAATTCAAAATCTTAAAATGGCTATATCTCCTAAACTAGGCGTCTGCGGGGGTCATTTTATGCACCAGAAAAAAGAAAATTCAAAATCTTAAAATGGCCATATCTCCTAAACTAGGCGTCTGCGGGGGTCATATTATGCACCAGAAAAAAAATTCAAAATCTTAAAATCGCTATAACTCCTAAACTAGGCGTCTGCGGGGGTCATATTATGCACCAGAAAAAATAAATTCAAAATCTTAAAATGGCTATAACTCCTAAACTAGGCGTCTGCGGGGGTCATATTATGCACCAGGAAAAAGAAAATTCAATACTTTAAAATGGCAATATCTCCTAAACTAGGCGTCTGCGGGGGTCATATTATGCACCAGAAAAAAAAAAATTCAAAATCTTAAAATGGCTATATCTCCTAAACTAGGCGTCTGCGGGGGTCATATTATGCACCAGAAAAAAGAAAATTCAAAATCTTAAAATGGCCATATCTCCTAAACTAGGCGTCTGCGGGGGTCATATTATGCACCAGAAAAAAGAAAATTCAAAACTTTAAAATGGCTATACCTCCTAAACTAGGCGTCTGCGGGGGTCATATTATGCAACAGAAAAAAGAAAATTCAAAACTTTAAAATATCTATATCTCCTAAACTAGGCGTCTGCGGGGGTCATATTATGCACCAGAAAAAAGAAAATTCAATACTTTAAAATGGCAATATCTCCTAAACTAGGCGTCTGCGGGGGTCATATTATGCACCAGAAAAAAAAAAATTCAAAATCTTAAAATGGCTATAACTCCTAAACTAGGCGTCTGCGGGGGTCATATTATGCCCAGAAAAAAAAAATTCAAAATCTTAAAATGGCCATAACTCCTAAACTAGGCGTCTGCGGGGGTCATATTATGCACCAGAAAAAAGAAAATTCAAAACTTTAAAATGGCTATACCTCCTAAACTAGGCGTCTGCGGGGGTCATATTATGCAACAGAAAAAAGAAAATTCAAAACTTTAAAATATGTATATCTCCTAAACTAGGCGTCTGCGGGGGTCATATTATGCACCAGAAAAAAGAAAATTCAATACTTTAAAATGGCAATATCTCCTAAACTAGGCGTCTGCGGGGGTCATATTATGCACCAGAAAAAAAATTCAAAATCTTAAAATGGCCATATCTCCTAAACTAGGCGTCTGCGGGGGTCATATTATGCACCAGAAAAAAAATTCAAAATCTTAAAATCGCTATAACTCCTAAACTAGGCGTCTGCGGGGGTCATATTATGCACCAGAAAAAAAAAAAAATCAAAATCTTAAAATGGCTATAACTCCTAAACTAGGCGTCTGCGGGGGTCATATTATGCACCAGAAAAAAAATTCAAAATCTTAAAATGGCCATATCTCCTAAACTAGGCGTCTGCGGGGGTCATATTATGCACCAGAAAAAAAATTCAAGATCTTAAAATGGCTATAACTCCTAAACTAGGCGTCTGCGGGGGTCATATTATGCACCAGAAAAAAAAAATCAAAATCTTAAAATGGCTATATCTCCTAAACTAGGCGTCTGCGGGGGTCATATTATGCACCAGAAAAAAGAAAATTCAAAACTTTAAAATGGCTATATCTCCTAAACTAGGCGTCTGCGGGGGTCATATTATGCACCAGAAAAAAAAAAATTCAAGATCTTAAAATGGCTATAACTCCTAAACTAGGCGTCTGCGGGGGTCATATTATGCACCAGAAAAAAAAAAATTCAAAATCTTAAAATGACTATAACTCCTAAACTAGGCGTCTGCGGGGGTCATATTATGCACCAGAAAAAAAAAAATTCAAAATCTTAAAATGGCTATAACTCCTAAACTAGGCGTCTGCGGGGGTCATATTATGCACCAGAAAAAAAAAAAAATCAAAATCTTAAAATGGCTATAACTCCTAAACTAGGCGTCTGCGGGGGTCATATTATGTACCAGAAAAAAAAAAATTCAAAATCTTAAAATGGCTATAACTCTTAAACTAGGCGTCTGCGGGGGTCATATTATGCACCAGAAAAAAGAAAATTCAATACTTTAAAATGGCAATATCTCCTTAACTAGGCGTCTGCGGGGGTCATATTATGCACCAGAAAAAAAAAAATTCAAAATCTTAAAATGACTATAACTCCTAAACTAGGCGTCTGCGGGGGTCATATTATGCACCAGAAAAAAAAAAATTCAAAATCTTAAAATGGCTATAACTCCTAAACTAGGCGTCTGCGGGGGTCATATTATGCACCAGAAAAAAAAAAAAATCAAAATCTTAAAATGGCTATAACTCCTAAACTAGGCGTCTGCGGGGGTCATATTATGCCCAGAAAAAAAAAATTCAAAATCTTAAAATGGCTATAACTCCTAAACTAGGCGTCTGCGGGGGTCATATTATGCACCAGAAAAAAAAAAAATCAAAATCTTAAAATGGCTATAACTCCTAAACTAGGCGTCTGCGGGGGTCATATTATGCACCAGAAAAAAAAAAATTCTATACTTTAAAATGGCAATATCTCCTAAACTAGGCGTCTGCGGGGGTCATTTTATGCACCAGAAAAAAGAAAATTCAATACTTTAAAATGGCAATATCTCCTAAACTAGGCGTCTGCGGGGGTCATATTATGCACCAGAAAAAAAAAAATTCAAAATCTTAAAATGACTATAACTCCTAAACTAGGCGTCTGCGGGGGTCATATTATGCACCAGAAAAAAAAAAATTCAAAATCTTAAAATGGCTATAACTCCTAAACTAGGCGTCTGCGGGGGTCATATTATGCACCAGAAAAAAAAAAAAATCAAAATCTTAAAATGGCTATAACTCCTAAACTAGGCGTCTGCGGGGGTCATATTATGCCCAGAAAAAAAAAATTCAAAATCTTAAAATGGCTATAACTCCTAAACTAGGCGTCTGCGGGGGTCATATTATGCACCAGAAAAAAAAAAAATCAAAATCTTAAAATGGCTATAACTCCTAAACTAGGCGTCTGCGGGGGTCATATTATGCACCAGAAAAAAAAATTCAAAATCTTAAAATGGCTATAACTCCTAAACTAGGCGTCTGCGGTGGTCAAATTATGCACCAGAAAAAAAAAAAATTCAAAATCTTAAAATGGCTATAACTCCTAAACTAGGCGTCTGCGGGGGTCATATTATGCACCAGAAAAAAAAATTCAAAATCTTAAAATGGCTATAACTCCTAAACTAGGCGTCTGCGGGGGTCATATTATGCACCAGAAAAAAAAAAAATTCAAAATCTTAAAATGGCTATAACTCCTAAACTAGGCGTCTGCGGGGGTCATATTATGCACCAGAAAAAAAAATCAAAATCTTAAAATGGCTATATCTCCTAAACTAGGCGTCTGCGGGGGTCATATTATGCACCAGAAAAAAAAAAATTCAAAATCTTAAAATGGCTATAACTCCTAAACTAGGCGTCCGCGGTGGTCATATTATGCACCAGAAAAAAAAAAAATTCAAAATCTTAAAATGGCTATAACTCCTAAACTAGGCGTCTGCGGGGGTCATATTATGCACCAGAAAAAAAAATTCTAAATCTTAAAATGGCTATAACTCCTAAACTAGGCGTCTGCGGGGGTCATATTATGCACCAGAAAAAGAAAATTCAATACTTTAAAATGGCAATATCTCCTAAACTAGGCGTCTGCGGGGGTCATATTATGCACCAGAAAAAAAAAAATTCAAAATCTTAAAATGACTATAACTCCTAAACTAGGCGTCTGCGGGGGTCATATTATGCACCAGAAAAAAAAAAATTCAAAATCTTAAAATGGCTATAACTCCTAAACTAGGCGTCTGCGGGGGTCATATTATGCACCAGAAAAAAAAAAAAATCAAAATCTTAAAATGGCTATAACTCCTAAACTAGGCGTCTGCGGGGGTCATATTATGTACCAGAAAAAAAAAAATTCAAAATCTTAAAATGGCTATAACTCTTAAACTAGGCGTCTGCGGGGGTCATATTATGCACCAGAAAAAAGAAAATTCAATACTTTAAAATGGCAATATCTCCTTAACTAGGCGTCTGCGGGGGTCATATTATGCACCAGAAAAAAAAAAATTCAAAATCTTAAAATGACTATAACTCCTAAACTAGGCGTCTGCGGGGGTCATATTATGCACCAGAAAAAAAAAAATTCAAAATCTTAAAATGGCTATAACTCCTAAACTAGGCGTCTGCGGGGGTCATATTATGCACCAGAAAAAAAAAAAAATCAAAATCTTAAAATGGCTATAACTCCTAAACTAGGCGTCTGCGGGGGTCATATTATGCCCAGAAAAAAAAAATTCAAAATCTTAAAATGGCTATAACTCCTAAACTAGGCGTCTGCGGGGGTCATATTATGCACCAGAAAAAAAAAAAATCAAAATCTTAAAATGGCTATAACTCCTAAACTAGGCGTCTGCGGGGGTCATATTATGCACCAGAAAAAAAAAAATTCTATACTTTAAAATGGCAATATCTCCTAAACTAGGCGTCTGCGGGGGTCATTTTATGCACCAGAAAAAAGAAAATTCAATACTTTAAAATGGCAATATCTCCTAAACTAGGCGTCTGCGGGGGTCATATTATGCACCAGAAAAAAAAAAATTCAAAATCTTAAAATGACTATAACTCCTAAACTAGGCGTCTGCGGGGGTCATATTATGCACCAGAAAAAAAAAAATTCAAAATCTTAAAATGGCTATAACTCCTAAACTAGGCGTCTGCGGGGGTCATATTATGCACCAGAAAAAAAAAAAAATCAAAATCTTAAAATGGCTATAACTCCTAAACTAGGCGTCTGCGGGGGTCATATTATGCCCAGAAAAAAAAAATTCAAAATCTTAAAATGGCTATAACTCCTAAACTAGGCGTCTGCGGGGGTCATATTATGCACCAGAAAAAAAAAAAATCAAAATCTTAAAATGGCTATAACTCCTAAACTAGGCGTCTGCGGGGGTCATATTATGCACCAGAAAAAAAAATTCAAAATCTTAAAATGGCTATAACTCCTAAACTAGGCGTCTGCGGTGGTCAAATTATGCACCAGAAAAAAAAAAAATTCAAAATCTTAAAATGGCTATAACTCCTAAACTAGGCGTCTGCGGGGGTCATATTATGCACCAGAAAAAAAAATTCAAAATCTTAAAATGGCTATAACTCCTAAACTAGGCGTCTGCGGGGGTCATATTATGCACCAGAAAAAAAAAAAATTCAAAATCTTAAAATGGCTATAACTCCTAAACTAGGCGTCTGCGGGGGTCATATTATGCACCAGAAAAAAAAATCAAAATCTTAAAATGGCTATATCTCCTAAACTAGGCGTCTGCGGGGGTCATATTATGCACCAGAAAAAAAAAAATTCAAAATCTTAAAATGGCTATAACTCCTAAACTAGGCGTCCGCGGTGGTCATATTATGCACCAGAAAAAAAAAAAATTCAAAATCTTAAAATGGCTATAACTCCTAAACTAGGCGTCTGCGGGGGTCATATTATGCACCAGAAAAAAAAATTCTAAATCTTAAAATGGCTATAACTCCTAAACTAGGCGTCTGCGGGGGTCATATTATGCACCAGAAAAAGAAAATTCAATACTTTAAAATGGCAATATCTCCTAAACTAGGCGTCTGCGGGGGTCATATTATGCACCAGAAAAAAAAAAATTCAAAATCTTAAAATGGTTATAACTCCTAAGCTATTCGTCTGCGGGGGTCATATTATGCACCAGAAAAAAAAAATTCAAAATCTTAAAATGGCTATAACTCCTAAACTAGGCGTCTGCGGGGGTCATATTATGCCCAGAAAAAAAAAATTCTAAATCTTAAAATGGCTATAACTCCTAAACTAGGCGTCTGCGGGGGTAATATTATGCACCAGAAAAAAAAAAATTCAAAATCTTAAAATGGCTATAACTCCTAAACTAGGCGTCTGCGGGGGTCATATTATGTACCAGAAAAAAAAAAATTCAAAATCTTAAAATGGCTATAACTCCTAAACTAGGCGTCTGCGGGGGTCATATTATGCACCAGAAAAAAAAATCAAAATCTTAAAATGGCTATATCTCCTAAACTAGGCGTCTGCGGGGGTCATATTATGCCCAGAAAAAAAAAATTCTAAATCTTAAAATGGCTATAACTCCTAAACTAGGCGTCTGCGGGGGTCATATTATGCACCAGAAAAAAAAAATTCAAAATCTTAAAATGGCTATAACTCCTTGACTAGGCGTCTGCGGGGGTCATATTATGCACCAGAAAAAAAGAATTAAAATCTTAAAATGGCTATATCTCCTAAACTAGGCGTCTGCGGGGGTCATATTATGCCCAGAAAAAAAAAATTCTAAATCTTAAAATGGCTATAACTCCTAAACTAGGCGTCTGCGGGGGTAATATTATGCACCAGAAAAAAAAAAATTCAAAATCTTAAAATGGCTATAACTCCTAAACTAGGCGTCTGCGGGGGTCATATTATGCACCAGAAAAAAAGAATTAAAATCTTAAAATGTCTATATCTCCTAAACTAGGCGTCTGCGGGGGTAATATTATGCACCAGAAAAAAAAAAATTCAAAATCTTAAAATGGCTATAACTCCTAAACTAGGCGTCTGCGGGGGTCATATTATGTACCAGAAAAAAAAAAATTCAAAATCTTAAAATGGCTATAACTCCTAAACTAGGCGTCTGCGGGGTCATATTATGCACCAGAAAAAAAAATCAAAATCTTAAAATGGCTATATCTCCTAAACTAGGCGTCTGCGGGGGTCATATTATGCCCAGAAAAAAAAAATTCTAAATCTTAAAATGGCTATAACTCCTAAACTAGGCGTCTGCGGGGGTCATATTATGCACCAGAAAAAAAGAATTAAAATCTTAAAATGGCTATATCTCCTAAACTAGGCGTCTGCGGGGGTCATATTATGCCCAGAAAAAAAAAATTCTAAATCTTAAAATGGCTATAACTCCTAAACTAGGCGTCTGCGGGGGTAATATTATGCACCAGAAAAAAAAAAATTCAAAATCTTAAAATGGCTATAACTCCTAAACTAGGCGTCTGCGGGGGTCATATTATGCACCAGAAAAAAAAAAATTCTAAATCTTAAAATGGCTATAACTCCTAAACTAGGCGTCTGCGGGGGTAATATTATGCACCAGAAAAAAAAAAATTCAAAATCTTAAAATGGCTATAACTCCTAAACTAGGCGTCTGCGGGGGTCATATTATGCACCAGAAAAAAAAATCAAAATCTTAAAATGGCTATATCTCCTAAACTAGGCGTCTGCGGAGGTCATATTATGCCCAGAAAAAAAAAATTCTAAATCTTAAAATGGCTATAACTCCTAAACTAGGCGTCTGCGGTGGTCATATTATGCACCAGAAAAAAAAAAATTCAAAATCTTAAAATGGCTATAACTCCTAAACTAGGCGTCTGCGGGGGTCATATTATGCACCAGAAAAAAAAAATTCAAAATCTTAAAATGGCTATAACTCCTAAACTAGGCGTCTGCGGGGGTCATATTATGCACCAGAAAAAAAAAAATTCTAAATCTTAAAATGGCTATAACTCCTAAACTAGGCGTCTGCGGGGGTAATATTATGCACCAGAAAAAAAAAAATTCAAAATCTTAAAATGGCTATAACTCCTAAACTAGGCGTCTGCGGGGGTCATATTATGCACCAGAAAAAAAAATCAAAATCTTAAAATGGCTATAACTCCTAAACTAGGCGTCTGCGGGGGTCATATTATGCACCAGAAAAAAAAATCAAAATCTTAAAATGGCTATATCTCCTAAACTAGGCGTCTGCGGAGGTCATATTATGCCCAGAAAAAAAAAATTCTAAATCTTAAAATGGCTATAACTCCTAAACTAGGCGTCTGCGGTGGTCATATTATGCACCAGAAAAAAAAATCAAAATCTTAAAATGGCTATATCTCCTAAACTAGGCGTCTGCGGGGGTCATATTATGCCCAGAAAAAAAAAATTCAAAATCTTAAAATGGCTATAACTCCTAAACTAGGCGTCTGCGGGGGTCATATTATGCACCAGAAAAAAAAAAATTCTAAATCTTAAAATGGCTATAACTCCTAAACTAGGCGTCTGCGGGGGTAATATTATGCACCAGAAAAAAAAAAATTCAAAATCTTAAAATGGCTATAACTCCTAAACTAGGCGTCTGCGGGGGTCATATTATGCACCAGAAAAAAAAATCAAAATCTTAAAATGGCTATATCTCCTAAACTAGGCGTCTGCGGAGGTCATATTATGCCCAGAAAAAAAAAATTCTAAATCTTAAAATGGCTATAACTCCTAAACTAGGCGTCTGCCTGGGTCATATTATGCACCAGAAAAAAAAATCAAAATCTTAAAATGGCTATATCTCCTAAACTAGGCGTCTGCGGGGGTCATATTATGCCCAGAAAAAAAAAATTCTAAATCTTAAAATGGCTATAACTCCTAAACTAGGCGTCTGCGGGGGTCATATTATGCACCAGAAAAAAAGAATTAAAATCTTAAAATGGCTATATCTCCTAAACTAGGCGTCTGCGGGGGTCATATTATGCCCAGAAAAAAAAAATTCTAAATCTTAAAATGGCTATAACTCCTAAACTAGGCGTCTGCGGGGGTAATATTATGCACCAGAAAAAAAAAAATTCAAAATCTTAAAATGGCTATAACTCCTAAACTAGGCGTCTGCGGGGGTCATATTATGTACCAGAAAAAAAAAAATTCAAAATTTTAAAATGGCTATAACTCCTAAACTAGGCGTCTGCGGGGGTCATATTATGCACCAGAAAAAAAAAAATTCAAAATCTTAAAATGGCTATAACTCCTAAACTAGGCGTCTGCGGGAGTAATATTATGCACCAGAAAAAAAAAAATTCAAAATCTTAAAATGGCTATAACTCCTAAACTAGGCGTCTGCGGGGGTCATATTATGCACCAGAAAAAAAAATCAAAATCTTAAAATGGCTATATCTCCTAAACTAGGCGTCTGCGGGGGTCATATTATGCCCAGAAAAAAAAAATTCTAAATCTTAAAATGGCTATAACTCCTAAACTAGGCGTCTGCGGGGGTCATATTATGCACCAGAAAAAAAGAATTAAAATCTTAAAATGGCTATATCTCCTAAACTAGGCGTCTGCGGGGGTCATATTATGCCCAGAAAAAAAAAATTCTAAATCTTAAAATGGCTATAACTCCTAAACTAGGCGTCTGCGGGGGTAATATTATGCACCAGAAAAAAAAAAATTCAAAATCTTAAAATGGCTATAACTCCTAAACTAGGCGTCTGCGGGGGTCATATTATGCACCAGAAAAAAAAAATTCAAAATCTTAAAATGGCTATAACTCCTAAACTAGGCGTCTGCGGGGGTCATATTATGCACCAGAAAAAAAAAATCAAAATCTTAAAATGGCTATATCTCCTAAACTAGGCGTCTGCGGGGGTCATATTATGCACCAGAAAAAAGAAAATTCAAAATCTTAAAATGGCTATAACTCCTAAACTAGGCGTCTGCGGGGGTCATATTATGCACCAGAAAAAAAAATCAAAATCTTAAAATGGCTATATCTCCTAAACTAGGCGTCTGCGGGGGTCATATTATGCACCAGAAAAAAAGAATTAAAATCTTAAAATGGCTATATCTCCTAAACTAGGCGTCTGCGGGGGTCATATTATGCCCAGAAAAAAAAAATTCTAAATCTTAAAATGGCTATAACTCCTAAACTACGCGTCTGCGGGGGTAATATTATGCACCATAAAAAAAAAAATTCAAAATCTTAAAATGGCTATAACTCCTAAACTAGGCGTCTGCGGGGGTCATATTATGTACCAGAAAAAAAAAAATTCAAAATCTTAAAATGGCTATAACTCCTAAACTAGGCGTCTGCGGGGGTCATATTATGCACCAGAAAAAAAAATCAAAATCTTAAAATGGCTATATCTCCTAAACTAGGCGTCTGCGGGGGTCATATTATGCCCAGAAAAAAAAAATTCTAAATCTTAAAATGGCTATAACTCCTAAACTAGGCGTCTGCGGGGGTCATATTATGCACCAGAAAAAAAAAATTAAAATCTTAAAATGGCTATATCTCCTAAACTAGGCGTCTGCGGGGGTCATATTATGCCCAGAAAAAAAAAATTCTAAATCTTAAAATGGCTATAACTCTTAAACTAGGCGTCTGCGGGGGTCATATTATGCACCAGAAAAAAAAAAAATCAAAATCTTAAAATGGCTATAACTCCTAAACTAGGCGTCTGCGGGGGTCATATTATGCACCAGAAAAAAAAAAAAATCAAAATCTTAAAATGGCTATAACTCCTAAACTAGGCGTCTGCGGGGGTCATATTATGCACCAGAAAAAAAAAAAATCAAAATCTTAAAATGGCTATAACTCCTAAACTAGGCGTCTGCGGGGGTCATATTATGCACCAGAAAAAAAAAAAAATCAAAATCTTAAAATGGCTATAACTCCTAAACTAGGCGTCTGCGGGAGTAATATTATGCACCAGAAAAAAAAAAATTCAAAATCTTAAAATGGCTATAACTCCTAAACTAGGCGTCTGCGGGGGTCATATTATGCACCAGAAAAAAAAATCAAAATCTTAAAATGGCTATATCTCCTAAACTAGGCGTCTGCGGGGGTCATATTATGCCCAGAAAAAAAAAATTCTAAATCTTAAAATGGCTATAACTCCTAAACTAGGCGTCTGCGGGGGTCATATTATGCACCAGAAAAAAAGAGTTAAAATCTTAAAATGGCTATATCTCCTAAACTAGGCGTCTGCGGGGGTCATATTATGCCCAGAAAAAAAAAATTCTAAATCTTAAAATGGCTATAACTCCTAAACTAGGCGTCTGCGGGGGTAATATTATGCACCAGAAAAAAAAAAATTCAAAATCTTAAAATGGCTATAACTCCTAAACTAGGCGTCTGCGGGGGTCATATTATGCACCAGAAAAAAAAAATCAAAATCTTAAAATGGCTATATCTCCTAAACTAGGCGTCTGCGGGGGTCATATTATGCACCAGAAAAAAGAAAATTCAAAATCTTAAAATGGCTATAACTCCTAAACTAGGCGTCTGCGGGGGTCATATTATGCACCAGAAAAAAAAATCAAAATCTTAAAATGGCTATATCTCCTAAACTAGGCGTCTGCGGGGGTCATATTATGCACCAGAAAAAAAGAATTAAAATCTTAAAATGGCTATATCTCCTAAACTAGGCGTCTGCGGGGGTCATATTATGCCCAGAAAAAAAAAATTCTAAATCTTAAAATGGCTATAACTCCTAAACTACGCGTCTGCGGGGGTAATATTATGCACCATAAAAAAAAAAATTCAAAATCTTAAAATGGCTATAACTCCTAAACTAGGCGTCTGCGGGGGTCATATTATGCACCAGAAAAAAAAAATTCAATACTTTAAAATGGCAATATCTCCTAAACTAGGCGTCTGCGGGGGTCATATTATGCACCAGAAAAAAAAATTCAAAATCTTAAAATGGCTATAACTCCTAAACTAGGCGTCTGCGGGGGTCATATTATGCACCAGAAAAAAGAAAATTCAATACTTTAAAATGGCAATATCTCCTAAACAGAAAAAAAAAAATTCAAAATCTTAAAATGGCTATAACTCCTAAACTAGGCGTCTGCGGGGGTCATATTATGCACCAGAAAAAAAAAATTCAAAATCTTAAAATGGCTATAACTCCTAAACTAGGCGTCTGCGGGGGTCATATTATGCACCAGAAAAAAAAAATCAAAATCTTAAAATGGCTATAACTCCTAAACTAGGCGTCTGCGGGGGTCATATTATGCACCAGAAAAAAAAAATCAAAATCTTAAAATGGCTATATCTCCTAAACTAGGCGTCCGCGGGGGTCATATTATGCACCAGAAAAAAAAAAATTCAAAATCTTAAAATGGCTATAACTCCTAAACTAGGCGTCTGCGGGGGTCATATTATGTACCAGAAAAAAAAAAAATCTAAATCTTAAAATGGCTATAACTCCTAAACTAGGCGTCTGCGGGGGTCATATTATGCACCAGAAAAAAGAAAATTCAATACTTTAAAATGGCAATATCTCCTAAACAGAAAAAAAAAAATTCAAAATCTTAAAATATCTAAAACTCCTAAACTATGCGTCTGCGGGGGTCATATTATGCACCAGAAAAAAAAAATCAAAATCTTAAAATGGCTATAACTCCTAAACTAGGCGTCTGCGGGGGTCATATTATGCACCAGAAAAAAAAATTCAAAATCTTAAAATGGCTATAACTCCTAAACTAGGCGTCTGCGGGGGTCATATTATGCACCAGAAAAAAAAAAATTCTAAATCTTAAAATGGCTATAACTCCTAAACTAGGCGTCTGCGGGGGTCATATTATGCACCAGAAAAAAAAAATCAAAATCTTAAAATGGCTATATCTCCTAAACTAGGCGTCTGCGGGGGTCATATTATGCACCAGAAAAAAAAAATTCAAAATCTTAAAATGGCTATAACTCCTAAACTAGGCGTCTGCGGGGGTCATATTATTCACCAGAAAAAAAAAATTCAATACTTTAAAATGGCAATATCTCCTAAACTAGGCGTCTGCGGGGGTCATATTATGCACCAGAAAAAAAAATTCAAAATCTTAAAATGGCTATAACTCCTAAACTAGGCGTCTGCGGGGGTCATATTATGCACCAGAAAAAAAAAAATTCAAAATCTTAAAATGGCTATAACTCCTAAACTAGGCGTCTGCGGGTGTCATATTATGCACCAGAAAAAAAAAAATTCAAAATCTTAAAATGGCTATAACTCCTAAACTAGGCGTCTGCGGGTGTCATATTATGCACCAGAAAAAAAAAAATTCAAAATCTTAAAATGGCTATAACTCCTAAACTAGGCGTTTGCGGGGGTCATATTATGTACCAGAAAAAAAAAAATTCAAAATCTTAAAATGGCTATAACTCCTAAACTAGGCGTCTGCGGGGGTCATATTATGCACCAGAAAAAAAAAATCAAAATCTTAAAATGGCTATAACTCCTAAACTAGGCGTCTGCGGGGGTCATATTATGCACCAGAAAAAAGAAAATTCAATACTTTAAAATGGCAATATCTCCTAAACTAGGCGTCTGCGGGGGTCATATTATGCACCAGAAAAAAAAATTCAAAATCTTAAAATGGCTATAACTCCTAAACTAGGCGTCTGCGGGGGTCATATTATGCACCAGAAAAAAAAAATCAAAATCTTAAAATGGTTATATCTCCTCAACTAGGCGTCCGCGGGGGTCATATTATGCACCAGAAAAAAAAAAATTCAAAATCTTAAAATGGCTATAACTCCTAAACTAGGCGTCTGCGGGGGTCATATTATGTACCAGAAAAAAAAAAAATCTAAATCTTAAAATGGCTATAACTCCTAAACTAGGCGTCTGCGGGGGTCATATTATGCACCAGAAAAAAGAAAATTCAATACTTTAAAATGGCAATATCTCCTAAACAGAAAAAAAAAAATTCAAAATCTTAAAATATCTAAAACTCCTAAACTATGCGTCTGCGGGGGTCATATTATGCACCAGAAAAAAAAAATCAAAATCTTAAAATGGCTATAACTCCTAAACTAGGCGTCTGCGGGGGTCATATTATGCACCAGAAAAAAAAATTCAAAATCTTAAAATGGCTATAACTCCTAAACTAGGCGTCTGCGGGGGTCATATTATGCACCAGAAAAAAAAAAATTCTAAATCTTAAAATGGCTATAACTCCTAAACTAGGCGTCTGCGGGGGTCATATTATGCACCAGAAAAAAAAAAATTCAAAATCTTAAAATGGCTATAACTCCTAAACTAGGCGTCTGCGGGTGTCATATTACGCACCAGAAAAAAAAAAATTCAAAATCTTAAAATGGCTTTAACTCCTAAACTAGGCGTCTGCGGGGGTCATATTATGCACCAGAAAAAAAAAATTCAAAATCTTAAAATGGCTATAACTCCTAAACTAGGCGTCTGCGGGGGTCATATTATGCACCAGAAAAAAAAAATTCAATACTTTAAAATGGCAATATCTCCTAAACTAGGCGTCTGCGGGGGTCATATTATGCACCAGAAAAAAAAATTCAAAATCTTAAAATGGCTATAACTCCTAAACTAGGCGTCTGCGGGTGTCATATTATGCACCAGAAAAAAAAAAATTCAAAATCTTAAAATGGCTATAACTCCTAAACTAGGCGTCTGCGGGTGTCATATTATGCACCAGAAAAAAAAAAATTCAAAATCTTAAAATGGCTATAACTCCTAAACTAGGCGTCTGCGGGGGTCATATTATGTACCAGAAAAAAAAAAATTCAAAATCTTAAAATGGCTATAACTCCTAAACTAGGCGTCTGCGGGGGTCATATTATGTACCAGAAAAAAAAAAATTCAAAATCTTAAAATGGCTATATCTCCTAAACTAGGCGTCTGCGGGGGTCATATTATGCACCAGAAAAAAAAAAATTCAAAATCTTAAAATGGCTATAACTCCTAAACTAGGCGTCTGCGGGTGTCATATTATGCACCAGAAAAAAAAAAATTCAAAATCTTAAAATGGCTATAACTCCTAAACTAGGCGTCTGCGGGTGTCATATTATGCACCAGAAAAAAAAAAATTCAAAATCTTAAAATGGCTATAACTCCTAAACTAGGCGTCTGCGGGGGTCATATTATGTACCAGAAAAAAAAAAATTCAAAATCTTAAAATGGCTATAACTCCTAAACTAGGCGTCTGCGGGTGTCATATTATGCACCAGAAAAAAAAAAATTCAAAATCTTAAAATGGCTATAACTCCTAAACTAGGCGTCTGCGGGTGTCATATTATGCACCAGAAAAAAAAAATTCAAAATCTTAAAATGGCTATAACCCCTAAACTAGGCGTCTGCGGGGGTCATATTATGCACCAGAAAAAAAAAATCAAAATCTTAAAATGGCTATATCTCCTAAACTAGGCGTCCGCGGGGGTCATATTATGCACCAGAAAAAAAAAAATTCAAAATCTTAAAATGGCTATAACTCCTAAACTAGGCGTCTGCGGGGGTCATATTATGTACCAGAAAAAAAAAAAATCTAAATCTTAAAATGGCTATAACTCCTAAACTAGGCGTCTGCGGGGGTCATATTATGCACCAGAAAAAAGAAAATTCAATACTTTAAAATGGCAATATCTCCTAAACAGAAAAAAAAAAATTCAAAATCTTAAAATATCTAAAACTCCTAAACTATGCGTCTGCGGGGGTCATATTATGCACCAGAAAAAAAAAATCAAAATCTTAAAATGGCTATAACTCCTAAACTAGGCGTCTGCGGGGGTCATATTATGCACCAGAAAAAAAAAACTTCTAAATCTTAAAATGGCTATAACTCCTAAACTAGGCGTCTGCGGGGGTCATATTATGCACCAGAAAAAAAAAATCAAAATCTTAAAATGGCTATATCTCCTAAACTAGGCGTCTGCGGGGGTCATATTATGCACCAGAAAAAAAAAAATTCAATTCTTTAAAATGGCAATATCTCCTAAACTAGGCGTCTGCGGGGGTCATATTATGCACCAGAAAAAAAAAACTTCTAAATCTTAAAATGGCTATAACTCCTAAACTAGGCGTCTGCGGGGGTCATATTATGCACCAGAAAAAAAAAATCAAAATCTTAAAATGGCTATATCTCCTAAACTAGGCGTCTGCGGGGGTCATATTATGCACCAGAAAAAAAAAATCAAAATCTTAAAATGGCTATATCTCCTAAACTAGGCGTCTGCGGGTGTCATATTATGCACCAGAAAAAAGAAAATTCAATTCTTTAAAATGGCAATATCTCCTAAACTAGGCGTCTGCGGGGGTCATATTATGCACCAGAAAAAAAAATTCAAAATCTTAAAATGGCTATAACTCCTAAACTAGGCGTCTGCGGGGGTCATATTATGCACCAGAAAAAAAAAAATTCTAAATCTTAAAATGGCTATAACTCCTAAACTAGGCGTCTGCGGGGGTCATATTATGCACCAGAAAAAAAAAATCAAAATCTTAAAATGGCTATATCTCCTAAACTAGGCGTCCGCGGGGGTCATATTATGCACCAGAAAAAAAAAATTCAAAATCTTAAAATGGCTATAACTCCTAAACTAGGCGTCTGCGGGGGTCATATTATGTACCAGAAAAAAAAAAAATCTAAATCTTAAAATGGCTATAACTCCTAAACTAGGCGTCTGCGGGGGTCATATTATGCACCAGAAAAAAGAAAATTCAATACTTTAAAATGGCAATATCTCCTAAACAGAAAAAAAAAAATTCAAAATCTTAAAATATCTAAAACTCCTAAACTATGCGTCTGCGGGGGTCATATTATGCACCAGAAAAAAAAAATCAAAATCTTAAAATGGCTATAACTCCTAAACTAGGCGTCTGCGGGGGTCATATTATGCACCAAAAAAAAAAAATTCAAAATCTTAAAATGGCTATAACTCCTAAACTAGGCGTCTGCGGGGGTCATATTATGCACCAGAAAAAAAAAATTCAATACTTTAAAATGGCAATATCTCCTAAACTAGGCGTCTGCGGGGGTCATATTATGCACCAGAAAAAAAAATTCAAAATCTTAAAATGGCTATAACTCCTAAACTAGGCGTCTGCGGGGGTCATATTATGCACCAGAAAAAAAAAATCAAAATCTTAAAATGGCTATATCTCCTAAACTAGGCGTCTGCGGGGGTCATATTATGCACCAGAAAAAAAAAAATTCAAAATCTTAAAATGGCTATAACTCCTAAACTAGGCGTCTGCGGGTGTCATATTATGCACCAGAAAAAAAAAAATTCAAAATCTTAAAATGGCTATAACTCCTAAACTAGGCGTCTGCGGGTGTCATATTATGCACCAGAAAAAAAAAAATTCAAAATCTTAAAATGGCTATAACTCCTAAACTAGGCGTCTGCGGGTGTCATATTATGCACCAGAAAAAAAAAATTCAAAATCTTAAAATGGCTATAACCCCTAAACTAGGCGTCTGCGGGGGTCATATTATGCACCAGAAAAAAAAAATTCAAAATCTTAAAATGGCTATAACTCCTAAACTAGGCGTCTGCGGGGGTCATATTATGCACCAGAAAAAAAAATCAAAATCTTAAAATGGCTATATCTCCTAAACTAGGCGTCTGCGGGGGTCATATTATGCACCAGAAAAAAAAAAAATTCAAAATCTTAAAATGGCTATAACTCCTAAACTAGGCGTCTGCGGGTGTCATATTATGCACCAGAAAAAAAAAAATTCAAAATCTTAAAATGGCTTTAACTCCTAAACTAGGCGTCTGCGGGTGTCATATTATGCACCAGAAAAAAAAAATTCAAAATCTTAAAATGGCTATAACCCCTAAACTAGGCGTCTGCGGAGGTCATATTATGCACCAGAAAAAAGAAAATTCAATACTTTAAAATGGCAATATCTCCTAAACAGAAAAAAAAAATTCAAAATCTTAAAATATCTATAACTCCTAAACTATGCGTCTGCGGGGGTCATATTATGCACCAGAAAAAAAAAAATTCAAAATCTTAAAATGGCTATAACTCCTAAACTAGGCGTCTGCGAGGGTCATATTAAGCACCAGAAAAAAAAAAATTCAAAATCTTAAAATGGCTATAACTCCTAAACTAGGCGTCTCCGGGGGTCATATTATGCACCAGAAAAAAAAAATTCAAAATCTTAAAATGGCTATAACTCCTAAACTAGGCGTCTGCGGGGGTCATATTATGCACCAGAAAAAAAAAAAAATCAAAATCTTAAAATGGATATAACTCCTAAACTAGGCGTCTGCGGGGGTCATATTATGCCCAGAAAAAAAAAATTCAAAATCTTAAAATGGCTATAACTCCTAAACTAGGCGTCTGCGGGGGTCATATTATGCACCAGAAAAAAAAATTCTATACTTTAAAATGGCAATATCTCCTAAACTAGGCGTCTGCGGGGGTCATTTTATGCACCAGAAAAAAGAAAATTCAAAATCTTAAAATGGCCATATCTCCTAAACTAGGCGTCTGCGGGGGTCATATTATGCACCAGAAAAAAAAATTCAAAATCTTAAAATGGCTATAACTCCTAAACTAGGCGTCTGCGGGGATCATATTATGCACCAGAAAAAAAAAAATTCAAAATCTTAAAATGGCTATAACTCCTAAACTAGGCGTCTGCGGGGGTCATATTATGCACCAGAAAAAAAAAATTCAAAATCTTAAAATGGCTATAACTCCTAAACTAGGCGTCTGCGGGGGTCATATTATGTACCAGCAAAAAAAAAATTCAAAATCTTAAAATGGCTATAACTCCTAAACTAGGCGCCTGCGGGGGTCATATTATGCACCAGAAAAAAAAATTCAAAATCTTAAAATGGCTATAACTCCTAAACTAGGCGTCTGCGGGGGTCATATTATGTACCAGAAAAAAAAAAATTCAAAATCTTAAAATGGCTATAACTCCTAAACTAGGCGTCTGCGGGGGTCATATTATGCACCAGAAAAAAAAAAATTCAAAATCTTAAAATGGCTATAACTCCTAAACTAGGCGTCTGCGGGAGTAATATTATGCACCAGAAAAAAAAAATTCAAAATCTTAAAATGGCTATAACTCCTAAACTAGGCGTCTGCGGGGGTCATATTATGCACCAGAAAAAAAAAATTCTAAATCTTAAAATGGCTATAACTCCTAAACTAGGCGTCTGCGGGGGTCATATTATGCACCAGAAAAAAAAAATTCAAAATCTTAAAATGGCTATAACTCCTAAACTATGCGTCTGCGGGGGTCATATTATGCACCAGAAAAAAATAAATTCTAAATCTTAAAATGGCTATAACTCCTAAACTAGGCGTCTGCGGGGGTCATATTATGCACCAGAAAAAAAAAATTCAAAATCTTAAAATGGCTATAACTCCTAAACTAGGCGTCTGCGGGTGTCATATTATGCACCAGAAAAAAAAAAATTCAAAATCTTAAAATGGCTATAACTCCTAAACTAGGCGTCTGCGGGGGTCATATTATGCACCAGAAAAAAGAAAATTCAATACTTTAAAATGGCAATATCTCCTAAACTAGGCGTCTGCGGGGGTCATATTATGCACCAGAAAAAAAAAATTCAAAATCTTAAAATGGCTATAACTCCTAAACTAGGCGTCTGCGAGGGTCATATTAAGCACCAGAAAAAAAAAAATTCAAAATCTTAAAATGGCTATAACTCCTAAACTAGGCGTCTGCGGGGGTCATATTATGCACCAGAAAAAAAAATTCAAAATCTTAAAATGGCTATAACTCCTAAACTAGGCGTCTGCGGGGGTCATATTATGCACCAGAAAAAAGAAAATTCAATACTTTAAAATGGCAATATCTCCTAAACTAGGCGTCTGCGGGTGTCATATTATGCACCAGAAAAAAAAAAATTCAAAATCTTAAAATGGCTATAACTCCTAAACTAGGCGTCTGCGGGGGTCATATTATGCACCAGAAAAAAAAAATCAAAATCTTAAAATGGCTATATCTCCTAAACTAGGCGTCTGCGGGGGTCATATTATGCACCAGAAAAAAAAAAATTCAAAATCTTAAAATGGCTATAACTCCTAAACTAGGCGTCTGCGGGGGTCATATTATGCACCAGAAAAAAAAAAATTCTAAATCTTAAAATGGCTATAACTCCTAAACTAGGCGTCTGCGGGGGTCATATTATGCACCAGAAAAAAAAAATTCAAAATCTTAAAATGGCTATAACTCCTAAACTATGCGTCTGCGGGGGTCATATTATGCACCAGAAAAAAAAAATTCTAAATCTTAAAATGGCTATAACTCCTAAACTAGGCGTCTGCGGGGGTCATATTATGCACCAGAAAAAAAAAATTCAAAATCTTAAAATGGCTATAACTCCTAAACTAGGCGTCTGCGGGGGTCATATTATGCACCAGAAAAAAAAAATCAAAATCTTAAAATGGCTATATCTCCTAAACTAGGCGTCTGCGAGGGTCATATTAAGCACCAGAAAAAAAAAAATTCAAAATCTTAAAATGGCTATAACTCCTAAACTAGGCGTCTGCGGGGGTCATATTATGCACCAGAAAAAAAAAATTCAAAATCTTAAAATGGCTATATCTCCTAAACTAGGCGTCTGCGGGGGTCATATTATGCACCAGAAAAAAAAAATTCAAAATCTTAAAATGGCTATATCTCCTAAACTAGGCGTCTGCGGGGGTCATATTATGCACCAGAAAAAAAAAAATTCAAAATCTTAAAATGGCTATAACTCCTAAACTAGGCGTCTGCGGGGGTCATATTATGCACCAGAAAAAAAAATTCAAAATCTTAAAATGGCTATAACTCCTAAACTAGGCGTCTGCGGGGGTCATATTATGCACCAGAAAAAAAAAATTCAAAATCTTAAAATGGCTATAACTCCTAAACTAGGCGTCTGCGGGGGTCATATTATGCACCAGAAAAAAAAAATCAAAATCTTAAAATGGCTATATCTCCTAAACTAGGCGTCTGCGGGGGTCATTTTATGCACCAGAAAAAAGAAAATTCAAAATCTTAAAATGGCCATATCTCCTAAACTAGGCGTCTGCGGGGGTCATATTATGCACCAGAAAAAAAATTCAAAATCTTAAAATCGCTATAACTCCTAAACTAGGCGTCTGCGGGGGTCATATTATGCACCAGAAAAAAAAAATTCAAAATCTTAAAATGGCTATAACTCCTAAACTAGGCGTCTGCGGGGGTCATATTATGCACCAGAAAAAAAAAAAAATCAAAATCTTAAAATGGCTATAACTCCTAAACTAGGCGTCTGCGGGGGTAATATTATGCACCAGAAAAAAAAAAATTCAAAATCTGAAAATGGCTATAACTCCTAAACTGGGCGTCTGCGGGGGTCATATTATGTACCAGAAAAAAAAAAATTCAAAATCTTAAAATGGCTATAACTCCTAAACTAGGCGTCTGCGGGGGTCATATTATGCACCAGAAAAAAGAAAATTCAATACTTTAAAATGGCAATATCTCCTAAACTAGGCGTCTGCGGGGGTCATATTATGCACCAGAAAAAAAAAAATTCAAAATCTTAAAATGGCTATAACTCCTAAACTAGGCGTCTGCGAGGGTCATATTATGCACCAGAAAAAAAAAAATTCAAAATCTTAAAATGGCTATAACTCCTAAACTAGGCGTCGGCGGGGGTCATATTATGCACCAGAAAAAAAAAATTCAAAATCTTAAAATGGCTATAACTCCTAAACTAGGCGTCTGCGGGGGTCATATTATGCACCAGAAAAAAGAAAATTCAATACTTTAAAATGGCAATATCTCCTAAACTAGGCGTCTGCGGGTGTCATATTATGCACCAGAAAAAAAAAAATTCAAAGTCTTAAAATGGCTATAACTCCTAAACTAGGCGTCTGCGGGGGTCATATTATGTACCAGAAAAAAAAAAATTCAAAATCTTAAAATGGCTATAACTCCTAAACTAGGCGTCTGCGGGGGTCATATTATGCACCAGAAAAAAAAAAATTCAATACTTTAAAATGGCAATATCTCCTAAACTAGGCGTCTGCGGGGGTCATTTTATGCACCAGAAAAAAGAAAATTCAAAATCTTAAAATGGCCATATCTCCTAAACTAGGCGTCTGCGGGGGTCATATTATGCACCAGAAAAAAAATTCAAAATCTTAAAATCGCTATAACTCCTAAACTAGGCGTCTGCGGGGGTCATATTATGTACCAGAAAAAAAAAAATTCAAAATCTTAAAATGGCTATAACTCCTAAACTAGGCGTCTGCGGGGGTCATATTATGCACCAGAAAAAAGAAAATTCAATACTTTAAAATGGCAATATCTCCTAAACTAGGCGTCTGCGGGGGTCATATTATGCACCAGAAAAAAAAAAATTCAAAATCTTAAAATGGCTATAACTCCTAAACTAGGCGTCTGCGGGGGTCATATTATGCACCAGAAAAAAGAAAATTCAATACTTTAAAATGGCAATATCTCCTAAACTAGGCGTCTGCGGGGGTCATATTATGCACCAGAAAAAAAATTCAAAATCTTAAAATCGCTATAACTCCTAAACTAGGCGTCTGCGGGGGTCATATTATGCACCAGAAAAAAAAAATTCAAAATCTTAAAATGGCTATAACTCCTAAACTAGGCGTCTGCGGGGGTCATATTATGCCCAGAAAAAAAAATTCTAAATCTTAAAATGGCTATAACTCCTAAACTAGGCGTCTGCGGGGGTAATATTATGTACCAGAAAAAAAAAAATTCAAAATCTTAAAATGGCTATAACTCCTAAACTAGGCGTCTGCGGGGGTCATATTATGCACCAGAAAAAAGAAAATTCAATACTTTAAAATGGCAATATCTCCTAAACTAGGCGTCTGCGGGGGTCATATTATGCACCAGAAAAAAAAAATTCAAAATCTTAAAATGGCTATAACTCCTAAACTAGGCGTCTGCGGGGGTCATATTATGCACCAGAAAAAAAAAAATTCAAAATCTTAAAATGGCTATAACTCCTAAACTAGGCGTCTGCGGGGGTCATATTATGCACCAGAAAAAAAAAATTCAAAATCTTAAAATGGCTATATCTCCTAAACTAGGCGTCTGCGGGGGTCATATTATGCACCAGAAAAAAAAAATTCAAAATCTTAAAATGGCTATATCTCCTAAACTAGGCGTCTGCGGGGGTCATATTATGCCCAGAAAAAAAAAAATTCAAAATCTTAAAATGGCTATAACTCCTAAACTAGGCGTCTGCGGGGGTCATATTATGTACCAGAAAAAAAAAAATTCAAAATCTTAAAATGGCTATAACTCCTAAACTAGGCGTCTGCGGGGGTCATATTATGCACCAGAAAAAAGAAAATTCAATACTTTAAAATGGCAATATCTCCTAAACTAGGCGTCTGCGGGTGTCATATTATGCACCAGAAAAAAAAAAATTCAAAATCTTAAAATGGCTATAACTCCTAAACTAGGCGTCTGCGGGGGTCATATTATGTACCAGAAAAAAAAAAATTCAAAATCTTAAAATGGCTATAACTCCTAAACTAGGCGTCTGCGGGGGTCGTATTATGTACCAGAAAAAAAAAAATTCAAAATCTTAAAATGGCTATAACTCCTAAACTAGGCGTCTGCGGGGGTCATATTATGCACCAGAAAAAAAAAATTCAAAATCTTAAAATGGCTATAACTCCTAAACTAGGCGTCTGCGGGGGTCATATTATGCACCAGAAAAAAAAAAATTCAATACTTTAAAATGGCAATATCTCCTAAACTAGGCGTCTGCGGGGGTCATTTTATGCACCAGAAAAAAGAAAATTCAAAATCTTAAAATGGCCATATCTCCTAAACTAGGCGTCTGCGGGGGTCATATTATGCACCAGAAAAAAAATTCAAAATCTTAAAATCGCTATAACTCCTAAACTAGGCGTCTGCGGGGGTCATATTATGCACCAGAAAAAAAAAATTCAAAATCTTAAAATGGCTATAACTCCTAAACTAGGCGTCTGCGGGTGTCATATTATGCACCAGAAAAAAAAAAAAAAATCAAAATCTTAAAATGGCTATAACTCCTAAACTAGGCGTCTGCGGGGGTCATATTATGCACAAGAAAAAAAAAAATTCAAAATCTTAAAATGGCTATAACTCCTAAACTAGGCGTCTGCGGGGGTCATATTATGCACAAGAAAAAAAAATTCAAAATCTTAAAATGGCTATAACTCCTAAACTAGGCGTCTGCGGGGGTCATATTATGCACAAGAAAAAAAAAAATTCAAAATCTTAAAATGGCTATATCTAATAAACTAGGCGTCTGCGGGGGTCATATTATGCACCAGAAAAAAAAAAATTCAAAATCTTAAAATGGCTTTATCTCCTAAACTAAGCGTCTGCGGGGGTCATATTATGCACCAGAAAAAAAAAAATTCAAAATCTTAAAATGGCTATATCTCCTAAACTAGGCGTCTGCGGGGGTCATATTATGCACCAGAAAAAAAAATTCAAAATCTTAAAATGGCTTTATCTCCTAAACTAAGCGTCTGCGGGGGTCATATTATGCACCAGAAAAAAAAAAATTCAAAATCTTAAAATGGCTATATCTCCTAAACTAGGCGTCTGCGGGGGTCATATTATGCACCAGAAAAAAAAAATTCAAAATCTTAAAATGGCTATAACTCCTAAACTAGGCGTCTGCGGGGGTCATATTATGCACCAGAAAAAAAAAAATTCAAAATCTTAAAATGGCTATAACTCCTAAACTAGGCGTCTGCGGGGGTCATATTATGCACCAGAAAAAAAAAAAATTCAAAATCTTAAAATGGCTATATCTCCTAAACTAAGCGTCTGCGGGGGTCATATTATGCACCAGAAAAAAAAAATTCAAGATCTTAAAATGGCTATAACTCCTAAACTAGGCGTCTGCGGGGGTCATATTATGCACCACAAAAAAAAAAATTCAAAATCTTAAAATGGCTATAACTCCTAAACTAGGCGTCTGCGGGGGTCATATTATGCACCAGAAAAAAAAAAATTCAAAATCTTAAAATGGCTATATCTCCTAAACTAAGCGTCTGCGGGGGTCATATTATGCACCAGAAAAAAAAAAATTCAAAATCTTAAAATGGCTATATCTCCTAAACTAAGCGTCCGCGGGGGTCATATTATGCACCAGAAAAAAAAAAATTCAAAATCTTAAAATGGCTATAACTCCTAAACTAGGCGTCTGCGGGGGTCATATTATACACCAGAAAAAAGAAAATTCAAAACTTTAAAATGGCTATATCTCCTAAACTAGGCGTCTGCGGGGGTCATATTATGCACCAGAAAAAAAAAATTCAAAATCTTAAAATGGCTATATCTCCTAAACTAGGCGTCTGCGGGGGTCATATTATGCACCAGAAAAAAAAAATTCAAAATCTTAAAATGGCTATAACTCCTAAACTAGGCGTCTGCGGGGGTCATATTATGCACCAGAAAAAAAAAATTCAAAATCTTAAAATGGCTATAACTCCTAAACTAGGCGTCTGCGGGGGTCATATTATGCACCAGAAAAAAAAAAATTCAAAATCTTAAAATGGCTATATCTCCTAAACTAAGCGTCTGCGGGGGTCATATTATGCACCAGAAAAAAAAAAATTCAAAATCTTAAAATGGCTATAACTCCTAAACTAGGCGTCTGCGGGGGTCATATTATGCACCAGAAAAAAGAAAATTCAAAACTTTAAAATGGCTATATCTCCTAAACTAGGCGTCTGCGGGGGTCATATTATGCACCAGAAAAAAAAAATTCAATACTTTAAAAGGGCAATATCTCCTAAACTAGGCGTCTGCGGGGGTCATATTATGCACAAGAAAAAAAAAAATTCAAAATCTTAAAATGGCTATATCTCCTAAACTAAGCGTCTGCGGGGGTCATATTATGCACCAGAAAAAAAAAATTCAAAATCTTAAAATGGCTATATCTCCTAAACTAGGCGTCTGCGGGGGTCATATTATGCACCAGAAAAAAAAAAATTCAAAATCTTAAAATGGCTATAACTCCTAAACTAGGCGTCTGCGGGGGTCATATTATGCACCAGAAAAAAAAAATTCAAAATCTTAAAATGGCTATATCTCCTAAACTAGGCGTCTGCGGGGTCATTTTATGCACCAGAAAAAAAAAAATTCAAAATCTTAAAATGGCTATATCTCCTAAAGTAGGCGTCTGCGGGGGTCATATTATGCACCAGAAAAAAAAATTCAAAATCTTAAAATGGCTATATCTCCTAAACTAGGCGTCAGCGGGGGTCATATTATGCACCAGAAAAAAAAAATTCAAAATCTTAAAATGGCTATAACTCCTAAACTAGGCGTCTGCGGGGGTCATATTATGCACCAGAAAAAAAAAAATGCAATACTTTAAAATGGCAATATCTCCTAAACTAGGCGTCTGCGGGGGTCATATTATGCACCAGAAAAAAAAAATTCAAAATCTTAAAATGGCTATAACTCCTAAACTAGGCGTCTGCGGGGGTCATATTATGCACCAGAAAAAAAAATTCAAAATCTTAAAATGGCTATAACTCCTAAACTAGGCGTCTGCGGGGGTCATATTATGCACCAGAAAAAAAAAATTCAAAATCTTAAAATGGCTATAACTCCTAAACTAGGCGTCTGCGGGGGTCATATTATGCACCAGAAAAAAAAAATTCAAAATCTTAAAATGGCTATAACTCCTAAACTAGGCGTCTGCGGGGGTCATATTATGCACCAGAAAAAAAAAATTCAAAATCTTAAAATGGCTATATCTCCTAAACTAGGCGTCTGCGGGGTTCTTATTATGCACCAGAAAAAAAAAAAATCAAAATCTTAAAATTTCTATAACTCCTAACCTAGGCGTCTGCGGGGGTCATATTATGCACCAGAAAAAAAAAATTCAAAATCTTAAAATGGCTATAACTCCTAAACTAGGCGTCTGCGGGGGTCATATTATGCACCAGAAAAAAAAAATTCAAAATCTTAAAATGGCTATAACTCCTAAACTAAGCGTCGGCGGGGGTCATATTATGCACCAGAAAAAAAAAAATTCAAAATCTTAAAATGGCTATAACTCCTAAACTAGGCGTCTGCGGGGGTCATATTATACACCAGAAAAAAGAAAATTCAAAACTTTAAAATGGCTATATCTCCTAAACTAGGCGTCTGCGGGGGTCATATTATGCACCAGAAAAAAGAAAATTCAATACTTTAAAATGGCTATATCTCCTAAACTAGGCGTCTGCGGGGGTCACATTATGCACCAGAAAAAAAAATTCAAAATCTTAAAATGGCTATAACTCCTAAACTAGGCGTCTGCGGGGGTCATATTATGCACCAGAAAAAAGAAAATTCAATACTTTAAAATGGCAATATCTCCTAAACTAGGCGTCTGCGGGGGTCATATTATGCACCAGAAAAAAAAAATTCAAAACTTTAAAATATCTATATCTCCTAAACTAGGCGTCTGCGGGGGTCATATTATGCACCAGAAAAAAGAAAATTCAAAACTTTAAAATATCTATATCTCCTAAACTAGGCGTCTGCGGGGGTCATATTATGCACCAGAAAAAAGAAAATTCAAAATCTTAAAATGGCTATATCTCCTAAACTAGGCGTCTGCGGGGGTCATATTATGGACCAGAAAAAAAAAAATTCAAAATCTTAAAATGGCTATATCTCCTAAACTAGGCGTCTGCGGGGGTCATATTATGCACCAGAAAAAAAAAATTCAAAATCTTAAAATGGCTATATCTCCTAAACTAGGCGTCTGCGGGGGTCATATTATGCACCAGAAAAAAAAAAATTTAAAATCTTAAAATGGCTATAACTCCTAAACTAGGCGTCTGCGGGGGTCATATTATGCACCAGAAAAAAAAAAATTCAAAATCTTAAAATGGCTATAACTCCTAAACTAGGCGTCTGCGGGGGTCATATTATGCACCAGAAAAAAGAAAATTCAAAACTTTAAAATATCTATATCTCCTAAACTAGGCGTCTGCGGGGGTCATATTATGCACCAGAAAAAAAAAATTCAAAATCTTAAAATGGTTATATCTCCTAAACTAGGCGTCTGCGGGGGTCATATTATGCACCAGAAAAAAAAAAATTCAAAATCTTAAAATGGCTATAACTCCTAAACTAGGCGTCTGCGGGGGTCATATTATGCACCAGAAAAAAAAAAATTCAAAATCTTAAAATGGCTATATCTCCTAAACTAGGCGTCTGCGGGGGTCATATTATGCACCAGAAAAAAGAAAATTCAATACTTTAAAATGGCTATATCTCCTAAACTAGGCGTCTGCGGGGGTCACATTATGCACCAGAAAAAAGAAAATTCAAAACTTTAAAATATCTATATCTCCTAAACTAGGCGTCTGCGGGGGTCATATTATGCACCAGAAAAAAAAAATTCAAAATTTTAAAATGGCTATAACTCCTAAACTAGGCGTCTGCGGGGGTCATATTATGCACCAGAAAAAAAAAATCAAAATCTTAAAATGGCTATATCTCCTAAACTAGGGGTCTGCGGGGGTCATATTATGCACCAGAAAAAAAAAATCAAAATCTTAAAATGGCTATATCTCCTAAACTAGGGGTCTGCGGGGGTCATATTATGCACCAGAAAAAAGAAAATTCAATACTTTAAAATGGCAATATCTCCTAAACTAGGCGTCTGCGGGGGTCATATTATGCACCAGAAAAAAAAAATTCAAAACTTTAAAATATCTATATCTCCTAAACTAGGCGTCTGCGGGGGTCATATTATGCACCAGAAAAAAGAAAATTCAAAACTTTAAAATATCTATATCTCCTAAACTAGGCGTCTGCGGGGGTCATATTATGCACCAGAAAAAAGAAAATTCAAAACTTTAAAATATCTATATCTCCTAAACTAGGCGTCTGCGGGGGTCATATTATGCACCAGAAAAAAAAAATTCAAAATTTTAAAATGGCTATAACTCCTAAACTAGGCGTCTGCGGGGGTCATATTATGCACCAGAAAAAAAAAATCAAAATCTTAAAATGGCTATATCTCCTAAACTAGGGGTCTGCGGGGGTCATATTATGCACCAGAAAAAAAAAAATTCAAAATCTTAAAATGGCTATAACTCCTAAACTAGGCGTCTGCGGGGGTCATATTATGCACCAGAAAAAAGAAAATTCAAAACTTTGAAATGGCTATATCTCCTAAACTAGGCGTCTGCGGGGGTCATATTATGCACCAGAAAAAAAAATTCAAAATCTTAAAATGGCTATATCTCCTAAACTAGGCGTCTGCGGGGGTCATATTATGCACCAGAAAAAAAAAATTCAAAATTTTAAAATGGCTATAACTCCTAAACTAGGCGTCTGCGGGGGTCATATTATGCACCAGAAAAAAAAAATTCAAAATCTTAAAATGGCTATAACTCCTAAACTAGGCGTCTGCGGGGGTCATATTATGCACCAGAAAAAAAAAATCAAAATCTTAAAATGGCTATATCTCCTAAACTAGGGGTCTGCGGGGGTCATATTATGCACCAGAAAAAAAAAATCAAAATCTTAAAATGGCTATATCTCCTAAACTAGGCGTCTGCGGGGGTCATATTATGCACCAGAAAAAAAAAATTCAAAATCTTAAAATGGCTATAACTCCTAAACTAGGCGTCTGCGGGGGTCATATTATGCACCAGAAAAAAAAAATCAAAATCTTAAAATGGCTATATCTCCTAAACTAGGCGTCTGCGGGGGTCATATTATGCCCAGAAAAAAAAAATTCTAAATCTTAAAATGGTTATAACTCCTAAATTAGGCGTCTGCGGGGGTCATATTATGCACCAGAAAAAAAAATTCAAAATCTTAAAATATCTCCTAAACTAGGCGTCTGCGGGGGTCATATTATGCCCAGAAAAAAAAAATTCTAAATCTTAAAATGGCAATATCTCCTAAACTAGGCGTCTGCGGGGTTCTTATTATGCACCAGAAAAAAAAATTCAAAATCTTAAAATGGCTATAACTCCTAAACTAGGCGTCTGCGGGGGTCATATTATGCACCAGAAAAAAAAAAAAATCAAAATCTTAAAATGGCTATAACTCCTAAACTAGGCGTCTGCGGGGGTCATATTATGCACCAGAAAAAAAAAATTCAAAATCTTAAAATATCTCCTAAACTAGGCGTCTGCGGGGGTCATATTATGCCCAGAAAAAAAAAATTCTAAATCTTAAAATGGCAATATCTCCTAAACTAGGCGTGTGCGGGGGTCATTTTATGCACCAGAAAAAAGAAAATTCAAAATCTTAAAATGGCCATATCTCCTAAACTAGGCGTCTGCGGGGGTCATATTATGCACCAGAAAAAAAAAATTCAAAATCTTGAAATGGCTATAACTCCTAAACTAGGCGTCTGCGGGGGTCATATTATGCACCAAAAAAAAAAAAAAATCAAAATCTTAAAATGGCTATAACTCCTAAACTAGGCGTCTGCGGGGGTCATATTATGCACCAGAAAAAAAAAATTCAAAATCTTAAAATGGCTATAACTCCTAAACTAGTCGTCTGCGGGGGTCATATTATGCACCAGAAAAAAAAAAATTCAAAATCTTAAAATGGCTATATCTCCTAAACTAGGCGTCTGCGGGGTTCTTATTATGCACCAGAAAAAAAAAAATTCAAAATCTTAAAATGGCTATAACTCCTAAACTAAGCGTCTGCGGGGGTCATATTATGCACCAGAAAAAAAAAATTCAAAATCTTAAAATGGCTATAACTCCTAAACTAGGCGTCTGCGGGGGTCATATTATGTACCAGAAAAAAAAAATTCAAAATCTTAAAATGGCTATATCTCCTAAACTAGGCGTCTGCGGGGTCATTTTATGCACCAGAAAAAAAAAATTCAAAATCTTAAAATGGCTATATCTCCTAAACTAGGCGTCTGCGGGGGTCATATTATGCACCAGAAAAAAGAAAATTCAAAACTTTAAAATGGCTATATCTCCTAAACTAGGCGTCTGCGGGGGTCATATTATACACCAGAAAAAGAAAATTCAAAACTTTAAAATGGCTATATCTCCTAAACTAGGCGTCTGCGGGGGTCATATTATGCACCAGAAAAAAAAAATTCAAAATCTTAAAATGGCTATAACTCCTAAACTAGGCGTCTGCGGGTGTCATATTTTGTACCAGAAAAAAAAAAATTCAAAATCTTAAAATGGCTATAACTCCTAAACTAGGCGTCTGCGGGGGTCATATTATGCACCAGAAAAAAGAAAATTCAATACTTTAAAATGGCAATATCTCCTAAACTAGGCGTCTGCGGGGGTCATATTATGCACCAGAAAAAAAAAATTTCAAAATCTTAAAATGGCTATAACTCCTAAACTAGGCGTCTGCGGGGGTCATATTATGCACCAGAAAAAAAAAATTCAAAATCTTAAAATGGCTATAACTCCTAAACTAGGCGTCTGCGGGGGTCATATTATACACCAGAAAAAAAAAATTCAAAATCTTAAAATGGCTATATCTCCTAAACTAGGCGTCTGCGGGGGTCATATTATGCACCAGAAAAAAAAAATTCAAAATCTTAAAATGGCTATAACTCCTAAACTAGGCGTCTGCGGGGGTCATATTATGCACCAGAAAAAAAAAATGCAAAATCTTAAAATGGCTATAACTCCTAAACTAAGCATCTGCGGGGGTCATATTATGCACCAGAAAAAAAAAATTCAAAACTTTAAAATGGCTATATCTCCTAAACTAGGCGTCTGCGGGGGTCATATTATGCACCAGAAAAAAAAATTCAAAATCTTAAAATGGCTATATCTCCTAAACTAGGCGTCTGCGGGGTCATTTTATGCACCAGAAAAAAAAAAATTCAAAATCTTAAAATGGCTATATCTCCTAAACTAGGCGTCTGCGGGGGTCGTATTATGCACCAGAAAAAAAAGATTCAAAATCTTAAAATGGCTATATCTCCTAAACTAGGCGTCTGCGGGGGTCATATTATGCACCAGAAAAAAAAAATTCAAAATCTTAAAATGGCTATAACTCCTAAACTAGGCGTCTGCGGGGGTCATATTATGCACCAGAAAAAAAAAAATTCTAAATCTTAAAATGGCTATAACTCCTAAACTAAGCGTCTGCGGGGGTCATATTATGCACCAGAAAAAAAAAATTCAAAATCTTAAAATGGCTATAACTCCTAAACTAAGCGTCTGCGGGGGTCATATTATGCACCAGAAAAAAAAAATTCAAAATCTTAAAATGGCTATAACTCCTAAACTAAGCGTCTGCGGGGGTCATATTATGCACCAGAAAAAAAAAAATTCAAAATCTTAAAATGGCTATAACTCCTAAACTAGGCGTCTGCGGGGGTCATATTATACACCAGAAAAAGAAAATTCAAAACTTTAAAATGGCTATATCTCCTAAACTAGGCGTCTGCGGGGGTCATATTATGCACCAGAAAAAAGAAAATTCAAAATCTTAAAATGGCTATATCTCCTAAACTAGGCGTCTGCGGGGGTCATATTATGCACCAGAAAAAGAAAATTTCAAAATCTTAAAATGGCTATAACTCCTAAACTAGGCGTCTGCGGGGGTCATATTATGCACCAGAAAAAAAAAATTCAAAATCTTAAAATGGCTATAACTCCTAAACTAGGCGTCTGCGGGGGTCATATTATACACCAGAAAAAAAAAATTCAAAATCTTAAAATGGCTATATCTCCTAAACTAGGCGTCTGCGGGGGTCATATTATGCACCAGAAAAAAAAAATGCAAAATCTTAAAATGGCTATAACTCCTAAACTAAGCATCTGCGGGGGTCATATTATGCACCAGAAAAAAAAAATTCAAAATCTTAAAATGGCTATATCTCCTAAACTAGGCGTCTGCGGGGGTCATATTATGCACCAGAAAAAAAAATTCAAAATCTTAAAATGGCTATATCTCCTAAACTAGGCGTCTGCGGGGTCATTTTATGCACCAGAAAAAAAAAAATTCAAAATCTTAAAATGGCTATATCTCCTAAACTAGGCGTCTGCGGGGGTCGTATTATGCACCAGAAAAAAAAGATTCAAAATCTTAAAATGGCTATATCTCCTAAACTAGGCGTCTGCGGGGGTCATATTATGCACCAGAAAAAAAAAATTCAAAATCTTAAAATGGCTATAACTCCTAAACTAGGCGTCTGCGGGGGTCATATTATGCACCAGAAAAAAAAAATTCAAAATCTTAAAATGGCTATATCTCCTAAACTAGGCGTCTGCGGGGGTCATATTATGCACCAGAAAAAAAAAAAATTCAAAATCTTAAAATGGCTATATCTCCTAAACTAGGCGTCTGCGGGGGTCATATTATGCACCAGAAAAAAAAAATTCAAAATCTTAAAATGGCTATAACTCCTAAACTAAGCGTCTGCGGGGGTCATATTATGCACCAGAAAAAAAAAAATTCAAAATCTTAAAATGGCTATAACTCCCAAACTAGGCGTCTGCGGGGGTCATATTATGCACCAGAAAAAAAAAATTCAAAATCTTAAAATGGCTATAACTCCTAAACTAAGCGTCTGCGGGGGTCATATTATGCACCAGAAAAAAAAAAATTCAAAATCTTAAAATGGCTATAACTCCCAAACTAGGCGTCTGCGGGGGTCATATTATGCACCAGAAAAAAAAAATTCAAAATCTTAAAATGGCTATAACTCCTAAACTGAGCGTCTGCGGGGGTCATATTATACACCAGAAAAAAGAAAATTCAAAATCTTAAAATGGCTATAACTCCTAAACTAGGCGTCTGCGGGGGTCATATTATACACCAGAAAAAAGAAAATTCAAAACTTTAAAATGGCTATATCTCCTAAACTAGGCGTCTGCGGGGGTCATATTATACACCAGAAAAAAGAAAATTCAAAACTTTAAAATGGCTATATCTCCTAAACTAGGCGTCTGCGGGGGTCATATTATGCACCAGAAAAAAAAAATTCAAAATCTTAAAATGGCTATAACTCCTAAACTATGCGTCTGCGGGGTTCATATTATACACCAGAAAAAAGAAAATTCAAAACTTTAAAATGGCTATATCTCCTAAACTAGGCGTCTGCGGGGGTCATATTATGCACCAGAAAAAAAAAATTCAAAATCTTAAAATGGCTATAACTCCTAAACTAGGCGTCTGCGGGGGTCATATTATACACCAGAAAAAAGAAAATTCAAAACTTTAAAATGGCTATATCTCCTAAACTAGGCGTCTGCGGGGGTCATATTATGCACCAGAAAAAACAAATTCAAAATCTTAAAATGGCTATAACTCCTAAACTAGGCGTCTGCGGGGTTCATATTATGCACCAGAAAAAAAAAAAATCAAAATATTAAAATGGCTATAACTCCTAAACTAGGCGTCTGCGGGGGTCATATTATGCACCAGAAAAAAAAAATTCAAAATCTTAAAATGGCTATATCTCCTAAACTAGGCGTCTGCGGGGGTCATATTATGCACAAGAAAAAAAAAAATTCAAAATCTTAAAATGGCTATAACTCCTAAACTAGGCGTCTGCGGGGGTCATATTATGCACCAGAAAAAAAAAATTCAAAATCTTAAAATGGATATAACTCCTAAACTAGGCGTCTGCGGGGGTCATATTATGCACCAGAAAAAAAAAAATTCAAAATCTTAAAATGGCTATATCTCCTAAACTAGGCGTCTGCGGGGTTCTTATTATGCACCAGAAAAAAAAAAATTCAAAATCTTAAAATGGCTATAACTCCTAAACTAGGCGTCTGCGGGGGTCATATTATACACCAGAAAAAAGAAAATTCAAAACTTTAAAATGGCTATATCTCCTAAACTAGGCGTCTGCGGGGGTCATATTATGCACCAGAAAAAGAAAATTCAAAACTTTAAAATGGCTATAACTCCTAAACTAGGCGTCTGCGGGGGTCATTTTATGCACCAGAAAAAAAAAATTCAAAATCTTAAAATGGCTATAACTCCTAAACTAGGCGTCTGCGGGGGTCATATTATGCACCAGAAAAAAAAAAATTCAAAATCTTAAAATGGCTATAACTCCTAAACTAGGCGTCTGCGGGGGTCATATTATGCACCAGAAAAAAAAAATTCAAAATCTTAAAATGGCTATATCTCCTAAACTAGGCGTCTGCGGGGGTCATATTATGCACCAGAAAAAAAAAAATTCAAAATCTTAAAATGGCTATAACTCCTAAACTAGGCGTCTGCGGGGGTCATATTATGCACCAGAAAAAAAAAAATTCAAAATCTTAAAATGGCTATAACTCCTAAACTAGTCGTCTGCGGGGGACAAATTATGCACCAGAAAAAAAAAATTCAAAATCTTAAAATGGCTATAACTCCTAAACTAAGCGTCTGCGGGGGTCATATTATGCACCAGAAAAAAAAAAATTCAAAATCATAAAATGGCTATAACTCCTAAACTAGGCGTCTGCGGGGGTCATATTATGCACCAGAAAAAAAAAATTCAAAATCTTAAAATGGCTATATCTCCTAAACTAGGCGTCTGCGGGGTTCTTATTATGCACCAGAAAAAAAAAAATTCAAAATCCTAAAATGGCTATAACTCCTAAACTAGGCGTCTGCGGGGGTCATATTATACACCAGAAAAAAGAAAATTCAAAACTTTAAAATGGCTATAACTCCTAAACTAGGCGTCTGCGGGGGTCATATTATGCACCAGAAAAAAAAAATTCAAAATCTTAAAATGGCTATAACTCGTAAACTAGGCGTCTGCGGGGGTCATATTATGCACCAGAAAAAAAAAATTCAAAATCTTAAAATGGCTATATCTCCTAAACTAGGCGTCTGCGGGGGTCATATTATGCACCAGAAAAAAAAAAAATTCAAAATCTTAAAATGGCTATATCTCCTAAACTTGGCGTCTGCGGGGGTCATATTATGCACCAGAAAAAAAAAAATTCAAAATCTTAAAATGGCTATATCTTCTAAACTAGGCGTCTGCGGGGGTCATATTATGCACCAGAAAAAAGAAAATTCAATACTTTAAAATGGCTATATCTCCTAAACTAGGCGTCTGCGGGGTTCATATTATGCACCAGAAAAAAAAAAAATCAAAATCTTAAAATGGCTATAACTCCTAAACTAGGCGTCTGCGGGGGTCATATTATGCACCAGAAAAAAAAAAAAATTCAAAATCTTAAAATGGCTATATCTCCTAAACTAGGCGTCTGCGGGGTCATTTTATGCACCAGAAAAAAAAAAATTCAAAATCTTAAAATTTCTATATCTCCTAAACTTGGCGTCTGCGGGGGTCATATTATGCACCAGAAAAAAAAAATTCAAAATCTTAAAATGGCTATATCTCCTAAACTAGGCGTCTGCGGGGGTCATATTATGCACCAGAAAAAAAAAAAATTCAAAATCTTAAAATGGCTATATCTCCTAAACTAGGCGTCTGCGGGGGTCATATTATGCACCAGAAAAAAAAAAATTCAAAATCTTAAAATGGCTATATCTCCTAAACTAGGCGTCTGCGGGGGTCATATTATGCACCAGAAAAAAGAAAATTCAATACTTTAAAATGGCTATATCTCCTAAACTAGGCGTCTGCGGGGTCATTTTATGCACCAGAAAAAAAAAAATTCAAAATCTTAAAATTTCTATATCTCCTAAACTTGGCGTCTGCGGGGGTCATATTATGCACCAGAAAAAAAAAATTCAAAATCCTAAAATGGCTATAACTCCTAAACTAGGCGTCTGCGGGGGTCATATTATGCACCAGAAAAAAAAAAATTCAAAATCTTAAAATGGCTATAACTCCTAAACTAAGCGTCTGCGGGGGTCATATTATGCACCAGAAAAAAAAAAATTCAAAATCTTAAAATGGCTATATCTCCTAAACTAGGCGTCTGCGGGGGTCATATTATGCACCAGAAAAAAAAAATTCAAAATCTTAAAATGGCTATAACTCCTAAACTAGGCGTCTGCGGGGGTCATATTATGCACCAGAAAAAAAAAATTTCAAAATCTTAAAATGGCTATATCTCCTAAACTAGGCGTCTGCGGGGGTCATATTATGCACCAGAAAAAAGAAAATTCAATACTTTAAAATGGCTATATCTCCTAAACTAGGCGTCTGCGGGGTCATTTTATGCACTAGAAAAAAAAAAATTCAAAATCTTAAAATGGCTATATCTCCTAAACTAGGCGTCTGCGGGGGTCATATTATGCACCAGAAAAAAAAAATTCAAAATCTTAAAATGGCTATATCTCCTAAACTAGGCGTCTGCGGGGGTCATATTATGCACCAGAAAAAAAAAATTCAAAATCTTAAAATGGCTATAACTCCTAAACTAGGCGTCTGCGGGGGTCATATTATGCACCAGAAAAAAAAAATTCAAAATCTTAAAATGGCTATATCTCCTAAACTAGGCGTCTGCGGGGGTCATATTATGCACCAGAAAAAAAAAATTTCAAAATCTTAAAATGGCTATATCTCCTAAACTAGGCGTCTGCGGGGGTCATATTATGCACCAGAAAAAAGAAAATTCAATACTTTAAAATGGCTATAACTCCTAAACTAGGCGTCTGCGGGGGTCATATTATGCACCAGAAAAAAAAAATTCAAAATCTTAAAATGGCTATATCTCCTAAACTAGGCGTCTGCGGGGGTCATATTATGCACCAGAAAAAAAAATTTCAAAATCTTAAAATGGCTATATCTCCTAAACTAGGCGTCTGCGGGGGTCATATTATGCACAAGAAAAAAAAAAATTCAAAATCTTAAAATGGCTATAACTCCTAAACTAGGCGTCTGCGGGGGTCATATTATGCACCAGAAAAAAAAAATTCAAAATCTTAAAATGGCTATATCTCCTAAACTAGGCGTCTGCGGGGGTCATATTATGCACAAGAAAAAAAAAAATTCAAAATCTTAAAATGGCTATAACTCCTAAGCTAGGCGTCTGCGGGGGTCATATTATGCACCAGAAAAAAAAAAATTCAAAATCTTAAAATGGCTATATCTCCTAAACTAGGCGTCTGCGGGGTTCTTATTATGCACCAGAAAAAAAAAAATTCAAAATCTTAAAATGGCTATAACTCCTAAACTAGGCGTCTGCGGGGGTCATATTATGCACCAGAAAAAAAAAATTCAAAATCTTAAAATGGCTATAACTCCTAAACTAAGCGTCTGCGGGGGTCATATTATGCACCAGAAAAAAAAAAATTCAAAATCTTAAAATGGCTATAACTCCTAAACTAGGCGTCTGCGGGGGTCATATTATGCACCAGAAAAAAAAAAAATTCAAAATCTTAAAATGGCTATATCTCCTAAACTAGGCGTCTGCGGGGTTCTTATTATGCACCAGAAAAAAAAAAATTCTAAATCTTAAAATGGCTATAACTCCTAAACTAGGCGTCTGCGGGGGTCATATTATGCACCAGAAAAAAAAAAATTCAAAATCTTAAAATGGCTATATCTCCTAAACTAGGCGTCTGCGGGGGTCATATTATGCACCAGAAAAAAAAAATTCAAAATCTTAAAATGGCTATAACTCCTAAACTAGGCGTCTGCGGGGGTCATATTATGCACCAGAAAAAAAAAATTTCAAAATCTTAAAATGGCTATATCTCCTAAACTAGGCGTCTGCGGGGGTCATATTATGCACCAGAAAAAAAAAAATTCAAAATCTTAAAATGGCTATATCTAATAAACTAGGCGTCTGCGGGGGTCATATTATGCACAAGAAAAAAAAAAATTCAAAATCTTAAAATGGCTATAACTCCTAAACTAGGCGTCTGCGGGGGTCATATTATGCACCAGAAAAAAAAAATTCAAAATCTTAAAATGGCTATAACTCCTAAACTAAGCGTCTGCGGGGGTCATATTATGCACCAGAAAAAAAAAAATTCAAAATCTTAAAATGGCTATATCTCCTAAACTAGGCGTCTGCGGGGTTCTTATTATGCACCAGAAAAAAAAAAATTCAAAATCTTAAAATGGCTATAACTCCTAAACTAGGCGTCTGCGGGGGTCATATTATACACCAGAAAAAAGAAAATTCAAAACTTTAAAATGGCTATATCTCCTAAACTAGGCGTCTGCGGGGATCATATTATGCACCAGAAAAAAAAAATTCAAAATCTTAAAATGGCTATATCTCCTAAACTAGGCGTCTGCGGGGGTCATATTATGCACCAGAAAAAAAAAAAATTCAAAATCTTAAAATGGCTATATCTCCTAAACTAGGCGTCTGCGGGGGTCATATTATGCACCAGAAAAAAGAAAATTCAATACTTTAAAATGGCTATATCTCCGAAACTAGGCGTCTGCGGGGTTCATATTATGCACCAGAAAAAAAAAAATTCAAAATCTTAAAATGGCTATAACTCCTAAACTAGGCGTCTGCGGGGGTCATATTATACACCAGAAAAAAGAAAATTCAAAACTTTAAAATGGCTATATCTCCTAAACTAGGCGTCTGCGGGGGTCATATTATGCACCAGAAAAAAGAAAATTCAAAACTTTAAAATGGCTATAACTCCTAAACTAGGCGTCTGCGGGGGTCATATTATGCACCAGAAAAAAAAAATTCAAAATCTTAAAATGGCTATATCTCCTAAACTAGGCGTCTGCGGGGGTCATATTATGCACCAGAAAAAAAAAAAATTCAAAATCTTAAAATGGCTATATCTCCTAAACTAGGCGTCTGCGGGGTCATTTTATGCACTAGAAAAAAAAAAATTCAAAATCTTAAAATGGCTATATCTCCTAAACTAGGCGTCTGCGGGGGTCATATTATGCACCAGAAAAAAAAAATTCAAAATCTTAAAATGGCTATATCTCCTAAACTAGGCGTCTGCGGGGGTCATATTATGCACCAGAAAAAAAAAATTTCAAAATCTTAAAATGGCTATATCTCCTAAACTAGGCGTCTGCGGGGGTCATATTATGCACCAGAAAAAAGAAAATTCAATACTTTAAAATGGCTATAACTCCTAAACTAGGCGTCTGCGGGGGTCATATTATGCACCAGAAAAAAAAAAATTCAAAATCTTAAAATGGCTATATCTCCTAAACTAGGCGTCTGCGGGGTTCTTATTATGCACCAGAAAAAAAAAATTCAAAATCTTAAAATGGCTATATCTCCTAAACTAGGCGTCTGCGGGGGTCATATTATACACCAGAAAAAAGAAAATTCAAAACTTTAAAATGGCTATATCTCCTAAACTAGGCGTCTGCGGGGTTCATATTATGCACCAGAAAAAAAAAAATTCAAAATCTTAAAATGGCTATAACTCCTAAACTAAGCGTCTGCGGGGGTCATATTATACACCAGAAAAAAGAAAATTCAAAACTTTAAAATGGCTATATCTCCTAAACTAGGCGTCTGCGGGGGTCATATTATGCACCAGAAAAAAGAAAATTCAAAACTTTAAAATGGCTATAACTCCTAAACTAGGCGTCTGCGGGGGTCATATTATGCACCAGAAAAAAAAAATTCAAAATCTTAAAATGGCTATATCTCCTAAACTAGGCGTCTGCGGGGGTCATATTATGCACCAGAAAAAAAAAAAATTCAAAATCTTAAAATGGCTATATCTCCTAAACTAGGCGTCTGCGGGGGTCATATTATGCACCAGAAAAAAGAAAATTCAAAACTTTAAAATGGCTATAACTCCTAAACTATGCGTCTGCGGGGGTCATATTATGCACCAGAAAAAAAAAATTCAAAATCTTAAAATGGCTATATCTCCTAAACTAGGCGTCTGCGGGGGTCATATTATGCACCAGAAAAAAAAAAAATTCAAAATCTTAAAATGGCTATATCTCCTAAACTAGACGTCTGCGGGGGTCATATTATGCACCAGAAAAAAGAAAATTCAAAACTTTAAAATGGCTATATCTCCTAAACTAGGCGTCTGCGGGGGTCATATTATGCACCAGAAAAAAAAAATTCAAAATCTTAAAATGGCTATATCTCCTAAACTAGGCGTCTGCGGGGGTCATATTATGCACCAGAAAAAAAAAAAATTCAAAATCTTAAAATGGCTATATCTCCTAAACTAGGCGTCTGCGGGGGTCATATTATGCACCAGAAAAAAGAAAATTCAAAACTTTAAAATGGCTATAACTCCTAAACTATGCGTCTGCGGGGGTCATATTATGCACCAGAAAAAAAAAATTCAAAATCTTAAAATGGCTATATCTCCTAAACTAGGCGTCTGCGGGGGTCATATTATGCACCAGAAAAAAAAAAAATTCAAAATCTTAAAATGGCTATATCTCCTAAACTAGACGTCTGCGGGGGTCATATTATGCACCAGAAAAAAGAAAATTCAAAACTTTAAAATGGCTATATCTCCTAAACTAGGCGTCTGCGGGGTTCTTATTATGCACCAGAAAAAAAAAATTCAAAATCTTAAAATGGCTATAACTCCTAAACTAAGCGTCTGCGGGGGTCATATTATGCACCAGAAAAAAAAAAATTCTAAATCTTAAAATGGCTATATCTCCTAAACTAGGCGTCTGCGGGGTTCTTATTATGCACACGAAAAAAAAAAATTCAAAATCTTAAAAAGGCTATAACTCCTAAACTAGGCGTCTGCGGGGGTCATATTATACACCAGAAAAAAGAAAATTCAAAACTTTAAAATGGCTATAACTCCTAAACTAGGCGTCTGCGGGGTTCTTATTATGCACCAGAAAAAAAAAATTCAAAATCTTAAAATGGCTATAACTCCTAAACTAAGCGTCTGCGGGGGTCATATTATGCACCAGAAAAAAAAAAATTCAAAATCTTAAAATGGCTATATCTCCTAAACTAGGCGTCTGCGTGGGTCATATTATGCACCAGAAAAAAAAACATTCAAAATCTTAAAATGGCTATATCTCCTAAACTAGGCGTCTGCGGGGTTCTTATTATGCACACGAAAAAAAAAAATTCAAAATCTTAAAAAGGCTATAACTCCTAAACTAGGCGTCTGCGGGGGTCATATTATACACCAGAAAAAAGAAAATTCAAAACTTTAAAATGGCTATATCTCCAAAACTAGGCGTCTGCGGGGGTCATATTATGCACCAGAAAAAAAAATTCAAAATCTTAAAATGGCTATATCTCCTAAACTAGGCGTCTGCGGGGTCATTTTATGCACCAGAAAAAAAAAAATTCAAAATCTTAAAATGGCTATATCTCCTAAACAAGGCGTCTGCGGGGGTCATATTATGCACCAGAAAAAAAAAATTCAAAATCTTAAAATGGCTATATCTCCTAAACTAGGCGTCTGCGGGGTCATTTTATGCACCAGAAAAAAAAAATTCAAAATCTTAAAATGGCTATATCTCCTAAACTAGGCGTCTGCGGGGTTCTTATTATGCACACGAAAAAAAAAAATTCAAAATCTTAAAAAGGCTATAACTCCTAAACTAGGCGTCTGCGGGGGTCATATTATACACCAGAAAAAAGAAAATTCAAAACTTTAAAATGGCTATATCTCCTAAACTAAGCGTCTGCGGGGGTCATATTATGCACCAGAAAAAAAAAATTCAAAATCTTAAAATGGCTATAACTCCTAAACTAGGCGTCTGCGGGGGTCATATTATACACCAGAAAAAAGAAAATTCAAAACTTTAAAATGGCTATATCTCCTAAACTAGGCGTCTGCGGAGGTCATATTATGCACCAGAAAAAAAAAATTCAAAATCTTAAAATGGCTATAACTCCTAAACTAGGCGTCTGCGGGGGTCATATTATGCACCAGAAAAAAAAAATTCAAAATCTTAAAATGGCTATATCTCCTAAACTAGGCGTCTGCGGGGGTCATATTATGCACCAGAAAAAAAAAAAATTCAAAATCTTAAAATGGCTATATCTCCTAAACTAGGCGTCTGCGGGGGTCATATTATGCACCAGAAAAAAAAAAAATTCAAAATCTTAAAATGGCTATATCTCCTAAACTAGGCGTCTGCGGGGGTCATATTATGCACCAGAAAAAAAAAATTCAAAATCTTAAAATGGCTATAACTCCTAAACTAGGCGTCTGCGGGGGTCATATTATACACCAGAAAAAAGAAAATTCAAAATCTTAAAATGGCTATAACTCCTAAACTAGGCGTCTGCGGGGGTCATATTATGCACCAGAAAAAAAAAAATTCAAAATCTTAAAATGGCTATATCTCCTAAACTAGGCGTCTGCGGGGCGTCTTATTATGCACCAGAAAAAAGAAAATTCAAAATCTTAAAATGGCTATAACTCCTAAACTAGGCGTCTGCGGGGGTCATATTATGCACCGGAAAAAAAAAATTCAATACTTTAAAATGGCTATATCTCCTAAACTAGGCGTCTGCGGGGGTCATATTATACACCAGAAAAAAGAAAATTCAAAATCTTAAAATGGCTATAACTCCTAAACTAGGCGTCTGCGGGGGTCATATTATGCACCAGAAAAAAAAAAATTCAAAATCTTAAAATGGCTATATCTCCTAAACTAGGCGTCTGCGGGGGTCATATTATGCACCGGAAAAAAAAAATTCAATACTTTAAAATGGCTATATCTCCTAAACTAGGCGTCTGCGGGGTTCATATTATGCACCAGAAAAAAAAAAATTCAAAATCTTAAAATGGCTATAACTCCTAAACTAGGCGTCTGCGGGGGTCATTTTATGTACCAGAAAAAAAAAAATTCAAAATCTTAAAATGGCTATAACTCCTAAACTAGGCGTCTGCGGGGGTCATATCATGCACCAGAAAAAAAAAATTCAAAATCTTAAAATGGCTATAACTCCTAAACTAGGCGTCTGCGGGGGTCATATTATACACCAGAAAAAAGAAAATTCAAAACTTTAAAATGGCTATATCTCCTAAACTAGGCGTCTGCGGGGGTCATATTATGCACCGGAAAAAAAAAATTCAATACTTTAAAATGGCTATATCTCCTAAACTAGGCGTCTGCGGGGTTCATATTATGCACCAGAAAAAAAAAAATTCAAAATCTTAAAATGGCTATAACTCCTAAACTAGGCGTCTGCGGGGGTCATTTTATGTACCAGCAAAAAAAAAATTCAAAATCTTAAAATGGCTATAACTCCTAAACTAGGCGTCTGCGGGGGTCATATTATGCACCAGAAAAAAAAAATTCAAAATCTTAAAATGGCTATAACTCCTAAACTAGGCGTCTGCGGGGGTCATATTATACACCAGAAAAAAGAAAATTCAAAACTTTAAAATGGCTATATCTCCTAAACTAGGCGTCTGCGGGGGTCATATTATGCACCAGAAAAAAAAATTCAAAATCTTAAAATGGCTATAACTCCTAAACTAGGCGTCTGCGGGGGTCATATTATACACCAGAAAAAAGAAAATTCAAAACTTTAAAATGGCTATATCTCCTAAACTAGGCGTCTGCGGGGGTCATATTATGCACCAGAAAAAAAAAAATTCTAAATCTTAAAATGGCTATAACTCCTAAACTAGGCGTCTGCGGGGGTCATATTATGCACCAGAAAAAAAAAATTCAAAATCTTAAAATGGCTATAACTCCTAAACTAAGCGTCTGCGGGGGTCATATTATACACCAGAAAAAAGAAAATTCAAAACTTTAAAATGGCTATATCTCCTAAACTAGGCGTCTGCGGGGTCATATTATGCACCAGAAAAAAGAAAATTCAAAACTTTAAAATGGCTATAACTCCTAAACTAGGCGTCTGCAGGGGTCATATTATGCACCAGAAAAAAAAAAATTCAAAATCTTAAAATGGCTATATCTCCTAAACTAGGCGTCTGCGGGGTTCTTATTATGCACCAGAAAAAAAAAAATTCAAAATCTTAAAATGGCTATAACTCCTAAACTAGGCGTCTGCGGGGGTCAATTTATGCACCAGAAAAAAAAAATTCAAAATCTTAAAATGGCTATATCTCCTAAACTAGGCGTCTGCGGGGGTCATATTATGCACCAGAAAAAAAAAAAAATCAAAATCTTAAAATGGCTATATCTCTTAAACTGCGGGGGTCATTTTATGCACCAGAAAAAAAAAAATTCAAAATCTTAAAATGACTATATCTGCTAAACTAGGCGTCTGCGGGGGTCATATTATGCACCAGAAAAAAAAAATTCAAAATCTTAAAATGGCTATAACTCCTAAACTAAGCGTCTGCGGGGTCATTTTATGCACCAGAAAAAAAAAAATTCAAAATCTTAAAATGGCTAAATCTCCTAAACTAGGCGTCTGCGGGGGTCATATTATGCACCAGAAAAAAAAAAAAATCAAAATCTTAAAATGGCTATATCTCTTAAACTGCGGGGTTCATATTATGCACCAGAAAAAAAAAAAATTCAAAATCTTAAAATGGCTATATCTCCTAAACTAGGCGTCTGCGGGGGTCATATTATGCACCAGAAAAAAAAAATTCAAAATCTTAAAATGGCTATAACTCCTAAACTTAGCGTCTGCGGGGGTCATATTATGCACCAGAAAAAAAAAAATTCAAAATCTTAAAATGGCTATATCTCCTAAACTAGGCGTCTGCGGGGGTCATATTATGCACCAGAAAAAAGAAAATTCAATACTTTAAAATGGCTATATCTCCTAAACTGCGGGGTTCATATTATGCACCAGAAAAAAAAAAATTCAAAATCTTAAAATGGCTATATCTCCTAAACTAGGCGTCTGCGGGGGTCATATTATGCACCAGAAAAAAAAAATTCAAAATCTTAAAATTGCTATAACTCCTAAACTAAGCGTCTGCGGGGGTCATATTATGCACCAGAAAAAAAAAAATTCAAAATCTTAAAATGGCTATATCTCCTAAACTAGGCGTCAGCGGGGGTCATATTATGCACCAGCAAAAAGAAAATTCAATACTTTAAATTGGCTATATCTCCTAAACTGCGGGGTTCATATTATGCACCAGAAAAAAAAAAATTCAAAATCTTAAAATGGCTATATCTCCTAAACTAGGCGTCTGCGGGGGTCATATTATGCACCAGAAAAAAAAAATTCAAAATCTTAAAATGGCTATATCTCCTAAACTAGGCGTCTGCGGGGTCATTTTATGCACCAAACAAAAAAAAATTCAAAATCTTAAAATGGCTATATCTCCTAAACTAGGCGTCTGCGGGGGTCATATTATGCACCAGAAAAAAAAAATTCAAAATCTTAAAATGGCTACATCTCCTAAACTAGGCGTCTGCGGGGGTCATATTATGCACCAGAAAAAAAAAATTCAAAATCTTAAAATGGCTATAACTCCTAAACTAGGCGTCTGCGGGGGTCATATTATGCACCAGAAAAAAAAAAATTCAAAATCTTAAAATGGCTATAACTCCTAAACTAGGCGTCTGCGGGGGTCATATTATGCACCAGAAAAAAAAAATTCAAAATCTTAAAATGGCTATAACTCCTAAACTAAGCGTCTGCGGGGGTCATATTATGCACCAGAAAAAAAAAATTCAAAATCTTAAAATGGCTATATCTCCTAAACTAGGCGTCTGCGGGGTCATTTTATGCACCAGAAAAAAAAAAATTCAAAATCTTAAAATGGCTATATCTCCTAAACTAGGCGTCTGCGGGGGTCATATTATGCACTAGAAAAAAAAAATTCAAAATCTTAAAATGGCTATATCTCCTAAACTAGGCGTCTGCGGGGGTCATATTATGCACCAGAAAAAAAAAATTCAAAATCTTAAAATGGCTATAACTCCTAAACTAGGCGTCTGCGGGGGTCATATTATGCACCAGAAAAAAAAAAATCAAAATCTTAAAATGGCTATATCTCCTAAACTAGGCGTCTGCGGGGTTCATATTATGCACCAGAAAAAAAAAATTCAAAATCTTAAAATGGCTATAACTCCTAAACTAGGCGTCTGCGGGGGTCATATTATGCACCAGAAAAAAAAAAAATTCAAAATCTTAAAATGGCTATATCTCCTAAACTAGGCGTCTGCGGGGGTCATATTATGCACCAGAAAAAAAAAAAATTCAAAATCTTAAAATGGCTATATCTCCTAAACTAGGCGTCTGCGGGGGTCATATTATGCACCAGAAAAAAAAAAAATTCAAAATCTTAAAATGGCTATATCTCCTAAACTAGGCGTCTGCGGGGTTCATATTATGCACCAGAAAAAAAAAAATTCAAAATCTTAAAATGGCTATATCTCCTAAACTAAGCGTCTGCGGGGTTCTTATTATGCACCAGAAAAAAAAAAATTCAAAATCTTAAAATGGCTATAACTCCTAAACTAGGCGTCTGCGGGGGTCATATTATACACCAGAAAAAAGAAAATTCAAAACTTTAAAATGGCTATATCTCCTAAACTAGGCGTCTGCGGGGGTCATATTATGCACCAGAAAAAAAAAATTCAAAATCTTAAAATGGCTATAACTCCTAAACTAAGCGTCTGCGGGGGTCATATTATGCACCAGAAAAAAAAAAATTCAAAATCTTAAAATGGCTATATCTCCTAAACTAGGCGTCTGCGGGGGTCATATTATGCACCAGAAAAAAAAAATTCTAAATCTTAAAATGGCTATATCTCCTAAACTAGGCGTCTGCGGGGGTCATATTATGCACCAGAAAAAAAAAATTCAAAATCTTAAAATGGCTATAACTCCTAAACTAGGCGTCTGCGGGGGTCATATTATGCACCAGAAAAAAAAATTCAAAATCTTAAAATGGCTATATCTCCTAAACTAGGCGTCTGCGGGGGTCATATTATGCACCAGAAAAAAAAAAAATTCAAAATCTTAAAATGGCTATATCTCCTAAACTGCGGGGTTCATATTATGCACCAGAAAAAAAAAAATTCAAAATCTTAAAATGGCTATATCTCCTAAACTAAGCGTCTGCGGGGTTCATATTATGCACCAGAAAAAAAAAATTCAAAATCTTAAAATGGCTATATCTCCTAAACTAGGCGTCTGCGGGGGTCATATTATGCACCAGAAAAAAAAAATTCAAAATCCTAAAATGGCTATATCTCCTAAACTAAGCGTCTGCGGGGGTCATATTATGCACCAGAAAAAAAAAATTCAAAATCTTAAAATGGCTATAACTCCTAAACTAGGCGTCTGCGGGGGTCATATTATGCACCAGAAAAAAAAAAATTCAATACTTTAAAATGGCAATATCTCCTAAACTAGGCGTCTGCGGGGGTCATTTTATGCACCAGAAAAAAGAAAATTCAAAATCTTAAAATGGCTATATCTCCTAAACTAGGCGTCTGCGGGGGTCATATTATGCACCAGAAAAAAAAATTCAAAATCTTAAAATGGCTATATCTCCTAAACTAGGCGTCTGCGGGGGTCATATTATGCACCAGAAAAAAAAAATTCAAAATCTTAAAATGGCTATAACTCCTAAACTAGGCGTCTGCGGGGGTCATATTATGCACCAGAAAAAAAAATTCAAAATCTTAAAATGGCTATATCTCCTAAACTAGGCGTCTGCGGGGGTCATATTATGCACCAGAAAAAAAAAAAATTCAAAATCTTAAAATGGCTATATCTCCTAAACTGCGGGGTTCATATTATGCACCAGAAAAAAAAAAATTCAAAATCTTAAAATGGCTATATCTCCTAAACTAAGCGTCTGCGGGGTTCATATTATGCACCAGAAAAAAAAAAATTCAATACTTTAAAATGGCAATATCTCCTAAACTAGGCGTCTGCGGGGGTCATTTTATGCACCAGAAAAAAGAAAATTCAAAATCTTAAAATGGCTATATCTCCTAAACTAGTCGTCTGCGGGGGTCATATTAAGCACCAGAAAAAAAAAATTCAAAATCTTAAAATGGCTATAACTCCTAAACTAAGCGTCTGCGGGGGTCATATTATGCACCAGAAAAAAAAAAATTCAAAATCTTAAAATGGCTATATCTCCTAAACTAGGCGTCTGCGGGGGTCATATTAAGCACCAGAAAAAAAAAATTCAAAATCTTAAAATGGCTATAACTCCTAAACTAAGCGTCTGCGGGGGTCATATTATGCACCAGAAAAAAAAAAATTCAAAATCTTAAAATGGCTATATCTCCTAAACTAGGCGTCTGCGGGGGTCATATTATGCACCAGAAAAAAAAAATTCAAAATCCTAAAATGGCTATATCTCCTAAACTAGGCGTCTGCGGGGTCATTTTATGCACCAGAAAAAAAAAAATTCAAAATCTTAAAATGGCTATATCTCCTAAACTAGGCGTCTGCGGGGGTCATATTATGCACCAGAAAAAAAAAATTCAAAATCTTAAAATGGCTATAACTCCTAAACTAAGCGTCTGCGGGGGTCATATTATGCACCAGAAAAAAAAAAATTCAAAATCTTAAAATGGCTATATCTCCTAAACTAGGCGTCTGCGGGGGTCATATTATGCACCAGAAAAAAAAAAATTCAAAATCTTAAAATGGCTATAACTCCTAAACTAGGCGTCTGCGGGGGTCATATTATGCACCAGAAAAAAAAAAATTCAAAATCTTAAAATGGCTATATCTCCTAAACTAGGCGTCTGCGGGGGTCATATTATGCACCAGAAAAAAAAAATTCAAAATCTTAAAATGGCTATAACTCCTAAACTAAGCGTCTGCGGGGGTCATATTATGCACCAGAAAAAAAAAAATTCAAAATCTTAAAATGGCTATAACTCCTAAACTAGGCGTCTGCGGGGGTCATATTACGCACCAGAAAAAAAAAATTCAAAATCCTAAAATGGCTATATCTCCTAAACTAGGCGTCTGCGGGGTCATTTTATGCACCAGAAAAAAAAAAATTCAAAATCTTAAAATGGCTATATCTCCTAAACTAGGCGTCTGCGGGGGTCATATTATGCACCAGAAAAAAAAAATTCAAAATCTTAAAATGGCTATAACTCCTAAACTAGGCGTCTGCGGGGGTCATATTATGCACCAGAAAAAAAAAAATTCAAAATCTTAAAATGGCAATAACTCCTAAACTAGGCGTCTGCGGGGGTCATATTACGCACCAGAAAAAAAAAATTCAAAATCTTAAAATGACTATATCTCCTAAACTAGGCGTCTGCGGGGGTCATATTATGCACCAGAAAAAAAAAATTCAAAATCTTAAAATGGCTACATCTCCTAAACTAGGCGTCTGCGGGGGTCATATTATGCACCAGAAAAAAAAAATTCAAAATCTTAAAATGGCTATAACTCCTAAACTAGGCGTCTGCGGGGGTCATATTATGCACCAGAAAAAAAAAATTCAAAATCTTAAAATGGCTATATCTCCTAAACTAGGCGTCTGCGGGGTTCATATTATGCACCAGAAAAAAAAAAATCAAAATCTTAAAATGGCTATATCTCCTAAACTAGGCGTCTGCGGGGGTCATATTATGCACAAGAAAAAAAAAAATTCAAAATCTTAAAATGGCTATAACTCCTAAACTAGGCGTCTGCGGGGGTCATATTATGCACCAGAAAAAAAAAATTCAAAATCTTAAAATGGCTATATCTCCTAAACTAGGCGTCTGCGGGGTCATTTTATGCACCAGAAAAAAAAAAATTCAAAATCTTAAAATGGCTATATCTCCTAAACTAGGCGTCTGCGGGGGTCATATTATGCACCAGAAAAAAAAAATTCAAAATCTTAAAATGGCTATATCTCCTAAACTAGGCGTCTGCGGGGGTCATATTATGCACCAGAAAAAAAAAAATTCAAAATCTTAAAATGGCTATAACTCCTAAACTAGGCGTCTGCGGGGGTCATATTATGCACCAGAAAAAAAAAATCAAAATCTTAAAATGGCTATAACTCCTAAACTAACCGTCTGCGGCGGTCATATTATGCACCAGAAAAAAAAAAATTCAAAATCTTAAAATGGCTATAACTCCTAAACTAGGCGTCTGCGGGGGTCATATTATGCACCAGAAAAAAAAAATTCAAAATCTTAAAATGGCTATATCTCCTAAACTAGGCGTCTGGGGGGTCATATTATGCACCAGAAAAAAAAAATTCAAAATCTTAAAATGGCTATAACTCCTAAACTAGGCGTCTGCGGGGGTCATATTATGCACCAGAAAAAACCAGAAAAAAAAAATTCAAAATCTTAAAATGGCTATAACTCCTAAACTAAGCGTCTGCGGGGGTCATATTATGCACCAGAAAAAAAAAAATTCAAAATCTTAAAATGGCTATATCTCCTAAACTAGGCGTCTGCGGGGGTCATATTATGCACCAGAAAAAAAAAATTCAAAATCCTAAAATGGCTATATCTCCTAAACTAGGCGTCTGCGGGGTCATTTTATGCACCAGAAAAAAAAAAATTCAAAATCTTAAAATGGCTATATCTCCTAAACTAGGCGTCTGCGGGGGTCATATTATGCACCAGAAAAAAAAAATTCAAAATCTTAAAATGGCTATAACTCCTAAACTAGGCGTCTGCGGTTGTCATATTATGCACCAGAAAAAAAAAATCAAAATCTTAAAATGGCTATAACTCCTAAACTAACCGTCTGCGGGGGTCATATTATGCACCAGAAAAAAAAAATTCAAAATCTTAAAATGGCTATAACTCCTAAACTAGGCGTCTGCGGGGGTCATATTATGCACCAGAAAAAAAAAATTCAAAATCTTAAAATGGCTATATCTCCTAAACTAGGCGTCTGGGGGGTCATATTATGCACCAGAAAAACAAAATTCAAAGTCTTAAAATGGCTATAACTCCTAAACTAGGCGTCTGCGGGGGTCATATTATGCACCAGAAAAAAAAAATTCAAAATCTTAAAATGGCTATATCTCCTAAACTAGGCGTCTGCGGGGGTCATATTATGCACCAGAAAAAAAAAATTCAAAATCTTAAAATGGCTATATCTCCTAAACTAGGCGTCTGCGGGGGTCATATTATGCACCAGAAAAAAAAAATTCAAAATCTTAAAATGGCTATAACTCCTAAACTAGGCGTCTGCGGGGGTCATTTTATGCACCAGAAAAAAGAAAATTCAAAACTTTAAAATGGCTATATCTCCTAAACTAGGCGTCTGCGGGGGTCATATTATGCACCAGAAAAAAAAAATTCAAAATCTTAAAATGGCTATAACTCCTAAACTAGGCGTCTGCGGGGGTCATATTATGCACCAGAAAAAAAAAATTCAAAATCTTAAAATGGCTATAACTCCTAAACTAGGCGTCTGCGGGGGTCATATTATGCACCAGAAAAAAAAAATTCAAAATCTTAAAATGGCTATATCTCCTAAACTAGGCGTCTGCGGGGGTCATATTATGCACCAGAAAAAAAAAATTCAAAATCTTAAAATGGCTATATCTCCTAAACTAGGCGTCTGCGGGGGTCATATTATGCACCAGAAAAAAAAAATTCAAAATCTTAAAATGGCTATATCTCCTAAACTAGGCGTCTGCGGGGGTCATATTATGCACAAGAAAAAAAAAAATTCAAAATCTTAAAATGGCTATAACTCCTAAACTAGGCGTCTGCGGGGGTCATTTTATGCACAAGAAAAAAAAAAATTCAAAATCTTAAAATGGCTATAACTCCTAAACTAGGCGTCTGCGGGGTTCTTATTATGCACCAGAAAAAAAAAAATTCAAAATCTTAAAATGGCTATATCTCCTAAACTAGGCGTCTGCGGGGGTCATATTATGCACCAGAAAAAAAAAATTCAAAATCTTAAAATGGCTTTAACTCCTAAACTAGGCGTCTGCGGGGGTCATATTATGCACCGGAAAAAAAAAATTCAATACTTTAAAATGGCTATATCTCCCAAACTAGGCGTCTGCGGGGTTCATATTATGCACCAGAAAAAAAAAAATTCAAAATCTTAAAATGGCTATAACTCCTAAACTAGGCGTCTGCAGGGTTCATATTATGCACCAGAAAAAAAAAAGTTCAAAATCTTAAAATGGCTATAACTCCTAAACTAGGCGTCTGCGGGGGTCATATTATGCACCAGAAAAAAAAAAATCAAAATCTTAAAATGGCTATAACTCCTAAACTAAGCGTCTGCGGGGGTCATATTATGCACCAGAAAAAAAAAAAATCAAAATCTTAAAATGGCTATAACTCCTAAACTAGGCGTCTGCGGGGGTCATATTATGCACCAGAAAAAGAAAATTCAAAACTTTAAAATGGCTATATCTCCTAAACTAGGCGTCTGCGGGGGTCATATTATGCACCAGAAAAAAAAAATTCAAAATCTTAAAATGGCTATAACTCCTAAACTAGGCGTCTGCGGGGGTCATATTATGCACCAGAAAAAAAAATTCAAAATCTTAAAATGGCTATAACTCCTAAACTAAGCGTCTGCGGGGGTCATATTATACACCAGAAAAAAGAAAATTCAAAACTTTAAAATGGCTATATCTCCTAAACTAGGCGTCTGCGGGGGTCATATTATGCACCAGAAAAAAGAAAATTCAAAACTTTAAAATGGCTATAACTCCTAAACTAGGCGTCTGCAGGGGTCATTTTATGCACCAGAAAAAAAAAAAATTCAAAATCTTAAAATGGCTATATCTCCTAAACTAGGCGTCTGCGGGGGTCATATTATGCACCAGAAAAAAAAAATTCAAAATCTTAAAATGGCTATATCTCCTAAACTAGGCGTCTGCGGGGGTCATATTATGCACCAGAAAAAAAAAAAAATCAAAATCTTAAAATGGCTATAACTCCTAAACTAGGCGTCTGCGGGGGTCATATTATGCACCAGAAAAAAAAAATTCAAAATCTTAAAATGGCTATATCTCCTAAACTAGGCGTCTGCGGGGGTCATATTATACACCAGAAAAAAGAAAATTCAAAACTTTAAAATGGCTATATCTCCTAAACTAGGCGTCTGCGGGGGTCATATTATACACCAGAAAAAAGAAAATTCAAAACTTTAAAATGGCTATAACTCCTAAACTAGGCGTCTGCAGGGGTCATTTTATGCACCAGAAAAAAAAAAAATTCAAAATCTTAAAATGGCTATATCTCCTAAACTAGGCGTCTGCGGGGGTCATATTATGCACCAGAAAAAAAAAATTCAAAATCTTAAAATGGCTATATCTCCTAAACTAGGCGTCTGCGGGGGTCATATTATGCACCAGAAAAAAAAAAAAATCAAAATCTTAAAATGGCTATAACTCCTAAACTAGGCGTCTGCGGGGGTCATATTACGCACAAGAAAAAAAAAATTTCAAAATCTTAAAATGGCTATAACTCCTAAACTAGGCGTCTGCGGGGGTCATATTATGCACCAGAAAAAAAAAAATTCAAAATCTTAAAATGGCTATAACTCCTAAACTAAGCGTCTGCGGGGGTCATATTATGCACCAGAAAAAAAAAAATTCAAAATCTTAAAATGGCTATAACTCCTAAACTAGGCGTCTGCGGGGGTCATATTATGCACCAGAAAAAAAAAAATTCAAAATCTTAAAATGGCTATATCTCCTAAACTAGGCGTCTGCGGGGTTCTTGTTATGCACCAGAAAAAAAAAAATTCAAAATCTTAAAATGGCTATAACTCCTAAACTAGGCGTCTGCGGGGGTCATATTATACACCAGAAAAAAGAAAATTCAAAACTTTAAAATGGCTATATCTCCTAAACTAGGCGTCTGCGGGGGTCAATTTATGCACCAGAAAAAAAAAATTCTAAATCTTAAAATGGCTATATCTCCGAAACTAGGCGTCTGCGGGGTCATTTTATGCACCAGAAAAAAAAAAATTCAAAATCTTAAAATGGCTATATCTCCTAAACTAGGCGTCTGCGGGGGTCATATTATGCACCAGAAAAAAAAAATTCAAAATCTTAAAATGGCTATATCTCCTAAACTAGGCGTCTGCGGGGGTCATATTATGCACCAGAAAAAAAAAATTCAAAATCTTAAAATGGCTATATCTCCTAAACTGCGGGGTTCATATTATGCACCAGAAAAAAAAAATTCAAAATCTTAAAATGGCTATATCTCCTAAACTAGGCGTCTGCGGGGGTCATATTATGCACCAGAAAAAAAAAATTCAAAATCTTAAAATGGCTATAACTCCTAAACTAGGCGTCTGCGGGGGTCATATTATGCACCAGAAAAAAAAAAATTCAAAATCTTAAAATGGCTATATCTCCTAAATTAGGCGTCTGCGGGGGTCATATTATGCACCAGAAAAAAGAAAATTCAAAATCTTAAAATGGCTATATCTCCTAAACTGCGGGGTTCATATTATGCAACAGAAAAAAGAAAATTCAATACTTTAAAATGGCTATATCTCCTAAACTGCGGGGTTCATATTATGCACCAGAAAAAAAAAATTCAAAATCTTAAAATGGCTATATCTCCTAAACTAGGCGTCTGCGGGGGTCATATTATGCACCAGAAAAAAAAAATTCAAAATCTTAAAATGGCTATAACTCCTAAACTAGGCGTCTGCGGGGGTCATATTATGCACCAGAAAAAAAAAAATTCAAAATCTTAAAATGGCTATATCTCCTAAATTAGGCGTCTGCGGGGGTCATATTATGCACCAGAAAAAAGAAAATTCAAAATCTTAAAATGGCTATATCTCCTAAACTGCGGGGTTCATATTATGCAACAGAAAAAAGAAAATTCAATACTTTAAAATGGCTATAACTCCTAAACTAAGCGTCTGCGGGGGTCATATTATGCACCAGAAAAAAAAAAATTCAAAATCTTAAAATGGCTATAACTCCTAAACTAGGCGTCTGCGGGGGTCATATTATGCACCAGAAAAAAAAAAATTCAAAATCTTAAAATGGCTATATCTCCTAAACTAGGCGTCTGCGGGGTTCTTGTTATGCACCAGAAAAAAAAAAATTCAAAATCTTAAAATGGCTATAACTCCTAAACTAGGCGTCTGCGGGGGTCATATTATACACCAGAAAAAAGAAAATTCAAAACTTTAAAATGGCTATATCTCCTAAACTAGGCGTCTGCGGGGGTCATATTATGCACCAGAAAAAAGAAAATTCAAAACTTTAAAATGGCTATATCTCCTAAACTAGGCGTCTGCGGGGGTCATATTATGCACCAGAAAAAAAAAAATTCAAAATCTTAAAATGGCTATAACTCCTAAACTAAGCGTCTGCGGGGGTCATATTATGCACCAGAAAAAAAAAAATTCAAAATCTTAAAATGGCTATAACTCCTAAACTAGGCGTCTGCGGGGGTCATATTATGCACCAGAAAAAAAAAAATTCAAAATCTTAAAATGGCTATATCTCCTAAACTAGGCGTCTGCGGGGTTCTTGTTATGCACCAGAAAAAAAAAAATTCAAAATCTTAAAATGGCTATAACTCCTAAACTAGGCGTCTGCGGGGGTCATATTATACACCAGAAAAAAGAAAATTCAAAACTTTAAAATGGCTATATCTCCTAAACTAGGCGTCTGCGGGGGTCAATTTATGCACCAGAAAAAAAAAATTCTAAATCTTAAAATGGCTATATCTCCGAAACTAGGCGTCTGCGGGGTCATTTTATGCACCAGAAAAAAAAAAATTCAAAATCTTAAAATGGCTATATCTCCTAAACTAGGCGTCTGCGGGGGTCATATTATGCACCAGAAAAAAAAAATTCACAATCTTAAAATGGCTATATCTCCTAAACTAGGCGTCTGCGGGGGTCATATTATGCACCAGAAAAAAAAAATTCAAAATCTTAAAATGGCTATATCTCCTAAACTGCGGGGTTCATATTATGCACCAGAAAAAAAAAATTCAAAATCTTAAAATGGCTATATCTCCTAAACTAGGCGTCTGCGGGGGTCATATTATGCACCAGAAAAAAAAAATTCAAAATCTTAAAATGGCTATAACTCCTAAACTAGGCGTCTGCGGGGGTCATATTATGCACCAGAAAAAAAAAAATTCAAAATCTTAAAATGGCTATATCTCCTAAATTAGGCGTCTGCGGGGGTCATATTATGCACCAGAAAAAAGAAAATTCAAAATCTTAAAATGGCTATATCTCCTAAACTGCGGGGTTCATATTATGCAACAGAAAAAAGAAAATTCAATACTTTAAAATGGCTATATCTCCTAAACTGCGGGGTTCATATTATGCACCAGAAAAAAAAAAATTCAAAATCTTAAAATGGCTATAACTCCTAAACTAAGCGTCTGCGGGGGTCATATTATGCACCAGAAAAAAAAAAATTCAAAATCTTAAAATGGCTATATCTCCTAAACTAGGCGTCTGCGGGGGTCATATTACGCACAAGAAAAAAAAAATTTCAAAATCTTAAAATGGCTATAACTCCTAAACTAGGCGTCTGCGGGGGTCATATTATGCACCAGAAAAAAAAAAATTCAAAATCTTAAAATGGCTATAACTCCTAAACTAAGCGTCTGCGGGGGTCATATTATGCACCAGAAAAAAAAAAATTCAAAATCTTAAAATGGCTATAACTCCTAAACTAGGCGTCTGCGGGGGTCATATTATGCACCAGAAAAAAAAAAATTCAAAATCTTAAAATGGCTATATCTCCTAAACTAGGCGTCTGCGGGGTTCTTGTTATGCACCAGAAAAAAAAAAATTCAAAATCTTAAAATGGCTATAACTCCTAAACTAGGCGTCTGCGGGGGTCATATTATACACCAGAAAAAAGAAAATTCAAAACTTTAAAATGGCTATATCTCCTAAACTAGGCGTCTGCGGGGGTCAATTTATGCACCAGAAAAAAAAAATTCTAAATCTTAAAATGGCTATATCTCCGAAACTAGGCGTCTGCGGGGTCATTTTATGCACCAGAAAAAAAAAAATTCAAAATCTTAAAATGGCTATATCTCCTAAACTAGGCGTCTGCGGGGGTCATATTATGCACCAGAAAAAAAAAATTCAAAATCTTAAAATGGCTATATCTCCTAAACTAGGCGTCTGCGGGGGTCATATTATGCACCAGAAAAAAAAAATTCAAAATCTTAAAATGGCTATATCTCCTAAACTGCGGGGTTCATATTATGCACCAGAAAAAAAAAATTCAAAATCTTAAAATGGCTATATCTCCTAAACTAGGCGTCTGCGGGGGTCATATTATGCACCAGAAAAAAAAAATTCAAAATCTTAAAATGGCTATAACTCCTAAACTAGGCGTCTGCGGGGGTCATATTATGCACCAGAAAAAAAAAAATTCAAAATCTTAAAATGGCTATATCTCCTAAATTAGGCGTCTGCGGGGGTCATATTATGCACCAGAAAAAAGAAAATTCAAAATCTTAAAATGGCTATATCTCCTAAACTGCGGGGTTCATATTATGCAACAGAAAAAAGAAAATTCAATACTTTAAAATGGCTATATCTCCTAAACTGCGGGGTTCATATTATGCACCAGAAAAAAAAAAATTCAAAATCTTAAAATGGCTATAACTCCTAAACTAAGCGTCTGCGGGGGTCATATTATGCACCAGAAAAAAAAAAATTCAAAATCTTAAAATGGCTATAACTCCTAAACTAGGCGTCTGCGGGGGTCATATTATGCACCAGAAAAAAAAAAATTCAAAATCTTAAAATGGCTATATCTCCTAAACTAGGCGTCTGCGGGGTTCTTGTTATGCACCAGAAAAAAAAAAATTCAAAATCTTAAAATGGCTATAACTCCTAAACTAGGCGTCTGCGGGGGTCATATTATACACCAGAAAAAAGAAAATTCAAAACTTTAAAATGGCTATATCTCCTAAACTAGGCGTCTGCGGGGGTCATATTATGCACCAGAAAAAAGAAAATTCAAAACTTTAAAATGGCTATATCTCCTAAACTAGGCGTCTGCGGGGGTCATATTACGCACAAGAAAAAAAAAATTTCAAAATCTTAAAATGGCTATAACTCCTAAACTAGGCGTCTGCGGGGGTCATATTATGCACCAGAAAAAAAAAAATTCAAAATCTTAAAATGGCTATAACTCCTAAACTAAGCGTCTGCGGGGGTCATATTATGCACCAGAAAAAAAAAAATTCAAAATCTTAAAATGGCTATAACTCCTAAACTAGGCGTCTGCGGGGGTCATATTATGCACCAGAAAAAAAAAAATTCAAAATCTTAAAATGGCTATATCTCCTAAACTAGGCGTCTGCGGGGTTCTTGTTATGCACCAGAAAAAAAAAAATTCAAAATCTTAAAATGGCTATAACTCCTAAACTAGGCGTCTGCGGGGGTCATATTATACACCAGAAAAAAGAAAATTCAAAACTTTAAAATGGCTATATCTCCTAAACTAGGCGTCTGCGGGGGTCAATTTATGCACCAGAAAAAAAAAATTCTAAATCTTAAAATGGCTATATCTCCGAAACTAGGCGTCTGCGGGGTCATTTTATGCACCAGAAAAAAAAAAATTCAAAATCTTAAAATGGCTATATCTCCTAAACTAGGCGTCTGCGGGGGTCATATTATGCACCAGAAAAAAAAAATTCAAAATCTTAAAATGGCTATATCTCCTAAACTAGGCGTCTGCGGGGGTCATATTATGCACCAGAAAAAAAAAATTCAAAATCTTAAAATGGCTATATCTCCTAAACTGCGGGGTTCATATTATGCACCAGAAAAAAAAAATTCAAAATCTTAAAATGGCTATATCTCCTAAACTAGGCGTCTGCGGGGGTCATATTATGCACCAGAAAAAAAAAATTCAAAATCTTAAAATGGCTATAACTCCTAAACTAGGCGTCTGCGGGGGTCATATTATGCACCAGAAAAAAAAAAATTCAAAATCTTAAAATGGCTATATCTCCTAAATTAGGCGTCTGCGGGGGTCATATTATGCACCAGAAAAAAGAAAATTCAAAATCTTAAAATGGCTATATCTCCTAAACTGCGGGGTTCATATTATGCAACAGAAAAAAGAAAATTCAATACTTTAAAATGGCTATATCTCCTAAACTGCGGGGTTCATATTATGCACCAGAAAAAAAAAAATTCAAAATCTTAAAATGGCTATAACTCCTAAACTAAGCGTCTGCGGGGGTCATATTATGCACCAGAAAAAAAAAAATTCAAAATCTTAAAATGGCTATAACTCCTAAACTAGGCGTCTGCGGGGGTCATATTACGCACAAGAAAAAAAAAATTTCAAAATCTTAAAATGGCTATAACTCCTAAACTAGGCGTCTGCGGGGGTCATATTATGCACCAGAAAAAAAAAAATTCAAAATCTTAAAATGGCTATAACTCCTAAACTAAGCGTCTGCGGGGGTCATATTATGCACCAGAAAAAAAAAAATTCAAAATCTTAAAATGGCTATAACTCCTAAACTAGGCGTCTGCGGGGGTCATATTATGCACCAGAAAAAAAAAAATTCAAAATCTTAAAATGGCTATATCTCCTAAACTAGGCGTCTGCGGGGTTCTTGTTATGCACCAGAAAAAAAAAAATTCAAAATCTTAAAATGGCTATAACTCCTAAACTAACCGTCTGCGGCGGTCATATTATGCACCAGAAAAAAAAAAATTCAAAATCTTAAAATGGCTATAACTCCTAAACTAGGCGTCTGCGGGGGTCATATTATGCACCAGAAAAAAAAAATTCAAAATCTTAAAATGGCTATATCTCCTAAACTAGGCGTCTGGGGGGTCATATTATGCACCAGAAAAAAAAAATTCAAAATCTTAAAATGGCTATAACTCCTAAACTAGGCGTCTGCGGGGGTCATATTATGCACCAGAAAAAAAAATTCAAAATCTTAAAATGGCTATAACTCCTAAACTAAGCGTCTGCGGGGGTCATATTATACACCAGAAAAAAGAAAATTCAAAACTTTAAAATGGCTATATCTCCTAAACTAGGCGTCTGCGGGGGTCATATTATGCACCAGAAAAAAGAAAATTCAAAACTTTAAAATGGCTATAACTCCTAAACTAGGCGTCTGCAGGGGTCATTTTATGCACCAGAAAAAAAAAAAATTCAAAATCTTAAAATGGCTATATCTCCTAAACTAGGCGTCTGCGGGGGTCATATTATGCACCAGAAAAAAAAAATTCAAAATCTTAAAATGGCTATATCTCCTAAACTAGGCGTCTGCGGGGGTCAATTTATGCACCAGAAAAAAAAAATTCTAAATCTTAAAATGGCTATATCTCCGAAACTAGGCGTCTGCGGGGTCATTTTATGCACCAGAAAAAAAAAAATTCAAAATCTTAAAATGGCTATATCTCCTAAACTAGGCGTCTGCGGGGGTCATATTATGCACCAGAAAAAAAAAATTCAAAATCTTAAAATGGCTATATCTCCTAAACTAGGCGTCTGCGGGGGTCATATTATGCACCAGAAAAAAAAAATTCAAAATCTTAAAATGGCTATATCTCCTAAACTGCGGGGTTCATATTATGCACCAGAAAAAAAAAATTCAAAATCTTAAAATGGCTATATCTCCTAAACTAGGCGTCTGCGGGGGTCATATTATGCACCAGAAAAAAAAAATTCAAAATCTTAAAATGGCTATAACTCCTAAACTAGGCGTCTGCGGGGGTCATATTATGCACCAGAAAAAAAAAAATTCAAAATCTTAAAATGGCTATATCTCCTAAATTAGGCGTCTGCGGGGGTCATATTATGCACCAGAAAAAAGAAAATTCAAAATCTTAAAATGGCTATATCTCCTAAACTGCGGGGTTCATATTATGCAACAGAAAAAAGAAAATTCAATACTTTAAAATGGCTATATCTCCTAAACTGCGGGGTTCATATTATGCACCAGAAAAAAAAAAATTCAAAATCTTAAAATGGCTATAACTCCTAAACTAAGCGTCTGCGGGGGTCATATTATGCACCAGAAAAAAAAAAATTCAAAATCTTAAAATGGCTATAACTCCTAAACTAGGCGTCTGCGGGGGTCATATTACGCACAAGAAAAAAAAAATTTCAAAATCTTAAAATGGCTATAACTCCTAAACTAGGCGTCTGCGGGGGTCATATTATGCACCAGAAAAAAAAAAATTCAAAATCTTAAAATGGCTATAACTCCTAAACTAAGCGTCTGCGGGGGTCATATTATGCACCAGAAAAAAAAAAATTCAAAATCTTAAAATGGCTATAACTCCTAAACTAGGCGTCTGCGGGGGTCATATTATGCACCAGAAAAAAAAAAATTCAAAATCTTAAAATGGCTATATCTCCTAAACTAGGCGTCTGCGGGGTTCTTGTTATGCACCAGAAAAAAAAAAATTCAAAATCTTAAAATGGCTATAACTCCTAAACTAACCGTCTGCGGCGGTCATATTATGCACCAGAAAAAAAAAAATTCAAAATCTTAAAATGGCTATAACTCCTAAACTAGGCGTCTGCGGGGGTCATATTATGCACCAGAAAAAAAAAATTCAAAATCTTAAAATGGCTATATCTCCTAAACTAGGCGTCTGGGGGGTCATATTATGCACCAGAAAAAAAAAATTCAAAATCTTAAAATGGCTATAACTCCTAAACTAGGCGTCTGCGGGGGTCATATTATGCACCAGAAAAAAAAATTCAAAATCTTAAAATGGCTATAACTCCTAAACTAAGCGTCTGCGGGGGTCATATTATACACCAGAAAAAAGAAAATTCAAAACTTTAAAATGGCTATATCTCCTAAACTAGGCGTCTGCGGGGGTCATATTATGCACCAGAAAAAAGAAAATTCAAAACTTTAAAATGGCTATAACTCCTAAACTAGGCGTCTGCAGGGGTCATTTTATGCACCAGAAAAAAAAAAAATTCAAAATCTTAAAATGGCTATATCTCCTAAACTAGGCGTCTGCGGGGGTCATATTATGCACCAGAAAAAAAAAATTCAAAATCTTAAAATGGCTATATCTCCTAAACTAGGCGTCTGCGGGGGTCATATTATGCACCAGAAAAAAAAAAAAATCAAAATCTTAAAATGGCTATAACTCCTAAACTAGGCGTCTGCGGGGGTCATATTATGCACCAGAAAAAAAAAATTCAAAATCTTAAAATGGCTATATCTCCTAAACTAGGCGTCTGCGGGGGTCATATTACGCACAAGAAAAAAAAAATTTCAAAATCTTAAAATGGCTATAACTCCTAAACTAGGCGTCTGCGGGGGTCATATTATGCACCAGAAAAAAAAAAATTCAAAATCTTAAAATGGCTATAACTCCTAAACTAAGCGTCTGCGGGGGTCATATTATGCACCAGAAAAAAAAAAATTCAAAATCTTAAAATGGCTATAACTCCTAAACTAGGCGTCTGCGGGGGTCATATTATGCACCAGAAAAAAAAAAATTCAAAATCTTAAAATGGCTATATCTCCTAAACTAGGCGTCTGCGGGGTTCTTGTTATGCACCAGAAAAAAAAAAATTCAAAATCTTAAAATGGCTATAACTCCTAAACTAGGCGTCTGCGGGGGTCATATTATACACCAGAAAAAAGAAAATTCAAAACTTTAAAATGGCTATATCTCCTAAACTAGGCGTCTGCGGGGGTCAATTTATGCACCAGAAAAAAAAAATTCTAAATCTTAAAATGGCTATATCTCCGAAACTAGGCGTCTGCGGGGTCATTTTATGCACCAGAAAAAAAAAAATTCAAAATCTTAAAATGGCTATATCTCCTAAACTAGGCGTCTGCGGGGGTCATATTATGCACCAGAAAAAAAAAATTCACAATCTTAAAATGGCTATATCTCCTAAACTAGGCGTCTGCGGGGGTCATATTATGCACCAGAAAAAAAAAATTCAAAATCTTAAAATGGCTATATCTCCTAAACTGCGGGGTTCATATTATGCACCAGAAAAAAAAAATTCAAAATCTTAAAATGGCTATATCTCCTAAACTAGGCGTCTGCGGGGGTCATATTATGCACCAGAAAAAAAAAATTCAAAATCTTAAAATGGCTATAACTCCTAAACTAGGCGTCTGCGGGGGTCATATTATGCACCAGAAAAAAAAAAATTCAAAATCTTAAAATGGCTATATCTCCTAAATTAGGCGTCTGCGGGGGTCATATTATGCACCAGAAAAAAGAAAATTCAAAATCTTAAAATGGCTATATCTCCTAAACTGCGGGGTTCATATTATGCAACAGAAAAAAGAAAATTCAATACTTTAAAATGGCTATATCTCCTAAACTGCGGGGTTCATATTATGCACCAGAAAAAAAAAAATTCAAAATCTTAAAATGGCTATAACTCCTAAACTAAGCGTCTGCGGGGGTCATATTATGCACCAGAAAAAAAAAAATTCAAAATCTTAAAATGGCTATAACTCCTAAACTAGGCGTCTGCGGGGGTCATATTACGCACAAGAAAAAAAAAATTTCAAAATCTTAAAATGGCTATAACTCCTAAACTAGGCGTCTGCGGGGGTCATATTATGCACCAGAAAAAAAAAAATTCAAAATCTTAAAATGGCTATAACTCCTAAACTAAGCGTCTGCGGGGGTCATATTATGCACCAGAAAAAAAAAAATTCAAAATCTTAAAATGGCTATAACTCCTAAACTAGGCGTCTGCGGGGGTCATATTATGCACCAGAAAAAAAAAAATTCAAAATCTTAAAATGGCTATATCTCCTAAACTAGGCGTCTGCGGGGTTCTTGTTATGCACCAGAAAAAAAAAAATTCAAAATCTTAAAATGGCTATAACTCCTAAACTAACCGTCTGCGGCGGTCATATTATGCACCAGAAAAAAAAAAATTCAAAATCTTAAAATGGCTATAACTCCTAAACTAGGCGTCTGCGGGGGTCATATTATGCACCAGAAAAAAAAAATTCAAAATCTTAAAATGGCTATATCTCCTAAACTAGGCGTCTGGGGGGTCATATTATGCACCAGAAAAAAAAAATTCAAAATCTTAAAATGGCTATAACTCCTAAACTAGGCGTCTGCGGGGGTCATATTATGCACCAGAAAAAAAAATTCAAAATCTTAAAATGGCTATAACTCCTAAACTAAGCGTCTGCGGGGGTCATATTATACACCAGAAAAAAGAAAATTCAAAACTTTAAAATGGCTATATCTCCTAAACTAGGCGTCTGCGGGGGTCATATTATGCACCAGAAAAAAGAAAATTCAAAACTTTAAAATGGCTATAACTCCTAAACTAGGCGTCTGCAGGGGTCATTTTATGCACCAGAAAAAAAAAAAATTCAAAATCTTAAAATGGCTATATCTCCTAAACTAGGCGTCTGCGGGGGTCATATTATGCACCAGAAAAAAAAAATTCAAAATCTTAAAATGGCTATATCTCCTAAACTAGGCGTCTGCGGGGGTCAATTTATGCACCAGAAAAAAAAAATTCTAAATCTTAAAATGGCTATATCTCCGAAACTAGGCGTCTGCGGGGTCATTTTATGCACCAGAAAAAAAAAAATTCAAAATCTTAAAATGGCTATATCTCCTAAACTAGGCGTCTGCGGGGGTCATATTATGCACCAGAAAAAAAAAATTCAAAATCTTAAAATGGCTATATCTCCTAAACTAGGCGTCTGCGGGGGTCATATTATGCACCAGAAAAAAAAAATTCAAAATCTTAAAATGGCTATATCTCCTAAACTGCGGGGTTCATATTATGCACCAGAAAAAAAAAATTCAAAATCTTAAAATGGCTATATCTCCTAAACTAGGCGTCTGCGGGGGTCATATTATGCACCAGAAAAAAAAAATTCAAAATCTTAAAATGGCTATAACTCCTAAACTAGGCGTCTGCGGGGGTCATATTATGCACCAGAAAAAAAAAAATTCAAAATCTTAAAATGGCTATATCTCCTAAATTAGGCGTCTGCGGGGGTCATATTATGCACCAGAAAAAAGAAAATTCAAAATCTTAAAATGGCTATATCTCCTAAACTGCGGGGTTCATATTATGCAACAGAAAAAAGAAAATTCAATACTTTAAAATGGCTATATCTCCTAAACTGCGGGGTTCATATTATGCACCAGAAAAAAAAAAATTCAAAATCTTAAAATGGCTATAACTCCTAAACTAAGCGTCTGCGGGGGTCATATTATGCACCAGAAAAAAAAAAATTCAAAATCTTAAAATGGCTATAACTCCTAAACTAGGCGTCTGCGGGGGTCATATTACGCACAAGAAAAAAAAAATTTCAAAATCTTAAAATGGCTATAACTCCTAAACTAGGCGTCTGCGGGGGTCATATTATGCACCAGAAAAAAAAAAATTCAAAATCTTAAAATGGCTATAACTCCTAAACTAAGCGTCTGCGGGGGTCATATTATGCACCAGAAAAAAAAAAATTCAAAATCTTAAAATGGCTATAACTCCTAAACTAGGCGTCTGCGGGGGTCATATTATGCACCAGAAAAAAAAAAATTCAAAATCTTAAAATGGCTATATCTCCTAAACTAGGCGTCTGCGGGGTTCTTGTTATGCACCAGAAAAAAAAAAATTCAAAATCTTAAAATGGCTATAACTCCTAAACTAACCGTCTGCGGCGGTCATATTATGCACCAGAAAAAAAAAAATTCAAAATCTTAAAATGGCTATAACTCCTAAACTAGGCGTCTGCGGGGGTCATATTATGCACCAGAAAAAAAAAATTCAAAATCTTAAAATGGCTATATCTCCTAAACTAGGCGTCTGGGGGGTCATATTATGCACCAGAAAAAAAAAATTCAAAATCTTAAAATGGCTATAACTCCTAAACTAGGCGTCTGCGGGGGTCATATTATGCACCAGAAAAAAAAATTCAAAATCTTAAAATGGCTATAACTCCTAAACTAAGCGTCTGCGGGGGTCATATTATACACCAGAAAAAAGAAAATTCAAAACTTTAAAATGGCTATATCTCCTAAACTAGGCGTCTGCGGGGGTCATATTATGCACCAGAAAAAAGAAAATTCAAAACTTTAAAATGGCTATAACTCCTAAACTAGGCGTCTGCAGGGGTCATTTTATGCACCAGAAAAAAAAAAAATTCAAAATCTTAAAATGGCTATATCTCCTAAACTAGGCGTCTGCGGGGGTCATATTATGCACCAGAAAAAAAAAATTCAAAATCTTAAAATGGCTATATCTCCTAAACTAGGCGTCTGCGGGGGTCATATTATGCACCAGAAAAAAAAAAAAATCAAAATCTTAAAATGGCTATAACTCCTAAACTAGGCGTCTGCGGGGGTCATATTATGCACCAGAAAAAAAAAATTCAAAATCTTAAAATGGCTATATCTCCTAAACTAGGCGTCTGCGGGGGTCATATTACGCACAAGAAAAAAAAAATTTCAAAATCTTAAAATGGCTATAACTCCTAAACTAGGCGTCTGCGGGGGTCATATTATGCACCAGAAAAAAAAAAATTCAAAATCTTAAAATGGCTATAACTCCTAAACTAAGCGTCTGCGGGGGTCATATTATGCACCAGAAAAAAAAAAATTCAAAATCTTAAAATGGCTATAACTCCTAAACTAGGCGTCTGCGGGGGTCATATTATGCACCAGAAAAAAAAAAATTCAAAATCTTAAAATGGCTATATCTCCTAAACTAGGCGTCTGCGGGGTTCTTGTTATGCACCAGAAAAAAAAAAATTCAAAATCTTAAAATGGCTATAACTCCTAAACTAGGCGTCTGCGGGGGTCATATTATACACCAGAAAAAAGAAAATTCAAAACTTTAAAATGGCTATATCTCCTAAACTAGGCGTCTGCGGGGGTCAATTTATGCACCAGAAAAAAAAAATTCTAAATCTTAAAATGGCTATATCTCCGAAACTAGGCGTCTGCGGGGTCATTTTATGCACCAGAAAAAAAAAAATTCAAAATCTTAAAATGGCTATATCTCCTAAACTAGGCGTCTGCGGGGGTCATATTATGCACCAGAAAAAAAAAATTCAAAATCTTAAAATGGCTATATCTCCTAAACTAGGCGTCTGCGGGGGTCATATTATGCACCAGAAAAAAAAAATTCAAAATCTTAAAATGGCTATATCTCCTAAACTGCGGGGTTCATATTATGCACCAGAAAAAAAAAATTCAAAATCTTAAAATGGCTATATCTCCTAAACTAGGCGTCTGCGGGGGTCATATTATGCACCAGAAAAAAAAAATTCAAAATCTTAAAATGGCTATAACTCCTAAACTAGGCGTCTGCGGGGGTCATATTATGCACCAGAAAAAAAAAAATTCAAAATCTTAAAATGGCTATATCTCCTAAATTAGGCGTCTGCGGGGGTCATATTATGCACCAGAAAAAAGAAAATTCAAAATCTTAAAATGGCTATATCTCCTAAACTGCGGGGTTCATATTATGCAACAGAAAAAAGAAAATTCAATACTTTAAAATGGCTATATCTCCTAAACTGCGGGGTTCATATTATGCACCAGAAAAAAAAAAATTCAAAATCTTAAAATGGCTATAACTCCTAAACTAAGCGTCTGCGGGGGTCATATTATGCACCAGAAAAAAAAAAATTCAAAATCTTAAAATGGCTATAACTCCTAAACTAGGCGTCTGCGGGGGTCATATTACGCACAAGAAAAAAAAAATTTCAAAATCTTAAAATGGCTATAACTCCTAAACTAGGCGTCTGCGGGGGTCATATTATGCACCAGAAAAAAAAAAATTCAAAATCTTAAAATGGCTATAACTCCTAAACTAAGCGTCTGCGGGGGTCATATTATGCACCAGAAAAAAAAAAATTCAAAATCTTAAAATGGCTATAACTCCTAAACTAGGCGTCTGCGGGGGTCATATTATGCACCAGAAAAAAAAAAATTCAAAATCTTAAAATGGCTATATCTCCTAAACTAGGCGTCTGCGGGGTTCTTGTTATGCACCAGAAAAAAAAAAATTCAAAATCTTAAAATGGCTATAACTCCTAAACTAACCGTCTGCGGCGGTCATATTATGCACCAGAAAAAAAAAAATTCAAAATCTTAAAATGGCTATAACTCCTAAACTAGGCGTCTGCGGGGGTCATATTATGCACCAGAAAAAAAAAATTCAAAATCTTAAAATGGCTATATCTCCTAAACTAGGCGTCTGGGGGGTCATATTATGCACCAGAAAAAAAAAATTCAAAATCTTAAAATGGCTATATCTCCTAAACTAGGCGTCTGGGGGGTCATATTATGCACCAGAAAAAAAAAATTCAAAATCTTAAAATGGCTATATCTCCTAAACTAGGCGTCTGCGGGGGTCAATTTATGCACCAGAAAAAAAAAATTCTAAATCTTAAAATGGCTATATCTCCGAAACTAGGCGTCTGCGGGGTCATTTTATGCACCAGAAAAAAAAAAATTCAAAATCTTAAAATGGCTATATCTCCTAAACTAGGCGTCTGCGGGGGTCATATTATGCACCAGAAAAAAAAAATTCAAAATCTTAAAATGGCTATATCTCCTAAACTGCGGGGTTCATATTATGCACCAGAAAAAAAAAATTCAAAATCTTAAAATGGCTATATCTCCTAAACTAGGCGTCTGCGGGGGTCATATTATGCACCAGAAAAAAAAAATTCAAAATCTTAAAATGGCTATAACTCCTAAACTAGGCGTCTGCGGGGGTCATATTATGCACCAGAAAAAAAAAAATTCAAAATCTTAAAATGGCTATATCTCCTAAATTAGGCGTCTGCGGGGGTCATATTATGCACCAGAAAAAAGAAAATTCAAAATCTTAAAATGGCTATATCTCCTAAACTGCGGGGTTCATATTATGCAACAGAAAAAAGAAAATTCAATACTTTAAAATGGCTATATCTCCTAAACTGCGGGGTTCATATTATGCACCAGAAAAAAAAAAATTCAAAATCTTAAAATGGCTATAACTCCTAAACTAAGCGTCTGCGGGGGTCATATTATGCACCAGAAAAAAAAAATTCAAAATCTTAAAATGGCTATAACTCCTAAACTAGGCGTCTGCGGGGGTCATATTACGCACAAGAAAAAAAAAATTTCAAAATCTTAAAATGGCTATAACTCCTAAACTAGGCGTCTGCGGGGGTCATATTATGCACCAGAAAAAAAAAAATTCAAAATCTTAAAATGGCTATAACTCCTAAACTAAGCGTCTGCGGGGGTCATATTATGCACCAGAAAAAAAAAAATTCAAAATCTTAAAATGGCTATAACTCCTAAACTAGGCGTCTGCGGGGGTCATATTATGCACCAGAAAAAAAAAAATTCAAAATCTTAAAATGGCTATATCTCCTAAACTAGGCGTCTGCGGGGTTCTTGTTATGCACCAGAAAAAAAAAAATTCAAAATCTTAAAATGGCTATAACTCCTAAACTAACCGTCTGCGGCGGTCATATTATGCACCAGAAAAAAAAAAATTCAAAATCTTAAAATGGCTATAACTCCTAAACTAGGCGTCTGCGGGGGTCATATTATGCACCAGAAAAAAAAAATTCAAAATTTTAAAATGGCTATATCTCCTAAACTAGGCGTCTGGGGGGTCATATTATGCACCAGAAAAAAAAAATTCAAAATCTTAAAATGGCTATAACTCCTAAACTAGGCGTCTGCGGGGGTCATATTATGCACCAGAAAAAAAAATTCAAAATCTTAAAATGGCTATAACTCCTAAACTAAGCGTCTGCGGGGGTCATATTATACACCAAAAAAAAGAAAATTCAAAACTTTAAAATGGCTATATCTCCTAAACTAGGCGTCTGCGGGGGTCATATTATGCACCAGAAAAAAGAAAATTCAAAACTTTAAAATGGCTATAACTCCTAAACTAGGCGTCTGCAGGGGTCATTTTATGCACCAGAAAAAAAAAAAATTCAAAATCTTAAAATGGCTATATCTCCTAAACTAGGCGTCTGCGGGGGTCATATTATGCACCAGAAAAAAAAAATTCAAAATCTTAAAATGGCTATATCTCCTAAACTAGGCGTCTGCGGGGGTCATATTATGCACCAGAAAAAAAAAAAAATCAAAATCTTAAAATGGCTATAACTCCTAAACTAGGCGTCTGCGGGGGTCATATTATGCACCAGAAAAAAAAAATTCAAAATCTTAAAATGGCTATATCTCCTAAACTAGGCGTCTGCGGGGGTCATATTACGCACAAGAAAAAAAAAATTTCAAAATCTTAAAATGGCTATAACTCCTAAACTAGGCGTCTGCGGGGGTCATATTATGCACCAGAAAAAAAAAAATTCAAAATCTTAAAATGGCTATAACTCCTAAACTAAGCGTCTGCGGGGGTCATATTATGCACCAGAAAAAAAAAAATTCAAAATCTTAAAATGGCTATAACTCCTAAACTAGGCGTCTGCGGGGGTCATATTATGCACCAGAAAAAAAAAAATTCAAAATCTTAAAATGGCTATATCTCCTAAACTAGGCGTCTGCGGGGTTCTTGTTATGCACCAGAAAAAAAAAAATTCAAAATCTTAAAATGGCTATAACTCCTAAACTAGGCGTCTGCGGGGGTCATATTATACACCAGAAAAAAGAAAATTCAAAACTTTAAAATGGCTATATCTCCTAAACTAGGCGTCTGCGGGGGTCAATTTATGCACCAGAAAAAAAAAATTCTAAATCTTAAAATGGCTATATCTCCGAAACTAGGCGTCTGCGGGGTCATTTTATGCACCAGAAAAAAAAAAATTCAAAATCTTAAAATGGCTATATCTCCTAAACTAGGCGTCTGCGGGGGTCATATTATGCACCAGAAAAAAAAAATTCAAAATCTTAAAATGGCTATATCTCCTAAACTAGGCGTCTGCGGGGGTCATATTATGCACCAGAAAAAAAAAATTCAAAATCTTAAAATGGCTATATCTCCTAAACTGCGGGGTTCATATTATGCACCAGAAAAAAAAAATTCAAAATCTTAAAATGGCTATATCTCCTAAACTAGGCGTCTGCGGGGGTCATATTATGCACCAGAAAAAAAAAATTCAAAATCTTAAAATGGCTATAACTCCTAAACTAGGCGTCTGCGGGGGTCATATTATGCACCAGAAAAAAAAAAATTCAAAATCTTAAAATGGCTATATCTCCTAAATTAGGCGTCTGCGGGGGTCATATTATGCACCAGAAAAAAGAAAATTCAAAATCTTAAAATGGCTATATCTCCTAAACTGCGGGGTTCATATTATGCAACAGAAAAAAGAAAATTCAATACTTTAAAATGGCTATATCTCCTAAACTGCGGGGTTCATATTATGCACCAGAAAAAAAAAAATTCAAAATCTTAAAATGGCTATAACTCCTAAACTAAGCGTCTGCGGGGGTCATATTATGCACCAGAAAAAAAAAAATTCAAAATCTTAAAATGGCTATAACTCCTAAACTAGGCGTCTGCGGGGGTCATATTACGCACAAGAAAAAAAAAATTTCAAAATCTTAAAATGGCTATAACTCCTAAACTAGGCGTCTGCGGGGGTCATATTATGCACCAGAAAAAAAAAAATTCAAAATCTTAAAATGGCTATAACTCCTAAACTAAGCGTCTGCGGGGGTCATATTATGCACCAGAAAAAAAAAAATTCAAAATCTTAAAATGGCTATAACTCCTAAACTAGGCGTCTGCGGGGGTCATATTATGCACCAGAAAAAAAAAAATTCAAAATCTTAAAATGGCTATATCTCCTAAACTAGGCGTCTGCGGGGTTCTTGTTATGCACCAGAAAAAAAAAAATTCAAAATCTTAAAATGGCTATAACTCCTAAACTAACCGTCTGCGGCGGTCATATTATGCACCAGAAAAAAAAAAATTCAAAATCTTAAAATGGCTATAACTCCAAAACTAGGCGTCTGCGGGGGTCATATTATGCACCAGAAAAAAAAAATTCAAAATCTTAAAATGGCTATATCTCCTAAACTAGGCGTCTGGGGGGTCATATTATGCACCAGAAAAAAAAAATTCAAAATCTTAAAATGGCTATAACTCCTAAACTAGGCGTCTGCGGGGGTCATATTATGCACCAGAAAAAACCAGAAAAAAAAAATTCAAAATCTTAAAATGGCTATAACTCCTAAACTAAGCGTCTGCGGGGGTCATATTATGCACCAGAAAAAAAAAAATTCAAAATCTTAAAATGGCTATATCTCCTAAACTAGGCGTCTGCGGGGGTCATATTATGCACCAGAAAAAAAAAATTCAAAATCCTAAAATGGCTATATCTCCTAAACTAGGCGTCTGCGGGGTCATTTTATGCACCAGAAAAAAAAAAATTCAAAATCTTAAAATGGCTATATCTCCTAAACTAGGCGTCTGCGGGGGTCATATTATGCACCAGAAAAAAAAAATTCAAAATCTTAAAATGGCTATAACTCCTAAACTAGGCGTCTGCGGTTGTCATATTATGCACCAGAAAAAAAAAATCAAAATCTTAAAATGGCTATAACTCCTAAACTAACCGTCTGCGGGGGTCATATTATGCACCAGAAAAAAGAAAATTCAAAACTTTAAAATGGCTATAACTCCTAAACTAGGCGTCTGCAGGGGTCATTTTATGCACCAGAAAAAAAAAAAATTCAAAATCTTAAAATGGCTATATCTCCTAAACTAGGCGTCTGCGGGGGTCATATTATGCACCAGAAAAAAAAAATTCAAAATCTTAAAATGGCTATATCTCCTAAACTAGGCGTCTGCGGGGGTCATATTATGCACCAGAAAAAAAAAATTCAAAATCTTAAAATGGCTATATCTCCTAAACTAGGCGTCTGCGGGGGTCATATTATGCACCAGAAAAAAGAAAATTCAAAACTTTAAAATGGCTATAACTCCTAAACTAGGCGTCTGCAGGGGTCATTTTATGCACCAGAAAAAAAAAAAATTCAAAATCTTAAAATGGCTATATCTCCTAAACTAGGCGTCTGCGGGGGTCATATTATGCACCAGAAAAAAAAAATTCAAAATCTTAAAATGGCTATATATCCTAAACTAGGCGTCTGCGGGGGTCATATTATGCACCAGAAAAAAAAAAAAATCAAAATCTTAAAATGGCTATAACTCCTAAACTAGGCGTCTGCGGGGGTCATATTATGCACCAGAAAAAAAAAATTCAAAATCTTAAAATGGCTATATCTCCTAAACTAGGCGTCTGCGGGGGTCATATTACGCACAAGAAAAAAAAAATTTCAAAATCTTAAAATGGCTATAACTCCTAAACTAGGCGTCTGCGGGGGTCATATTATGCACCAGAAAAAAAAAAATTCAAAATCTTAAAATGGCTATAACTCCTAAACTAAGCGTCTGCGGGGGTCATATTATGCACCAGAAAAAAAAAAATTCAAAATCTTAAAATGGCTATAACTCCTAAACTAGGCGTCTGCGGGGGTCATATTATGCACCAGAAAAAAAAAAATTCAAAATCTTAAAATGGCTATATCTCCTAAACTAGGCGTCTGCGGGGTTCTTGTTATGCACCAGAAAAAAAAAAATTCAAAATCTTAAAATGGCTATAACTCCTAAACTAGGCGTCTGCGGGGGTCATATTATACACCAGAAAAAAGAAAATTCAAAACTTTAAAATGGCTATATCTCCTAAACTAGGCGTCTGCGGGGGTCAATTTATGCACCAGAAAAAAAAAATTCTAAATCTTAAAATGGCTATATCTCCGAAACTAGGCGTCTGCGGGGTCATTTTATGCACCAGAAAAAAAAAAATTCAAAATCTTAAAATGGCTATATCTCCTAAACTAGGCGTCTGCGGGGGTCATATTATGCACCAGAAAAAAAAAATTCAAAATCTTAAAATGGCTATATCTCCTAAACTAGGCGTCTGCGGGGGTCATATTATGCACCAGAAAAAAAAAATTCAAAATCTTAAAATGGCTATATCTCCTAAACTGCGGGGTTCATATTATGCACCAGAAAAAAAAAATTCAAAATCTTAAAATGGCTATATCTCCTAAACTAGGCGTCTGCGGGGGTCATATTATGCACCAGAAAAAAAAAATTCAAAATCTTAAAATGGCTATAACTCCTAAACTAGGCGTCTGCGGGGGTCATATTATGCACCAGAAAAAAAAAAATTCAAAATCTTAAAATGGCTATATCTCCTAAATTAGGCGTCTGCGGGGGTCATATTATGCACCAGAAAAAAGAAAATTCAAAATCTTAAAATGGCTATATCTCCTAAACTGCGGGGTTCATATTATGCAACAGAAAAAAGAAAATTCAATACTTTAAAATGGCTATATCTCCTAAACTGCGGGGTTCATATTATGCACCAGAAAAAAAAAAATTCAAAATCTTAAAATGGCTATAACTCCTAAACTAAGCGTCTGCGGGGGTCATATTATGCACCAGAAAAAAAAAAATTCAAAATCTTAAAATGGCTATAACTCCTAAACTAGGCGTCTGCGGGGGTCATATTACGCACAAGAAAAAAAAAATTTCAAAATCTTAAAATGGCTATAACTCCTAAACTAGGCGTCTGCGGGGGTCATATTATGCACCAGAAAAAAAAAAATTCAAAATCTTAAAATGGCTATAACTCCTAAACTAAGCGTCTGCGGGGGTCATATTATGCACCAGAAAAAAAAAAATTCAAAATCTTAAAATGGCTATAACTCCTAAACTAGGCGTCTGCGGGGGTCATATTATGCACCAGAAAAAAAAAAATTCAAAATCTTAAAATGGCTATATCTCCTAAACTAGGCGTCTGCGGGGTTCTTGTTATGCACCAGAAAAAAAAAAATTCAAAATCTTAAAATGGCTATAACTCCTAAACTAACCGTCTGCGGCGGTCATATTATGCACCAGAAAAAAAAAAATTCAAAATCTTAAAATGGCTATAACTCCTAAACTAGGCGTCTGCGGGGGTCATATTATGCACCAGAAAAAAAAAATTCAAAATCTTAAAATGGCTATATCTCCTAAACTAGGCGTCTGGGGGGTCATATTATGCACCAGAAAAAAAAAATTCAAAATCTTAAAATGGCTATAACTCCTAAACTAGGCGTCTGCGGGGGTCATATTATGCACCAGAAAAAACCAGAAAAAAAAAATTCAAAATCTTAAAATGGCTATAACTCCTAAACTAAGCGTCTGCGGGGGTCATATTATGCACCAGAAAAAAAAAAATTCAAAATCTTAAAATGGCTATATCTCCTAAACTAGGCGTCTGCGGGGGTCATATTATGCACCAGAAAAAAAAAATTCAAAATCCTAAAATGGCTATATCTCCTAAACTAGGCGTCTGCGGGGTCATTTTATGCACCAGAAAAAAAAAAATTCAAAATCTTAAAATGGCTATATCTCCTAAACTAGGCGTCTGCGGGGGTCATATTATGCACCAGAAAAAAAAAATTCAAAATCTTAAAATGGCTATAACTCCTAAACTAGGCGTCTGCGGTTGTCATATTATGCACCAGAAAAAAAAAATCAAAATCTTAAAATGGCTATAACTCCTAAACTAACCGTCTGCGGGGGTCATATTATGCACCAGAAAAAAAAAATTCAAAATCTTAAAATGGCTATAACTCCTAAACTAGGCGTCTGCGGGGGTCATATTATGCACCAGAAAAAAAAAATTCAAAATCTTAAAATGGCTATATCTCCTAAACTAGGCGTCTGGGGGGTCATATTATGCACCAGAAAAACAAAATTCAAAGTCTTAAAATGGCTATAACTCCTAAACTAGGCGTCTGCGGGGGTCATATTATGCACCAGAAAAAAAAAATTCAAAATCTTAAAATGGCTATATCTCCTAAACTAGGCGTCTGCGGGGGTCATATTATGCACCAGAAAAAAAAAATTCAAAATCTTAAAATGGCTATAACTCCTAAACTAGGCGTCTGCGGGGGTCATTTTATGCACCAGAAAAAAGAAAATTCAAAACTTTAAAATGGCTATATCTCCTAAACTAGGCGTCTGCGGGGGTCATATTATGCACCAGAAAAAAAAAATTCAAAATCTTAAAATGGCTATAACTCCTAAACTAGGCGTCTGCGGGGGTCATATTATGCACCAGAAAAAAAAAATTCAAAATCTTAAAATGGCTATAACTCCTAAACTAGGCGTCTGCGGGGGTCATATTATGCACCAGAAAAAAAAAATTCAAAATCTTAAAATGGCTATATCTCCTAAACTAGGCGTCTGCGGGGGTCATATTATGCACCAGAAAAAAAAAATTCAAAATCTTAAAATGGCTATATCTCCTAAACTAGGCGTCTGCGGGGGTCATATTATGCACCAGAAAAAAAAAATTCAAAATCTTAAAATGGCTATATCTCCTAAACTAGGCGTCTGCGGGGGTCATATTATGCACAAGAAAAAAAAAAATTCAAAATCTTAAAATGGCTATAACTCCTAAACTAGGCGTCTGCGGGGGTCATTTTATGCACAAGAAAAAAAAAAATTCAAAATCTTAAAATGGCTATAACTCCTAAACTAGGCGTCTGCGGGGTTCTTATTATGCACCAGAAAAAAAAAAATTCAAAATCTTAAAATGGCTATATCTCCTAAACTAGGCGTCTGCGGGGGTCATATTATGCACCAGAAAAAAAAAATTCAAAATCTTAAAATGGCTTTAACTCCTAAACTAGGCGTCTGCGGGGGTCATATTATGCACCGGAAAAAAAAAATTCAATACTTTAAAATGGCTATATCTCCCAAACTAGGCGTCTGCGGGGTTCATATTATGCACCAGAAAAAAAAAAATTCAAAATCTTAAAATGGCTATAACTCCTAAACTAGGCGTCTGCAGGGTTCATATTATGCACCAGAAAAAAAAAAGTTCAAAATCTTAAAATGGCTATAACTCCTAAACTAGGCGTCTGCGGGGGTCATATTATGCACCAGAAAAAAAAAAATCAAAATCTTAAAATGGCTATAACTCCTAAACTAAGCGTCTGCGGGGGTCATATTATGCACCAGAAAAAAAAAAATTCAAAATCTTAAAATGGCTATAACTCCTAAACTAGGCGTCTGCGGGGGTCATATTATGCACCAGAAAAAGAAAATTCAAAACTTTAAAATGGCTATATCTCCTAAACTAGGCGTCTGCGGGGGTCATATTATGCACCAGAAAAAAAAAATTCAAAATCTTAAAATGGCTATAACTCCTAAACTAGGCGTCTGCGGGGGTCATATTATGCACCAGAAAAAAAAATTCAAAATCTTAAAATGGCTATAACTCCTAAACTAAGCGTCTGCGGGGGTCATATTATACACCAGAAAAAAGAAAATTCAAAACTTTAAAATGGCTATATCTCCTAAACTAGGCGTCTGCGGGGGTCATATTATGCACCAGAAAAAAAAAAAAATCAAAATCTTAAAATGGCTATAACTCCTAAACTAGGCGTCTGCGGGGGTCATATTATGCACCAGAAAAAAAAAATTCAAAATCTTAAAATGGCTATATCTCCTAAACTAGGCGTCTGCGGGGGTCATATTACGCACAAGAAAAAAAAAATTTCAAAATCTTAAAATGGCTATAACTCCTAAACTAGGCGTCTGCGGGGGTCATATTATGCACCAGAAAAAAAAAAATTCAAAATCTTAAAATGGCTATAACTCCTAAACTAAGCGTCTGCGGGGGTCATATTATGCACCAGAAAAAAAAAAATTCAAAATCTTAAAATGGCTATAACTCCTAAACTAGGCGTCTGCGGGGGTCATATTATGCACCAGAAAAAAAAAAATTCAAAATCTTAAAATGGCTATATCTCCTAAACTAGGCGTCTGCGGGGTTCTTGTTATGCACCAGAAAAAAAAAATTCAAAATCTTAAAATGGCTATAACTCCTAAACTAGGCGTCTGCGGGGGTCATATTATACACCAGAAAAAAGAAAATTCAAAACTTTAAAATGGCTATATCTCCTAAACTAGGCGTCTGCGGGGGTCAATTTATGCACCAGAAAAAAAAAATTCTAAATCTTAAAATGGCTATATCTCCGAAACTAGGCGTCTGCGGGGTCATTTTATGCACCAGAAAAAAAAAAATTCAAAATCTTAAAATGGCTATATCTCCTAAACTAGGCGTCTGCGGGGGTCATATTATGCACCAGAAAAAAAAAATTCAAAATCTTAAAATGGCTATATCTCCTAAACTAGGCGTCTGCGGGGGTCATATTATGCACCAGAAAAAAAAAATTCAAAATCTTAAAATGGCTATATCTCCTAAACTGCGGGGTTCATATTATGCACCAGAAAAAAAAAATTCAAAATCTTAAAATGGCTATATCTCCTAAACTAGGCGTCTGCGGGGGTCATATTATGCACCAGAAAAAAAAAATTCAAAATCTTAAAATGGCTATAACTCCTAAACTAGGCGTCTGCGGGGGTCATATTATGCACCAGAAAAAAAAAAATTCAAAATCTTAAAATGGCTATATCTCCTAAATTAGGCGTCTGCGGGGGTCATATTATGCACCAGAAAAAAGAAAATTCAAAATCTTAAAATGGCTATATCTCCTAAACTGCGGGGTTCATATTATGCAACAGAAAAAAGAAAATTCAATACTTTAAAATGGCTATATCTCCTAAACTGCGGGGTTCATATTATGCACCAGAAAAAAAAAAATTCAAAATCTTAAAATGGCTATAACTCCTAAACTAAGCGTCTGCGGGGGTCATATTATGCACCAGAAAAAAAAAAATTCAAAATCTTAAAATGGCTATAACTCCTAAACTAGGCGTCTGCGGGGGTCATATTATGCACCAGAAAAAAAAAAATTCAAAATCTTAAAATGGCTATATCTCCTAAACTAGGCGTCTGCGGGGTTCTTGTTATGCACCAGAAAAAAAAAAATTCAAAATCTTAAAATGGCTATAACTCCTAAACTAGGCGTCTGCGGGGGTCATATTATACACCAGAAAAAAGAAAATTCAAAACTTTAAAATGGCTATATCTCCTAAACTAGGCGTCTGCGGGGGTCAATTTATGCACCAGAAAAAAAAAATTCAAAATCTTAAAATGGCTATATCTCCGAAACTAGGCGTCTGCGGGGTCATTTTATGCACCAGAAAAAAAAAAATTCTAAATCTTAAAATGGCTATATCTCCTAAACTAGGCGTCTGCGGGGGTCATATTATGCACCAGAAAAAAAAAATTCAAAATCTTAAAATGGCTATATCTCCTAAACTAGGCGTCTGCGGGGGTCATATTATGCACCAGAAAAAAAAAATTCAAAATCTTAAAATGGCTATATCTCCTAAACTAGGCGTCTGCGGGGGTCATATTATGCACCAGAAAAAAAAAATTCAAAATCTTAAAATGGCTATAACTCCTAAACTAGGCGTCTGCGGGGGTCATATTATGCACCAGAAAAAAAAAAATTCAAAATCTTAAAATGGCTATAACTCCTAAACTAAGCGTCTGCGGGGGTCATATTATGCACCAGAAAAAAAAAAATTCAAAATCTTAAAATGGCTATAACTCCTAAACTAGGCGTCTGCGGGGGTCATATTATACACCAGAAAAAAGAAAATTCAAAACTTTAAAATGGCTATATCTCCTAAACTAGGCGTCTGCGGGGGTCATATTATGCACCAGAAAAAAAAAATTCAAAATCTTAAAATGGCTATAACTCCTAAACTAAGCGTCTGCGGGGGTCATATTATGCACCAGAAAAAAAAAAATTCAAAATCTTAAAATGGCTATAACTCCTAAACTAGGCGTCTGCGGGGGTCATATTATGCACCAGAAAAAAAAAATTCAAAATCTTAAAATGGCTATATCTCCTAAACTAGGCGTCTGCGGGGGTCATATTATACACCAGAAAAAAGAAAATTCAAAACTTTAAAATGGCTATATCTCCTAAACTTGGCGTCTGCGGGGGTCATATTATGCACCAGAAAAAAAAAATTCAAAATCTTAAAATGGCTATATCTCCTAAACTAGGCGTCTGCGGGGTCATTTTATGCACCAGAAAAAAAAAATTCAAAATCTTAAAATGGCTATATCTCCTAAACTAGGCGTCTGCGGGGGTCATATTATGCACCAGAAAAAAAAAATTCAAAATCTTAAAATGGCTATATCTCCTAAACTAGGCGTCTGCGGGGGTCATATTATGCACCAGAAAAAAAAAATTCAAAATCTTAAAATGGCTTTAACTCCTAAACTAGGCGTCTGCGGGGGTCATATTATGCACCGGAAAAAAAAATTCAATACTTTAAAATGGCTATATCTCCCAAACTAGGCGTCTGCGGGGGTCATATTATGCACAAGAAAAAAAAAATTCAAAATCTTAAAATGGCTATATCTCCTAAACTAGGCGTCTGCGGGGGTCATATTACACACCAGAAAAAAAAAAATTCAAAATCTTAAAATGGCTATAACTCCTAAACTAGGCGTCTGCGGGGGTCATATTATGCACCAGAAAAAAAAAAATTCAAAATCTTAAAATGGCTATATCTCCTAAACTAGGCGTCTGCGGGGTCATTTTATGCACCAGAAAAAAAAAATTCAAAATCTTAAAATGGCTATATCTCCTAAACTAGGCGTCTGCGGGGGTCATATTATGCACCAGAAAAAAAAAATTCAAAATCTTAAAATGGCTATATCTCCTAAACTAGGCGTCTGCGGGGGTCATATTATGCACCAGAAAAAAAAAATTCAAAATCTTAAAATGGCTATATCTCCTAAACTAGGCGTCTGCGGGGGTCATATTATGCACCAGAAAAAAAAAATTCAAAATCTTAAAATGGCTATATCTCCTAAACTAGGCGTCTGCGGGGGTCATATTATGCACCAGAAAAAAAAAAATCAAAATCTTAAAATGGCTATAACTCCTAAACTAAGCGTCTGCGGGGGTCATATTATGCACCAGAAAAAAAAAAATTCAAAATCTTAAAATGGCTATAACTCCTAAACTAGGCGTCTGCGGGGGTCATATTATGCACCAGAAAAAGAAAATTCAAAACTTTAAAATGGCTATATCTCCTAAACTAGGCGTCTGCGGGGGTCATATTATGCACCAGAAAAAAAAAATTCCAAATCTTAAAATGGCTATAACTCCTAAACTAGGCGTCTGCGGGGGTCATATTATGCACCAGAAAAAAAAAATTCAAAATCTTAAAATGGCTATAACTCCTAAACTAAGCGTCTGCGGGGGTCATATTATACACCAGAAAAAAGAAAATTCAAAACTTTTAAATGGCTATATCTCCTAAACTAGGCGTCTGCGGGGGTCATATTATGCACCAGAAAAAAGAAAATTCAAAACTTTAAAATGGCTATAACTCCTAAACTAGGCGTCTGCAGGGGTCATTTTATGCACCAGAAAAAAAAAAATTCAAAATCTTAAAATGGCTATATCTCCTAAACTAGGCGTCTGCGGGGGTCATATTATGCACCAGAAAAAAAAAATTCAAAATCTTAAAATGGCTATATCTCCTAAACTAGGCGTCTGCGGGGGTCATATTATGCACCAGAAAAAAAAAATTCAAAATCTTAAAATGGCTATATCTCCTAAACTGCGGGGTTCATATTATGCACCAGAAAAAAAAAATTCAAAATCTTAAAATGGCTATATCTCCTAAACTAGGCGTCTGCGGGGGTCATATTATGCACCAGAAAAAAAAAATTCAAAATCTTAAAATGGCTATAACTCCTAAACTAGGCGTCTGCGGGGGTCATATTATGCACCAGAAAAAAAACAATTCAAAATCTTAAAATGGCTATATCTCCTAAATTAGGCGTCTGCGGGGGTCATATTATGCACCTGAAAAAAAAAATTCAAAATCTTAAAATGGCTATATCTCCTAAACTGCGGGGTTCATATTATGCAACAGAAAAAAGAAAATTCAATACTTTAAAATGGCTATATCTCCTAAACTGCGGGGTTCATATTATGCACCAGAAAAAAAAAAATTCAAAATCTTAAAATGGCTATAACTCCTAAACTAAGCGTCTGCGGGGGTCATATTATGCACCAGAAAAAAAAAAATTCAAAATCTTAAAATGGCTATAACTCCTAAACTAGGCGTCTGCGGGGGTCATATTATACACCAGAAAAAAGAAAATTCAAAACTTTAAAATGGCTATATCTCCTAAACTAGGCGTCTGCGGGGGTCATATTATGCACCAGAAAAAAAAAATTCAAAATCTTAAAATGGCTATAACTCCTATACTAAGCGTCTGCGGGGGTCATATTATGCACCAGAAAAAAAAAAATTCAAAATCTTAAAATGGCTATAACTCCTAAACTAGGCGTCTGCGGGGGTCATATTATGCACCAGAAAAAAAAAATTCAAAATCTTAAAATGGCTATATCTCCTAAACTAGGCGTCTGCGGGGGTCATATTATACACCAGAAAAAAGAAAATTCAAAACTTTAAAATATCTATATCTCCTAAACTTGGCGTCTGCGGGGGTCATATTATGCACCAGAAAAAAAAAATTCAAAATCTTAAAATGGCTATATCTCCTAAACTAGGCGTCTGCGGGGTCATTTTATGCACCAGAAAAAAAAAATTCAAAATCTTAAAATGGCTATATCTCCTAAACTAGGCGTCTGCGGGGGTCATATTATGCACCAGAAAAAAAAAATTCAAAATCTTAAAATGGCTATATCTCCTAAACTAGGCGTCTGCGGGGGTCATATTATGCACCAGAAAAAAAAAATTCAAAATCTTAAAATGGCTTTAACTCCTAAACTAGGCGTCTGCGGGGGTCATATTATGCACCGGAAAAAAAAATTCAATACTTTAAAATGGCTATAACTCCTAAACTAGGCGTCTGCGGGGGTCATATTATGCACCAGAAAAAAAAAAATTCAAAATCTTAAAATGGCTATATCTCCTAAACTAGGCGTCTGCGGGGTCATATTATGCACCAGAAAAAAAAAATTCCAAATCTTAAAATGGCTATATCTCCTAAACTAGGCGTCTGCGGGGGTCATATTATGCACCAGAAAAAAAAAATTCAAAATCTTAAAATGGCTATATCTCCTAAACTAGGCGTCTGCGGGGTCATTTTATGCACCAGAAAAAAAAAATTCAAAATCTTAAAATGGCTATATCTCCTAAACTAGGCGTCTGCGGGGTCATTTTATGCACCAGAAAAAAAAAATTCAAAATCTTAAAATGGCTATATCTCCTAAACTAGGCGTCTGCGGGGGTCATATTATGCACCAGAAAAAAAAAATTCCAAATCTTAAAATGGCTATATCTCCTAAACTAGGCGTCTGCGGGGGTCATATTATGCACCAGAAAAAAAAAATTCAAAATCTTAAAATGGCTATATCTCCTAAACTAGGCGTCTGCGGGGGTCATATTATGCACCAGAAAAAAAAAATTCAAAATCTTAAAATGGCTATATCTCCTAAACTAGGCGTCTGCGGGGGTCATATTATGCACCAGAAAAAAAAAATTCAAAATCTTAAAATGGCTATATCTCCTAAACTAGGCGTCTGCGGGGGTCATATTATGC